>CM061921.1:286905774-286994156 GCA_031002005.1 Vandiemenella viatica
TGAAAATTGGATACACTGTAGTTTTACATATAATGATCATTAACAAAATCAAGGGGGGTAGGAGGAGGGAGAGGTGTTGGATTTTTGAAAACCAAATGTAGACAGTGTTTTTTTGTTTGTTTAGGCAGATGTGTGCAAAGTTCCATTAATATCTGATAAAAACTATGGGTATGTATAAAGAACATTGACAAAAATTAAGGGGTGGAAAGGGGGAGAAGGATTGGCATTTTGCAAACCAAATGTTGAGAGTATTTTTCTGTTTGTTTTAAAGTATGTGTGTGCAAAGTTCCATCAAAATTGGATAAAATTTGTGGGTTTGTATAAAAATGAAGGGGTGTAAATGGGGAGAGGGAAGTGGATTTTTGTTTCTTAAAAACCTTCATGCTGCCCACCACATTCTCCAAAAATTTCAAGTCAATCGACAGACTACTTTCAGAGTTTTGAGAGCACACACATACAGAGGCTGAATTTTTATATATGAAGACTAAACACAGCTGGCTTTACAATGATGCATTTGTGGAAGGGAATAATTAATATGAGAAGTGAAAAGAATTTGGCACACCAAAAGACGCTAGAGGTTAGGCTCAGTACAACTGAGCAACTATTGGTTGTGGAGAATGAAGTCACCATAGGAGCAAGTAAATGCAATGGAAATCATTGATAAATACGCAAAGACGTGAATAAGATCAATTCGGCTAAAATTTATAACAAGTAATTGGATAATGGTAACAATGAAACTGCCACCAGCCAATGAAAATAAGATATGGAAAATAACCCACCACTTACCACAGATGAAGCAGAAGGGCCAGACGAACACAAAAAAGTACTTTACAATATTTTGGTTAATAACATTGGTCTATAAAAATGAACTTTTTTATTTCAAAAGAACAAATACATGAGGTCTTGGAGTATTTTTCCTGCTGAATTCAAATTTCAATTTAGTTTTTCCCCACCAGGAGGGAGTTTTTTTGTGATTTTCATTTGTTTTTTTAATTTATACTAACATTGTAACTAACTCTACATGGTATATACAACTCATTTTGCCTTGCCTAGAAACTGGTAGATAGTTATTTTCAGGCATATTTTGCATCTGGAACACCTCTCAACTTGGTCAAACCGAAATCAGCCAGCATATTAGAACTCAACTTGCCTTTGGTACCTCTTTTCCATTGTAGAAATTTGCTGATGAAAACCGTTCACCGGTGCTCATCACCGAGAGCCCCAAGATTTTCTGGGAAGAAGTTTGAGTGCCCAAGTAGTAAATTTTTAAGGTCGTGTTGCATCCCATAGCTTCATACAATGCAGAAAATCAGCCACTAAGTAAAAATAGTTTTCTGCTTAATGGTTTTCCAAGGAAATTGCAACATACCTTTTTGAAAGACTGCCAGGCTGTTTTTTCTAGCAGATTTAACAGTCCTTCAAAATGTTCATCAGCCATTTTATGCCCCATATTTGTGGTCCTATACAAAATTCCTTCATCCATAGCCTTTATGAATTTTTTTTATTAGTCCTAATTTAATATGCAATGCAGATAAATATTTTTTTCAGGATTCACTAAAGGGATGTGTGACATTTTTCTGGCCAGGGATAAGAGATTCACATTTAGGCCATGATTTTATAAAGGTAGTGAGACTTCTCTGCTATCCCATTCACATAAAAAAGAAAACCAGCAAAATTTGGTGAACCCAAGTTGCAAACCAAGCACTTACCTTTAGGTCGCCAGAGATATACCATTTATTTTTTTCATACTGGATTTTTTTCTAAAACTAGTTTCATATGTCTCTTTCATATCAGCGGCATGCGCTACAGGTATTGATGGAAGTTCATTGCCAATATGTAGCACCAACTTTAGATGAGTCTATGAGCAATCACCACTCATCTGGCCAGTGTTGATGCCCAAGAGTTTTCATAACAGAACAAATATCATTGCAAAACACAATACAATTTTCTTCAGAAAAGTAGTCTTTAAAAATCAATGGTGGCTACAGTAAATGCACATTCTCACATCTTTTTGGAGTAGATTCCAGCCTTCGAGACAGAAAATTAAACTTCAGCTTGCTGTTTAGACAGGTTTAAGTCCCGAATCAGGTCATTAAGATCTTGGTTGATTGGGAAAGTATGGTTCTGATGAACAGCTACTGCCTTCATATGTAGGATCATTTTTATAATCATGATCATTGAATAATTTTCAGTTTAAGCTAGGTAAGAATCAGAGTAAACTAGTTAAGGTCTCATCTGCATATATTTGAACATTGTGTAAAATATTTAACTTTTTTTTTTTTTTTTTTTTTTTTTTTTTTTTTTTTTTTTTTTTTTTTTTTACTTAGATGTGATTCCTTTAATATTTTTGTTTTTTTGTTTTTAAATCAGATGATCCTTCGGACTCTCAAAATCGTGGGAATTGCACATGGCATATGATGAGGGGGCAGAGAGAAAGTCGATCAACAATAATTGTGGGAAGAAAAATCTCTGTGGCAAGCAGACAAGATTTTTAAAAAACATAATTTCTATTTATTATAAGAGAGAAAAGTAAAAAAAAAAGTAATAGGAGCTATGACTTTTTAAAGAATTTTATTTATTTGTCTATATTGATGTTATACCCTTCAAAATAGTCCCATTAGATATTACACACATATGCCAGTGCTTCTTCCAACCCCCAAAACACTTCTGGAACTCTATCTTTGGGATAGTTTTGAGCTCTTCTAGTAATGCACTTTTAATCTCATCTATGACCGTAAAACGACGGCCCTTCAATTATTATTTGGGGGGGGGGGGGAGGTGAGGGAACACAAGTCACACGGTGGCCCATGTCTGGTGGCAAATATGGAGGATGGGGGGCATCATTACTGTGTTTTATACCAAAATTCATGAACAAGCAACGATGTGTGAGCAAGGTGCATTATTGTGATGCAAAAGCAATTAATAGTTTTTGCCACAAACATGGGCATTTTATTCGGACTGCTTCATGCAAATGGCGTTGAACTTAAGGAAAAAATTCATGGTGCACTATTGCCATTAAAATCTAAGAACACAGTGAGCATAACCTCACATTTAACCAAACTTTGTCAAGGCTTTTCTCGGTAATGGCGATCTAGAATGTTTCCACTGGGATGATTGAGCCTTAATAACACATAAACCCAATTTCATCATCTGTTATGAGACGTTTCACACAGTTCTGCATCATTGTGACCTCATTTAGTGATTCCTGAATAACTTCCAACTCATCAACCGATTTATGTTTGAACCAATGTTGTTGGCATAACATTTCAGCACCCACAACAGATGAAAAAACGTTTCATGGCATGACCCCAATTATATGCCAACATCAACAAACAAATTCTCTAATTGGTGGATTTATCAATTTGTTCATAATCTTTTCTTTAGCTTTTTCCATGTTTTCAATCGGGTATTGATGTTCTCGAATGACCATAAGCTCATAATCTTCATCTCCACAGCCATCTTGAAAAACGCTTAATCCAATTTAAAGCCTCGTTCTGCTCATAGTAGATTTCGCCAAAAGCAGTATTTACATTTCCTTAAAACTTTGTTGCACTGAATTCCCATGTTTATAGCAAAATTTAATCCCAAATTTCTTCCCTGATCCATGGGAGTTAATACAAACGCAAAATCATTAACTTGTATCAAAACACACATTGTCCTTTTACATAGCTGACAAGAGACCGACACATCCAAAATATAGCTCAAAAGTGTATAGATACTTTTAATACACATTTGCCACACACAACAACAAAAATCGTGACAATCTGATAATATAACCCATGAAATTTCATAATTCCCGTTACTTTTTGAAATTGCCTCATAATGCAAATCGTCTGTAAAATTGTGACAGGTAAGTTCTCATCTACCGAGTTTTGAAAAGTAGCGGTGCCCTGAAAAACTCTGATAGCTCTAACCATAAAAAAAGGTTGTAAAGATTGTTGGAATCATGTGAGCCGACATGGATTGCACTGGATGCATGGTTGGCAATAAAAAACCATTTTGCCTGTGGCCATTGATTGTGTATGAATATGACCAAATGAAGTTGATGGAGTGGTTTTTGTTGAGGAAGTCTAGTAGTGGTCTTCCATGTGGGTTCAGATCAAAAATATCAACGAACCACACAAGGGGACTGAGGGGGGTATTTCTTCAGGACTTGTACCTCCAGTTGTTAAGTGGTGGGATTGATGTAAGCAGCAGTGCAGTAAAGACCTAAGTTGGAAAATTTGGTGAGTGGTAGTGTAGGTGGGTTGTCCCCTGTGCTAGGATTAGAACAGGTAGTGGTGACTGGATGCATGCTGCATGTTTTACAAAAGGATCAATGCGGAAGTCTATGATAAAAAATAAGTACTTGTGGACCAAGATGATGTTCAGATTAGTGCAAGGGGGGGAGGGGGGGGGGAAGTTATGCAGTGTTTTTTGGGAGGAGAATGTGCATTTCAGGGTAGGAACATAGAAAGTCATGCCGATGGTGGAAAGATTTGATTAATGGATTCTAGGCCAAGAGAGAACTGGACGATGAATATTAATCTGTGGTCAGCTTTAGTAGTTGCAGAATGTAAGTTGCAGGTGGTGGCATAAGAATTGTTTTTTGCACAAGATCAGGGGAGTGGCAATGGGAAACGAGGGCTTAAAATAGTTTTGGTGAATACCTGGAAAGTGATTAATATTCGGAACAGATGCGTCTGCCATTTCAAGGCTGTGTTGTAGGGAACGTTTGGTGAGGAAGAGACGTCAACTGTCAAAATGTAGATACTGTTGGAAATTTATTGGCTTGATATGTATAGAGGAGTGGAGGGCATGTCACAGGGCAATGTTCACATCAAGAAAGATGACACAGGTGTATGAATATGACCAAATGAAGTTGATGGAGTGGTTTTTTGAGGAAATCTAGTAGTGGTCTTCCATGTGGGTCCAAATCATAAATATATCATCTGAACCACACAAGGGGACTGAGGGGGGGGGGGTATTTCTTCAGGACATGTACCTCCAGATGTCCCAGGATGAGGTTGGAAGAATATCGGGCCATTGTACGGATAGCAGTGCCACGTATATGGTAAGTAGTTTTTCGAGAGAATGTAGTGACTTCATCTGAGGTACCGTATTCATCTTACTAAGTAATAAATAAGTTTTTTTTTTACCTGTGGCTTTACACCTCATTAATGTATAGGTCTTTAGAGGTGGGAAAGGACAAGGAATGGGAGGCAATTCAGCCATGGCCTTTTTGAAGGAAGTATCCTGGCAATTTGCCTGAAGTGATTTGTGAAAAACCATGGAAAACCCAAATCTGGATGCCTGGACTGGGATTCGTACCATGTCCTACCGAATGCAAGTTCAGTGTGTTACTGCTCACCCACCATGCTCAGTTTTAAGTAATAAATAAGGAAGGTTAGGGAATAACCATCACTACCACAGATAAAGGCAAGAGGGCCAGAACAAACGCAAAAAACTACAATATTTTGATGAATAACTTTACTCATGATGGAGGTGAGACATATTTTTTTTTTTTTTTAACTGCTTTACGTCCTCTTTTTAACATCGAGGTCTTTTAGAGACGGGATAGGATGTGGGGCAAGGAATGGGAAGGAATTCGGCCATGGCCTTTTGAAGGAAGCATCCGGCATTTGCCTGGAGTGATTTGGGGAAATCATGGAAAACCCAAATCTGGATGCCCGGACGGGGATTCGAACCGCCGTTCCTCCCAAATGCGAGGCGAGAACGCTAACCGTTACACTCGGTAGACATATTGTGAAAGGAAAGATGTGTACACATCAAGACCTACCACATAATGTCAGTTAATTGTCACTATCGTCCAATAAGAAATAAACATCCAGATTTCGGTTGCTTACTTATTTAGAATGGATTATTCAAACAGTTGACTGCATTTTCTGTGTTGTAGCCACCTTCCGAGATTTCATCTTTATCATCGAGATTTCATCGCAAATTAATGAATAGACCCTCTTACGAAAATGTACAATTTTAAAATTAATACTTGTATCTCCAGGTATTTGTCCGTTATTCTGATGCAAAGCATTTTAACAATTGCCTTTTATTCGATAGGCCTTAGAAGCCTGTGTGGGTCCACTATTTTTTTTATATATTTTTTTGAGTTTGATTAATTTATTTTAATTAGCTCTCAAATACTCAGAAATAAATTTTATTCTCAGGGTTACAAACATAGCTTTCAGTTAGCAGATCTTGCTTGTAGCTCTTTCATCTATCTTTAGATTGCTAACCCCCCCCCCCAATAAATATTTTGGTGGAAGAATACAATTTTTCTTGTGGCGAAACAGTATTAAGCATTTTAAAATGTCTTCTCTTCGTATCTCTTGCAAGATATCTTTCAAGTGATGATGCCATTTAGTAAACTATAAATGACAGTAACTGTGCAAGGGAAATTAGAAGCATTGCAGGGTGTCGCAAATAACTAAGTACTTTTTTCAGAGTTAAACGAGTAAATTCCAGGCACAAGACAAGATTATAATCTTCGGCCACAAAAAGCAAGATATGCAGCCCATGAGACTACATCTAAGCATCTTTAAGGAAATAAGAGAGTGGCGGCCACATATAAGGTATATGGTGACAATTAGGTCTGCATGAATTACAAGTAGTATGTGGAAGGGAAGTGGACCATGACCACAAATTAATAATTAATTTCAGGCACAAGGAACAGAAAGTTTTAATTTGAAAGAAAGGGACTTGAAGACTGGAATAGGTTACATAAAGAGAACATGAGCAATATTCCTCAAGCAGCAACAGAATTTAAAGTAAAACAGCACATAATAAGTAGATGTGCAGCGAAATCTGTTACTGGGTTATAAACTCAGTCATAATTAATAATCTGGCTCCATGTTAACACGCCGGAACTTAAAATAATTGTCCTATTTCTCTGAAATTTGGTACACAGTACACCAGTAATATTTGAGTGCAAGTGCATAAAGTAAGTCTTCAAGTATGCAGAAATAAAGTAAAATCACTCTAAATGTGGATAGATACATACATATTACTATGCAAGAAATACACATTAATACCCATCAATATTTATTCCATGTGTTTCCACATCTTTATTGTTCGATTAAAAACTGCTATCCGCATGCCAATTGGAAAATCGGCCATTTTTCTGTGTGTAGTTGACACACTGGAGTTTGTGCCAACATTTATCGCATGGCAACCAACCTTCCAGGATGGAAGATAGTTTAATTTAATTTTTTGCAACTAACAGTTGTGGCTAGGTTGAAATATAGCCTGTACCAATAATTAAGATTAAGAAACATGTGGAATAAATTTCAACAACTAATAATGAGTGTTTCTTGCATAATTTCATGTATGCACCTAGTAACATTTCAATTGGTTTTACTTCTTTTCAGCAACCTCTAAGGGTTACTTTATGCACATTTACTCAAATACTAGTCTTGTGTAGTTCGGAAGAGCGCTCCCACAGGCGAACTACTTCCCAGATCTCTTGCTCCTTAGTTCGATTCTTTCCCGAAGACTGACTTGTTTTAGTTTATTATTTAGAAGGAAACAGTTCCCTGTGGACACATTTCACTGAAGACACAGATATAAAAAGAAAAAACCTGTTCAACATTAATAATTATTACAGAAGTCAAAAACGGATATTTAACATGGAATGTAAAAATAAAACACATTTTGATCCTATTAACAATTAAAAGACAACCACTGATAACCACAACTACCATAACAAAGAAGAGAGCGCTAGCAAAGCGAGCGAACGAGCTGTCTTTCTGGAATTCCAGAGGGGAGCGACCTAGTTCGCCAAGGAGCTGCGAACTAAACCGAGCGCTACCAGTCGTGAACTAAACCCAGCGCTCCCGGTCGCGAACTAGCACCATTCGCCGCTAGGGTTACGAATATTTTTCGGTTGATGGTAGTAGTTTTTTAGAATAACCTATAAAAGTATAGTACACTTCAAAAATATATTATTTTACAAAAGAGTAGAAAATGACAAAAGGTATGTTTTTTACCGTTTTATTCTTTAAGCTATATTTTTTGTACTTGCCTGTTTAACAATTTTTTGTCTACAGTAAAATTGTTATATGCTTTATCGCTTTCAGTTGTTAAATTAATGTCGATCAAAAGCTCATTTTTTTATTAATGTAATACTGCTCTTACTTTTACCTAGATTTCGTGTAATATTGTTATTTCAAAGCAAAGTTCGTTCACTTTGATACTCATTTTTCCTCGTAAATTTAGAACCTCTAATATTGTCTTTGTCATCAAATGAAACCTCGTGTTTAGAATTTAATTTTTGGATTTTGTATAGCCAATTGTTTTGATTAAAATCTAACCATTTATTAAGATACTCCAGACATTTATCAATCAATACTAGAACATTATTTTTAATATCATTTTCTGTGGAGAATTTGGCTTCTAAGGAATTTTTCTTGTTTTCTTAGCCAAAGAAACAGTCTCTTTTACATTTTTCTAGCACTGATTTTAACGTTGACAGAATATAATACTTATCTCAGTCTGTGACGTTAATACCTTGCAGTTGTTTGACAGCTTTGTGAAAGTTATGAAAAGAAATGGCTCGCGAAATTCTGAAAGATTTTAACCTTATGTCTTCATCAGTTTCATTCGTCGTCAAAATATTTTGAATTTGTGTTGGATTATCCTCCCCTATACTAGTAAAATAATTGCTCAATGACTTCAAATTCACTGGAAATTGACGCACTTTCGTTATTGCTACCACTTTAACAACTAATTTAATTAAATTAAATATCAAAAGAAAGAACTGCTTCCAAGTGAAAATGATTAACAAAACAAAAACAAAGCAAAGACAGATGCACAAGCAAACATGCCTTTCTTCAGCACTGAGTGTAGCATAAACAGTATTTGAACCATACTACACTTTCTGCTATATGGGAGGACAGTATGGAAGGGTGCTTTCACTGAATTTGGCAACGCTGTATGGATATACCTGGTCGGTTTGCAAGAGACTGCATAAGTGCATACCAGTAAAAACAGAACAGTTATTCAATTTACCCATTTGTACAAAGGACAATGAGTACTTTGGTTTTTCAGCGGCAACTGATCATGCTAATGTCATTTGAAAGGTCTATTATTGAGTACTAACTTTTTTTTAGGAGGTCATATTAAATCTATTTAGAAACGACAAAAAAATGATTAAGTAATGTCCTAATGGAACTGACATAACAAACAAAATAGCAGGTGCGGTAGCGGTAGCAAGGCGAGCGAACGATCTGTTTCTCTGAATTCGAGACGCGAACTAATGAACTAAAAGAGCGAACTAGTTCGTGAGGGAGCTGCGAGCAAAACTGAGCGCTCCCCTTCGTGAACTATAATGCGCAAGTGTATCAAATACTTCCATCTAAGGAACATGTGTACCAAAGCTCACACCGACAGGACATTTCTGGCTAGTTCTAACATATTAATACGTTACCAATAATCCTAAAATGGTTACGATAAGGTGCATGCTCATATACTGAAATACACAGGCAGACCCGCATGCTTTTATTATATTATGCACAGAAGCTCTAGTTAGAGTTCAAACCACACTTATCTAACCTACAATGAAACACATTTCCTTCAAGTTATATGCATACTTGGATGCATGAGAATTTAATGTTGCAAGGGGAGGAATATTTCTTGACTATTTGAATAATGTGACTAACATTTCTTTCAATGATATATAGGCGGTCAGTGTTTGGTCGGATTGCGGATGTGTTTATGTTATGATGGAGTGTTGTGTCGTGACTTGTGTTGGGTGGTAGAATTGTGAATCGATGGTATTGGTGTTGAAGATTTTGCAAATGGGTTTCGTTATGTGATTGAAGAGACATTGTTTGTGTATTTAGGATGTATGTAGTGAAAGTGTATGTTTGTAGTTGGTTCTTTATAGTTATTGGTGTGTTTTCGGTTTTGTGTTTGTGGGAAGTTTTAGTGGTGGACTGTGGGGTATTTTATGTTGGTGAGTATTTTGATATAAGTGTCGGTGGTTAATGAGACATTGTGGGTTATGTGTTGGAGTTGCTTTTTTGTTTTTTAATTAGTAAGGTTAGTTGGCTACTGATACGGTAAGTGTTCATGTGTTTGTAAAAGTTAATACGTTTTTTGTTTAGTGAATTGGTAATTTTTTTCTCGTTCGTTTCTTGCGACAACGTTTTCACGAATTTTTAATTTTTCTGGCGGAAGAAAGTTTGGTATTATTGGACATCTTAATTGTTCTAGGATTTGGCATTATTATTTTATAATGGTCTAACGGAAGATTTATTTAGTAATTATTTACGAAGTAGATTTATCTGTTTTGTATTGTTGTACGTTTTATTCGTGTGTAATTTTGCAGTCGGAAAAAATGGTTTAGGTTTTATTATAAAGTAATTATTCTTTGATGATAATTCATGTGTACAAGTATTACAAGTATGTTATTTAATGTTGATGTAGCGGAATCGCGTTTCCAATGGAACGGATGGTTTGAAAGTGCTTAGGATATCATGATTTTGGTGTAAAATTTTATTAGATTGCATGTGTTCTAATTTAGTTTTCAAGTGATGTTTGATTTCAAGATTGTGGTATCGTGTTATACAGTTGGGCGGGTGGGGGTTTATTGGAGATGACGATACCATTTTTTGGTTTTTACCCTTTATATGGGTTAATATATTGACTGTTTTTGTTCCCCGCCCAGATAACCCCCTAGTTCCCGTGCTGTCCCGTTAGTTACATTTGTTGCTGCGTTGGATGGTGTTTACGTCGTAGGCGCCATGTTGTGACGTCATTGTTTTTGCGCGGGCGGAAAGTAGTTCTACCGGTATCGCGTTCTCCAGTAATCCCGATTACATTAGTGCTCCAACTTAAGAATTTTTCAATTTATGATAAATTAATTCTACAAGCATCACCCTACTTACACAATATTTCTTTACATATCTTTAATAAGCTCCCTACACATCTTAAATGTCTAGCAGGTGACTAGATTAAATTCAGGAAAAGGTTGAAATAATTTTTAAATTGACAATTCTTACTCTATAAAAGAATTTATTTCAGGATAGCCGGAGATTGCAATTCCCCAAGGAATTGGAATCACATTACTGCAGTAGTCACATGCAACACAGCGCATGAAATACTTTCTGAAATAAATTTAATGGTATCATGCAGGTACGCAGTATTACGATGTCATTAGTGAAGGTTGTTTTAGTGGAATTGCAGTCTCCAGTAAACCTTTTATTTCTAAGGTATCTAAAAAATAATTTCCAGTAGTTTGCATAAATGTAGTCGATATAACTAATGTATATATTACACTGTGCCTGTACATATTTTGGCGTGTATTTAACTATTTTGTTGTGCAACAGTTTATCTGTAAATAGACAACTTTCCACATCCCACTGAGCCAGCCTATGTAAAATGAATGTACTGTATTGGATGTGTGCTAAACTTCTGCACAGCCTCAGATTCCATTTTAAAGTAATCAAGCTTGGTAGCATATCATGTACATACAACTTCAAATTTTTGTGTTGTGGCTGCTACTTTTTTACATCAACTTTTGTAGGTAATAACCATAACAAAAAAAATCGCCAAGAAATGCAATAATAGTCCTTTATAATACCAAATACCATGTGCCCCATTTTCGCATCCACCCCTGCCAGATTTCCCTTGTTTATCTTCAACTCCCTCCCCATCCACTTCTATTTCCCTATGTTCACGAGATTTTCTCGCCCCTCCCCCTTTTTTTTTTACAAAATCTGATCAACAATCAGTGCTAGGCATATGATACAGCCATCTGAAAGTGGTCAGTAATTGTTAGGTTCGGCTATAAAGGATTAACCTGGTGAAAGGATATCCCCCTCCCCACCCATCTTTAGGAATTTCCTAGAACTCGTAACTTGCCCAACCCAATGACTAAGACTGGCGTATTTTTTAATCTAGCGAAAGTTGAGCAAATAGACCGAACTACTGCTACATCAAAATTAAATTTGATATAAAACCACTGAAGAAAAAACAAAATTTTTCATCACGAAGGCATATTAGTAATTATTTTAAAAATGTAATTACACAACTTTATAACGTAATGGGATAAATAGATGAAACTAAAATAATAATAATGGAGACAAGATACATTTTCACTCTTAAAAAATTGTGTTAGCGTTACTCTCATCATACAAGAACACTAAACTGATAGTTACTATACGAAAGCTTAAAAACGTCTACAAATCCCCATGCGGCATCTTGTCAAAACCGAAAAGCAGCAACATACAATAATCAGTATTATTTAATCCACTTACGATAACTTCCGTCTATCCATGCTTCCAAGTCAATCACAAAATTCCAAAATTCAAGAGGCAACACTTCAGTTAAAAGTTTCGTATTTACAGCTCATCCAATCGTTGTGACAACATTCACGACAGGTCGCGATACAATTTACGGATTTACGTGTGAACTGCTCAATATAAAAAGAAACAAAAGCTGTTAATTTTTAAACATTCAAATTAAACCGCAAACAAATGACACAAAACTGTACATACAGCAGACTACACAAGCTAATCCTTTGACACTCAACGCAACCAATCCTTACACTTATATTGACCTGTGCTTAGATGATATATATATATATATATATACTTATATACGTATACTCTCCGACAGACAGTTTCAAAGAGTATCCAAACAAACGGTTAAAACATACCACTTCCAAAGAATACAAACAGAAATTTTCAGTAATCTGTGGTATTGTATTACATGACATTTTAGGAAATCTAGGAATTATAAATTCTGTTTTACTTGATAGTATTAATGTATAAAATTTAGCAATTCATGTATTCTTCTTCTTAAGTCACCTACACCTATTGGATGTTGGCGATTCACATAGCTAGCTCTGGGCGTGAAACTGCAACATGAAAAGCCTCTTCTGATGTGCAGTTGTACCAATTCATATATAGCGCATAATAATCTAAATATGGTATTAAAGTAAAAAAAAGGGATGTTGCATGTATCTTTTATTTTCAGTTATTATCGAATTTTGCCAGCGTTTGCCATGGTAACATCTGACCGTTTCTTATATTTGCGAAATGCATCTTTCTTTTGAATAATTAGATTCGATTATAGTGATCTTGAATGAGTGTTCTGCCATAACTCTACAAACATTAATAATAATAATTTTTTTATTGCCAATTTGGTTGAGATTTCAAGTTTTTAGCAAAGTTTCAAAAGTTTCACAGAGTCACACGCGTGAGGTATTTTCCCTAATAAAAGATTTCGATTTGCCACTACAGTTATTATTATTAATTTACTACTATTATTAATTAATTAACATGTATCTCATGCTCTTTGACGACAATTCCCCTACACACAGGTCCTAAGGTAACTGTCAAGTAAGAGCGTACCCGGAATCAAGTGTCCCTTTATACAATTCAATACATTCATTTTCCATTGAACCCAATATAAGAAACTAGCTCTGTGGGATGTGGAAAGTTGTCAATTTACAGATAAACAGTTGAATAACAAAATAATAAATACACCAGTAGATGTACAGTCATAGCACACATGGTACATTAAACAATTCCATAGCAAAATAATACATACACCAGAAAATGTACAGTTTGGTCTGAAATTTGGTACACTCGTTCCTGAGGACATTCATTTCCAGGAAAAGTGGATATTAAAGCAAAAGAAGGCGCACCTCTCTCATAATGCCACTCGATAGTTACGCTAAAACGATAGCGTCGGCAGTAAAATACAGTCGGCGGTCATTTGAAAAAGACTTTGACGTCTAGGATAAAATCTGCAGTTTCGAATATAAAATCGCTGGCAAGTTTACTATATAAATATATTCCTAAGCCGTTATAATTAATGTAATGAAGCGTAAAAGTTTTCATGAATCCGATATCACTATAAGTATTTCGAAATTACGATAGTTATGAATGTCGAATGAAACGAACTGTACTACGTGTCCTGCTTAAAGATCTTTCCAGCGAGATGAGAATTTCTGCATACATAGAATCGCAACTAATTGTTTTTTCTTATTTGTAAAACAGACAACTAATATTATTCATTGCTATAATCATCCACGCTGATACAACCACTAGGTTGTATGATCGAGATGTCATGTATCATGACGTAGAATTTACCTTACATTGCATCAAATCCCTCTTGCCTTATTCTGAATGGATGACTTTCATTCTGTTCCATGCTGCATTCCAATCTAATCACCAGTATATAGCAACCCAAAAATGAAGCGCGCTTAAGTTAACAATAACTTTTTCAGTAATTATACATTCCCTGCAGCAGATACTATTGTTGGCATCAAAGATGTGTTTACAAATAGTTTCAGACTATACGGCCAACGGTATTGCATATCTTACTTTTCAAGTGGCATTATGCACTAGGTATGTTTCTTTGTCCTATAATATGCACTTTTTCTGGAAAGGTATCTCCTAAGAAAGGCATGTACTAAATGTCAGACCAAATGGACAATTCATACGAGTGAAATACTTCCTACACCCTTATTTGTGCTTGAAGTAAATTTCCAGTTTATTATCATGGACCTTCTTCCGCTCCACATGCTGCTTCTAAATCTTCCACCAGTAATTATCCAGGCGTCATCACCTATATATTCCTTGTACATGCCCATCAGTGCCGTATTTAGGGTCTGTAGGCCCCAAAGCTATACATGTGGTGCGGGCCCTTTATATATATGTTGATATACTGATTATTCATACACACATGTCAACAAGATGACAGCGACTAATATATTATAATTTTTGAAAGAGATGCAGGCCCCTTTGTGGAGCGCACCCCTAGGCTATAGCCTAGGTAGCCTATGCTTAAATGTGGCCCTGATGCCCACAATTCTTTTCACCTGCATTCTATCCTGCAATGACTCCCAACCCAATAGCATTTGAGTTATTGTGAGTGCTTCCTTTTTAATTTCCTCAGACAAATATATCTACCGTCCTTTACCCCCCTCTCCAACTCTACTATTAAGTACCCATATTTTGGGTCCCATATCATCCCACAATACTCTACAAAAGGTCTGATAAAAATTTGTTACCTATTTCTCTTACTACCCTGTAAATCCTCTTCAACAGATGCAATAATCAGGACCCTTTCCCTATAATCTCATTTGTGATTTGATCAGAATAATATTTGTTTGTGCCAAACTTGTCAGCATAATAATAATTTCAATGTGACGGTTGTTTCGAGGGTGATTTAATGGTATGTCTATGTCAGTATAAGTTGTGATGGAGCTTATTTCCATGTATAATATCCCTAGGGGTGTAAAAGTTTGGGAGAGGCTATACTAGCCTTTTCCAACCAAATGTCAACCTCTCCTTCACGTGGTGCACCGGACGAGGATCTGGCGACTAAAAGATTCCCGGTATAAGGAATCACCCACTGCTTGCCAACGGCCCCTGAAAGGAGGGAAGAAGAGCGGGGAGCGGTTCAGGGCACCCTCTTGCCCTTGGGGTTGGAAACAGCTCCTAAAGGCGGATGAATCAGAAATGATCAACGGCATGGGAATGCAGAAGGCAACGGGAAACCACTGCATTAAAGACCCAAAGGGTATCCCGAGGACATGTAACCCTCTCAAATTACATATATCATGATGGCTTCTTCCTGGGTAAAATATTCCGGAGGTAAAATAGTCCCCCAATCGGATCTCCGGGTGGGGACTGCTCAGGGAGGAGTCATCAGAATGGATAGAAACATTCTACGAGTCGGAGCGTGGAATGTTAGAAGTCTGAATAGGGCAGGTAGGTTAGAAAACATAAAAAGGGTGATCGAACAACTTAAGTTAGATGTTGTTGGGATTACTGAGATTAAATGGAAGGATGCACAGGATTTCTGGTCTGGGGAACACAGGATAATTAGCACACAAGCTGTCAATGGAGTCACTGGTGTAGGATTTGTAATGAACAAGAAAGTAGGGAAACGGGTGAGTTATTATGAACAGTTTAGTGACAGGATTATTTTGATGAGGTTAGAAACTAAGCCCGTCCCAACCACATTAGTACAAGTGTATATGCCAACGTCACAGGAAGATGACGAAGAAATAGAAAAAATATACGCTGAAATTGAAGAATTAATGGGGGAGGAAAATCTAATAATCATAGGTAATTTGAATGCAATAGTGGGAGAAGGAAAAGAGGGGAATACTGTAGGAAGTTTTGGTCTAGGAGAAAGAAATGAGCGAGGAAGCAGGTTGCTAGAATTTTGTGAAAGGTATAAGCTAGTAGTGGCAAACACACCGTTTAAGAACCATGCAAGAAGAATATACACCTGGAAACGTCCTGGGGATACAGGCAGATATCAGCTAGATTATATCATGGTCAAACAGAGATTCAGGAATCAAGTTTTAGACTGTAAAGCGTACCCAGGAGCAGACATAGACTCTGACCATAATTTGATAATAATGGAGTGCAAGCTGAAATTTAAGCGAATAAGGAAGCAGTATAAGCAGAACAAACTGGAAGTGAATAAACTGAAACAATCTAGCACGAGAGAGAAATTTGCAGAAATGATAGACTTGGGTCTAAGAAGCAACTCTGAAAGGAGTTCAACCGAGGACGAATGGAATGCATTAAAGACCGAAATAATGAAAGCTGGTAAAGAAACATTAGGCTTTAGGGAACAAGCTGCCCGAAAACCTTGGATAACAGAAGTAATTTTGGAGCTGATGGATCAGAGGAGAAGGTACAAAAATGCTCAGGATGAAGCAGGAAGAGAGCAGTACAGGCAATTTAGAAATCAAATAAACAGGAAATGCAAAATAGCAAAACCAAAATGGCTACAAGCAAAGTGTGAAGAAGTAGAAAAGGAAATGGTCGTAGGTAAAGTAGATGTTGCCTACAGAAAGATCAAACAGAATTTTGGAGAAATAAAGAAAAGAGGTATGAACATTAAAGCTGCCGATGGGAAACCTCTTTTATGCTCAGAGGATGGAGCTAACCGATGGAAAGAATACATTGAGAAACTGTATATTGGGGACGACTTGAACAATAGTGTAATGGAAAAGGAAGGTAATGTCGACATTGATGACTTAGGAGATCCTGTTTTGTGGACAGAATTTAATAAAGCTCTGAATGACTTGAAAGCAAATAAGGCAGTTGGAATTGATGAGATCCCTGCAGAACTTCTTAAATCCCTAGGAGAAGAAGGAATCGAAAGATTATTCAAGCTGATATCAAAAAGTTATGAAACAGGAGAAATTCCAACTGATTTTAATAAAAATATAATCTTCGCACTTCCAAAGAAAGCACAAGCCGACAAATGTGAGAATTGTCGCACCATTAGTTTAACATCACATGTTTCAAAATTACTTACCAGAATAATATACAGAAGGATGGAAAGGGTAGTAGAAGAGATAGTAGTTGAAGATCAGTTTGGGTTTAGGAAAAATCGTGGTACAAGAGAAGCAATTCTGTCTTTAAGATTAATACTTGAAGGGCGGATCAAGAAAAACAAAGATACTTTTATGGCATTTGTTGATTTAGAAAAAGCAATTGATAATGTTATGTGGGACAAGATGTTCAAAATTTTAAAGAAGTCATGTCTAAAGTATCGAGATAGAAGAATACTCTATAAACTATATAAGAATCAAGTGGCTATAATAAAAGTAGAAAATCACGAGAGACATGCATCAGTTAAAAAGGGTGTGAGACAAGGTTGTAGTCTATCCCAGTTAATATTCAACTTGTACGTTGAAGACGCAATGAAGAAAGTCAAAGAAAAATTTCCATGTGGCATAAGTTTTCAGGGAGAAAAAATCAGTATGCTTCGATTTGCTGATGACATTGTCTTGTTAGCAGAGAGGGCTGAGGATATTGAGAAGTTACTGAATGGCATGAACAAAATACTGAAGGAAGATTTTGGACTGAATATAAATCAAAGCAAGACAAAAGTGATGAAATGTAGCAGAAATGATACCAATACTAGTAGATTAAATATAAAAATAGGATCAGATGCAATAGGAGAAGTAAGTGAATTCTGTTACTTGGGAAGTAAAATTAGAACCAATGGCCGAAGCAGGAATGATTTTAAAAGCAGAATAGCACTAGCAAAAAGAGCATTCATGAAAAAGAGAAACCTTTTAGTTTCAAATATTGATCTAGGAATTAGAAAGAACTTTTTAAAACTCTTTGTGTGGAGCACAGCACTTTATGGTAGCGAAACATGGACTTTAGGAATACCGGAAATAAAGAAAATTGAAGCATTTGAAATGTGGTGCTACAGAAGAAAGCTGAAAATTAAGTGGACAGACAAAGTAAGAAATGAACGAGTTTTGGAAATGATGGGTGAGAAAAGAAGTTTGTTGAAGAAGCTTACGGTAGGTCATATTTTTAGACATGCTGGATTGGTTAATTTGTTAGTGGAGGGAACAGTCGAAGGTAAGAACTGTAGAGGAAGACAGAGATTAGAATATATGAAACAGACAATTGAGGACGTGAGCTGTAAGGGGCATGTAGAAATGAAGAGGTTAGCACAGGATAGGAAAGGATGCAGGATTGCATCAAACCAGTCGAAAGACTGACGATTAGGGAAAAAAAAATCCATAAACACCTACATTAGCTTTTCACAAATTTTTACTTTTTATATTATTTTTTTCACTGTTTCAGGTAAATTGTATAACACATACCTTGATAATTTATTCCATTTACTTATGCAAGTACCTACAAATGAAAACTTCCCCACTCTCTTAAGTCTGATATCTAGTGCTAGGTCATGGTCATATCTTTCCTTCCATGCATAATATTATTAACTGTAGGGGAGAGTGGGGAGGAATGGGACGATTTGTGTTTGAGATTTTTTCAGGGAGTTGAGGTAACATTGTAAGTATATGAACTATGGATGTATTTAGCACATATAACTGACTATATACTGTATAACTATTTTTTCAAAATCCGCAATACCAGCAAGGGAATCTTCGATTTTTGAACAAAGGTGACATTGTCCCATTCCTCCTTCATGCAGGAGGAATGGGACACTTACCTTAATTTTTAATTAAAATGACCAACAATGTTACTCTTGGACTAGCTCAACATGAAAAAAGATAAGTTAGGTTAAGCAACTGAAAAAATTATGGTCTAACAGAAATAAATGTTGCATAGAAAATTCTTTATCAGAGTGTAGAAAATTAAACACTTAAATTGATTCCGAAATGAAAAATGATGCTGGTTCTTTTAGTTCCACCAATGACTGGAGCAGGCATCTTCAAAATGAAATTATTTTTTCTTGTGAGACCCATATCTTCAACATTAGGATAAACAAATGACATTGACTTGTCCCATTCCACCTGCAGACCATTGTCCCGAACCTCCTGCAAGGAACCATTTCGAAATTTACTTGCATGGAAGACAAACCACTGATCACAAAGCAGAAGAGTATGGTGTTAAGTAATCTTCAAACTATATGCTACCCATATACTAATGCATTTTGACCTTCTCTGCTCTGTTAAAAATAAGAAAAAAATTCGTACAACTCACTAAACTTACTTTTAATGGCGAGAAACACCTTTTTTAACACAAAATTCGGAGTCCACAACTTACAGCTTCATAACATCACTGGCTAATGAGGCACTGCTAGTCCTATCTATGATGAAAATTTGAAGTTAACAGAGGCGTTAGATTTGAAAATATCACAGGTGTCCCATTCCTCCTGTGTCCCATTCCTCCCCACTCTCCCCTAGTACTTTACATTGTGATACAGATAGAGTTACTTATAACTGTATGTTAATGAAATCTAAGATCATTAGAAATAAGTGTTGAAATTGTAATACTATTTGCTGATAGTTATAATTCTGGTGTGGGCTGCAGAGATCGCTGTACACGTGGAATTATTTCCAGCCGCCTGAAACAATGACTTCAGGAACATGGAACTAATTATTATTATTCTTGTGTCAGAAACATCAAATACACAGTTCAACTCTCTACAAGTTATACACATTAAACCCGGTACCTTGCAAAATCAAATGCATTCTGTGTTGTTCCAAATAGATCAGCTTCATTCTAAGAACATTGGCACATAGGGCACTGGATCATATATTTCGTGGTTTGATAATCACCACATTCACATTTAATATTGATAATGTCAATATAGTCCCATTTTGCTAGATTACCTAGGAACTGCCCTCTCCTGTTCACAATTGTTTTAATGATTTCCAGACATTCCAGTTTTTTGTATGATCAAGTGGTAGGTGTTCTACCAGTGTCAGTGGTCCTGACTAGTTGAGGATCTTAATTTTCCACAATTGGGCTTTTGCGATTTCAGGTTAACCAATTAGCTTCTGTGTGTTTGTAGGAAGCTTTTCCTGGACTTGAGTCTCTGGACTAGAGGTGAATGGCCATGCAGTGGATAGGCACTTTCCCATTTTACTGTGACCTCTCCTTCTTCACAGCCAATTCTCTTCAGATACTGGGTGGAGCAATCCCTGAAAGCCTGTCAACTGGAGTAGGCTTTAGGCAACCTCTCATCAGCCTACAGGTGTTATTGAGGACTATATACACATGTTTGACATTAGATGATGAGTACAGTGCCAAAATGGGCATGCATATTCTTCAACAAAGGGCTATTGCTGTTGTATGAATAGTTTGTCATCGACTGACTCACTGTGATCCAACCAGTTTTCATAGCAAGTTTTTTCTTGTGGAGATTTTCGTTTTGCAGTTGATGCTGTGTATCTTATATGCGAAGGTTCTGATGAGTGTCACTCTCAGGTATTTTGGGGTGCTGCACTAATCAAAGTCAATAAAACCTAAATTCCTCTCGATGTATGTTGTAACAGGGATATTAGTTGTCATTCTAGTCCAAGTTGCTTTCCAGCTTAACAACAACAAAAAATTGACATTTTAGTTTTTCCCGGCGTATTGTTAAAATTAACAACTCTCGGGTTTTCTGCCGGTTAATTGATTTATTTAGTTCTTTTAACGACATTTCGGCAACTGCCACCGTTGCATTCATCAGGTTAATTATTACATACAAGGACAAGACACATCTGCAGTTGCCGAAACATCGTTAAAAGAACTAAATAAATCAATTAACCGGCAGAAAACCCGAGAGTTATTTATTTCAACAGTAAAATTGCTGGTCAAAAATCAAAACTTCTACTCTATGCACAATACATTTGCTGTCTCACCATCTGAATTTGGCCCCCACCATTCTTCACCCACTATCCATCCAGGCATCATCACCAGTATGTGCGTTACAAACACTTATCACTTATTTCATCTGTCTATTGTCCACCAGTGATTCCCTACCCAGTTCCTCTATCATTTACTGATTGTATTCATGGTACCTGCCATGTAGCTGTGCATATTAAGGTGCCACGACACTGAATTGAAGAGATGCAATGGTGCCAGGTTCGAGTCCTTGCCCCCACAAACCAGCTGTCCCGATTATATTTTTCTGCAGTCATTAAATTGAATCCTGGGATGATCCCCAATCTCCGTCTCATAAAATACACATTACACAAACAGAAAATACACTTACTACACACAGGACATAGTTACATGTTTCACTAACAGATGGCAACACATCCACTTCCCCACAAGACTTCGACAGGCCTAGCAAGCCAGTAGTATAATTGATGAATATGCTTTCAAAATATACACAAGCCTCTAGAAAGAATAGTCCATAAAAAGATGACAATGATTATTCATGGTGTGAAAATGAAAATAGTTCATAAAAAAGATGATGATTATTCATGGTAAATTTTGCTAACATATCATGCTACCATTCACTGTACCCTCTTTGGTTCTCATTATTGATACCCATGATATGTCTCCAATACTATCTCAAAAAATGGTCTGAAGAACATTTAGCTATCGTAGTTCCATCACTTTCCTGGGATTATCCCTCTTCACCCTCAGTGCCAGATTTAGGGGCACAAACTGGGACGCTTGTCCCTGGTGGCAACTTCAGGGGGGGGGGACAGGAAAATAGTTCCTAGGGGTGGCAAATTCATGTGGCGCCTATCTTTTTTCTGTTTTTTTTTTTTTTAGCTTCACTACTACCCCGGGCAACAATGGGGGTAGCAGTCTCATGTTTGATAGGGTTGCAATCTCAAAGTTATTTCCCCAGCTCAGAAAATTCATTGATCCGTTACTGATATCCTGTCCAATAGACGAAGAAGATTGCAACTGAGTGTACCATTAAATCTTATGCCAAGATATTTACATTTTATGTCTTCAGAGGCAAACTTCTCTCCCTGTATAATCATACTAACCTTTATATTTCTGTCTTTATACCTACTTAGCTGGTACTTGTAGTTTGTTGTCCATGTTGCCCCTGTCAACCAGATATCCTGCCAAGACGCCGCTGCAGGCAGGGCCAGCGGAAAATGTGGGTATGGTGGGTAGCAGTACCCACCCAGGAAATTCCAGGTGGGTATTTTACCCACCCGGAATTTGAGGACTACTGAGCGTGCATGGAGGAAAGAAATCAGAGAATTCAAAATGTGTGTAAAATAGACTGTGTACCCACAATAACACCAAGCGCGAAGCGCGAAATTCCTTTGATGTTTCAACAGAGATCGTCACCTACTGAGCTCGATCGACGGGAAACAATTGACATGTGTGACAGTAAGAATACTACGGTAAAATATCTTACGTCCAAAACCGTCAAGTGTAAAAGCTACTGTTTCGAAGGAGCTTCAGGTGAATCCGTGTGTAACTGTGTATTATCGTCAAAAAAGCTCAAATGGATAAATTCACAGTCAATCTGTAAAGTAGAAATATATTGAATGTAGAAAATGCTAGAAGATAGGAGAACATGAAGGATAAATTTCCATCGTCCTCAGACATAGGTCCATTGGAGCTTTAAGAAAAGGCATTCTTAAGTCAGCTGACAGTCAAAATCGTGAGAGTAAGTAAAAGTAAATTATTATTTTTGTTCTTAATTATATACACAAGTATATTAGTAATGAATATTCACGTGTATGTACTGGAGTTGAAACGGAAGTTACATTATGGAAGCGGAAACAGAAGCAGAAGTTGTACGAAAATGTTGTATGAAAATGTCATTTGGTGTCACAGATCTTTATTTATATTCTAATTACTTCTATTTAATAAATATGTCAAGTGAAATATTTTTTTAAAATCAAATCAATCAGTGAGTAACTGTCTTTCGAGTAAATAATAATAATATCAATAATTTTCTAATTACTGTAATTAATATTAGAATTTTAAATATAACAAGTTAATTTTTAAGAAGAAAACCTTAGCAGCCTTCTCTCGTTTTAATTTGCTTCTTTTTCATCGTAAATTAAGGCTGCTCCACTGAATAATTTTTAGGTAGCAGCAATGATAGGCAGAGCTGACAAAAACCTGCTGACTAATAATAACGACATATAATATTCGTGAGCGTTCATTTACCACCACTCAGTAAGATTTTATTTTGGTGGAAGTCTTATTTGCTTCAACTATTGATTTTTTTCCCCTGCAACTTAATACCTGCATTTAGTTTTTCTTACTCTTTAAACTCTTCTGGATGCAGAGATTTCAAATGACTTTTCAACACAATGGTAGTTTGGCAGAAATTTTGTTTCACATAACGTACACTTTGCCAGAGATTCATTTTTTTGTACAAAAAATCTCTAGATTGGACTTCGTTTTGGTTTCATTTTGAGACATACTACTGGTTAGAAAATAAAATACATTCTTAGCGGATTATTTCTCACGGCACTAGTTATCTTCATACCAGCTGAACTGAAGCGTTAAAAACGTTGATAATATCAACGTGGTACAATTGATATCAACGGTTCATTCAAAAGAGATGTTCGATAAACATTCAGAGCAGTCGAATAATATTTGGTACCTTGAAGGCCCTGGCGAAACTAGGTCTTTCTGTGAGAGGACCCAACAACAATGAAAATTCAAATTTGATGACATTTTTAAAGACTCGAGATGATGGTGTGGTTGCAAAGAGATGGTTTCAAATGGCTTCATCATGAATGTCAGAATGAAATTCTTGATGGCTACCACAATATTGTCTGGAATCAAGGAAGGAAGAGGAGCATCTTGCCCGAGAATCGTTTCGGAAGATTTTATTGGAAGTGAATATTTTATTGGATTGTTTTTAACTGCGAACACCAAGGCAGAAACCTAATTTGATCTGATCATTGACATTTTCGCTAAACACAAATTGGCACTCAAAGAACTCAGAGGCCAGTGTTAATATGGGACTTCTAATGTTTCCGGAAAAATAACAGGATTTCAATCATGAATACTCAAAGAAGAGCCTCGTGATTTATTTGCACAAGGTAGTGCTCATAATCTCATTCTTGTAGTACGAGATGGAATTGAAAGTGTTATAAAAGCAAGAAAATTCATTGGAACTGTTAAAGATTTGATAAATTTTGTGCAAGACTCGACGAAATAACTTGGACACTGTCATAAACGACAAATCGGAATAGAGAAAGATACTAAAGATGATTTACCATCTCTTGCAGCCTATTTTCCGACAAGGTATTTACAAAGATTACAAGTTTAATTTACTTTTTAAATTATGGTTTTGTAATTGTAGATATATTTATTAATTTTGACAGATGGTTAGTCAGAATAAAATATCTTAAAACAGGAAGAGAAAGTTATCACTATCTAATGCAATTTTTATACTATCATTCTGTAGCCAGAGAAGTAGACAGTGTAGTCGCTGTTAACGATTCTGGATTTTACTCCGACATGGAATTATTTGAGTGTATTTTCTATTTAACAATTAATATAGAAATTTTTTATCACGTCGAAAATTTGAATGCAGATCTAGAGAAATCGAATCTAATAGTCAATTGAATCGTATAAGAAGATAGAAGCAATCACCGACGCATTTACTGTGCGCGAGATTCAAAATTCGAAGAAATTTGGCGGAAAAGTGTGCACTTAAGTGTTAAATCTGAAATCAACAGATTTAAAATCCCACATTAGCGTAAAATTCCCAAGCGCCTCGACTAAGGCAGAAACAAAAAAAATTTCCGTAAATTTTATAGTGAAGTTTATGATCAAGTAATCAAGTACTTAAATAGTCCATTCTACAGTGATTCACTTTGAGTTAGCTCACAAATATTGGAAGAATTATAATTTTCTAGAACATTATTTTGACCAAGAATGATTGATAGTGTGATAGTGACATGGTTTTGCAACTTTTGAAATGGCAAGATGAGCAGGCAAAAAATTTGAGAGGGATTGTGGATTTTTTTACAAAAGAATAAATGGATTAGAGGACTCATACCAGAGTTTGTGCGCTTAGTTCGACTAGTCGTCACGCTTCCTGGGCGTTCGAATGAACTATGTTTTTTGGTCTTACGCCGACCTAAGACTTGCGCAAGATAGACGATGTTTGCAACATATACTCAATAACATCGCAATATTACAAATATATGGTAATTTCAATGACGAACCAGGATTTGAAAAATTGTTGAATCGGTTCATTTCCACACAAGCAAAGTGCAGTACAGTTTTTGCATTGCGCAATTAAATCTAAATAGTGAATTAAAGACAAAATTTTGTATACAATTAAAATTAAATGAATAAATTATATGATAATTTTTTTAAATGCATATAGTTTTTATCCCTAAGAATCTCTTTTATGAATTTATATTATTGATATTATTATTATTATTATTGTAAGAAAGGTGACCCAAAAACATTTTCACGCAACTCCTCACACCCCAATTGCCTGACTACCCACCCGGGCCTAACATGAAACGTCGGCCCTGTCTGCAGGTATTCACTGTCCTCTCTCATTTTAATCTTGTTATACTGCATTATGTTCCCTGCATGAACCCTAACTTCTAAGTGTAAATCAATTATAGAATCATTCATTACAATTGTGAATAATAACGGTCCCAGTACACTGCTCTGTGATCCTCCTGTTCTCACTATCACCTCTTTTGGTACTATATTTCCTTTGCTGACCTTTTGCTTTCTATCCCATAAGAATTCCTCTACGCTGCAACGACTTATTCTAATTTTCCCATGGACATAGACATGGAGGCGCTTTCTCCCTCCAAGTAGTAGAGCGACAAATATATGAAAATAAAAATTCCCACATTTAATATTGAAAAATAAATTTTATCAAAATTCAGCCAGAACCCTCACAGACTAGTGCTTAAATAAGTGTGTGTTTAGTTTTGTTTTCGAGTAAAACCATTTTCAACAAGTATTTTTATTAAGTTTTTTGTTTTTGCCCCATCCTGAAGTTAATCCCCACAAATTTTGTCAAATACCTTTAAGAGATCTTGTGCCACAATATTTCCATTTCATATGAAATAGCTTACACATAATCTACTAGCTGAGAGTTACACCACTAACCTTTCCCAAACACACTTTGCTCAATACAAAGCACTCGCTTTCCTCACAGTCTTTTCGTGTTAAAGGGAGTGAAAAATTTTGTTTCGAAGGTAAGTGAGTCAGGGACTGGAATAAAATACCAAGGGAAAGAATGGACAGTTTACAAAAAACACTGAAGGAGTTTAAAAATGCAATTAATAAAGGGCGAGCATAGGAAGATGGCAGAGAAAAAAAATCAAGACATGGGAAGGTCGGGGTGTAGGAACATTGCCACCAGAGCATGTAAGCTACATTGCAATCAAAATTATATTAATTTCACTGTGTTTCAATGCATAATGGTATCACTGAAGCAGTTGTTTAATGTTTCCATGCTTTTAGTATCCTTGATTACTTCTTCCCCATTGTTAGCCATAATTGTCTGAATGTCCTCTTTACCCTTCAATTTCCTTAAATTGACATAGAAATAGCTAGCTGTACCATTCAGTGTTCTCCTTCCACCTATAATATTCTTCATGTATTCATCTTTAGCTTGCTTATTTGTTGCTATTAACTCTTTATTCTGGTTTCATGTGTTCTATACTGACTTGCTGCTTCCATTCTTTACTATGCTCTCTTATTACCAATCTTTTAGGTATGTAGTAAGTAGGTTCTTTAGTTTACTTTATCTTTAGTTTTGGAATAATTATTTATTCTCATTTGTTGACCTGTTGCCACTTTCTCTCCACTCCCTTGAGCTTTCCTTCCACACATTTTATTTTCCACCAGAAAGCTCTCCAGTATCAGAACCAGATGTCACAGTGTGTTGCACTTCATTTACATTGGCTGTCTTTTCATAAGAGCCTAGATAGCTATTTCTTTTGTTACATTTCTTATCTCAACCTAACTACATCTGCCTTCATATGCAGATTTCATATTCAATTATATGAGAGTTGTGTTATATTACGTTTAGTAGAGGAACACACAGTAGTTATTGTTGAATACAAGTTCATGATCCTTCCGAACATAATTTGCTATTACTCAGTTACCCTGAAATTGGCTATAATGTAAAATTGTTAAAAATTAATAATAAATATATGGAAATAAATTAGAATAAATAAAGAAGGAAATAGCAGTTGAAATAAATGTATAGAGGAAGAGAGATAAATAAATAAATAATAAGTAATGGGTTTCCTGGTAACATCGTATCGGAGGTTGAGACCAGGGAGATGCCTGCTGTCAAGGATTTGTTCGTAAGCTAGTTCCAATTTACAGAATTCAGAAGTGGTGGTAGTTTCTGGAAAAATTCTGACAACTCTCATTGTAAAACAGGAAGAGTTGTGGGAACTGGCTTTTCGAGGTTGAGGCAGCTTGCTGATAGCAGCAACAACTGATAGCCACAGATCACACTATCTTCATTTTCCAGGAAATAAGTAATTTTCTTCACTTCTATGGTTGTTTACAAGGTTTTCCTTCACAGTCTGTTTCACTCCTCAGAAACCCTGTACACTAACCCCTTTGCCTTTTTCCAAGATCCACAAGGCTGGCAATCCTGGGTGACTTACAGTTGTAGATTCGATTGCCCACTGACTGGATTTTGGGCTTGGTGGATCATATCCCTTCGTTCACCAAAGTCACTCCAAGCTTCCTCAAATGCCTGGCCATAGCCCACACTTTACGTCCAGACTCCTTCCTTGTCTCCATTGAAGTTACTTTCTTGTATATAAACATTCCTCTTTGTCTGGGCCTCAGTGCCCTAGAACACTTCCTAGTTATGCCAACATCATGCATTCTTCCAAGTACATCATATCTCACATCCTTGTCTCACTTCATTTTCTCATGAAACTTCTCCTTTAAGTCCCAAGTACATCACCAGCTACGTGACACTGCCTTGGCTACCTGTATGGCCCCATCCAGTGGCAACCTATTTCTGGGCTGTCTGGGGGAACATTTCCTGAGCAACATCCCACTAAACTCCATTGTGTGCTTCACATACATATACACTGATCAGCCAGTACTTATTACTACCTACCCACTATCGGTATAAACCTCTCGAGGCAATAGCAGCATCACCTGACAAGGAATGACTGCTAGTCAGACACACACACGGTATATGCAGTATCAGTTAGCATGCTATCCGTGTTTAGAATGTGGAAGGCACGTGATCTATCTGAGTTTGACCAAGGGCAGATTTTGATGGCCTGGAGGATCAGCATGGGCATTTCAGAACCTGCACGACTTGTCGGGTGTTCGCGGATTGCTGTGGTGAGTGTCTTCAACAAGTGGAGAAACCGAGGTGAAACCACGTCCAAACGTCGAGGGGTTGTGTGGCCACAGATGTCGGGCGTCGTAGCCTGCGAAGACTGCTAAAACAGGACAGGTGGCGAACTGTTGTGGAACTAACATCAGACTTTCATGCTGGGCAGAGTACAAGTGTGTCTGAACACACAGTGCACCGAACACTCCCGACGATGGGCCTCTGCAGCCGACGACCCATGCATGTGCCAATGTTTACACAACGACATTGGCAACTACGACTGAAATGGACACGTGACCATCATCACTGGATGCTAGCGCAGTGACAGAGCGTTGCATGGTCTGATGAATCCCAATACCTTCTTCATCATGCTGATGGGATGGTGCGAATCCATCGTTTTCCAGACGAACAGTATCTTGATTCCTGTACTGTGGGATGGAGACAAGCTAGTGGCAGCTCAATTATGCTCTGGGGAACATTTACGTGGGCATCCATGGGTCCAGTGGATCTCATGAAGGGCACCATGATGGCCAGTAAGAACCCTACAATGGTTGCAGACCACATATATCCCTTCATGACAACCATGTTTCCCAACAGCAATGGTATTTTTCAACAAGATAATGTGCCATGTCACAAGGCCAGGAATGTGATGGAGTGGTTGGAGGAACAGAATAGCGAGTTGGAATTGATGTGCGGCCCCCCCCCCCTCAAACTCGTCAGATCTGAACCCCATCGCGAAAATCTGGGATATGATTGAACATGGCATCAGAGTTAATCTCCCCATCCTCAGAATTTACGGAACTAGGTGACTTTTGTGTGCTTCCTTCAGCAACCTAGCAAGGCCTTATTGCTTCCATGCCAAGATGTGTCACCACTATTATCCTTGCCAAAGGCAGACATACCGGCTATTAGGTAGGTGGTCATAATGTTCTGGCTGATCAGTGTATGATATATATATGATCTGGACACACAGTAAAAACAATCTCTTAGAATTCCTCAGTTCTCTTAATGATAGCTACTCAATCAGCTTCAACTACACTTACTCCCACACATATCACCTTCCTTGATGTGGACATTTACCTATGGCAGGGTGCCCTTTACACCTCTGTTCAAATCAAGCATACTAATTTACAATACCTGTACATCAACAGTTGCCATCCCTTTCACATTAAATGTTCCCTTCCATATAGCCTTCACATCTGTAACACACATATCTGTCACAGTGAACAATCACTTTCCGTGTACTCCCAAAATCTGTCACAAGTCCTCATTTACCCTGATACCACACTGATCTTGTACAAAAATGAAACTCTTGTGCTGCAACCCACACTTCACACAATTAAATTGCCCTGCACCTCTAAAAACCAACTATAGCACTGTATTCGTCACTACATATTTCCTGGTCTCAAGTTCACAAAACAAATCCTTCAGCTTGGTCATGACTTCCTACATTCTCTCCCTAAAATCCAGAGCCTTTTCACCAAAATTTAACCACTAACTACCCCTCCCTGTATATGTTTCAACAGATCACCCAATCCTATGAACATATTACTTAACAAATATTCAACTTTGGATTTTTTCGATCTACCAGATGGATCCTTCCCATGCAGCAGACTTCGCCAAGCATGGTGGGTGAGCACTAAAATTCAGACAATATCCTCCCACGTGAAAACTTGAATCCCTATTTTTAAATATTCCATACACTAAGGTCCAATGCTTTTTGGATATATATCTTTTAAATCATCAGAGATAAGCAGAATCCTTGCTTTAATATTTGAGTAATTTTGAAGTGTTCTGTAGGGGCTTCTTTCCTAACATTAGTTTTACGCTCAGCAAGTTAAAAATACTTTTTCATATATTTATAGGGCCAAAACTAGTAGGGCGTCAATGGACCTGACTCATGCTGGATGGATCGGTACAACAAAATGTTGAGAAATGCCTTTGCTACTTCTTTTAGCAGCTCTACCAGCAAACCCATCTCCCACATCCCCAAAGGCAAAAGCCACTTGGCTCCTGGGCAGTGCACTCTGTTAAAAGTGCAGTTTAGGGAGTGGGTGAAAGGTAGGTCCATGATGTCAAAAAACATACAGGGACAAAAACATTAAGAAACAATTATACCATGATATATAGTGTAATTTACCAAGAAAATAGAGCAGCAGTTGGGATGGGAGCATTGATAAATTAAAACTGGAAAGACTGAATTCTAAATTATAATTGTTGCAATGAACCTCTTGATCATAGGGGCATATGCGCGAGAATGAGGAAACATGTATAAATGGATTCCTTTCTACACTGATCATCAATTTAAACATTATCCGAACAATGATGAAGATTATATAATTTTAGGGAAGATTTCAATATCAGGATTAGTAATAAATCTGTAAAAGATTTTGTGGAGAATAATGGACGAAATGTGATTAATATAGATGGAAAAAACTTATGCCATTTTATAGCTTATAACAAAATGAGGATTAAACTAATTCTTCTTAACCATAAACAGATTCCCAAAATGTCTTGGATAACAAGAGGGCAGGTAAGTATTGTATACTACTTTCTATCCAATGAAAAAATAGTCAAGCTTTAAACAGATACGAGCGTGGTGAATACATTTACAGTGACCACTACATAGTTATATCAGAAATAAATATACTGAAAAATCTGGTACAATCAAAAAATAATAAAAATAAAACCAAAGACAGATGTTGAGGCTCTATATGATACTTATATCAAAATAATAATAATAATAAGCCATCAACACAAAGGGTGTTCAGCTGGGAAGAAATCAAAATAAAATCACCATAGATTGTCTAGCTTTTGCAGATGACATGGCGGTAATTACTGATTCACTGGATAGTGCAAAAGAACAAATCGAAGAACTGGAGAAACAGGCAGCCAAAGTAGGATTACATATATCTTATAAAAAAACACAGTTCATGACAAACATCAATGATGCTCCTCAAAATCTTAAACTTCGCAATGGAACAATAGCTAAAACAAATTGTTTTAAATATTTAGGAGAATGGATAACGAGTGACACAAAAGAAAAACTGCAATAGAATCTAGAATACATAAAATGGAAAGAGCATTTCATATGACAAAGAACATATATAACAAAATATCCTTATCATGTAACACAAAACTAAGGCACTATCAATCAGTGGTTAGACCAGAAACATTGTATTCGGCAGAAACGCTTAAGCTAACAAGATATGGGGATCTTGAAAAACTGGAAAAAGTAGAGAGAAGAATCTTGAGAAAAATACTGGGACCCAAACCTAATAGTAATGCTGAATACAAATTAAGACCAAACCGAGATCTATATTCGAAAATAGAAAAATTAACAGTTATGATGAGGAAAAGAAGACTGAAATTTTACGGGCACATATACAGAATGGATAGTAAAAGACTAACAAAACAAATCTTCACCTTACTGAACAAATACAAATCCAAACCCACATGGTTCACTGAAACTGAAAAGGACATGAAAAATGCTGGAGTGAAAGCAGATATAATAGACAACAGAACACTTTTTAGAGAAGTAATTCACAAGGCAGGTTTTCAGGAGAGACAGAAATACATCAAGGGAAGGAAATGGACCTAGGAACAAAAGGAACAACACTCTCAAAGAATGAAGGAAGTTTGGAAGCAAAGAAAATTAAATACAAAGAAACATAGCCGAAGTTGATTTATCATACCCTCCAAAATGGTTATTCGGAATAATAATAATAATAATCATATATATTATTTCTATAAGGTGTTTTTCTGTCACAAGCCATTATCTCCCTTCATACTTACCGAAATCAATGGATGAGGTGTCATTTTGAGGCTTATGGTCTCCACTTTCGTCACATTATATTTTAAGAAAGGAATTATTCGGAATTCGACCCTTAAAGGGCAAAAATGACAATATTGCTAAAATGCTGTTTTTTGTGTTACGAGTCATTTGTCTCCATTGATACCTATCTGTAATCTTTTAATGAAGGATCATTTTAAAGATTAAGATCTCCGCTTTGGTGACATCTTATATTAAGACAGGAATTTGTCGTAATTCGACCGTTAAAGGGCAAAAGTATAAATATTTCTGCAAACGCATTTTTGTGTCGAGTTTTTTATATCCCTTCATATTTAACCGATATAGATGAATGAGGTATCATATTAGAGATTAAGGTCACCACCGTGGTAACATTATATTTTTAGAAAGGAATCATTCTTAATTCCACCCTTAAAGGGCAAAAATGTCAATTTTTCAAAAATGCGTTTTTTCTGTATCGAGCCATTTATCTCAATGGATATCTAACTGAAATCGATAAATAAAGTAGGATTATGAATATTAATGTCTCAAATTTTTTGGCACTGTATATTAAGAATTTTTTTATGGAATTCAACCCTTAAAGGGAAAAAGTATCAATGATTCTACAATGCATTTTTGTGTCACGAGCCATTTATCTCCCTTCATATCTAACTGATATAGATAAATGAGGTATCATTTAAGAGATTAAGGTCTTCACTGTGGTAACATTATATTTTTAGAAAGGAATTTTTGGTAATTTGACCCGTAAAGGGCAAAAATGTCAATATTTCTAAAATGCATTTTTTTTGTGTTTTGAGCAATTTATCTCCCTGGATATCTAACCAAAATCGATAAATGAAGTAGGATTATGAATATTAATGTCTCAATTTTGGAATTCAACCATTAAAGGGAAAAAGTATCAATGGTTCTACAACACATTTTTCTGTCACGAGCCATTTATCTCCCGTAATATCTAATGGGTATAGATAAATGAGGTATCATATTAAAGATTAAGGTCTCCTCCGTGGTCACATTATATTTAAAGAAATGAATTTTTCTAAAAGTTTTGTAAAGGTAAAAAATATCAGTATTTCTAAAATGCGTTTTTTGCGTCTCTGGATAAATGAGGTATTGTTTCAAATATTAAAGTATCCGGTTTGGACACATCATATTTTATGAAAGAACTATCTCCAAATTCAACCCTTAAGGGGGCAAAAATATCAACATTTCTAAATCTTTTTTTCCTACCTCGCCTGAAATCAATAAATGAGGTATCATTTTAAAGACCAAGGTGTCTCCTTTGATCACACCATATTTTATAAAAGAAATTTTTTTGTAAATTGCCCCTTAAATGGCAAAAGTATCAATATTATTTCTACACCATATTTTTTTTATTATTACTATTACGAGCCATTTATCTCCTTCAATAACTAACTGAAATTGATAAATCTCATATCGTTTTAAAGATTAAGATCTCCAATTAGGTAAATCATATATTAAGAAAGAATTTTTCGGAATTTGATGCTTAAATTGGTTGCGCGTATGAGATAGTTCAGAGCCAAGTCCCTAGATTGCAGCAGCAGACATCACAGAGATGTCAGTAAATTGTTTTTTTTTATACAATAAGTAACTTTTAGAATATTTTTTTCTATTATGGAAACATTTTTGTTTTGATATACAATTACAATGTAAACATTTTATTCAGCAACACAGATCACAGAGATGTTTATATTGTGTGTGCATTTTGTTCATGTTGGTTGTAATCTCTTAAGATAAGTGACAGTTTTTCGTACATACAGAGTATTTTAAATTTTTCTAACTGTTTCATAATATGTTTCAACGAACGCGCGGTGATTCGCTACAGTCAAGTTGGATTCGCCTCTGATCAACCACTCCCCGATCAGTTTCACCGAAGATAAGTGATTATAGGATGAGAGAAATTGCGTTCCGCCCTCACTTAATGCTAGTAATGTACACGAATCAGTGATAAAAGTGAAACATGTAGTTGAAAGAATGGAGTGACTTTAATAACTTCAATAAAAATGAGCACATAGAAATACATTGGATAAACTGAAAAATACTGCACAAAATAGATCTCATGAATGAAAATTCTTACTAATAAAATCCTGTCACTCGAGACACTCTTTCTAAGATAGCAGAAGGGTATAAATGCATCAGCCTTTACCCAATAAATTCTTCATGCCGACTGGCAACGTGATCCATCCTGAGACTCGGCCATCAGACTGCCGGGGGGGACTGCTTCAGACTGGGCTCCCCGGCATAGAATGGTGGTGGGGAGAAGTAATGTGAAGTAGTTCTATTTGCTAAGAACATTTTACTAAGGGCTTTTTGAATTTACCATGGTGGGGAGGCCTCTTCTCATGGGAAGAGAACCTGTTAACCTTGCACTATGCTGCATTGGGTGGAATCAAATTATATGGCTGTAGCTTGAGAAAAACTATCCCTAGTAAAAATTACAATATTCTATAGCTAAAATCCCTCAATATACTACACCTTTCCCCTTGGGGAAGAGTCGAACCCAGGGCTTTAGCCTAGGTGAGACTCTTACCTGTTAGTCTGCAAAATCTGGACTCAAAGGCTTAAAAAACAATAACTAAATCATTGGCATCTAAAATCTGCTGAATACACCATTAACTACTACTTAAAGTGTTGGCTATATCTAAGTGTCTTGAGATGCTTGATATTTACTTGCATCTTTCTAATTCTACTTTCTATAATAGTTAATTATTAGGATAACGTTTCTTAACTACTACCTTTAATTGAACCTTAATCCCACTGAAACGCATTTGAAACATTACATGTATAAACTTTTTTCTCTCAAAAAAACATAATTTAAATAATACATATCTAAACTTATCAAAATTTTTATCTCCGATCATGACGAGAGATAACAGATAATTGATCGTGACCTGGATCAAAAGATTGTCTGTGTCCAATAGAAGAATGAGGTCTCTCAAATACTACAATATTATCATCATTGAGTTAATTGTTTATGTCTTGATTGATATGAATAGGTCTTCTCCCTCTTATACGAGATAATTCAGTACCAGTAGATTGATTTACAATAGTGGTTTTCACACAAATCTGATTGCAGCATTCACCTGCAGTATTACACAAGCATACTTAAAACAATTCCTTAAACAGCAACAATGTTTACATAGAAAAAAATACAATGATACAAAAAATAAGAATTACACAGACATACGATAGGATCGAGTAATGAGACAATGAATTATTTGTAAAAGCGTTTTTCTCTTGTTGTTCAATTTCATTTTGGAGTTGGTCGATATTGAAACCGGCTATTCGTAAATCATCAAGATTTTTAACAATGTTCTCCATTAGTCAATTCAATTTTAATTTTGAAATATTACGTTTTTCTTTGTTTATGATGCAACAATCAACTTCTAGATTCAAGTCAGGTATAATGTCTGGACTGGTAACATTCGTTCTTATCGTTTGCTGTGATTCAATTAAAATATTTGCTCCATAACCATGACATCTTTGAAAGAATCTAAACTTGCCTGTTCCTTTGAAAATGGCATCCGTGGGTTGATTTTTCACCACATAAGATAGTCATACCTTCGTCTTTAAGTGCCACAAACAACCATTCGCTGTTATTTAATTTAGTAAACAAACTCTCATTTAAAGAGACTATTTTTCTTGTACAATCACTTGGGATTGTACTAACTGGTTGTAACAATTTTACCTCACACAGAACATTCCCATAAGAATCAGACAGCACAAAGTTTTGAATACAAATACTATGAACAGATGTTAAATGCTTACATTCAAGTTCATCATGATTTATTTTAGCATACAATCTGCGAGAATCATCAATAATCATTGTATCTTTTTCTGGGAAGATAAACAGATAATTATAATTATTACCAATTGCTATTGGCAATGGAAGAATTCTGTAAATATTAAATTGATTGTTGTTTGAGAGAGGAATGTTGAGAACGTATGTCAAAATATGCGGCGATGAGAAAACATCCAGGCTGATCATTTTCAATGAAAGTTAACCATTTTCCTCGGAAAGTGGAATTGGGAATCGTTTGTCTTTAATATCATCTCTTATTAAAGTTAGATAACTGACAACTTGGGCGGATTAATGATAAGGGGTTGTAGAATTCCATACAGAGCGTTTACAATAGCTGAGACAACTAAATCATACTGCCTTTGTATTTCAAATATAATAGACAAGGATCTTATAAAAGGTTCATTGGTAGCAGTGATTATAGCCAATTTTCGAATGGAATGATCTGTATGATTGCAAATTCTTGTACATAATTTTGTATTTTCTTCATCCCCGAAACCAAAACATTTTGATTTCTGTTCACACTGGATAATGTATAATTAGTTTCAGTCAAAGATTTCTTTACTACAGTTAGTTGTTCTTTAGACAATTTCAACAAATTGCGTTGCTCTTTCTCAAGGATATCTATCTTAGATCTCAAATAGTCTGCATCATGTAAGTCAATCGTGCCAAAAAGAAGCTTCGAAATCTGGCCTACGAATCCAAAAAAAGCACGCTTTCTTCGAGGCGAGCCAGTTTTCGTAATTCGTCCAATTAAATTTTGAGACTTTTAATTTCTTAATATGACAGAATATTTCTTGAGACCTCTCCTCGCATTCCTGGGTTGTTACATTCAGTTCAATTAATTTGTTTTTGCAAAAAGCGATTGATCGGAATACATAGTTTTCTAAGTTTTCAGAAGCGTCATATAATTCCTTCAATTTCTCCAAGTCAAAGAGTAAATCTTTGCGCCGGTTATGTGATCGAAATATAAGCCTGGACTGGAACTAATTTTTCTGCCATAAAATCTTGTGTAGCTACGCTGGCGTGAATTGATAACAGAAGACCGTACAGTAGTTCCATCTGAAAGCAAAATAAAAGTTTAGTTAAGTGTACTGTTGCAATCTGTAAAACAAAGTGCGTAATTTTAATTATAAATGCAAATTGTATGTTGTAATGTCACAATCGATTGTTCTCCGCTGCGAGTTAAATGCCTCACGCATGTGGGGAGTTTAAAAGCCTCGCTAATCAGGTGGGCCCGCCTTGCCGTGCGTTATCTAAGGGTGGGCGAGCGGCCTTACCTCCCGGCCTAGACAGATAACTTGGAATAGCGGCCAATCAGGTGTGCGTGGTCAACCATGTGCTACTCCATGTGGCGTTGTGTTTACAAAATAAACGACCACGTGTGTTGTGTTTATGTGTTTCTAATGCGGCTTTCTCTGTTTCCTATCCAATTTAAACGTACTGTAACCTACTTTACTGTATTTTTAAGGTGTGTTCTCACTACTAACTGAATTCTTTCGTAATTTACTCATTGATTTAGCTTTAATCTATTGGCATGAACTGTGAGTCGCTTATATCGACCTAGTTGAATCGTTACACTTACGCCTCGTTTTCCAATCACAACAAAAGATCCTCTATAACCACTGTCAAGCTTCTGTGATCTACCTCTGCGAACGGATTCATCTTTTAGCAAAACTTTGCTTCCGATTTTAAATTCTCGTGGATTTTGTGTCTTATCATAATATTCTTTGTTTTTATCCTTCAGTACCTGAATGGGCTCTCTAGCCTGTTTGTGTGGTGTCTGTGGGATAGCTTTTAGCTCATCTGCGTGCTCATCATATGAATAATGAACTTCTTTGGGATCACTTTGCAGTATCCCTGGTATATTTGGGATCCTCCCGAACTTTAGCTCATGTGGCGTGTATCCTGTTGCACTGTGAATACTAGTGTTATATACAAATACAAAATAAGGTAACCAATCATCCCAAGTGCTTTGATTCTTATCTATATAATGCCTCAAGTACTCTGAAAGACCACGATGTATCCGTTCAAAGAAATTTGATTGTGGTCTATAAGCCAATGTCTGTATCTTATCTATCTTTAGTAATTTACACACTTTTTGCATTGTTTCGCTGATAAAGCAACAACCATTGTCCGAAAGCAAAAAATACGGCGTTCGAAAGTGCAGGATTACTTCTAAAACTAATGCTCGAGCCACTGTATCAGATCCCTGGGGCGTCCCCTACAAGATCGCAGCTAGCAAATTGAGACCACCGACTACACTATCAACCGTAAGAAGGGCAGACGGGACCATGACGGCCAATTGGAGCACAACAGCTGAGGAACTATTAAAAGTACTATTACCCGACGATGAGGCAGTAGGTGAAAGCTTAGAGCAAGAAAATCTCCGTGAAGGTCACAATGAAATTTATACCTCAGCTACATTAGCGGATAATGTGACACCGGAGGAAGTAATTAAAGCGATTAACGCCATGTCGCGGAAAAAGACACCTGGACCGGACGGAATCGCTGCTGAAGTGCTCCAGGCATTAGTGGTTGAGTTGGCTTCACCACTCTGCATACTATTTAATAAATGCCTTCAACAAGGCAGGGTTCAAAATATCTGGAAGCAGAGTGAAGTGGTGATCCTAAAGAAGGGGAACGACAAGGATCCATTAAATCGTAAATCCTACCGGCCGATCTCTCTGCTAAATGTGCTTGGAAAAGTGCAGGAAAAAATTTTAGTATGGAAACTACAGGAACACAGGAAAAAGTATGGTATGAGTGTACATCAGTTTGGTTTCAGAGCGGATAGGTCGACCGAGAATGCCATAAATAAGGCCGTGCATCTAGTGAAAAGTAGTAATAGCAAGTATGTAATAGCTTTCGCTGTCGACATTTCTGGAGCATTCGATAACTTATGGTGGCCAGCTCTTTTTAGCTGCCTGCGAGCAATAGGAATTCCTAGTAACCTCTATGGAACGCTACGCGACTACTGTAAAAACCGATTTGCCAAACTGAGATGTCCACGAGTGACTATAGAGAAAAAATTAACTTAAGGCTGTCCGCAAGGATCGGTGTGTGGACCAGTGTTCTGGGACGTAACATTCGAAATGGCCATAGAAAGCATGATTGGGCAAGAAGAACTCCTGGGGCTGGTTGCCTTCGCGGATGACCTTCTACTGCTGATACAAGGCGAAACAAGGGACGAAGTAGAGACTAGAAGCAGAATGGCATTAAGACATTTACAAAACTGGTGCTCCAAAGTGAAATTAACCCTTGCACCACACAAGACTCAATTCATGGTTCTCAGTGGCCGCCCCAAGCGAAATCCAATAATAAAACTTAACGACGTCTCTATAAAAAGAGTTAGAACTTGTAAATATCTGGGAGTCACGCTAGACGAGCGACTAAACTTTACTGACCATATAACGAAGGTGTGCAGTCGTGCCAAAATAGTGATGAACAAACTGATCAGTGTTGGGCAAAGAAGATTTCATCTTCCAACGTCCATTATAAGGAGGTATCACGACAGTATGTTATCCTCGATTGTGGGATATGCTGCTAGCAGTTTGGCGCATAAGTTACGACAAGTTAAACCTCGCCAGGCACTGAGAAGCGTAAAAAGAAGCATACTGATAAGATTAAGTGGTGCATATATTTATTTATTTATTTTATTTCCTGATTTTACATAGCCTACTACCATGTTACCTAAAGTAGGCCCTTAGTTTCTACAGTTTTTATACTTAAAACAATTTACTTTTTAAAATATATATATATATATATATATATATATATATATATATATAAATTCTTAAGGATTTAATGGATTTAGGTATTCTAATAGTTAATCTACTAATTATTCTAATAATTAATATAAAAATTATTCTACTAATTACTGTACCAATACTGATTCATATACCAATTATTCTACTAATTACTCTACCAACATATAATTCACACAAAACTCAACAATTGTCTTTGTATTTTCGTACTTCTAATTAATAAACCACCTATTTGTATATGTCCTTCTTTTACCACTGCTGGCCTGCGTCGACATCCAGGCCGCCAGCTGTCTCTACTGATGCAGCGGGGCGACTGCTGACATGCTGACCACAAAGTGTCGTCAGCCAGCTTCACGTTCCAGGTAGTGGTCTCGTTCTTCCCCGGTTTGTCCTTGGAGCCCCTGGAATCAGAGCAGGCCGCCACCGGAGCCCTGGAGAAGATACCTCTGTCTTCCAGAGGCACTGTGATGAATTGAGTCTTTGCCGTCTTCCTAGTGCAGACACTGCCTTAGTCATGGAGAGTGCTTATGGTCACATTTGGGTTGTTCTTTACTCTCGAGTTTCTTCCTTTTCTGTTCTTCTTTCTGCTTCTGATGCCGGTTGCTCGCGGCGTAATCTACGCTCTGCTAATTTCAATTCTACAAATCTCGCCTTCTCGCGTAGCGACGCTAGATTAGCAGCTTCATCCAGCAAGTGCCAGAGCTCGGTATCACGCAGTATGTCGTATATTCTTCTGTTCTGAAGTTGTATTTGAAGATATTCTCTTGATTCTTCCGTTTGTTTGCACTCCCAAACCACGTGCTCGGGAGTGCTTACTTCGCCACAGTCGCACCTGTTTGTTTCTTTGAGGCCTCTCTGGTCTAAGAAACTGTTGTATGGACCATGGCCGGATATGTAGTGTATGAGCCCTGGAGATGGTTGAAGGTGAGTCATGTTCATTCTCTCTTCGAAGCATGTCGAAGGTCCTTCTGCCCGTGTTGCTATTAGTCCATGTTTGCTGCCATACATCCATCAGCGCATCCCAAACATCTTTTTTGGTTTCAACAGGTCTTCCAATTATTTCAGTAGCTTGGTCATACCTACCTTTTTTAATCCAGTATAACGCTCCTCGCTTCTTTACTTCCAGGTCCAGGGGCCAGATACCGAGTATAACCGTTAGTGCATCTGTGGACGTTGTTCTGTAAGCCCCAGTTAGCCTGAGCAGAATTCCTCGCTGCGTACGCCGAAGCAGCTCCTTTGGTTTGACCTTTCTTAGGTGCTTGGCCCAAGTGCTTGCAGCGTATCCAGTAATGGAGGTCAGTATTGCATCGTGATATCTTCTTATGACGAGCGGAGGCAGATTAAACCGTCGCTCGCCAATGCTTATCAATTTTTGCATTACCAGTGCTGCTCTTCCACATACTTCCTCCATGTGAGACGCAAATTACAGTTGTTCCTCCAGATTTACACCAAGGTAGCGGACTACTGCTTTTCTTTTTATTGTTTTTCCCTGGATCCTGATTACCGGATTTCGTTTGAGAGTTCCTTTTAAGAGCACGTAGGTCGTCTTTTGTAGGGCTAGGTTTAACTTAACCGCTGCACACCACTGACTCAGGCAATCCAATACTGATTTGCAATTTGTTTCGAGTTCCTGCCTGGTGTCCGCGTCTATCAGAAGTGCGAGATCATCGGCGAATGCCACCACACCCAGCAGTTCTGACATTTGTTGCAATATTTCCATGACCGGTTCCAAACCAACGTCCCAGAAAATTGGTCCGCACACTGATCCCTGCGGGCAACCTTTCGTCAGTCTCTTCTCTATGTACTTGTTAGGGCACCGCAATTTGGCATATCTATTTCTACAATAATCTCTAAAACTTTTGTATAGGTTTTTTGGACAGTTGATGTTTTTTTAAAACGTTCGAACAGCGTGGGCCACCAGAGATTGTCGAAAGCGCCGGCGATGTCTACAAATATTCCCACCACATAGTTTTTGGAAGAGTTTTGAGCTATTTACATTAAGCGGTTTAGGGCGTCCTCTGTTGACTTGCCTGCTCTGAACCCATACTGATTTGGGTTCATCCCATGTTTTAACCTGTGTTCCTTCAGTTTCTTGCAAAGTATCTTTTCTTGTACTTTCCCTAGAACATTGAGTAAGCAGATTGGACGATAGGATTTTGGGAGTTGTGGGTCTTTGCCTCCACCTTTCGCTATAATAATCACGTCACTCGTTTCCATGCATTTGGTATTTTTCCCTGCACCAGGAATTCGTTAAATAGTTTATTTAAGGTTGGAACCAGTTGGACAACCAACTCCTGGAGGACCTCTGCCGGTATCCCATCAGGACCTGGTGCTTTTCTTTTTGGAAGGGAAAGTATTGCATACAGCACAACAGCGACCGACTCTCTGCTGGTTGCGTTGGGCGTTTGGCCACTTGACCTAGAAGTTAGAAAGAGAGGGGCACACTATTGGCTACGAACCAGTGACGCCGAAAAAGTAGAACAAATTTTAGGAAGACCGGTTACAGAAGCACGAGAGATAAAAACAGTCTTGATGGAAGAATGGCAACAACAGTGGTCGCATAGTACGACTGGCAGGAGAACCTACAATATTTGACCAACAATTCAAGAGAGATTAAACCTTCGTCTCCTAGATCCGTCAACCGGACTTGTTCATTACATCACTGGGCACGGGCCATATCCCAGCCTACTACATAAAAGAGGACTAAAAGACACAAGCTTGTGTGAGTGCGGGGAAGAGGGTACACCCGAACACATCGTCTTGGATTGCACACAAATAGCAGAAGCCAGAAACGAAGGATTTCATGAACTGAGAAACATGAAAACGGAAGACATACTAAAAAATGAGCAACTATGGCGCAAACCAGACGAAGTGACGCAAAATATATCCAAATTGCAAAAGGAGAGATTCATGCAAAGTTTAGCGACAAGAGGAAGGCCAAGTCAAGCCGGCTATGAGGTCACAGGGTAACACCCGAGAGCAGCCACAAGCGAATGCGTGTCTAAGCGCTCGATCAGCGAGTCATATATCGAGCTGAAAACGCAACCAGCTGGTCTGCGGAGAGGAGTGCTTAAACCATATAAAAGGCTTTAAATGGACCGTTTCGCAGTAACACCACTGGAGATTCTATCTACAAACAAGAACTTGCTAAAGCAACACTTATAAAAGTATATGGTGTATGTATAAGTTCTTTACTAGTGCTCCGATGCATAAAATGTGGTCTGACATTGCAATAACACAAATAATAGATAATAGTTGCAGTCTCGAGCCGCTTCTGAAGTAAAACATTGTTATCTCTTAAAATATGTAAAAATGTTAACTGCTAGTAATGAGTAAAAGTTGTAAATTATGTAGCCAATAATCTTAAAATAGGAATTTGTTCAAATATTGAAAATAACAAATACCGGCAGTAGATGTTAAACAAATCTAGTTCACCTGTGAAAACGAACAACCTACTAGCCGGATATTAAAGACTCTTTACTTCTGCAATTACATATATATCATTGAAAATTAGTTCTCACAACCAGTGTTGGAGGTGGCCAGTCTCCCGATGGTTCTAGGGCAAAACCGCGACGGACAAAACCGCGACGGACAAAACCGCGACGAACAAAACCGCGAACGGACAAAACAGCGAACGGACAAAACCGCGAAAGGACAAAACCACGAATACAGAAAAACCAGGAATACATAAAACCACAAGAGTTCGTAGATTCTTAGCGTTACCCAGGGTGCACCACGAGGAGGTGATCTACGTAACACCCCATTATTTTTATTATTTAAAAAAATTACACTAAAGCATGAACATTATGGAAAATAAAAATACAATATACATGGATTATATGAAATATACATCAATAAACCATTAATAAGTTAATATAAATTGTAAAAAAATATACAAGCACGCTATCTAATAATCGAAATTATGAACTATACCAGAAAGAAATTTCTGTGCATCGCTACAATCATATTCACTAACTAAATTGAAAATCGACTTGGTGACTCTCGCATATGTCATTTTCTGTATTTTTCTATCTCCCCTTCCATATTGCACCAATTTAACCTCCGTCAGATTTTGCTGCTTCTTGAAAGCTTTTATGAGTTTCCAAATTGTAGGATGGCTTGATCCAAGTAATAACCGAAAAGCATTGTGCCAACCTTCGACGGAGTTGTTGGTTCTCTCTAACGAATTTTTAACATTCTGGTTTTGGTTCCAAATTTCGATTGGAAATAGTGGTTCTCGTCGTCGATTTCCTCGAAGAATACGTCCAATCCATGTATCATCAATGTAATCCAAAAGTGGAGAGAATTCCTCGTCTGCAAACTCCCTATCACAGAGTTCTTCATAAACAGAGATGACTTCTGAAACAGGAAGAAAGGCATTTGCTGCAAGTTTCTTTATCTTTGTTTGAAACGTGATGTCTTCTTTGTCATTGTACTTTTCTTGAAATCCCGGTATTTCCTGAATTTTTCGCCAAATGTACTGTTTAAAATGGAAGAAACATCCAGTAAGTTTTACTCCAGGAAAAGCTTCTGCGAAAGCGTTCATTGCAGCTTTTTCGAAATCCAGCATTATCATTTGCAGATTCGATCCAATTTGCGGCTCTATTTCTTGTAAAATTCTTATAAGTCTTCTATATGTCTCCTCCTTTTTTTTGGAAGTAAAGCGAAAATCGATGGTAGTGAGGCATCTTCTTTAAATCCGTGAATAGTATAAAGCTGGCTGAAAGTAAGTGGACAAACAGATAACGTCCCATCGACAAAAATTGCATTTGATTCTTTCAGAGTTTCAAGGTTTTTTTTCGTTCCAAAAATGAATATACGATCCTCTCTTGGACCACTGTCGTGCAAAAGAAAAATTTCACCGTTTATTTTTGTATATTCTTCAGGAATTGGAAGTTCTGTTCTTGATAATGGATTCGGTGGTACTCCTCCAGATTTTTGTCTTTCTCTTCTAATTTCTCTTGCAAGTGAATCGGTGGATGGTAGTGCTCCAGAAACTTCATCGGGCATCCCTGCAAATAATGATGCAAGAACAGTTTGGGGTGCCTCTAATGTGGTTGTAGCCTTTTTCAGCATTTCAAGTCGAACCTCTTTTGCTTTTCTTTTCGCTGGTTTAGCAGAATGATTGTGTAATCCATTCGTTTCTGCAACGTTTGATTGATTTTCCAATATAACTCTTGCTGGGCATCTTGTACTGTCATAACTGGAGCATCGCCAATATTTTGGAAGACGGTCGAGATTTACTTCTTTCCTTTCTTGCCTAAATGTATATCCTTTATAAACGAGGTGATTTCCCCCTTTGTTATTTTTTACAAACACGAGAGCCATTATTCAGGAAGATACACAATCTCTTCGGTTAACTGACCACCACAGAATGCTTGGATCTGCCATACCGGCCTTGCCTCGGAAATCACCGAACGTCTCCGGGTTTTGACTTTGGCTGCCGAATTTTCCATTTGCATGCGGGGATTTCTCCTGCGACGGCAACAAAAGATCGTCCAGGCAAATTGTTTGCTCGACTTGAGAAGGGTCAGTTATCCCGAACCTACCGGAGATAAGCGGGTCTTCCCACTCACTCCATTGTGAAGGCCATTGTCACTCTTCTCAGGTACACAGAAGCCCCATTAAGCTGCATTCCCACCGCGCGTCGGGTCTAATTCTTTATTAACCTCAACCAAAACAAAATCGTCAAATGCGAAGTGATGACGCTTGACAGAATAATATTTTGGTGCATAAGAGATCAAAGAGTGAGGGGATAACTTGTAGATTATAAATTACATATAAACAAAATGAGTTACAGTACTCCATAATAAAGTAACCCTAGCTGCGATCCACAAATCATTTAAAATTGCGTTAGGATAATATTTTGATGCATAAGAGATCAAACAGTGAGGGGATAACTCGTAGATTATAAATTACATATACACAAAATAAATTACAGTACCGTACTCCATAATAACGTAACCCTAGCTGCGATCCCCAAATCGTTTAAAAACTGCGTTAGGATAATATTTTGGAGCATAAGAGATCAAACAGTGAGGGGATAACTCGTAGATTAGTCCGTTTCGCGGTTTTGTCCGTTTCACTGTTTTGTCCGTTCGCGGTTCTGTCTGCGCGGTTTTGTTCTCGCGGTTTTGTTACTTCGCGGTTTTGTCACTTCGCGGTTTTGTCCGGACACGGTGGCGTTACACCGGTTTGCTTGGCTCGAAAAGCAAACTACCTTTCATAACGCTAATAAATTTTTCACAAAATAAGTCCCCGCGACAATAGTCCTAATTTTCAAGAAAGAAGATCGAAAAGATTTTAGTTACTACCGACCCATATGTTTAACATCTGTTTGCAGTAGAGTTCTGGAGCTGGTTATATCCTCGAACATTATGAAGTTTCTAGACAAAAGTGTACTGTTTACACCGACCCAGAATGGATTCTGAAAAAATACTCAGGGCCCTATTTTTGCATGACGTAACGAAACTTATATATACAGGATCAAATATTGATGCAATTTTTTTTAGATTTTCAGGTAGCTTTCGACTCTGTTCCACACAACCGGCTTGTAGCGAAGATTCGAGAGTACGGCATAATCTATCAGATGACCTACCTGAGTGTACGAATATCCGCCTTTGATTTTCGAGTGATCTTTTAATTTCACGCATGTACTATGGTAGTTATTACCAGTAAGCACCCTAGCTTCTAAGTGTAAATCAACAACAGAATCAGTCATTGGAATGGAGTAATTGACGCTAAAAAGAAAATTATGCAACTTTAATTGAAAAATATTAAGTTGTAATGATAATGAAAATCAACAGTATTTGCTCGACAAGCATTCAAAACATTATATTTCTGATGAAATAAAAATGCAGAAAAGTCACGTGACGCGAAAGACCAGTAGGACACATGACGTCACGTCCCAGCAGGCTCCAGTTCTGCTCTGTGTGTTAAGCTTCATTCGAAAACCTATGTGTCGTATATTTAAGGTTTTATGTCAATCCATTACTTATTTCTATTCACCAATCTATCAAACAAAGAATGTTTGCAACGAGAGCTGAACTTACCGAAGCAAACAACTCTAATTTGCACAAAATTTATGTTACGATGCTGGGAACGTTTTTGGTGTAGTGCCCCCCCCTGGACACCGGTAAACGTATGGGGACCTATGGCGAACCTGGCAGCAGGCTGAGCGGAGACTTGGCCAGATTCGATGAGAGGAATGAGCGAATGGGTAAGGATCTATCATAGAAGTCGATCTGGGATCGGAGTGAGACATTGGTGGTAGAATCATCAGGGTGAATGATTTCATAAACTTGTACTACATACACTATTTACTATCTCGACTGTACAAAATATACAAATGGTATACATCAGGAGTACTGCTGAATACTGGTTACAATATAAGGCGTAAATGTGCTACTTCCCAACAATATTGTTATGTCTTCTACTGGCAACTGGTTGCTGATATTATAGCTTTGTGAATATGATCTCTGCTTTGAGAACGGCAAGAGCTTCTGCGACTGCAGGCGATTATCTAGCACAGTTATCCCCAGCTATAGACATTGTGGAGGACCCTAGCTCCCTATCTATTATTCAACGATGTCTTTCCACGTCCAACCATACCCTAAGATAGAGCCAACCTGTTAGCGCTGTCCATCTTCTTCGTGGGCGGCGCCACCCCGCGGCCACGGCCGTCAGAGAGCGGCTCGACGTCTGCGTTCCCTCTGATCCGACTGAATGACGAAGACAATACAAGACAAGACACTCTCGAGGCCCGTGCAGAGGTTTTTTACACAACCTCCCACTGCGGTCCTAAAGTGGAGGCGCAAATGGTAGACCAATGATGACGCCGATCCATGCCGTCATCTGTCATCCTTTGCTCGACCATTGCGCAGCTTTTCCCTACTGTCAGCGCTCTAAATCCTCGGTCGATGCCTCTGTCTGGTTTCCTAACATGCTACTTGCCGTCCTCAGTTCATAGTTAACAAATATGTAACTTATAAGTCAAGCGAACAACTGCTACATTCGCATAAAACAGTAAATTTTGCACAGCTCATTTCAGGAACGTCAAATTTACCTCAAAGTATATGTACTCAAAAACTGAAACGTAGTTTTGTGCTGAAAAGGGCACATGTTGTTATATGATTAAGAAAAGAGATATAAAAATTAAGTCTCTCTCGGCGTTGTATTTGAATGTTAGGCTTTATAGTTGTAATGATGAGGTGGTATAGATAAACCTATCAAAATGTAACTGTATTTGCATTAGCCATAGGCTATTATAAAATAATAAATAAATCGCGGACATTGTTAATGACGAACAGCGTGCTCTTGACGACAATTACGAAAATAAGGACCCCCATGGACGGCGCCACTGCAAGGTGATCTTCGCCTCAACGCCACTACCTGCATCATGTTTTCACCATCCAAATAAGGGACCGTGCAGCTCACGCTGTCAAACTGTGCTTCCCCCCCCCCCCCACATGAGTGATTTAAACAAGTTATCGTCAGTATCGTCCCCGACCCGTTGATGTAAAACTCATTAAGTTAATAATGTCATTATTGTTGATTCTGTCTTGTCACTCTCATTTTAATAATAACTATTGCTGTGTTCAGAATATTCTTAAAAGCTTTTGTTGTGGTGCCCACAATAGTATTACATTTATTTTTTTGCCAATATGATTTTGCGCAATAAATCCAATATGCATATAATTTCACTTTCTTTTACTTTCCCGACCGATTTCCCAATGTTTATAAATCTTAACAAAAGATGGAACAGATAGAATAATTTTTAATAATTATTGCAGATACTGACCGCAGTAGATCATTTAGGGTAGCCTTAAACGCTCCTATTTTCATTACTTCGTGCTTCAGGTTATTATTCTGTTGGATGGACATGAATGAATATGGTTGGGAATGGTGTTCGTTTACATTAGATGGGAAATTAAAGGTAGGGAAGGATCTGATGTGAGCCGTAAAATCGCACCCTTGAAGTTACACGTTTTTGTTTTGTTTATGGCTTTATGTCTCGTCGACGTCGAGGTCATTAGAGGCGGGAAGGGTGTGGGGCCAAGAATGGGAAGGAATTTGGCCATGGCCTTTTGAAGGAAGCATCCCGGCATTCACCTGGAGTGATTTTGGGAAACCATGGAAAACACAAATTTGGATGCTCGAACGGGGATTAGTTATTCAACGCTCTCTAAACAAGATTGGTCCAAAGATTGTTCGAGATCAGGCAGCAGGATGTTTGAATTATCATATCAGACGGTATTTTCTAGTCTCCCATGGTCAGTGAAAAATTTGTTCTCTTTTTCCACTCTGATAACGAAATAGCCATCAGTTTGTTATCGCCCAACTACGATAATATACAGCTAGTGTTGCGTTGCGATATATTTTATTGCGCCCAGAGACAGATATCTGAAGTGATCCTCTCTGACGGCTACCAGTTAATAATAATAATAATTATTATTATTATTTTAGAAAATGTTTAACTCTGGTACAAAAATCAAGAGAGCCACAAGGTAACCTGGTATAGTAGCGATTGGCATAATTAATGGCGAATTGAAGAGGAGTGTGTCAGATGTGAAAGTAATACCATCAGAGGCATTAAATAGTGATCATCGGCTATTGGTAATTGAGCTAACGATTTCGGCAGATAGGAAAAAATCAGGAAGACAGAATAGGAGATTAAGGGTATGGAAATTGAAAGAGAAGAGTAGTGAAGAGGAATACCAGAGAATAGTAAGGAGTAAAATACCCACAGCGGAAATGGGGACAGTGGAAGAGGAGTGGGAATATTTTAAAACGACGTTTGTTCTAGCAGCAGAAACAGTGTGTGGAAGGTCTGGTAACATCAAAAGTGGGAAAAAAAACCGGCATGGTGGAATTATAGAGTAAAACAAGCAGTGGAAGAAGCAGGGCCTTTAGGGAATGGTTCAAGTAGAGGACACAGGAGACAAGGGATGAATATGCGAAGAAAAAGAAAGAGGCAAAAAAATATAGTAACGGAGGAAAGGAGGAAGTGGCTGGAGAAATGGACCAACATGATGGTAGAAGATTGCAAAGGAAATAAGAAAGTACTATACGGAATGGAAAAAGCAAGAGGAAGGAGCGGATAGAAAATGTCAACATGCTGGATAAAGATGGAAAGGAAATAAACAGCTCAGAAAAAGGATGTGGAAGGAGCATTTGATGTCTTACTGAACCTAGATTGGTTACGGGATTATATAGTTTTTCAGGAGAAGCAGGAAAATAACAGCCATGTAGGAGAGAAAGGGAAGGATTTAACTTGGGAAGAAGTGGAAACGGCTCTGGGTAAAATGAAGGGTGGAAAGGCACCAGGCATCGATGAAGTGAACGTGGAAATGATAAGGGCAGCAGGAGTAATAGGAAAGCAGTGGCTATACCTTGTGTTGAGAAAGGTATGGAACCAGGGCGAAACTCCTGAAGAATGGAAAAAAGGAATAATTATACCTAAATTGTAATGGGATTTTAGTGCGGGTGTTCCCCATTGACTACATAAAATGGAAATTTGGAATGTGACGATCAAGAATCTCAAGTTTGCGGGATTACAGGTAAACAAAACATTAAGAATTTATTGGGTCTTATGGCGTATACACCTCTGGGAACATCTATTTTTACTATAAACATGTTAATATCAATACCAAACAAAACCCAGGTTTACAATAAGCCATTAGCAAAACATAAAATCGTTGCCTTTAACGTTACTCAGCCCAAATGGACAACATTGAAATTCATCAAATAATTAGTCAAACACGCATGATAAAACTTGTTCATAAACAAACAAAATTATATATTGGGTGCCATCTGAATGGGAATAATCTCCATTCGAAATTGATAAAAAAAATTAGAAGTGCAAGGTACCTTCAGGAATAAACATTCAGTCTGTGACAAATTTCCGTCTAGCTCAGTTGAGATAATATGCAAAGAGCAGAAACCTCTTGTCTCCAGGACGCTTAGGGATTTGTTAAAGTCTCATGAAACTAGTGCAGGACTCGATGGGCAACATTTTATCATAGATGATGGTCATCGACGCATGTGACGGACCCAGTCAGAGGTGTTCCGCCAGCAGCGTCTCCTCAAGCATTGACGAGCCAGCTCATCTCCGTGTCACGTTTTACGATCAAGTCCCCTTCTTGCAGGCTCTCCTGCTAGCAGGTAATTACTTGCCCCACCTCCGTTGTCGACGAAGACACCCATGCACAGAGAAAACCCACATTTTTCATTCCCATGTCTCGTAATTCTACTATTATTGGTATGGCGTGGTCACTGAAATCACGTGTCTCCTAACACTTATTTCATTCACGACCCCGGTTCGCGCTTCTGTCATGTGGCTCGGAAACGTCCGGCCATGTTCGGCAGGCGGTTATTTTCCACCACGAAGCTGGCCCCGTGGTAGAGTGACCCTAACGGGACCTGGGACAAGATCATTGTAAAATGGATATGTGACAGGGTGGAAAAAGGGCTAAGAGAAAATAAAGATGTGCGACAGAGAAGCAAGAGAGGAATTTATCACACATACTATGTGCCTATCTTGACATATGCTGCTGAAACATGGACAATGTAGAAGCGGGACATCAGCAGGGCACAACCAAGCGAAATAAAGTTTTTATGAGGTAGAATGGGAGTTACTAAAATGGACAGGATAAGGAATGAAGTGATTAGATGCACCATAAAAGAGAAACCCCTTTCAGGAAAGGGTAGAGAGGACCAGACTGAGATGGTATGGACATGTAAAGAGAATGGAGGATCAGAGAATCCCAAGCAAAATCCACGAAATTAATATGCATGGTAAACGACCCAGAGGAAGACCAAGAAATGGATGGCTGAAAGGAGTGGAGGAGTGTGTACGGAAGAAAGGAGAAGACTGGAACAACGTGGTGACAGAGAGGTGGTGGTAAGAAAGAAGGAACTGGAGAGGTTTGTGCATGAAGCAGACCCGGCCAGTTGCTGGAAACCGTTAAGGACGATGATGATAATGATGTTAATGCTGACTATGATTCTGAGAGCAATCGGTTCGATCCTGGACTGACTGGAATTTTCATAGGCCTTTAATATGTTGTATACCGGTAGCAAAGCTCTGTGGTTCGAATTTCACGTTGAACTGTAGTTCTCGAAGAGAAGCGCGTACTATTCTGAAGGATCCAACCACACTTCAGATTGCAGACTAACTTTTATTCATGTACTATATATTTGTTGTTCTCAATACATAATACTGTGCTACCTAAAAAATTCAAGTGAGTTCCTGTCTATGCCTCATCTCCCTGTCTTGTACTACCATGCTCATATTAATCCGAACGACCTGAATTGCACATCGCTACATTTTCTCCTGAGACTTATTCAACCCATTATACACATCTACGAAGACAGTACTATACCCTGGAGGTGGTACAGTCTTACGACTATTAAAATTGAGCCACATCCACCTCCCATAAAACGAAATACATTTCCGCTTTTTTGTTTCATAAACCGAAATAGTGATTATATTTCATCAATAAAAGAGTTATAGGAACATCGAATACGTTTCATTTACTGTTTTAAAGACATTTTACAGTTATTAAGTGTTCACACATAACACGAAAGTTACCAATCTCAAACAAAATGCTGGTTTTTAGCAAGTACTGGATAACATCAAAATGCAGATTTTATACCCGTCTACAACAACTTAAAATAATTCGAAATTTACGTTAATATTCAACGTTTGCTGTGTATTATAATTTTTGGAAACAGTACACACTTATCTAAGAGTTCAGTCAAATGTATAACACGTAACAAGATTTCAGATTTAATAATTTTGGCAGTGGTCTTGTAAGAATGCTTGCCTGTAAAAGTAATTCTTTTAGTTCTGTCGTTTCTCGAACATACTTAGCGTGGAACAATAGAAAAGAATCATAACATTAATGTTCTGGCTGACGTGAGACACTGTCAACGCAGCATTCGTGAGTAGGATTTGAAAGACACTTTTCTATTAAATTTAACTTCACCGTAAAGATTTCTGTCACTCAACATTCCCCATTTTTTCTAGTGCTCATAACAAAGTCGGGCGATTGATCATTGATGTAATACGTAATGATAACTGTTTAAAAATAATCAAGGAACTAAATCAAACTAATGTGTCTATTGTGCGAAAAAGTTTTTTTTTAGCTAATGTCCTTATTGTGCGACAACGATAATTTCTAGCCTGTGGTATTGGGAAGCAAATCAGAAATGAATTGGAAAGTGGCTGTTCTTACGAAAAAAATTCTCATCAAAGAAGAACATAAAATTCAAAGCTTCCGTATTTAAAAACATGCTGCTCCGACTACTGATAGCTAATGATATAATTGATGCATAACCCAAACTGGGCATTATTCGTGGCATGGAGTTATCTTCCCTGTCCTATCGCGTTGACCGCTATCTCCGGGAGTCCGTAAAAAATTCGGTTTGCGGTAAGGGGCAAAATCGTTAACCGTAGCACAAAAAGAATATACGTTATTAAAGAAGTGCAGAAATTTTAAAAGTTAATTCTGACGCATATCACCATTGATGAAAAGTTTCTTTAATTTTATTTCCTAGATTTAAAATTCCAAGAAATAAACAGTAAATTCCAGGAACGAGGAAAGATAATGCCTGCCTCGTTATTAGTTTCTCCTACCTCATCTTCCGTCTCTGGTAAGCCTGCCGCCGTGGTGCTGTAATTGACTCTGGTTCGGCGATGCTTATTGCTGATCCCGGAAGCTACGAGGTGCGATGTCTTGCGGTTCCACGGTTCGAGTCAGCCGACGGCAAAAGTGGTTAAATGATGCGTTATGTTTTTCTTGGGTTACCCGTACACTGGGACAGTGAAAACATATTTTATACCTATTGGGAAGTTGAAATTACAAATTTCTGCCTGTATCTATTGTGAAATCGAAATTCGTTGTTATTCTTCAATAAAGTCACTATTATTTCAAAGGCACGGAAGAGGCTGTATTCTAAAAAGGTAACCGAATTCGGCGACGATATTTGAGAAATGGCCGCCATTCCTCATTCCATTGAGTAATTTCGAGAATTTTTATTTAAACAGAATTTTTGATAGCCAGATCGTGAGTGTGAATTGACTACTGTCTAGTGCCACTGATGAAATTTACCTCTTCACCCAATTCGTTCAGCTATTAATTAATGTAAAATTCCGGGAAATAAACAATAACTTTCAGGAACGAGGAAAGATAATGCCAAGGTGTTTATGCGTTGTAGCTACCTCATCTTATCTTCCGTCTCTGGTAAGCCTGACGCGATGGGACGGTAAGTGGCTCATATTCGCGGAAGCAGATCCCGGAATCTAGTGCGTTGTCTCGTGGTTCCACGGTTCGAGTCGTGCCGCGAGAAAAAGTGGTTAAATGATGCGTTATGTTTTTCTTGTGTTACCCATACACTGAGACAGTAAAAACGTATTATACACCTATTTATACGTTAAAATTACAGATTTCTGCCTGTATCTATTGAGCAATCCAAATTCATCGTTATTTTTCTGTAAAGTCATTATTATTGCAAAGGCCTGGAATAAATTAGTTTTTTTTTTTTTTTTGGGGGGGAAATGTAAACGAATTGGTCCACGGTCGTTGAGAAGTGGCAATTCCCCATTCCTATGAGTATTTTCGGAATTTTGTTTTATTTAAACCGAAACTTTTTTGGCTGGAACGTGAATGTGACTTGACTACTGTCTAATGCCGCTGAAGAACTTTGCCTATTTGTTTGATGAACATTAACACAATCAAAATTTAATTTAAAACTGCTGGTATCTGTATGTATTGACGTATTAACTCATTGTATGCTGAATTGACACTAAAGTAAATACAATCATGTTGTGGATACTGAAATTTGTAACAATCTAGTCTTAAAGTATAAATTGTTCGCGATCATTCATTTCGCCAAAGTGTAAAGTAAAAGGTTTGTTTCCTCAAAGTTGTGGAAAAATGATAGCCAGTATATAGACGTCATAACATCCACGAGGACTATGAGAAAGAAGAGTGGTTTTATAAATATCCTACGTTTCATTTATTCTAAACAAAAATCTATCAGTTTCTAAATTTTTTAAATTTTTTATCACAAGATAAATATTATAACAGAAAGAAATAGTGCCACTTATTTTTTCGTAATGTTTTGTTAATAGAAAACTTTAAAAAAATTACGTGTCAGCTGATAGATGACGATAGCACTATCTAGCACCACATTGTAATTAATTATAAGGATTTATAGTTTGTCTCAGTTACACTCGGCAAAGTGATGTGTGGTAGGATCATCATGAGGAAATAGGGCTGTTTACACACAGCGTTGAACGCGCAACCTTTCCGTGAACGGCTCGTATGGTATATCCATTTCCCAGGATATTCCTACTTCTTAAAGAATGCATAATCATTAATTTTCTATATATACTTGTACAGTCTTTGCATTAAATGTGGACAGCGCTGTCATGTTCTATCAGTCTTTTTGCACAATCTGGCAGCAATCTCATCCCAGGAAAGAGTAAGGCAATGCTGGCTCCGCCTTTTGGCAATATCATTGGGGGATATTTCATTCAGAGCCATCTATATTTCAGATTATTCATTTCCGTAAGTCAATGCATGAAACAAAACTGGAATTAAGCTCCTCCCCACTGACGATTCATAATGGCGGGGTAGTTCATCAACATTCCCCTACATTTCAATAACACTTTAAATAAATTCAGATCGTAAAACCTATCACAAAAGTTGTAATTAACGGGAATGCATTAAAGCGAGGCAAAAAATAACCCCTAAGGCTCCGTTCTACTTTTTACTACAACTGAGAAGCGTAAAACTTAAACGATCATTATTTACATACTGGTTTGGCTAATGCCTTCCGATAATATTTCGCTCATAATGTGGTCTGTGGACAAACTAGCGAATAACCATTTTCGAGAAGGTAGAATGTTTAGTACTACGAAACGACAGAAACAAGAGATTATTTCGAAAAAGATTGAATGAAACAGTCTTCCTAGACAGCATTGCTAACAAACTGACGAGTAGGTATCAAGCTTGAACGGGGGGGGGGGGTGTCCTGTGGTTAGCGTTGTGGTTTTCTGAACCTGCGGTTCAAGGCTCAAATCCACATATTTCATATTTTTTAAATTTTTTCCCCTTTTATAAGTTCCGAACCTACACTATGCTTATGCATATTATATATTCTTGATTCCTTCCAAACTGCCTCAGGGAATAAGATTCTTAACGAATCTCTTATAACCGAAAATATCAAATGATTTTTAACCAACTACAAACATGAAAGTAAACAATTTTGCGGCGGCAGCGCTGAGAGAAAGCTACTCTGGTTCCTAGCCACGCCGAAATCAGATCGTCTGTCCCATTTCCAACTGTACACGTTTATCGAAAATAATCATTTAACAGCAGAACGAATTTCACGTGTCAGAAACAATTAATTTATCGTTGGAATTATGTCTCTAATTTTAAGCCATGTCTATCATTAATTCTGTAGGTGGTCTATAATGATCATGCACCGTCGTCAAGGAAAACAAAAATATAATGTAAAAACATGAAAGGAAATCGCATAGAAGCAAACATTAGTACTGTAACAAATTAAATGACCATTGTCACTCAAAAATTTAAAACCAGGTTATTATCGTAGGACTAGCATAAATTCTTTTATTGCTAGGTATAAGTAAAGAAAGTTAATTGAGAATCGGGATTGAAGCAGTGAGTTCTAAAATTACTGCTTTACAGCGTAGCGACCTGATACCTGCGTGATTTAATAACTCATTACTTAATAAATCATATAATTTTTGTGTTATTCTTTGTTTGCGATTACTTCAGTATAATAACACCACCATTTGGCGAAGAAAGATGTCGCCACTCGTGTGAGTGTTCTTAGTCTCGTGTGTGAAGTGGAACGGTGACGTTTTGTCTCCCGTGATAGGTAGAATCCAAAATAGACTAAGCCACAAAAATTCAAACAAACACAGCCTACCAGTAAAGAAAGTTCGACAGTGCCTTAGGACCGGAGGACCGAGCGTAGTGGATGAGCCTTAACGCTCTGGCCTCGCATTCGGGAGGAGGCGGGTTTGAATACCCGTCCGACTATTAGAGGCGGAAAAGGAATAGTTGCAAGGATTTTACCAATGGCCTTTAAGGAATCATTCCAGTATTCACATAGAGTGGTTTGGGAAAACCGTTGAAACCCCAAATCTGGATGGCCGGACTAGGATTCCAACCTGTGTCCTCCCGAATGAGAGACCAGAGCGTCTACAAGAATGCGTGTGACGAATGGTGATGAGGTAGAAAATTGTTCAGCCCTTTAAACGATGTATACATTGAAGAAAAGTAAATTGAAACTTTGCTTGGGAGACCTTAGATTTTGGATTTCCCTCTTACAGTTAACATGGATTACCATTGTATTTTTAATTTCCAGCTGTGACATGCAGTCTTTAGTTGGATAATAAAACTTCAGCCGAATTTGCTGCTCGTGATGAATTATTACGTGTATTATTTGCGTTATAAAGGTGTTCTTCTTAGCCGAAGGAAACAGGAAAGTTCACACTTATTTCCTCCTACAACGCTGCCAAATCTACTTCCTCCAACGTTGTCACGATTTCTGACTTCTGGCAGTGCTCCGGAAATTCCTATACAAGGAATCGTGTCTCATAGCTAGGCGATATCATAAGAAGAGACACATTGCCGAAATGGAAAATTATTTTTCTTCCACGTCTCATATTTTTATGTAATTGTTTTTTTCTCTGTTTTTAACAGTTTGATTCTTAATACAGATTATCAATAACTATTCATTCACGAGATTTTGTATCTATATATATCTTCACTTTGGTAATATAATGGACGAAGCACGTCCGTTTATAAAGGCTGAGTGGCTGAACGGTAATGCGCTAACCTGTGGAGCTGTTGATCCTTGGTTCGATCCCACTTGCGGTTGAATATTTTTTCATTAATTATTTCCTTTTCACTTGTTGCAAAATATATATCGTATATATATACGTATAGAAAACTTATTATATCTTACGGCAAATTGTTTAAAAATAAATTCTAATATCAAGCGCGAATACACTTGTCATCGGATGTCTCAGTCCACTAATGTAGCAGCATCTTTAGTTGTTAATCGTGAAGACAGATTCATTTAGCACTCCACATGAAAAACTTTTTGTTAGCAGTTTATAGGCCACATCGACGATAAAATGTGTGTATTTTGAATTTAAAATACTGTTCAGCCAATATAATCTGACGAGTTTAGTGCATTTTAGTGCCGTAAAGGCAGAGAGTACATTTGGAGTTGTTCATGGGAACCTGCAAGATTAATCACTGCTGTTTAATTTCTCGCTTGATCGGACAAAGAAGCTATTATTTTTAAATTTTGGATCTGTGTTTTCAATACGTTGTGAGTTAGGAATTTTTTTTGCAAATGCCTCTTCAAGTATCTAGAATTTTCTCAAACACGGCTAGTTCTTGGAGTCTGGCGCAAACATAGTAAACATCTGTATCCAGTGGTATCGCTGTGAAATTCTCCTTCTAAATGCCAATTTCATTTCTAAGGTAGTTGTGAATCTACAAGGCTGTTGGTTGCACATAGCTGCTCTTTTTTTTTTAACGCTAATTACATAGTATTTTCCCTGACGATTTGGAGAGGCATTTACAAAAATTTCCTAACTCACAACATATTGAAATCACAGATCCAAAAATTAAAAAAATTAAAAATAATAGTTTCTTTGTCGGATCAAGCGAAAAATTAAACAGCAGAGATTAATCTTGCAGGTTCTCATAAACAACTCCAAATGTACTCCCTGCCTTTACGGCACTAAAATGCACTAAACTCGTCAGATTATATTGGCTGAACAGTATTTTAAATTCCAAATACACACATTTTATCGTCGATGTTGCCTATAAACTGCTAACAAAAAGTTTTTCATGTGGAGAGCTAAATGAATCTGTCTTCACGATTAACAACTAAAGATGCTGCTACATTAGTGGACTGAGACATCCGATGACAAGTGTATTCGCGCTTGATATTAGAATTTATTTTTAAACAATTTGCCGTAAGATATAATAAGTTTTCTATACGTATATACATACGATATATATTTTGCAACAAGTGAAAAGGAAATAATTAATGAAAAAATATTCAACCGCAAGTGGGATCGAACCAAGGATCAACAGCTCCACAGGTTAGCGCATTGCCGTTCAGACACTCCGCCTTTATAAACAGACGTGCTTCGTCCATTATATTACCAAAGTGAAGATATATATATAGATACAAAATCTCGTGAATGAATAGTTATTGGTAATCTGTATTAACAATCAAACTGTTAAAAACAGAGAAAAAAACAGTTACATAAAAATATGAGACGTGGAAGAAAAATAATTTTCCATTTAGGCAATGTGTCTCTTCTTATGATATCGCCTAGCTATGAGACACGATTCCTTGTATAGGAATTTCCGGAGCACTGCCAGAAGTCAGAAATCGTGACAACGTTGGAGGAAGTAGATTTGGCAGCGTTGTAGGAGGAAATAAGTGTGAACTTTCCTGTTTCCTTCGGCTAAGAAGAACACCTTTATAACGCAAATAATACACGTAATAATTCATCACGAGCAGCAAATTCGGCTGAAGTTTTATTATCCAACTTAAGACTGCAAGTCACACCTGGAAATTAAAAATACAATGGTAATCCATGTTAACTGTAAGAGGGAAATCCAAAATCTAAGGTCTCCCAAGCAAAGTTTCAATTTATTTTCTTCAATGTATACATCGTTTAAAGGGCTGAACAATTTTCTACCTCATCACCATTCGACACACGCATTCTTGTAGACGCTTTGACGCTCTGGCCTCTCATTCGGGAGGATACAGGTTGGAATCCTAGTCCGGCCATCCGGATTTGGGGTTTCAACGGTTTCCCCAAACCACTCTATGTGAATACTGGAATGATTCCTTAAAGGCCATTGATGAAATCCTTGCCACTAGTCCTTTTCCGCCTCTAATAGTCGGACGGGTATTCAAACCCGCCTCCTCCAGAATGCGAGGCCAGAGCGTTAAGGCTCATCCACTACGCTCGGTCTTCCGGTCCTAAGGCACTGTCGAACTTTCTTTACTGGTAGGCTGTGTTTGTTTGAATTTTTGTGGCTTAGTCTATTTTGGATTCGACTATCACGGGAGACGAAACGTCACCGTTCCACTTCACACACGAGACTAAAGAACACTCACACGAGTGGCGACATCCTTCTTCGCCAAATAGTGGTATCTATTTATGTTATTAAACAAACAAAGGAGATAGCATACAAATCTCTTGTGCGTCCACATTTGGACTATTGTTGTGCCATCTGGGATCCGTTTCGTAAGGGGCTGATTGAGAGTACAGAGAAAGTACAGAGAAGAGCCACTCGATTCGTGACCACTTGCTACAGTCCTTATGAAAGCGTCGCAGAACTGATTAGTAGACTAGGCTGGGAGTCTCTGGTAGATAGACGACGCACGTTTCGTATAAACTTATTGATAAACATGCGTACTCCCACTTTCACTTACGAGTGTAGTGAAATACTTCGTCCACCAACCTATTTGAGTCGGAATGACAGGAAAGATAAAATTAGAGAAATAAGGTGCCGCACTGATTCTTATATGAATTCTTTTTTTCCTCGTACCATTAGGGATTGGAATGCACAACATATTTGTGTTTTCCTTGACGACGGTGCATGATCATTATAGACCACCTACAGAATTAATGATAGACATGGCTTAAAATTAGAGACATAATTCCAACGATAAATTAATTGTTTCTGACACGTGAAATTCGTTCTGCTGTTAAATGATTATTTTCGATAAACGTGTACAGTTGGAAATGGGACAGACGATCTGATTTCGGCGTGGCTAGGAACCAGAGTAGCTTTCTCTCAGCGCTGCCGCCGCAAAATTGTTTACTTTCATGTTTGTAGTTGGTTAAAAATCATTTGATATTTTCGGTTATAAGAGATTCGTTAAGAATCTTATTCCCTGAGGCAGTTTGGAAGGAATCAAGAATATATAATATGCATAAGCATAGTGTAGGTTCGGAACTTTAAAAGGGGAAAAAATTTAAAAAATATGAAATATGTGGATTTGAGCCTTGAACCGCAGGTTCAGAAAACCACAACGCTAACCACAGGACACCCCCCCCCCCCTTCCAGCTTGATACCTACTCGTCAGTTTGTTAGCAATGCTGTCTAGGAAGACTGTTTCATTCAATCTTTTTCGAAATAATCTCTTGTTTCTGTCGTTTCGTAGTACTAAACATTCTACCTTCTCGAAAATGGTTATTCGCTAGTTTGTCCACAGACCACATTATGAGCGAAATATTATCGGAAGGCATTAGCCAAACCAGTATGTAAATAATGATCGTTTAAGTTTTACGCTTCTCAGTTGTAGTAAAAAGTAGAACGGAGCCTTAGGGGTTATTTTTTGCCTCGCTTTAATGCATTCCCGTTAATTACAACTTTTGTGATAGGTTTTACGATCTGAATTTATTTAAAGTGTTATTGAAATGTAGGGGAATGTTGATGAACTACCCCGCCATTATGAATCGTCAGTGGGGAGGAGCTTAATTCCAGTTTTGTTTCATGCATTGACTTACGGAAATGAATAATCTGAAATATAGATGGCTCTGAATGAAATATCCCCCAATGATATTGCCAAAAGGCGGAGCCAGCATTGCCTTACTCTTTCCTGGGATGAGATTGCTGCCAGATTGTGCAAAAAGACTGATAGAACATGACAGCGCTGTCCACATTTAATGCAAAGACTGTACAAGTATATATAGAAAATTAATGATTATGCATTCTTTAAGAAGTAGGAATATCCTGGAAATGGATATACCATACGAGCCGTTCACGGAAAGGTTGCGCGTTCAACGCTGTGTGTAAACAGCCCTATTTCCTCATGATGATCCTACCACACATCATTTGCCGAGTGTAACTGAGACAAACTATAAATCCTTATAATTAATTACAATGTGGTGCTAGATAGTGCTATCGTCATCTATCAGCTGACACGTAATTTTTTTAAAGTTTTCTATTAACAAAACATTACGAAAAAATAAGTGGCACTATTTCTTTCTGTTATAATATTTATCTTGTGATAAAAAATTTAAAAAATTTAGAAACTGATAGATTTTTGTTTAGAATAAATGAAACGTAGGATATTTATAAAACCACTCTTCTTTCTCATAGTCCTCGTGGATGTTATGACGTCTATATACTGGCTATCATTTTTCCACAACTTTGAGGAAACAAACCTTTTACTTTACACTTTGGCGAAATGAATGATCGCGAACAATTTATACTTTAAGACTAGATTGTTACAAATTTCAGTATCCACAACATGATTGTATTTACTTTAGTGTCAATTCAGCATACAATGAGTTAATACGTCAATACATACAGATACCAGCAGTTTTAAATTAAATTTTGATTGTGTTAATGTTCATCAAACAAATAGGCAAAGTTCTTCAGCGGCATTAGACAGTAGTCAAGTCACATTCACGTTCCAGCCAAAAAAATTTCGGTTTAAATAAAACAAAATTCCGAAATTACTCATAGGAATGGGGAATTGCCACTTCTCAACGACCGTGGACCAATTCGTTTACATTTCCCCCCCCCCCCCAAAAAAAACTAATTTATTCCAGGCCTTTGCAATAATAATGACTTTACAGAAAAATAACGATGAATTTGGATTGCTCAATAGATACAGGCAGAAATCTGTAATTTTAACGTATAAATAGGTGTATAATACGTTTTTACTGTCTCAGTGTATGGGTAACACAAGAAAAACATAACGCATCATTTAACCACTTTTTCTCGCGGCACGACTCGAACCGTGGAACCACGAGACAACGCACTAGATTCCGGGATCTGCTTCCGCGAATATGAGCCACTTACCGTCCCATCGCGTCAGGCTTACCAGAGACGGAAGATAAGATGAGGTAGCTACAACGCATAAACACCTTGGCATTATCTTTCCTCGTTCCTGAAAGTTATTGTTTATTTCCCGGAATTTTACATTAATTAATAGCTGAACGAATTGGGTGAAGGGTAAATTTCATCAGTGGCACTAGACAGTAGTCAATTCACACTCAAAAATTCTGTTTAAATAAAAATTCTCGAAATTACTCAATGGAATGAGGAATGGCGGCCATTTCTCAAATATCGTCGCCGAATTCGGTTACCTTTTTAGAATACAGCCTCTTCCGTGCCTTTGAAATAATAGTGACTTTATTGAAGAATAACAACGAATTTCGATTTCACAATAGATACAGGCAGAAATTTGTAATTTCAACTTCCCAATAGGTATAAAATATGTTTTCACTGTCCCAGTGTACGGGTAACCCAAGAAAAACATAACGCATCATTTAACCACTTTTGCCGTCGGCTGACTCGAACCGTGGAACCGCAAGACATCGCACCTCGTAGCTTCCGGGATCAGCAATAAGCATCGCCGAACCAGAGTCAATTACAGCACCACGGCGGCAGGCTTACCAGAGACGGAAGATGAGGTAGGAGAAACTAATAACGAGGCAGGCATTATCTTTCCTCGTTCCTGGAATTTACTGTTTATTTCTTGGAATTTTAAATCTAGGAAATAAAATTAAAGAAACTTTTCATCAATGGTGATATGCGTCAGAATTAACTTTTAAAATTTCTGCACTTCTTTAATAACGTATATTCTTTTTTGTGCTACGGTTAACGATTTTGCCCCTTACCGCAAACCGAATTTTTTACGGACTCCCGGAGATAGCGGTCAACGCGATAGGACAGGGAAGATAACTCCATGCCACGAATAATGCCCAGTTTGGGTTATGCATCAATTATATCATTAGCTATCAGTAGTCGGAGCAGCATGTTTTTAAATACGGAAGCTTTGAATTTTATGTTCTTCTTTGATGAGAATTTTTTTCGTAAGAACAGCCACTTTCCAATTCATTTCTGATTTGCTTCCCAATACCACAGGCTAGAAATTATCGTTGTCGCACAATAAGGACATTAGCTAAAAAAAAACTTTTTCGCACAATAGACACATTAGTTTGATTTAGTTCCTTGATTATTTTTAAACAGTTATCATTACGTATTACATCAATGATCAATCGCCCGACTTTGTTATGAGCACTAGAAAAAATGGGGAATGTTGAGTGACAGAAATCTTTACGGTGAAGTTAAATTTAATAGAAAAGTGTCTTTCAAATCCTACTCACGAATGCTGCGTTGACAGTGTCTCACGTCAGCCAGAACATTAATGTTATGATTCTTTTCTATTGTTCCACGCTAAGTATGTTCGAGAAACGACAGAACTAAAAGAATTACTTTTACAGGCAAGCATTCTTACAAGACCACTGCCAAAATTATTAAATCTGAAATCTTGTTACGTGTTATACATTTGACTGAACTCTTAGATAAGTGTGTACTGTTTCCAAAAATTATAATACACAGCAAACGTTGAATATTAACGTAAATTTCGAATTATTTTAAGTTGTTGTAGACGGGTATAAAATCTGCATTTTGATGTTATCCAGTACTTGCTAAAAACCAGCATTTTGTTTGAGATTGGTAACTTTCGTGTTATGTGTGAACACTTAATAACTGTAAAATGTCTTTAAAACAGTAAATGAAACGTATTCGATGTTCCTATAACTCTTTTATTGATGAAATATAATCACTATTTCGGTTTATGAAACAAAAAAGCGGAAATGTATTTCGTTTTATGGGAGGTGGATGTGGCTCAATTTTAATAGTCGTAAGACTGTACCACCTCCAGGGTATAGTACTGTCTTCGTAGATGTGTATAATGGGTTGAATAAGTCTCAGGAGAAAATGTAGCGATGTGCAATTCAGGTCGTTCGGATTAATATGAGCATGGTAGGTACTACCATGCCATAGTCTAAGTTTTATGGATCATTGATTCTCTAAATTATATATGTGAATTGTGACTTTAATGGCAGTAAGACTGTTATTCACCTACATTAAAAGAACCGCGCAGTGGAGTTATATATCAAGGTGCTTTGTAATCCATCTCTATTAAAAACAGCCTTAAAAAGTAAATTGGTGTAGTCGTTATGACCTGGTTTAGTGATCCTACAGTTAAACGTGGAATCCGAACCACAGACGCTTTCAGCCCTACTTCAGATTACAAAGCAAGTAGTGCCAGAGGGGGAGGACGGGTTCAGGGCCTTTAAAAATCCCCGTTAAGACAGTGATTCGAACCAGGCACCTTCCGATCTCCAATTAGACGTCCTAACCATTGAGTCACAATTATTATCACATATGTGTTTTAGTATTTTTTTGTTTTGCAGTGTATAAATATCAAAAAAACTTTTGCTGTGGAACAAACGTTCGCAAAGTTTTTCTAACCACGCCCCTTCCATCAATTGAGCCCGGCCACCACTATTATTATAAAGATACAAAAGCAATTATCAAATCGACTATATTTATTTTGTATTGTTTATAAAATAACAGATTTTAAATTTTCAAAAAATATATAAAATTACAAACTTTAAATTCACGGAAAAGAAGTAACAAAGAAACAATAAATCATTGGGAAGGATGAGTTTGCATTTCTTTTTACAAGAATCCCTATACTTGGTTGGATATAAGAAAGTGTGTAACGTAAATCATTGGCAATCTCGAGTTTGTTTGTATAATTTGCTTTTATTGCAACAAGAGCAGAAAACTCTCATTCGCTCAAATAAGTGCCTGATAACAACTACAGCGTCTCCTGTTATGCTGGGATATGCTTTGTAATACTTGACTCAAAACGTTTATTTATCAATTTCATTAAAATGATATTTGGCAGCAGATTAATTTTTTTATTTCCAAAGCTTTCTCCTGAAGTACTACATTGATTAATTACAGGGTGCTGCCAATATTTTACGTTTTCAGAGTTGCAACTTCTTAGTACAAGCAATGACATCTCAGAGTGTCACTGAGTATGTAATGTCAGAAGAAAGATTTTTAACAATTAAGAGGCTGTGAACGAGATACAGTACGTCATACGGTGTAGAGCTAGGGTAACGTCATTAGGGGCGGCGAAGATACTTCGCAAGTCGCATCCCCTCTGCTCCCCATTTTGGGAACTTGTGATGTAGAATAAACTTCATTATTTTCCTCCCACGTAGTAGTGATCACAATCCTTTTTTGTTAATAGTATGGACACCTCAGAGAAAATGAATTATTTATTTTAATAATTATGAAATTATAAAATATTTTACTATTTGTTTTAATAAGGACAAGAGCATATAAAATGTTTTGATTTTTAATAGTGGGCGATTTTAAGAGGCAGAAGAACTGTGTATAGTAAGACGAGTTATTGTGTGGAATATTCTTCGAAGTAGTAAAGATGCCAGGCAGCTGGCTGGAGCTAACGTTCACAAAGGGAGGACCTGTGGTTTAAACATGTGATGTAGCCACGAATCTGACACGCAGGGACTATTTTTACCAGTAGATAGTGTGTTAGGGATTTGTCAAGCGGACATTCAAATGATGTGAATTGAGAGGGATCGTGTGTCTGTATCTATTAGCATGTAAGGTGACAGATATGAACAGATTTTAGGTTGAGCGCTCTTATTTATTTTCATGTTTGGCAAATCACTTATGACCGAGAGGCAAGCAGATTTTCCCGCGAAAAAAACCCAAGCAAGTTAAGTTAGAGGGAAGGAAGGGAGTGATGCTGACCATCTTAGCATGTGAAAGATGGACGAGGTGATAGTTATAGAGAAAGGTCTCGCCATCTTGCTATACGCAGGTATACGCAGTTAATTAAGTTAAATAGTAAATATGTCTAGCATTGATACGGTGAGTTGATCATTTCGGAAAAGATTGTAATAACTTCAGTGAAAGTGTTTTTATGGAATGTTAGCGAGTGTTTGGAACTGTGACAACTGTAAGAAACCGACCCTATGGTAACATGTAACCTTCTAACATCGCACTGGTTTTTACATTAATAAGATCTGTAAGCGCTTTGACATGGGAGACCTGTTCGATAAGAGAACCTTGCGTATTTGTTTGAACTATTAATGAGCTACTGTGGACAGGCAAAATATTTTTTGCATAAAATGTTGTAATTGAAGCACCAAGAAGACATGGTGGGGTGTCAATTTAACTTCCTCCACATACTCACCATCGGCGGATATATAAGTGAATACAGTTGCCATTCCATATTACCGGTAGAACAGCCACCACATTTCATTGGCGTTGTTCGTATTTAGTGTTGTTGCCAGTCCTGGCAGAATATATAAGAGTGTGAACAACGTCAGATGTGTAATGATCACTGCGAAGGACGCGGAAATGCCACGTATTCGAGTGAGATAGCGTATCAGCACCTGACAGAGTTTAAAATGGTATTAGTTGTGCGTCTTCATTTGGCCGGCTGGGCGAATCGTGCAATATTCAGATTTTTGGGGCGTTTGGATGTAACAGTGGCCCGATGTCGGACTGCATGGGTACGCGATGGCAGGTATACTCGTCTTCAAGGTTCCAGTCGACCACGACTGATCACTACAAGGGAGGAGTGCTGTATTACGTAAAAAAACATCATATCTCATTCACATCTGCATCTGTCATCCGAGAACAAGTAATGGACTCCCTGCAACATTCTGTGTTATCTCGCAACATTAGTCGGCGACTAGCAGCCACAGAACTAGGGAATTACCGTTCAGTGGGTAGGCTGTCGTTAACCCCATAACACAAATGGCTGCGTTTGGAGTGGTGCCGTGACAGGGAAGCATGGACTGCTGATGAATAGTATCGCATTGTGTTCAGCGATGAATCGCGATTCTGTACTACCTCGGATGACCTTCATAGGCGAGTATGGTGGTGACCTGGGGGAGACTCCATTCTTCTAACGTTTTGGAGAGACACAGCGATGTTACTCCTGGCGTCATGGTGTGGGGAGCCATCGAGTATGACTTAAGGCCACGACTAGTAGTGACTGAGAGAACTCTGGCGGAACAACGGTAGGGCACGGACATCGTGGGCCTTCATGTGTTTCCTCTCATGCGACATTATCGTGGTACTATTTTTCAATAGGAAAATGCTCGTCCACACATGGCACGCGTCTCTATGAACTTTCTCCACAATATTTCGGTATTAGCATGGATGTCAACTCTGTCCAAGCTGGGCCGATGCTTGGATACTCGCGCCCCGGGTAAGCGTTCTATGGCCTCTAACACTAACTTTTTTTTTACTTTAAACTATGGTTTTTCTATAAAGTTAGAAAATTTTGATCCAAAAAGCAAATAACGCCTTTTATAGTAAGCTTTTTAATGTTCGGGGGCCCGGATCAGGGGTACTTCTGTCCCGCTTACCACCCTCTAACGCTGGCCCTGTGTCCAAGTGCCAGTATCTAGGATATCAAGAAACAGTGACAACAGTTGTGGGCCAGTTTACCTCAGGAGAGAATGCAACCTAATCAGTGCATCCATCGAGGCCAGGTGACAGGTCATTCTGATATGCGGGCTCATTCTGCCAAATCATTTGTAAATTTACTCGATTTTGTAACACTGAAATAGCATCACATGCCCTCTCAACCCGTGAAGTTTTATTTCGTTTCCCCCTCCCAAAAAGGGGACTTTTTTGTCAGGCAATTTATATCAAGTTAGCATCTCATACAGGGGAATTTTATTTATCGGCGCCCTTTTTAAAATCTGTTATTTTTATAGTATTGTGATTCAGTTTTTTTTGGATAATACTATGAAATAAATGCTTGTGTTTGTAACAAAATTATTTGTTCAATATATGATTTGCTGATTTAAGATACAGTGAAAACATAAATAATCATAATTAAATACTAATTTAATAAGATTTTAAAATATGCTAATGAATAGTTGTGAAAGGACCTAACGGAATGATACAACCTGTTATCCAAAATTTATAAAATCATCATATATACAACATTTTTACCTTGTTTTTGCTGCATTTTTTTATATATATATTTAATTTCTTTTTACAGATATACAGTGGCAAATGTTAACATGGGCTCGAGGCTGATATTAGCATTATTGCCTTCCGTGGCTAAAAACTTCGCCAGACGAATGTCATAATTGGAATGGCGTAGTAAACATCATGTATATCCCTCTCTAGGGAAGTATGGGGCCTCCTTTAGCGAGTCAAAGTGTAGCAATAGTGTACTTAGTCATCAAAACCTTAATTTTAACAATACATTATCAAAATTAGTTAAAAGAGCTGTGAGGTCTTAACAAATCAACAGCAAAAATATGTTTAGAGTGATCTCCTAATAGTTTCCATGTAAAAAGTAACATTAAACAGTAAAGTTCGATTGTAACGAAATTTAAACATATAGTATATAGGAAGTTTGGTTTATTATCTAACAGACTTATTTCCTTCATGTACAGATGTGCAGTAGGAAATTACGAGTCAAACGAGATACAACAATTTAGGGCAATAAAATAGTACTAGGAGATATTTGAGATTTATTTAAAATTTCAAACATGTTGGAAAAAAGGTGCCAAAATCATTTTTTTTAAATTTAATAACTCAAAATGTTGTTACAGTAAAACTTTATAGCTCAAAAGATACAGAAAAATCGAACTATATTATATAGAAAATTATAATCGGTAGGTAAACCAGAAGAGAGCTTTTTTGAAGAAAAAGATGATTTTGGATAACTTTCACGTTTCAAATTGTACAGAGTTCAGTTAGCCACCGCAAAGAGAGTATATTGAAATAAAAGTAGGATTTTTACTGTGGACGTAGAGTGATTTTTGTAAAGATTAAAGTAATATTTTGGCTGAAAAGGGGAAAAGAAGATTTAAAATTCGAACCAGAAAATAGCGGAGTAACGTCATAAAGCTTTAGCAACAGATTATGAGATTATGAAAGAAAGCTATAGAAAGGATATTAGGTAGCAAATAAAAAACATAACCATCAGATAGAAAATGAAATTCTATAAGGTTTGATATGCGTTTTAGATCAACAGCACCTGTATTTTCGGAAATAAATAATAGCTAAGTTTTTAATTAATGTAATAATAATAATTGATAAAATTGCGATGGAGCGCCTGCTCCGGTGGCAATCTCCCTACATCCCCTCCCTTTCCCCTTCCAACCTACTTTTACCCTCTACTAATTTTTACTTAAATTCTTTCAGTGTTTCTGGTAAGTTATTTATCAATTCTCTTGGCAATTTATTCAAGTCACTCACTCCCTTTCCTACGAAAGAAAACTTTCCCACACCCTTATGCCTGAAATCAAGTGCCAGCTTGTGGTCATAAAATTAATGCTCAGTAACAGTAAAAAGTAGTTTTCACTATGAAATACAGTTGGAATCAAGATAAGTTATATATAAAAAGTTAGGGAAGGCACTTTAGAATGTTTTAAATAAAAAATTAGTAAACAATATCGAAGACTTTTTGAATTAAAAGAAATTTCATGTTGTATAAATTTAGGATTTTTTTTTTATTAAAGAACGGTTGCACTTGGGGAAAAAATTATAACGACTTAATTTAACATTTGCGCTGGGATCTATAATATACAAAATTTTCAGGAAGATCAGAAAAAGAAATGAGGATAAGGATTGCGCAAGACACGGGAAAATTTCGTCAGATCCGATCCTCTATAAAAGACGTTTGAGCAGCCATGTCGGGGTTAGTGTTTCAAGAGACTTAGTAGACAGAGGACGTACGAGTGTGGAGGCTGGCGCACCATGTGCTAGACGGAAGTGAGTGAACGCGGAAGTATCGTGATGCAGAGTAGTCCTCCATAGTAGCCGAACTTGAACATTTGTTGGAAATGAGATTGTGCTCTCGATGATATTGAACTTTGATAAATTTAGAGGGCCATCGGAAGCTGCTTGCTGGTTGTATCATTGGTTTAACCTGCAAGTGGAGAGGAGTCCGATGTCTTCAATTTTTGCACTGTATGATGTAATGAGCTTTGAACAATACAGTTCTTTAACTTCATTAGTAGTCTACGGTGGAAAATTATTTATGAACATACCTTTATCTCCTGGTGTTACTACAGGTGATTGGCAACCAAGACAACGAACCACTAGGCAACATTAACGTTTATAGTTTAAGTGCAAGCTGCATCCACAACCCCTATCTTACAGCTCGTCCTTAACAACTTGGCTATTTTTGGTAATATAGCCAATATTGTAGCAGTGAGTCTAATATAACCAAGAAAATATGATTTATAAAAAAACACAAAATTAATATGTTGATTTAAATATTGGCAATAAAACGCTTGCAACTGCCATTTCGTCTCTTGCTACGTCACGTCCCGGTTCGTGCCGATATAAACAAAGCGACGGATTGCTTATTCCGTTGATAGAATGAGATCTACAGTTTACAACAGCTGTGTAATGTCTCAGTGTGTGAATCAATCAATTCAAACACCAAACAAGTGTTTATTTATGAGCCAAACAAGGAAGGAATGTGTATATGGTGACTAAAACTTGCACCATGGCATCCTGTTTATTTTTCTACAAAATCTTCAGTTTATTTTTAGGAAGTCGACTTTGATATAAGTTCTTACTTAATATTTTATCACGTTCATTAAACTGTGTGCCTTAATATTTTTTCTGTGATAAACTTAAATCCCTATTGATAAATAAATGTATTATCGGGGATCGCATAAACACAACGTCTTTATATTCTGTTGAAATCAGTCTGTATGCTCTGATACATTATTTAAGTGAATACAACTACATAAGCAAATAGCAAATTAGTTATTCTTTCCAAAATATATCTTTAATTTTTATAACGTCGCTACTTTTAAGAGTGCGCTGTTCAACATTAACAATGACTGCGGTTTATTTATTTATTAGGGTGAGCGAAACGAGCCCATACACTAGGGGACAATTTTTACATTTCTGTGGTACACGTTTTAAAAACACTATTGCACGTCTAGATGTGAAATTGACCATAACAATTCAAAGTCATCTCTGGATGTATCATAAATCATTATTTTGCTCATAAATAAATTGCAATAATTATTACTATTTTTATTAATTATAAACTTGGAGCACTATATAATATATGTAAAGTGACGCCACGTGCTAGTAGCCAGATAATTTATAGAAACAACTTGATATGAATAAAGAAGATGGAACCTTTTTATTTTACGTTCTTTAAATAAATATGAACAACTATCAGTGGAATTTGAAAATATGTCTTTACATAACTTTTTACAAAAATTTATAAAGGGGATGCAAATCATGGTACAAAAAATGTTATTGTTTTTTTTTAAATATACAACAAGAACTGATAAATATATTTCAACAACAACTTAGTTATACATAAGGTTATTAAGCAGAACTTCCAATTAAAAGAATTGTGGTTCAAAGGAAAGTAGGTTTTGGTGAAAGCAAGTTAGTTAATTACTCTACTTTTCTATTGAAGCAATATTCGGACCATCTTCTTATCTATTGCTTGCGTCCACTAGTGCTGCTGCTGTCAATATAAATGTTCAAGGAAATGAATTCCTTTTAGAAGGAAAAATATTATTCAGATTAAGTATTCAAAAATATTGTTTCTTATCCGTATTATCCCAACAAAACAAATTTCAACAAATTATATTTGGAATGGTGAGAGTACAATGTAAGACTATGAAGATGACATGTAGTCTACAAAGTTTACGAGAGCGTAATTTTTTTCAACGATGCGATTAGACTATTTGCAACAAATAAACATTTAACAAAATTACTCACGAAATTTATAGGAATTGTGTCAACCTATTGCTCATATTCCAGCTGTCAATAATTGTTCTGTAGCAACATCAGCAAGTGCTGAATTATTAGCTTAAACCAAATCCTACGAAAACACAAGTATGTGCTTTACATCTAAGGAATAAAGAAGCAAATCGTAGGTTAAAGGTAACATGGTCGGGGGTCGAACTAGAACAATGTGATACTCCAAAATATCTAGGAGTGACTCTTGACAGATCACTTACATTCAGGAAACATTGCATGAACTCCAAGCTGAAAGTTTCCAGTAGGAACAATCTCATAAGAAAACTGGCTGGATCGCAGTGGGGCAGCCAACCTGAAACAATTAGAACTTCTGCCTTAGCACTATGTTATTCAGCTGCATAGTATGCCTGTCCCGTATGGCACAGTTCAACCCATGCCAAACAAGTAGACATTGCACTTAATGACACGTGCAGAATCATAACAGGCTGCTTAAAACCAACTCCAGTCGAATGGCTCCACCGTCTCGCAGGAATAGCGCCACCTTCTGTTCGAAGGGAAATAGCAGTGAACAAGGAAAGCAGGAAAGTGAACCATGAAAAATCTCATCCACTAAATGGGCATATCCCTCACAGGCAAAGACTGAAGTCCAGGAAAAGTTTCCTAAGAATATCTCAGGAACTTACAACGACAACTGAAGAAGCCAAGTTACAACTATGGGAAGCTAAGGCTCCCCTTCTGTATGGCTGGGGAAGAGTGTCTGAATCTTTGCCACCTGGTTATGACAAGGGATGGTTGACGTGGAAATCTTTGAATAGGCTGAGATCAGGAGTGGGCAGATGCAAAGTGAATTTAGCAAGATGGGGCTATGCTGAGACAATGATATCAAGTGCGACTGCGGTGAAGACCAGACTGTCCAGCACATGCTCCAGTGTCAACTGTGTCCAGCATCCTGCTCGGCAGCTGAACTGTATGATGCCTTCGAAAATACACTGGAAGTGGCCAAGTTCTGGTCGATTATAATTTGATGATTGTGATTGTGTAACTGTATGTTTCTGATACGAAATAAATAAATTAGGTGGTCTGGAACCATTTATAACTAATTTATGGGTCGAAAAGGATTTAGTAAATGGAGCTTTAGGTTATGTTGAAGATATTATTTATGAAGAAAATGTAAATCCGCCTGATCAAATGCCACAAGTGTTTTTTTTAATATATATATATTCATTAAACTTATGAAAATAGTGATTGTGTTATGATTCCACTGACAACTAAGTTTTATAAAAGAGGGAATATCAGTTTTTCAAGAAAACAATTTCAGTTGCAACCAGATTTCGTAATCAAAATTCATAAATCTCAAGGGTTAACATTGGATAAAGTTGTTGTAGATATTGGAGAAAAAGAAACTTCTGTTGGTTTAACAAATGTGTCGTTATCTGGAATAAGAACTTTAGAAGGCCAATCATTAAATAGAAGATTTTCTTATGATAGAATTAGTAATATTAAAAATTTAAGAATATTAAAGTGTATAAAACACGATTATACTGGAACAAGAAATTTTGTATCTGATTAAAAACAAATTGAATAAATTGAATTGTTTTTCTCTAAAAATTATTTAAAAATTGCGTCTTATCATAAATTTGTCTGATTATTATTTTTTATCAAGAATCTAAAAACACGGTTTTCGACGATAGTTTGTGGAGTTTAAATATTAAAATTCTAATGATTTCATTAATTGTATACAATATTTTTATACTAAAACTTCGCGAGCCACCAGAAATCCGTGCTTTTAGCTACTTTATTATTTCAAATAGTCTATGGCTAGTAAAAAATAATTACAATTTGATAGGTTTAACTATACTTTATATTCAAAATTAACATATCATCCCATTTGAGTATTCGTATATAGTCGCGGCGAATGCTTGCTGCTAGTTCATTGTCTATTTATGTATACAGGAGTTAATCAATACTTTCAATTTAAATACAGCCTCTGCTAACATTGGTACTATAAAACAATATTTAGCCATAGCTGGGCACAGTTAATCGTTAATCCGTTACTTAAAAATTTTACTTCGATATTCGTTAAAGCGTTACATTTTTATTAATTTAACACAAGTTACAGTTACGGTTAAAAGTTAACCATCAACGATACATCTACCCAATGTCCCTCTGGAAATTAAGTTGTTACTGGGGTTCAATGTTTTATCAACTTCACAAACGTATCGGATGCTACAACATGTAGTGGAATCATGCTGACAACGGAAAAGTTTACAATGCATTGGTCCACACCAGCTTGAGATACGCCGCTGTCAGTGACTACGATGTCTAAAGATTCACCAATTTTTTGTTGACGTAATGGTTTATTAGCAGATAAAGATAAAAACAAAATTTGCTGCTCTCTGCACCAGAATCAACAGCACTTAAGGCTTTGAATTGTTTTACCTTATTCCACGAGTTGATCCAGTATTTACTTTTTCTTCAAATTGTAAATATTTGGATATATGGTGATTAAGATTGTAGAACGTTTAGGCAAACACAGTTTGAATTCATAAATCAAATATTCTATCACTCTTGATTTAAATGGAATATAATCGCATAAATGTGGCCAAGTATTTTCAGTCTTCTCGTTGCTATTGCTAGCATTTCTGGTTTCACTAACAGTTTCTAGATCCTCAGTTTCCATGATTTAATCATGTAATGAATATCAATTTAATTTATTTCAATAAAAAAAACTCCAAACCAACAGAAACTAAAAAGTGGAAATAATCAAAATCAATCACTGATCGAATTTGAAATATGTAGTGAGCGCCGGTTTGCATACGTAAAATACAAACCCTCAACAACTCTAGCGTTTCTGTTCACACCCACGCCAAGCGTAGCATAACAATTATATATGCATCACACTCGCACTTCGCATTACCTAATTGGTTCACTATTTTACTCACTCAACGTACCAGCGTGCCGTGGCGCTCAAGTAAACAATATCAAACCATAATTACGTCAATAACCAATTTAACGGACTGAAGTTAACGGAAGTTAAGAAGGACGTTACTGATTTTTTATGTTAACTTAAAAGTTACAATTTTGCTAACTTCATTAATTAGCAATTAACGGTTTTCTGTCCAGCTGTTTATTTAGCTTACAATAACAATTCTTTCTATAGTCCGCCTCACAAACGAAGACGGGTGCGCAGAGAGAGAGAGAAACAGGACTAACATAGAATATACGAATATTTTAACTTTTAGCAGCACAGTTCTAAGGCTAGTATCACATGCTTTAGCAGTTCTCTCTTGAGCTTTGGCAGCGTTGCAGATCAGCCCTCTCGCGTCTGCTTCGGGCTTAAAATGCTTATCTACTTTAAAAACTTGATTTCTTCTTTGGCTATGCAGAACCTTACGCTTATGCTGCTCATCTTCCATTATTTAGAATAGGAATTATTACAATGCTCACTGATTTACAGCCGTCTACATCACAAAAACATCGCATTCGACACTCGTGTTACCACGACAGGCTCTGGATTGTTACTGAATCCGATTGGCTACTGGCAGAGCGATGACGTACATGCGCAGAGCCTCGCTAAACTGGGCCGCCATCGTTCGTGACGCGCACTATAGCATATACTAGTTTCTGAAACCTATCCTCTAAATCATATATGGCCGACCCCCGGGCCGGATCCGGCCCTCCACCAACTTCAATCCGGCCCGCGAGAGATTCAGTAATTTCACATAACGCTTCAAACTCAAGTCTCCCATTACTTTTTATTTGATTTTTCTATCTGTTTTTGTTAATTTGCTTTTTGTATGTTTGATTATCCTATTGTAATTCTAGTAAATAAAAAATGTGTGAATTTTTATCGCCTTTTTATTCACTACTATCTACTTCTTTCTTACCTACGGTCCACGACCTGATTAAGTCCGGCCCGCGACCTGATTAAGTCCCGAAATTACGCCCTCAGCTAAGCAAAGGTTGCCCATACCTGCTTTAAATCGTAAAATTTAAATGAAATCCCGAGAAGGACTTTATTCTTGAATAACTTTTCTTAATTATATGACAATAAGTGTATTTTTCAGCACAAAATTACACTTTTAATTTTTCAGTACGTTTACTTTGAGGGAAGTTTTGACACTCAGAAAGTTGATGTTAAAAAATCACTAAGTTAAGCGAAAAACTTTCCCAACATCGTCACATCAGTTTTGGGAAAATTAGAGATGTTTGCTTTGGTAAATACAGCTTCCATTGCAAATATTATTTTTTTATGGATTGGATTGGAACTAAGTAATAGATTGACTTTCAACTATATATATATATACGATGCGTAGATTGTAGACAGACGCTTAACACACGAAGCAAAATTGGTACGTGACGTCACGTGCTTTGATTGATGTTTCGCGTCACATGACAAACAGGTACATTTTTAATTTATTAGAAATAATATGTTTTTAACTCTTACCAAACAAATTTTCAGTTTCCATATAACTTTATCATTCTTAATTATTTTTAATGTCAAATACCCTATTCAACTAGGCATCGACTCAACTAGTAGGCGGAAGTCCCACTAGGGGATGTTCTGACTTCTGGACCTCGTGTACGAGCTGCATAACCGAGCACGTGGTTTATGTCTGTCGATCTAGATGGCCAAATCATGTGCTGAAATTCTACCATGGCTTTTTCAAGGAACTATCCTGTCATTCGCCTGGAGTGATTTCAGGATACCATGGAAAACCGAAATCAGGATGGGCGGACAGATTAGAACCAGCGTCCTTCCGAATGCTCACCCACCAGACTCGGTCCAACTATCATTCCGTGCTCAAATACGATTAATTATTGTATGGTAGCCATTATAGTGTTATTAAACATTTTACATTATGTTCACTGGTACTACAGACAGCAACATTTTGACGCAATGCGTGCCGTCTGTACATTTACATGTTGCTGTGTAATGTACCGGGTTATTGTAAATTATTGTCAGCAGTAATAACATTGTATTGTTATTCGCATTCTCAATACTTTCCAAATTGCGGTTTTGGGTATGCCTTGTTCTGTTAGCTTGGATTCCTAAGGCGGCGCTAGAATGCTTCCTCGGATCAGGTTCACGGTCACTTATTTTCCCACTGCTTTTTCCTTTAAACAAACAACGTTTCCACAAACTGTGCATACCATATGCGAATGGAATTTTTGGAGGATTGATCCTTCTCAAATTTTGTCCAAAAAGGAAGTTGGACTACAGTAACAAACCGTGTCTGGTGAAATTTGAGACTGCAAAATGCTTTCTCTTGACCGTTAGCCGCCATATTACAAACACTGAAATTTGACTGCAAAAGACGTAACTACTGGACGGCAGGCGATACAGAACAAAATTTTGAGATTTTCTCCACCCGTATATTTAACACTTCGCATTTTGTAAATTCTCAAACCCTTGAGAATCATTTGTAATCGTATTGTGTAGGGTCCACTATTTAAACTTTTGATCCCCCTATGCCATTATCTTTATTGTACAGTTCCCAAGAACTCGACAGAGAGTGGGTCAGTTAGAGAAATTAACCTTAATTTTTACTCTCGATATTAAAACGATTTTTGACATGAGGCAATCATCACTAAAATTTACGTTGGAACCAAAAATGAGTGGATGTGTGGCAATATAGTACTGCGACGTCGTAAGAAATATCGAAATAAATTATTATATAGAGATTACTCTGCTTTGATATACTAATCTTAGGCAAATATATTCAAGAAATGAAACTATAACATGTTTTAATACAAAATTGTTCCGATCATCGGAGAACAATCACACTCCTATCAGAGGCACGACTGATTTTTACCGATTGTGAGGGTGGCCTCATTTTATATCCCAAGTGATTTTTCGCCGACAGAAGAATAATGTGAGTCATAAGTATCATTCCCATGTAGAAACTGCTACTATGGCAAGATCAAAATTATTTTGGCAATTGCCTATCTGTCAGCAATCGTAAATTCGCTATTGGTGGAAGAGAATTCCTATCCTGGCACGCCAAAGGACAGTAAACCTATTTTGCTATCACACACATGCTAAGAGTATTTGCTACTTTCCATTGTTTGAGTAGTTGCAGCGGAGGTAATTGTCTTGTGACATTTCTTTCAGACGTTTCGACAAATAGTAACTTTTCTTTTAGTTTATCATTTATTTTTCTCTCTTCTTGTTTAGTTACGGGTACCATTTGGCTGTCTTACTTCTTGGGGATCGTTAACGCTCTGGGTAGTACTTCTTGCTACTAGTTGTGTAAGCAATTCGATGATTGATGTCAGTTTGGAGCCCCATGTCTGCTGCACCGTACTTGCAGCAGTGCCGGAGGCAGTCGTTGCGGCTAGGTTGTCGGTCTTGTGAGGCCTGGTTGGTTTCCTCGTGACTTGACGAAGCTCGTGGGTTGATGTTTCTTGCAGGACGTTGTAGGGAGCTTGGTGGTCTGACGACTATTTTCTCGCGGTGGTGGTCTAATGTTGATTGGGCAGACAGCAGGGTAATTTTGTGCTTCAACTATTGGCTCGATGTGGAGACGACTATCTTGTCTGCTCGTCTAAATCGTTTCTTAACTGGACAGCCTCGGAAACAGGTGGCGTGAGGCCCCGATAGTTGCAACATATTGCTTCTTCTTTGGGTCGCGTACAGTCCAATGAGGAGAGGTCTTCTTCACATCTAACGCATCTCTGGATGTATGCGCATTGCCTCATCTAATGTTTGAACCTTTGGCACCTGAAGCACTGCACTGTTCTTGACGAAGGCCTCTTTGTTTCCGTTGTTGTTGTCTTCGATCTTGGTTTGGTGGCTGCAGCTACTTCTTCCTCTTGGAAGTTGCTCACTATAGCCTTAGGCCAGACAAGCAGGAAGGGATGATTTTGGACCCGGCTGCTACCGGCCCGGCGAACAGGGGGCAGCACAGTATTGTGCTATAGCAGGACGAGCAGACGAACGCAGTTGTTAGGGAGAGCTAAGATAAGGTGTATTGGCCCTTCATCGATGACAGTGCCGACGACATCTATTGGGCTGAATAAAGGCAGCGCGTCTGGAGACATTGGGTTACTGAGCGTGGTGAGTAAGCGATAATATCCTGGCCATGCATTCGGGAAGACGCGGGTTCGAATTCCGGTCTGGAAATTCAGATTTGTGTTTTGCATGGTTTCCCCAACTCAATCCAGCCGAATGCCGGAATGCTTCCTTCAATAGGCCATAGCCGAATTTCTTCCTGTTCCATGCCCCTAATCCTTTCTCGGCTCTAATAACCTGGACGTCTACAAAGCATAAAGAAATAAGGACAGAAAAAGATACCGGATGAGGTGACGCCGGAGATTCTAGAACTGTAGTTGGCATTGCCGGTAAGTTGTTCAGAAGGCTTGGACGATTCAGCCTGTTATGGCAGACTGTTTCCGCCGCCGAAAGTCGTCTTGACAACCGCGCATACTTATAGTCAATCTCGTTGGATCTCCCCATGATATATTATTGTAGCTGCTGATTTTTTAAATTATTTTCTTGTAATTTTGTTGCAACACCGTTGTATTTTCAGCCTAATTTATCATGTCAGGTTAGGTTTTGTTTGGGGGCACTCTTTTATTATCACATTTGGAGGAAAATGGCTATGGTCTTTTGACCTTATTTAAAACCCCAAATGGGTGCTTCTGCACTGTTAGACTATAACATTAGTATGCTTCTTGATACTATATATCTGTGCCATGACTTTTGGTATAATCTTCCTACATTGTTGAGTCTGTTTTCTTTTTGTCTGTGTTCATAAATTCTGTTGCAAAATTCTTGAGTTAATATTCTGATTTCGTTGACAATTTACCTTTTCAACGTTACCGCGTGGATTTCTTCTGTTGAGGCATATCTTGATGAGTGTAACATTGTTTTTAAATATCTGTTCTGTACAAGTTGTATGATTTTTATGATTGCTTTAGATGCAGTGTCCCATGTTAGCCATCCATTCAGTAGTGCTGGTAATATGGCTGAACGGTAAATTCCTAGTTTCGTTTCCATGGATCTTTTCTGCTATTTAGTACGGGATACATGTTGAGAAGTATGGCTATACCTTTTTTACTTTTCTCTTGGCGAATGATCAGACCTCTGTCAAATATTACTCCGAGGTAGCGATATTCGGCATGCCAGGGGATTTGGCGTCCCGACTTTTGTAGATAGGTTTGGAGGAGCGGTCGTTTTTTTAGTAAAATATACTGCAGCACTATTCTCTGGGGTGACGATAATTTTGTTGGCCTGGCACCATTTTTCTATAGTTTTTATAGTTCGCTGGATTCTCTTCATATTAGCCGAATAGACTCTTCCGTTTGCGTAAATTACTGTATCACCCGCAAATAAAGCCAGCTAGACGTTGGGTGCTGTTGGGAAATCTTTGACATAAATATTAAATAGGAGTGGAGAAATGGGATTCCAACGCGTATTGGATGCGTTGAAGATTTGTAGCCTTCAGCCACCACAAGGAGTCTTCTATTTGTCAGGTAGATACAGATGAATTTAATGTAGCAGACTGGGATGGTTGTTTGATGTCGTAATGTCTGTAGTAGTTTTCCGTGCCAAACTCGGCCACAGGCCTTTTCGACGTCTAGGAAAACTTCTGCTATGGAACTGCTAAAAATCAGGCCGTAGCTGACATCGTCGGTTAGCCGGACTAGTTGGCATGTGGCGGACGCCCTTGGTTGGAAGCCGAATTGTTCCATATTATATAGTCTGGTCTCTAGTTGTTTCTTCTGGGAGACACTTTAGGATAATACGCTCGAAGACTAATTGGTTGGTAATTAGCTGTATTGGTTAAGCTTTCCCCGTGTTTTGGGACAGCTATTACTTTCGCCTTTTCCCATACGGCGGGAAAGTAGCTACGATGTATACAGGAGTTAATGATTCCTGTTAAAAGAATCATTCCCTTTTTCGGAAGATGCTTTAAGTGGGTATTTGAAATACCATCGGCACCCGGGGATTTCCTGTTCTCTAGTTTTTGGATACAGTTCCTAATTTTCCCCGGTGTTGTTAGTTTAGGTAAGGCAGTGGGTGTGGTCCTCGTAATATCATTTGCAATATCTTCCATCAGTTAATGTTGATAGTCGTCCGTTTGTTGACTTACCTGTGGCTGGTACAGCTCGGCGAATTGGTTCGCTAGTAATTACGCTTTTGCAGCCGCAGAAAATACTGGTCCTGGGGGGCCTGTAATGCTATTTTGGGTTGGCGTGGTTCTTTTAGGGCGCGTATTAATTGCCACGCATCCCTGTTCTGCAGTAGAAAAGTAGACATGCGGACCTCCCATTTATCTACTCTTCGTTCTTGGAGCCCATAGCGCAGTTGGCGGGAATACTGGTTGTAAGCGCGCTTATTCCATGGATCATGGTGGTGTTGCCAGAGTCGGCAATGGCAGTTTTTAAGTACGTCAGTTCTTCTAGTTCGTTGGGTTGTTCTTCAGATTGTCCTTGATAAATGTAGTTTGTAACACAAGATTTTTTGTCAGCTTCTAGTATTCTTCGATTGAAGTTCTGTTTCGCCTGATCGATTTTTTTCTCCGAGGAGACGTGAAGCATAGTGTTTATATTGTTGTGTAGGATTCGTGTAAAATATGCTCAATCGGTATTTTTAATTATTTTAGGAGTTTCATTTCTGTGACGGCATTTTTCCATTTTGGCCGGTAGCGGTAAGTGATCTGATGATAATTCGTTAATAGTATGCAAAAGAATACATTTGTTTATATTATGGCATCAGACTGGCATCGTGGATTTGCTAGATTATGTGTGAGGTCTGTTGGCCCCAACAATTCAATGTTCCTGTTTTCTGTGAGTTGGAATGAGTGGATACCACTTGTGTTGGTATTCACTGAATTCCAAGCCCAGTGTTTGGCCTTTAGACTAGCACCTTTTATTATTTTGTTGCCTAGAGCCAAGATGATGTCCAGATCAAATTATATGATCCATCAATTAGGTGGATAGTAAGCTGCTACCAGAACTAGATGTCCTTCCGCCGTCTGGATTTTTATTGCTGCTGCTTCCAAGGTCAATAGGTATGGGTTGGCATACACTGATGTGGTAGGTTCGATCTGATGATAATAGCTGTTCCACCATTGAGCTGAACAAATATGTTGCTGCGGTATACCATCATTCCCTAAACTTTAAATTTGTCCTTCGGTTTTACAAATGTTTTGCTTAGGAGAGAAATGTCTATCTTGTGACTTTTCTGGAATTCCTATAGTTCTACTCTTTTGTTCTTCAGTCCGTTCGCGTTACAAACAATGATTTTTAAGTCGTGTTGGTTTCTTCGAGGCTACGCTATTTATTCAGGGTGTGAAATTACACCTTGCAGAATAGCCAGCATATTCCACATGGTGGTCTTTTCACGTTTTACGCTTGTTATAATATTTTTCATTTTTTGACAATATTTTGAGAATCAACTGCGAACATTGAGAGCAGGTCTAGTGGTTCGTCTTCGTTTTCTTTGCTTTGGTGCTTCTTTCTGTTTTTTCTTTTTTTTTTCTTTCTTTTTTCCGATTTCCTCTCAGTTTGTCAGCGTATTATTATATGTTTCTGCTTGTAGAGGCCCTGATTCGTTCGCCTGTGTTTTGTGTTTGGGCATTGGCAGTTTATACAGTTTGCCTTTGTGTTGTTAGATATTGTGCAGTCCTTGGTGTGGTGTGAGCCTGTACACTTGACACACCCCTGGCATTAGTTAGCCGTATGACTGTGGCATTGACATCTAGTACATTGACGGGGACCCATTTGGTTCCGATAACGTTCGGTTTGCACTTTGGTATCTACATCTACATCTATACTCTGCAATTCACAAATGTTTTCGGTGGCACAGGGTGCTAAGGAGCAATCTAATTCTGTGCATTCCACTCCCGCACAGAATGAGGAAAGAAAGAATACATAAAAGCATCAGTAAGGCATCTTATTTCTAGGTTGGCGGAAGAAGAATCTCATTGCACTTGTAAATTAAAGATTTTCGCATATTCTCCAATAAATTCAAACGAAAACGGTGCCGTCTGTCTGCCAGACAAACCCAGCCCAATCTATGTATCAATTCCGTGACACATTCGTAAGGACTGTGACTAGAAGTCACGAACCGAGCGGCTCTCTTCTGTACTTTCTCTGATGTATCAATCAATCCCTTGTGATACGGATCCCAAACTCCACAACAGTAATCCAAATGTGGACGCACTAGTGTTTTGTACGCTATTTCCTTTGTATGAGCATTACAACTTCTCAAAATACGATCTATGAATCGTAATCTAGAATTAGCTTTGCCTATGTCGGAAGTTATGTGGGAGTCCCATTTCATGTTGCTTCGTACTATTACACCTAAATAGTTCAAGGAATCCACTGTGTCAAAAAGATAAATCGCTCAATATAGATGAGATCAACACGGGGTCCAGCTATTATAGTCACAGAAAAGGTTGCCAAGGGAATCAATTGTCTTGTTATTTTGTCACGTTTCTTAAACTGATGGATGGCGACAATATCATATCCTTTGTGTTTTAGGGTTTTGCTCAATATCCACCCTTTCAAGTACTTTGATCACAACGTGTAGAAATCTTTCCATTGGCAGTCGTTGGTCGTAGTAGTGGTTGTGGTGTCATCTCGATATAGTTTGCAGTTTGGTAGATAAACAGAGGTGGGATGCATTCTTGCACATTACTTGGCGCTTAAGCTGTTTCTTGTGGTTCCGTTTCAGTCGTCCATTTTTCAAGACGTTTGAAACGGTTTTTGATTGGAATCTCAGTCTCTTTCCATGTTTGTTTTCTACTGTGGGTGTCCAATGGGCGCCTTTGTTTACGTTTGTTATGTACAAGCTCGAATTTTTTTTGCGTCGTCGTCATCTTTGCAGTTTTCATTTGCTGTTTCGCTGTTACTGTTGTCGACTTCACTTCCAGTGACCTCCATTTCTATAGATACACTTTCGCTGTTTGTAAACATGTTAAGTACGTTTGGATGGGCTGAGTTGTTGTCCGATGGTCCCGCACAACACACGGGGCGCGTTGTGATAGGTCTGTTGTGGGTTGTTGTGGCAGCAGCCCTTAGTTTGTCACCGTTGCGTTTTATAGAATATCTACTTTTAAGAGAGTTACGCACGATAATGGAAAACCACTTTACTTCGAGGTTGTCGATCGCGTCACACGAAACGAGGCTCAGCCGACTGGTACAGCGCTGACTTCCGTTTCCACACAGACTGGTAAACACGGTACTTATTTCCTCAAGAGTTCTGTTCGCGACCGTAGCTAGAATTCAACTGTTGCCTGCTGAGTGTATGACCGCAAGTTTAAGCCAATCGGAGAAGTCTTTCTGACCAGGCCTGGTTTAGCTAGGCTGGACTGTAGGCCATGGTTGCAGCCTTCATATGGCTGTCTTCACACAGATTGGCGGGCAGGCCCGTAACTACCGCCGGGGCAGCCGGGGAACTGCCCCGGGGCCCTAAGCCCGAAGGGCCCCTAACTGATGGTTAAAAAATTATTGTATTTTAATATGTTTCTAACTTCCTTGCACTACTAACCCAGCACCTAGCTAAAAGCTAATAATAAAAAATCCATCAAAGATCTGTAGTAAATGTTTTTGCGTGTCAGTTCATATAGTCCATATGCTTCGCATGGAAAAGCAGCTCTAGATCACACAGCAGAGAGTCGAGTGTGTCATGTCACGTCAGGTGCCTTCCGAGTGATGAGTCAAGTGCAGGCTGGGACGTGCAGTGAGCTAGTGCTATTCATGATGATTCATTCGTCTATTAACTGATCATCAATATATTCTTTCAGTGCAGTTGAGAGTCGCATAGTAGTGGTAGTAAGTGTGTAGTTTATTATTTAGTCTTACTTTGCTTGTATTGAGATAATAGTTCATATTATGAAACGAATTCGGCACCAGCCAAGTGGAAATAAAAAAAAGACAGACTCTAAAAAGAAGAAACTTATAGGCTGCAAAAAGTTCGAAGAAGTTATTAACATGGCTGGACAGTGGAAACCACTTGAGAGGGAATGGTGATAAGAATGGTATGTATGGTTTGCTTTATTCAGTGTGATGTGTAATTCATGTAAAAATAATTCAGTCAGACTTAAATAATTCGAACGTGTAAAATTCGAAATCTTAGATAATTCAAATGTTTCTGTCGGTCCCTTGACATTCCTATAAAACACAATCAGTGATGGATTAAGCACTAAAGAGGCCCCAGGCGCAATTAAATTTTGAGGCCCCTCCAAATATTTTTAGTACCACTATAGTGTGCATTTTTTAACTCCCGTGGGTTCCGGCGCAATTTAAGCCTTGCCTATATACGTATATTGTAGTGGGTGCCGTAGTGGGCAAACTACGTTATAATTATCTTTCATACCTTTATGAATAATAAAAGGGGATTTTTAATTTTAATTTTTATGAAAGAGTGAAAATTTATTAATTTTGCAAGAATCTCGATGTTAGTTGGAATTTAGGAAAATTGTCACAATGTGACATTTATTTTCTTATCATTGGCGATTACAAGTCTGAGCGAATTTACCGTTAACATTAACATAAATTGGTAAAATCATAAAAGCAACGCTCAGAGGTACAATTAGCCGTCATGAGCAAGATACAATTATATATTTACTTTTAAATCCATCTCAGAATTAAAATGCAAGGAATAATGACATTTTGAAACAATGAAAATACAAGTTATGACGACCTCAGACAAAGATATCATAATACTGTGACTTTACAGTTAAAAGAAAATCATGGGCGCCACGAATGAACAATATATCATTCGAAAATGACTAGTTCTGGCAAATTATGCCACTAGCTTGGGGGTTTTTACAATTACAAAGTGAGAACATGGATCTATCCTCTCAAAGTCGCTTAAGGATTCAGTTTCACGGAATGCACAATCAGATGGGTTGGTCGTAATAAGTTACCATTGTAGTTCTGTGTCTGATGTCTGCGGTGATAGGAGATGACCCACGGTATGTGAGATTATCTCACACGGCGGCTACAGACACGTCCTGTCTCTTAATGCACATCATCGCATTACTGGCAGTGTCGCCGTGAGGAAGCCACTCCATCAAGCCGGCAGCGTCAGAGTTATTACGACACCAGGAGCCGAACTGCAGCAGATGGCGAGAGAAGCCAACCTTCCAAGTCTACCTCAGACTAGACTCGCCTAGAATCTAATGTAGAATCTCCAGCTCCTCGCTCTTTGGTCCTCGAGGAAAACTTCTGGCTCCACCCCCTTGCAGTCTCGAAGATCACATTCAACAGAAAATTCCCAGGATTTTAAGTTATATGCTCATTTGGATTGGACCGTCAGGTTGGCACCTAATGTCACGTGATATCCCCGATATCTGATTTGCCCCGCGTAACTAACAGAGGTCGGACATATTCGGCTGCGTTCGGGGACGACTCTGTGTTCGGGGACGACTCTGTGTTCGGGGACGACTCTGTGTTCGGGAACGACACTGTGTTCGGGCGGCAGGCATTTCCAGCCAGGTGAGTGACCTTGTTGACCGCCCACCCCCAGGGAGCAGAGTGTGTCGTCCGGCAAAACCCTAAATCCGAGACTTCCTGTCGCCATGGTTCGGGAAGACCACGATTAGCTTCAAGCCTACATAGCTCAATAATTCTTTAATATTCGCTTTAACAAGATACACTCAATGTTCACCATTGCATTCCAGTCCTCACTTGGAATCTTGCGTACTTTAGGAAATTACAACAAAAAATCTATTTAGGTGGTCGCCCAAGATTTATGTAAATTACTCTTATATTATTATTTATATAATAAAAATGCGCATTGGAACGTGGAGACAGCGCGTCACGTTACAATATATACTAAATTTATGTACATATGTACAGTCGGGGACAGAATTCGCGAGACCCCTCGCCTTTCGAGTATGCTTCGTTCTAGACACGACTGCCTCATGGGACAGCATAACTGGTAGGTGGTACACTAAATTCATGACAAAATAGACCTCCCATACCCAGCACTTTACCCAAGACTAAATAAATGAGGTCGCGCGCGAGACACTCGCAAACGCTCGGAGGCAAAGTTCGGAGTTCTACAGTTAAAATAATCACGAGTATCACCATTTTAGTCATAATGTCTATTGAATTAATTAAATCGATTGATATAGAGGAATGATACCGCTTTTTTCGAAATTTTTATAGCCACTGCATATTTTCTTTTTTTTTAAATAAAAAATAAACAGTTGACAGTTCGCTAGCAAACGAAATTACATGATGACTAATGAAACTAATCGCTAAATTACGCACGGATAAAAATTTGTGAAACCAATAAAAGAGTTTGAATGGACTTAGTCACACGTTCTAGCGTTGCAGCGTTATCGAACTGTGTGTGACAAGCGTAGAAAGTGCATTTACGAAAGTACGCAAACTATCAACTAAAACACGAAATATAAATTAGTTATTCTGCATATTTCAGGAGTTCGGAATAAGAATACCTTAATTTTGTTTTCACCATAACATATTTAGAACGTAAGAGTAACTTGATCGCAGTAGTTACAGTTTCAGTAGTAATAATAATAATTACTAATAGTAAATCCGTCTGCAATCTGAATAAGCGGTTTAAGATTTTAAAGCCGAAAGAATTGAAGTAGGAACTTTTCATGTCTTCCTTTGTTTCTCCCTAGCACTGATACTTCTTGCCTTCCAAACCAGATGGGTTATAGATAACAATCTTGCCTGGCATTCGGCAGGACGCGGATTCAAGCACCGTAGGACATCCAATTTCAGTTTTCCCTGGTTTCCGTAAATCTCTCTAGCTGAACTCCGGAAAAGTTCCTTCAAAAAGCCGTGGCTGAAACTATTTCGCGACTCTAGTTTCCAATACTCTCAAGATTCAAATCACATTGGCGTCGAAAGGGAAGAAG
>CM061921.1:286995156-287170095 GCA_031002005.1 Vandiemenella viatica
GCATCTCTTGCTTGTGCACTTTATGTTGAATTGTTCTTAATCCTACCTTGTTGTTTTGTTTCTGAAGATTTGCAGACTTCTTACGTAAATCCTTTTCTGTTTACACTGAAACACAAAGTACGCCGATCGGTACCTGGAAACACTCTATCTTCTTCTGCCACGATAATCCGTACTTAATTGCCAGGTGTTGCTTCAGTCATCATTCTTCTATGATCAAGAGTAAAATCTCTTCCTCACTAGGACTCTTTGTTCGGCAATATATCAAGTGCTTTTTCCAGCAAAGCATAATTTATTATTGGCCTTCTCAACAGAAAAAATGTACACATTTCACTTCCTCTACAACACTTTATTTCTGCCGGGATTTTAATCTTTTAACTCGTGTGCTTTTAAAACTTATTCTCTGTATGCTACCTTCCGTTTCCTCCGAAGATTGTTGGCTCTTTAATTACCGAACTAATTACTTAGTTCTGCGTTCTCATCATGGAGTCGCCACGTGTAAAATTAATATATTCTTTATTGTTCCAAAATTTTACACGCAACATATTCTTTCAGCATTCATACAATATATTAACGGAATATCCAATTCATCCGCTATATTATCCTTTTTTTTTCCTACGGACTTGCTCTTCTTATGTCCACCAAAGAAGTTCTTTTAACACGCTACTATTTGCTCTTGCATACTAACTATTATCTTTTTCTTTTACAAAATAAAATAAAATTAAACACACAAATTCTCACCTTTAAATATTTATAAATAAAACACTAAAACTGATATAATACTAACAAAAAGGTAAGGGACTGTTTCCTTACAGCGTTTATATGTTTCAAGTAAGACTTATTTTTCTGTTTTTCCAGTTCCATCAAATCTTCGAATACACAATATATTTAGTATCAAAATCTTCCTGTACTGGACTTTATTACTAGTTTTTTTACATTGCCAGTGACCAAAAAGAATTACATGAACTGAATATGACATATAATCTGCAGGATGCACATTCATTTAATGGGAAAAAAAATTTCTCCATGAATGCTATAAAGTATAAGATATCTACAGGAGGTTTGATAACAGTGTTGATTTGTTGGGCTATTATATTGAACGAGCATGGCAAGTGAGTGGCCAGGATATGGTGTAAGGTAACTGTTTTGATTGGGATTTTTATCAATTAATTGATATTCTCTCTAAAGTAAACTAGCTCAGTCAAGGAAATTGTCATGTAAAACGTAAAAAGAAAAAGAAAAAAGATAAGTTTCTGTTGAGTATTTAACTGTCTTAATTGCTTAATTGGGTGCTAAAAATTGTCGCCCTTGTTGCTGTTGTACCTCACTTATGAAGTAGTCACTGTCAAAGCTCACTTTACAGGATGTATTTAAAGTAGTTTCATGCCAATCAGGTGATATATTCCATGTGGGCAAAGTGAAGTAGAGTAATAATAATGTAACTTCTACGAAGAGAAATGAGTATTCCGTTTTAGTCCGCACTCTTTACATACCAAGTCTGTCATTTGTGAATAATTGCAAGGTTATTATATGTAAATCTTTTTCACTTGTGAGAACACCACAATAATCCTTGTCTCAGTGTCCACAAGTACCCAATAAGTTACCCAGACCACAAACTACTTAAAAGTTCCAGGAATGTTTGTGGTTAAAGGCGTTTGCTGAAATGTGTGGATGACCAAGCACTTGTGGTGTGTGTCCAGACAAAGAACAGCACTTGCTCGCTTCCTTCCCACAACTCCCAGTTTCGTATCGTAACGCCACCATTTCTGGTTCCTCAGTGCTGAAAATCTTTTGGGTTGGAGATTTCTGACTTTTCCAATCCTCACCCCCAATATAAATTTTTTAATTATTCTCTCAGAAAAACTGTTATAATCTTTTCCAGCTTTCCCATTGTTCTCAAATTCCTACCATCTTGAGTTGTTATTGGTGAGGTTATACTGCCTGGAGCTAATATTTTAACTCTAACTTTCATCCTGGTGTTATCTTAGTGTCCTTATTTAACGTTCGTCCATCGCATATATACATTTACATGGTTATCATTGCTATCCTAAACAGTTAACACTCATATCCTGTGGGATATTAACAGGTTTCAAATCTCCATCTGACCAAGATTTCAGTACCCAACAGGTTTCCTGAAATTTCCAGGTGAATTCCAGAATGGTTCCTTCAAAGAGCCATGGGCGAATTCCTTCTCATTCCTTGGTCCCTCGTCCCCCCCAATCCATTTCGTGCTTTAATGCCCATCAAGCCACAAAGCCTGAAGTAGAAACAAATGCTATGTTGATACATATGTTGAATCCATCCGGGATAGATCAGGAGTGGGGTTGAATGGAGTTCCCGGTTCAAGGTACATAGATGGCTCACCAGTAAAGGTAGGCTGTGGATATCCATCGGACAGTGGAGAGTAACTACTAGAACACAGCTAGTACAATGATCTGGTTTATTAGACACATTCTAACAATACACAATGACAGGTAGCGGTGGGTAGCATGAATCTGCCCGCTGCTTACTCTCCTCTCCTTAAGTACCCACCTTGTAGCTATCTCAGTAGTCACTGCAGCACTTACGCGTTGCTTGCTGTGCCTGTGGCGCCATCTGGTATCATGGTCTCATATTCCAGACCCGGCACAGCCAGCCTGCTGTTACAGCCATCCCTGGCTGTCGCTCATAGGCATTGGTAGTGTGCGCTGGGTGCGTGACTTGGAGCTAAGAATGAGAAAGAAGGTCTTATGAAGAAACCGTCCCGCTATCACCTGGAGTGATTTCGGGAAACTATGGAAAACCAAAATCATGATGGTAATTGGTTGTTGCAATGGATTCTTCAAGAATGCCCGTCTCGGGCAGTGCTCTCCATTGCTTTTCTTGTAATCCTGGAAGTGTCTTTAGGATTCGTCACGGCTGTCTGGTTGCCCGGCTTGGTGGGGCTGGTATGGTGTTGCTTCACAGCAGTCTGCTTATCGCAGCATTCGTCAAATGTGTGTGAAGATTCTGTGAACAAAAGCTGGTTAACCGTAATATGTTCGGCTATCCTGACTTAAAGGACAATTTTGTTTAATAATGGCAGATTGTCAAGGTAATGAGGAATAAACTAAGATATTCCAGGTTTAATATATTCCTTTGTGATTTAACAAGAAAAAATGAATTTTACTGTCTGGATAACATCAAGGCGAGTTTTTAAAAATACATTTTCTTCCTGGCGATGTCCCCGTGAAATTAAACAGTTGTTTTCTGGAGACTAACATGAACAAATTACTTTCCAAGACTTGCAAAAGAGCGAAATTAATTTCTTGATAGGACCCTCCATAGAATTTCTTGTAACAAGGCTTGATGACAGTGAAGTTTCATAGTGGGAGATTATAAAATTTTGGTCTTCGTGGCGAGGTCCGGGTAAATTATAAAATTTTGCTTTTGTGGGGAGGTCCATATTAATTGTAGAATTTTGCTCTTCATGGAGAAGTCCACATAAATTATAAAATTTTGCTCTTTATGACGAGGTCCCATTAAATTATAAAATTTTGGTGTTGGTATCAGAAATTTTAAAATTTCATTTCCCTTAGCGAAATCCTTGTAAATTGTGGGACTTTGATGGCAATGTCCAATAAGGATTGAAAAGTTTGTCTTCCTTATAAGAGATATTGATTGAACCATCATTCTTCATTGGGTCATGAGGGTAAATTTTTTTGAAAAAGAATCGCTTTGCTCATGTTAGTGTCCTGGAAATTTTCGCTCTAGGTGCTGTTGATGACAGATGTTTTAGTTCAGCATGAACTGCTATTACTGAGAAATGAATTAGACTCGACGCGAAGTAGCGCGTGCATTATATTGCTGCATGTTATCTTTGTGCTGTAGATTGTGGAGTGCAGAGACGAAAGGTGAGGAAACTCTTTATACAGCTGGGTGGGTAGTGAAGGCAGTGACCCTTTGCTATTTGGTGGGGTTTTTTTTAGCGGTTGAGTAATACAAATTTTGCATTATTGTGGGAACATACTCTTTTGTATCACGTTTGCTGCAGAGATTTTGGGACTCGTATCGTCTTTGAACTTTTAGGCTTTTAGATCTTTTTCTTAAGTTGTGGATAGCCAAATTGTATTACAAAGTTGGTTTTCTGTGGTGTGAAGGGGCAGTTGTTTTTGTTAGTAGTGGCGCAGCTGTGTTCCGGATCAGGAAGTCAACATGTGCCATTCGTTTTTCTTCCCAGTACTGTATGTCGAAATCGAAGGCCTGCAGGTACGCTCACCCTGTGTATTTGAGGTACCCATTTAGCTTTGCGTACGGTCTGTTTTACTGCCATGCAGTCTAATGAATTTTCACCCTAGTAGGAAATTGTGGAAATGTTTAGTTGTTCATACCAGTGTTCATACCAGTGTTCATACTGTGTTAATTGTTTCTAGATCAAACGAGAGGTATAGAGATTCTGGGATAGTTGTGAATTTGCTTGGGTATGCAAAGACTATTTGTTCACCATTTACTTTTTACATGGGTATAGTCCTCAGTGCTACCGGCGGTATTGAGTTCGAGTGAATGCGTGGGGTAAAATATTGCTAACACGTACTAGCGCAATTGCCCGTTTGCTGATTTCCTTGTCGTTTTGCTAGTCTAGCATATTTGTGTTGCCTCCTGCGAGTTTGAAGAGAGTGGCCCTATTTTGGGAAAACTGTGGTATGAATTGTCGAAATTCAAAGACGTGCCCTATAAACTGTCACAGTTGTGCAATGACCCCTAGAAGGGTGGGGGGAGTTGATATGTGCACATGACTATCCTGTTTAGGTTAGTTCGGACGTTTCCGTCTGTTATGACAAATCCTAAGTATTCGATTTGGCTTTTAAGAAATGTGTGTTTGGTTGTTCTTTGGAAAACTGCGCCTTCTGTCGGGTATAAAGAATCCCTTTTTTTTTTTCTTTAGCTGAGTCCTCAGTTGCAGGTATCTGTATCTAACAACAAAACAAGTGAACCATCTGCTACATGCTCTTTAGTTATAAGGCAATATTACTAGGGCAAGAAATCTTTTAACAGGCAATTGACGCTAGATGAAAGTCAACTGGTCACCTTTAACAGAAGCTGAAAATTGCTTGGATGTAGCAAATCTGTGAGGTATTGTCACTGAACTGCATATAGTCTAATTACGTGCAGTCGGAACAGATTTTTTTGGACCAGTAATACGGGACTAGCGAATGGTGAAGAGCACGCCATTATTATGCTTGTTTAATAGTTCCTCTACTTTCTGCCTAATTGTCTTTTTATTTTTTATTTTGTTGCTTAGTGTCATTTTATGGGGCCGACACTGTTATGCTGCACGGGTCTATGAGTCACATGTACAATACGCCCATCTTGATGCGTTGTCCGATACCCATGATGTGTCTAGAATGCTAGCAATTTAGCAGGGGGTGGGCGATATTGGGGTGGGACATCTGATTATTTTAGTGATGATTAAATTGGTTGGGTTCCCACAAATTTGCTACCTGCAAGTGCTTTTCAGCTTCTGCTAAAGATGACCAGTTGACTTTAATCTAGCGTCGATTCCCTGTTACAAGATTTCTTGCAATAATAATATTTTGTTTAGTAGCATGTGGTTAGAAATCACTTGGAAAAACGTGTCTACGATCATATCGTCTTTTCCTTGCTCAAGTCAAATGGAAGCGACTCACTGTTGTTGCTCAGCATCCTGCCTGGACCGCTCCTGGCATATCAGTCCACTTGCTTGTTGGTGGCGGCTGTTCCACTGCCTCGAGCTGCCTCTCATCAGGCGCTCGCTCTCATGGGCATTGTGATGCACGATGTCCTCTTAGGCTGCTTGGCTGAGGCTGGCCGTGGCTCTGCTCTGCTCTGCTCTGCTCGGCTCGTTGACTTCTCGGCCTCTCGTCAATCGGTGAAACTGCTTTCCCCAACACGTCCATTGTAGTACCAGGCAGGTTGTGTGCTGTATATTCTGATTGGAATAGGTGGGCCACAGTATTAGCCACGGCAGATAGGATCTGCGGTGTGGCCCTGCCAGTGTGCTGTCGGTGTTGACATCAAACGGTCTGCATAGGCTGCGTGTCCCTCGTCGGTTCTAGGTTGCCCTTGATGCACTTCCTTGAAGCGGTCATTAGCTTGCGCAAGACTAGTGGTTCACTACCGGCAGTTTGGAGCCGCGTTTGGCGAATGTGCTGGCTGTAGGTGGCTTTTTCACCGCAACAACTTCCATCGCATTTTGCTGCTTGGCATCCAACAAGGCACAAAAAGTTACTGCACTGGGCTGTGTCATTCCACAGCCCTCCCCAGACCGGGGGCGATCCCACTTCTGATGACGAATCCATCCGGGAAAGATCAGGAATTGGATTGAATGGAGTTCTGAGTTCATGGTAGATGGCTCACTAGCTAAGGTAGGCTGTGGATATCCCTCGGACAGTGGAGAGTAACTACTAGAACATAGCTGGTACAATGATCCGGTTTATTAGACCCATTTTAACGATACACAATGACATATAGCAGAGTAAGTTTGCCTTCCTTGCAAGTGGCATGAATCTGCCGGTGGCTTGCTCTTCCTCTCCTTATGTACCCGCCTTGTAGTTATCTCAGTAGTCACTGCAGCGCTCGCGCATATCTGGCTGCGCCTGGGGCACCATCTGGTAGCGTAGTCCCATACTCCTGACCTGACACATATCTAGGTTCATCATTCTTGAAGTGGAATAAATCATTGGCTTGTGAATTTGCCCTTAGAAGTGTTGGAAGTGTGAAGAAAAGAACTAACGAAATAAGATATTATTGAATGGAAGCCTCTGCAGGACAGGCAGAGAAAAAACACATTAGGTGTTTGTACAGGAAAAATTTTGTTTTATGAAGGAAAAAGAAAAATCTGATTCAACAAAACAAATTTCAAATGCTGAATGATAAACACATATAATTAGCCCATTAATAAATTCACTATGCTTAACTAGCTGCATTATTTAACACTTATTTACTATTATTGTTTTATAATGCTGGTTTTTAATATTAAATATGGCATTGGTTGAAAGATGGCAGCAGTCGTTCTGAGAAATGAAGTATTTCATTTGTGGCACAATAATGACCGCCATCCCTGTCACACTCTGTAACATGACAAATTCAGGTTACTCTATCCACCTAAAATAATGGCTAGGGAATAACATCTAATGTTAAAATAATACAATTTTTTGTCACAATAAGTACTGCCACCAACATTGTTACAATCTCTGAAGTATGCTTTTAGTCAACAAACTTGGAGGAGAACCTCTTGATTATCTCTCAAACAAAATGTCCTGTAGAATATTTTCTAGGTTTGGCTGATAAAAATTGTTCTTAGTTTGCCGACTGCATCATTTGCATTTAACCTGTCTTTAACTTTGTATGTTGTCCTTAACTCTGAGGCTGCTTCTCACATTCTTAACACACTTTATTAATCTTCTCAGCTTGTGATAAAGCAACACTTCCAAACTTTGCCAAAACCTCCTCTGTTTCTGGCACACAATTATTTTCAATTCTTCAACATCCCTACTTATTGCAATGTTGTTGCAGTCCATTTTTCCTGCAGTTGCTTAGTTAATGAGTAGATGAAGAGATAATGCCAGTGTGACTATTCTTTATGTTGTTTTATTGTCATACACGTTTTACCTCTCGTTGAGGCATTATCAGATAATATATTCTATATCAAAGAATCCACATAATCACAAACTAGCTGTAATACATTTTATGCTAAACAGATTAAACAGAATCCCACAAATAAAGAATAACTACCAAATAGAGCTCTACACAATAATGGAAACGGCAACAAAAAATGGATATAAACAATTAACAGAAAAAAATTGTAAATCAAATTGAGGAAAAAAAAAACACAAACTTCAACCAGACAGAACCCGGCAAAACATCCACTACACAGACAGTTAAATAAAAATAAAAACTACTCGGGATAAGAGAAATGGTATTAAATGACATATTCTAACAAATATGCACATCGAATCAAACTCTTTCAATAAAGAAGGCATCAACATTGTACTGCCAACAGACAACTTGGTATAAAAACACACAAAATCCCTCTCGGACACGAATACAACAACTCGGGCGTTTATCAACTCTCATTTAAAAAATGCGAGGCAATGCACTTGGGTAAGATGCGAAGACAGTTCCAAACCAGATATACTCGTATATATATAAAAATACATGAGAGCACTAAAGTACAGTAATCATTCCACATTCGTCAAACACCTCGTAGAAAATGATCATTTATCAACAAACAGACATGCAAATTCTCACAATCGACAACTAAAGACACAACACCCTCACAATACAGGAAAACTACTATATTCAGAAAGCGAAAAATGGTGGTAAACAGCTACAGAATGTCCAGGTGGACCTTACAAACCAAAAATTATTTAAGTTAATAAAAACACACACAATTCTTAAACAGAATAATAGATACGTACTCACTTGCACACTTTCAAAACTGTGCACTGTTTACATGAGCTGTGACATAAGCAAACAATATGGCCTACAGCATACAGTTGAGTAGTGAGGAATTGCACAGTTTATAATCATCAGCTTGCAAAAACTGTGACAATAATGATCCAATCTGAACATGCTTTGGGTGGAAAAAGTGGAGATGTATAACTACAAACCATAATCAATCAATGTAAATGGTAAGTAGCCTACAATCGGAAAAAAATATTAAATGTTTAGAATTACGAAAAACATAAGAAGCTATGTGTAAACTTTAATACAGGTTCATCACTGATGATGCCTCAATGAAAAGTGTACAACACTAAAACAAAATAAAAACAGCTGCATTGCCATTCTCATTATCAACTAATTCACCACTTAATGTTTGCTCTAATCATCAGCGCACGATTCAGCAACACACTACAGTAATACCCCGCTTTACGCGAGGGATACGTTCCGCAAAAAATCGCGTTAAGTGAAATTCGCGTATATCGGGGTTTATGATTAAACAGAGTCAAAAGTTAATGCAAAAAAAAAAAAATACAAATCATTGGAATCAATCTCTTTAATTCTAAGAACACAGTATGCAGTATTACATTTTTTTTTTTTTTTTAAACGGAAAAATACATCTTTTGTCTTTTGGGTAGCATTTCTTTTACGTTCTTGTAAAATACGTTCACCCAACGCTGTTTTTAATTGTTTGACACATGGTCCAAACACGGTCATCATCACTATCTATGCTATGCAATATGTCCAAACCTGAATAAATTTTTGAACGAATATTTTGTATTCCGCTTGAAGATAAAATTCTCTCTTCTACTTGTCCTTCCACATCGTTTATGGCATTATTCTGTAACTCGATCAGATCTTCATTGCTGAGAGGTTCGTCGTGAGTTGCTACAGGTTCTTCAAGACCTTCTACCGCGACATCTTCAAGTCCAGACCACTCAATCATTGCAGCAATGTCTTCAAGCACTTGTCTGTGTATTTGGACAATTCTTCTAGGTGCTTCCACTACATATGGCCAAAGATTACGCCACACCCAGTTCATACAACTCCTTTTAACTTCTTTCCAAGACTCGTCTATGTTGTGAATATCCTTCAGGATGTTGTATGACTTCCACCGCTCTCGCATAGACTGTCTTCCTTCCCCGTCTGTTTCATAAATTAACTGGCTAAAAGTGCGGCGATGGTAATAAGCTTTGAAGTTTGCTTTTGCTCCCTGGTCCATAGGTTGTAATATTGACGTAGTGTTTGGTGGAAGGAACATCACGTACACTTTTAAGTCTCTCGGCGTACCAAGTGAGGTTGGATGTCCTGGGGCATTGTCTAAGAGTAATATAACTTTACGTTCAAGCCCATTTCTGTCACAGTAGGATTTTACTGACTGGCAAAAACTATTAGAATACCAATCTTGAAAAACTTCCCGTGTAACTCGCGCCTTTCTGTTGGACCGCCCACGACTGGTAGGCTTATCTCGTCTGTACCTCGCATTGCACGATGTGTTTCTGAATGGTAAACCAGTAAAGGTTTCAGTTTTAAATCACCAGTGGCATTACCACCTAGCAGAAGTGTTAATCGATCTTTCGCAGCTTTGAAACCGCTGGCTTGACGTTCTTCTTTAGAAATGAATGTTCAAGATGGCATATTTTTCTCACTAAAGCCCGGTCTTATCATCATTGAAGATGAGACAAACAGGAATTTTTTCTCGTGCTACGAAATCTTGAAACTTGTCTGGAAACTCAGTTGCAGCTTGAGTGTCCGCACTGGCGGCCTCACCTGTTATCTGGATATTGTGAAGATTGGAGCACTGCTTGAACCGATGAAACCAGCCTCTGCTGGCAGCAAAAGTCGGAGTGGAAGTCACCTTCTTCTGTCTTTAACATCTCGTACAAAGATTTTGCTTTTGTGCATATGATATCTTGAGTAAGTGGTGTGTTCTTCTTATTTAAATCTTCGATCCAGACTGCTAACAACTTCTCCATTCTTTCTAGGATAGAAGATCTCGAACGAGAAGTTTTGTTGCACTTATAGGTGTTGAACTTTCGCTGGAAAGTTTAATTTTTTACCGATTTTTAAAAATTGTTCTCACAGTCGATTCTGACAGACCAAAATCTCTGCCAACAATTGTTGCTTTTCCTCCATTTTCCGTTCTTCTTTTCACCTTCATCTTCAGTTCCAAAGTTACGCTTTTACGCTCTTTTTTTCTTCGTAGGTGGCATTTTTAACGTAGTGTTAAATTATGTATCTCCACCAAACGTTAAAACACGACTGCCAGCCGAGATAAACAAATGGAACAAACGAAACAAACGAGGGAATTCCCATAGAACAAAGTCGTAGGACGGGGAATCCTCAATTCTTCGATCAGAATGGTCGTAGAAAGAGGGGATTACCGCGACCAAAGAGAAGCCAATGACTACACTAAGGACATACATATTCTTAAGTAAGCAATTCGCGTAATACAAGGCATTTTAAAGCGAAATTTGAAATTCGCGTTAAAGCGAAACCGCGCATAACGGGGTCGCGTAAAGCGGGGTATTACTGTACTAGTATTTAACTTTGCCAAAACAGTCAACATATATTCTTACTACGTGTAAAGATCACTGCACCAGCTGATCCTGTGTAAATTATGGACCAGTTACTTGCATGATAAATTGACTGGAAGCTGACTGTTAACAAAATTTTATGGTATATGCATATATAATAACCTTCCCATTGTATTCTTGTCACAGTTGCATCAGTGCCTCAACATTTTCAGTAAATGCTGCCATTTAGCTTCTCCAAACAGTTAGTCTACTATACATTTCACCATTTTTATTCATGGTGCAACAATTCTGAACATGAACATCATTTCAATATTTTTGTGGTATGTTACTATCTAAGTGTAAAATAAGAATTACAATAATAATGAGGATGAGAATGCTTTAGGCATTCAAAATAAGGAAGGATAGGGAAAGTTAACACATTAGTTGCCACAGATAGACTGGAGGGCTGTAACTATCGCATAAACACTAACTCCAATATTTTTTATATAAAACCTTAATTGTGCAAAGAAGTTAGACACGCAAGGGGATAAGATGTGTACATACTCACTCTCCACACAGTTATGTATCTAAACTCTATTTATAACTTTCCACTACAGTATGTAAAACTTATCCACCAAACATGTGTAGAGCTTTTAAATCTTGATGCTGTTTATAATTTTTCTTTTATTTTACCAGAAAAACATTTTTTTAAAAAATCGGACTTCTCTAAAAAATACAGAAGTACAAACTGATGCAGACTGTTAGAATTATTCAGTGTGTGAGCAGGTAGCTCTGCTGCAATTATCATAACATTATACATACAGCATCGAAAGTTCTGGACAGGGTCAAAAGAGCCAACAGACCTATCTTGAGTGCTAACAATTGAATCATATGATTGACTCCTCTTAAAATAGGTAATACCTTCTTAAAACAAAATGAAATTGAATGGAAACAATTTTTTAAATGAAATATTTATAAGCATCTAACATAATAGTGGCAAAATTCGACATTGCAAACTGTCAGATTTACACTTTTAAATAAGACATCTGGAACAATATTCTCAATTGCCGTTCTTTGATGGGCATGCCAGGTACTTCAATACTTTCACAGGCTATTTAGTTTATTCACAGCATTTTCACACATGCTAATCAGAATGCCACATATTTGTGAAATAATCCTACATATTCACAACAAATTATTTTATTGTAAATAAACTTATTCATAATAGTGGTAATAAATTGGAAACTGGTTACTGATCTTTTATAGTAGTTCTCCTGGCTTTCTTTGTGTTGAGTGATGGGTTGACTTTCACTATCCTTCCCTTACGTGTGAAGCAAGTTGGTTTTTAATCTGTGTAGAATTTATTTTAGAATGCCTTGAGTGAAAATTTTATCGTTTCACATAAAAATCCAAACAAAATTCGGAAATCCTTATCATGAGAAGACAGACAATTTCATCAATGCTGATACTTGGATTTTAGGGTTGCTAAGCACATCATTTACAAATTCAAATGGAGATATCTGACAAGTTGGATATTCATGCAAATAAGTTTATGGGTTTTAAACTTCTAAGAAAAATCTAAATTTATCTCCAGGCTTTCAACCTAATGTCTCACTGCATTTGTATGCTAGTGGTTTTGTAGATGGCCTAGAATGTTCACAGATAATACTGCAAGTTACTACAGATAGTGTGGGAAAGAATGTCACAAACTGGATACCCAGTTTATTCCTCTCTCAAAAAAAATAAAAATAAATTCCCCACAAGTAAAACTTTCATTGTTACTGTTTATAATATTAGATTATTGGAAGCAGTATCGTGACATCTTTGGTATTGGCATGATGATGACTTGAGCTTTGTGGAAGACCAATAATGCTCGAACCTGGCAATTTTGGGAGGATGTGTGTTCAAATCCCCACTTGGCCATCCAGATTTTGGTTTTCTGTGGTGTCCCAAAATCACTTGAGATGAGTGCAAGGATGGTTCCTTCAAAAGAGCATGCCCAAATTCCTTCCCATGTATGGCCCCAGTCCTCTGCCTCATCTAATGACCTTGATGTTGATGAAGCATGAATAAAAACATGATAGATTTTTGGGGTAAAATAAGCTTGTGCCTAGTTTTGAAAAGTGTCTACCACTCTTTGTATGCATTGGCATGTGTTTGCACCCAGTAAATAGTTATTAAAAAGATAAATAAAATTACTGATGCTTAAATTCTATTCTACTGCAATGTATTATAAAATTATTGAAATTGGAAAAGCACAATAACTGCTCTTGTATGAACATGATTAATTGGTTTTTGGTGTAGTTAGCCACAAGTATGAAGGTCCCCCCCCCATATATATATATATATATATATATATATATATATATATATATATATACAGGGCGTTCGCCGGGAAACGCAACCCACTGTTAGCGCTACAAGGAAGAAACTGCTCGCGGCGAGCGAGCGGTCAGCTCCCGGCATTGTTCGACCGACGGCCGCGGACTATTTCATAAACTTGTATGTGCTAAGCATTTAAATGTGACGTAATTCATTAGCTTACCTTATAAAAGATGCTGGAAGTGTTGACACTCTTGTGTAATGCACATTTCACATCTTCTGAACATATTTCGAGACACACGCTGCCCTAACTGACTTAATGATTTTTTGGGTGACTGTTCTAGTCGAAAAGCGATATCGTCAATTTTCTCCTCTGTGAGAATATGGTTGACCGACAGTCTCTTTTTGTTAAAAAATGAACCCGTTTCTCTTACTTTTTTAACCAGACGCAGAATTTTTGATTTAGCTGGCAGTAAAGCGCCAGGATATTCGCGACGAAATTTACTGCGACACTTTTTAAACGACTTCTTCTTCACATATGTACCGTAGAGAAATATTCTTTGTTGCAAACTGTAACGTACCATAATTTTACTCACACTCAAACACGGTACAGATTAGTAAGAGTATGAAGCCCCAAACCAGCCAAACCGCAAAGAAACGTTTATTCACAACACTGATTAATAAGAGACTGAAGTCACAAACTAGCTACAATGCAAAGAAACCGTTCTTAACAATGTAAGGGTCACTGCACTGCACTGTTGGGGCAGCGGAGGTGTTAAACAGTGCGGTGATTCACGGTGCCGTGTGGCGGAAACTGCTGGCTCCGCTGTCCGAGCAAGTTGCCGACGGCAACAGACTGGGAGGGTTGCGTTTTCCGGCGAACGCCCTGTATATATATATGGGAACAACTGCTTAAATTATTGTTTTCCTGTGTGTCACATTATATCCCTTTGTGTCCAAAATTTTTTGATGGGAATTATTAGAATCGGTGGGTGGCTCACCTTCTAAAAATTATGTAACTAGATTGAGCCATAAAAAGTTTTTGTAATGAAACAAAAAAAAAATTATTTGAAGTTAGGAAAAGTCTGTACTACACTAATATCAGAGAATTATTAAAATTATTAATTATAATTATTATTATTTATACAAACATTTCCTTCTTTGTGAGGGAGAAATGTGCATACAGAGAGTATTGTTGTGGGTGAGAAAGTGTTGCTCATGTTGTAACTGTTAATAAAAGCTTTAGTTATTTGTGTCTAACAGCAATAAACATAATGCATTATATGCATGAAATTATAAATTATGATGTTTGATTGGCAGTTTGTTGCGATGCTTCGTGCTTATATATTACTTTTAGCATTTTTCAAAGAGTGCAAAAATTTTAATGTGAAATCTTCTTTCTAAATTGGTATTTTGTGCAAGATTTGGAAAAGAAATGCTGAAAAGTTTCAACCAACTAACATTTCTTTTACTCACAGGATTACTTTGGTGGTCTTCTGCCTCACTTTCCAATTAGGAAATTTGAGGCATTTCATGCTTAGTGTTTTTATCAGGGTAAAGTTATTATTGTTTTGATATTGGTCTTGTATTTATAGATGACCATTACATTTATTTTTATATATCTTTTGCTCTAGTAGTATTATAGTTGGACTGTAAATAAATGTATCTGTGTAAGCTTAGATATTGTATATTAAACCCTCGTAATGTTTTCCAGTTTTGCTAGCACGATTAATTTTCGAATTTCACATGGCAGGATAAATGGAAAAAATGCATGTTACTTCCGATCATAATATAAATTTTAGAAATCTGTGCATGAAGACAATTCTTGATTATGCAGTTTATTTTTAACAAAAATTTAAAATTAAAAGTTTTCATTTTTTATGAGGGTTGTTCAAAAGGACGTATTGTGATAATTTGAGATAAATTTCTTGTGGAAACACATTCATCCTCATCATTTCTTTGTGTCCGGATTATATGTTTAGAACAGTTCATATGGCTCTCTTGATCTGTTATACCTCTTTGCCACTGTCTTTGTAGTTTAATAGAATTCCACGGCTTTGTTAGATCCCAGTTCAACAAAAATGAGTCACAATTTTCAGTCCTTTCTTTACTCCACTACACTCTGCTGGCAATTGTTGCAGAAATGGTGTCATTAGTTACTGAAGAACCCTCATAAGTTATGTGAATTGACAAATGGCACTTTTTAATGGACATAGTATATTTGCACCTTTCATCTTAAAGTGCTGCTCTGCTAGTTTGTAAATGGGGGAATGGGTATGTGACAGACTGATTTGCACAGTATCAGTTTATATATGTAGGCAATGTGACGCAGTAGCAGATTTTAAATAAATTTGGTGTTGCTATTGGTAATGGCATTCATTTCAAAGTATACTTATCCTCTCCCCTCCCCCTCCCTTTGGCTCACTTAAATATGCCACTGCCCAAATCTAAAAATTTTTGCTCCTGATTTATATGAATGCGAGAAAAGTGTAACTTGTTTTTTTTCCTTCTTCTTCTTTCTTTCAAGAAGGGGAAAAATTTAACATTCCTGCATGATTGTTGCACTTAATATAGATTTGGTTGATTTGGTAGAGTTTTTGTTTGGACTGAGCTTGGTCGCTTGCTCTATTTGTAGAGGAATGCTGGTTCTGGAGCAGGCGAAGGTGTCATTACGGAGCAGCCACAATCTTCAGGCAAACAGGTGCAGTACATGCAAAAAAAGTTACTTTATTGTGCTGTTCACCATTTTGTAAATATAAATAGCTCTTTTTTTTTTTAAGATAAAATTAAGATGAGGAAATAAACTTGAGGCATTTGAGTGAAAGATGTTCAGGGAAGGAAGAGAGGTATAAGGAAATATGCAATATTCTAGACAGCAGACACATTATAACAAATACATACTTTAAATTTATTTTTGTTCCCATACAGTAAAAATTATTGGTTCTGTTTGCTTGTTAATTGCCTTGAGTAACTTTTCCTTGTCTTCATTTTACACTATGTAGTGCTTTTTGTTCCAGTATGACTTAGATGCTAAAAGTTGTATATAATCTGAGTTGCTTAGTTTCAATATTGTATTATTTGAAAATGGTAACATTTTAGTGATATGTTTTTCCTGATGTTGAATTGGTTAATTTAATGTTCAGTTTTCAGTGACTAATCAGTTTCAAGGAATAGTTGTAAGTAAATTTGAAGAGGGGAGGGAAAAAAACATTGGGCATATTCTGGCAGACTTTGCTATAGCGCCCTGCAAGCAATTTTTTAAAAGAAAACTGAAACCTTTCTATTAACTCTAATGAAGCTAGGTTTTTGGGGGGAGTGGGTTTCAAATATAAATTGTGGAACAAAGCATTCACTTTTCCCCCTTTTTCATTGCTAAATGCCTAGCAGGGGCGGCCCTAGGGCGGTGCGAGCGGTGCGACCGCACCGGGCGCCATCAAATGGGGGGCGCCGAAAGGGCCGCGAGAGATCGTCTGCGCAAAAAATAAAAAAAATTCTACAATAACCCAGCTTGCTGTTCATATATTATTTTAAACACCCATCATTCAGAAGAGTTTATAAAAGTAAGAGCTTCAGCTTAATGCATAGTCGTATGTTATCATAGAATAGAGTCAGTTCGAGTTACTCAAATTATGAAAATCACAACTCGTTCCAAAGTTAGCACCCTCCCGTGCCGCGTCGCGCATCCCACCTGTTTCTGCCTTTTCGGCTGTAGTCTTGAAGTTAATGCATGCGGGTACCTGTACATGGGGCGAGATTCAACATATTTATCTCTTTTTACCATTTAAATCCTCGTGATTACAATAACGTTGGTATCGTAAATATTTACAAAGCATATCTGTCTTTTATAGAAAAGACATGTCCCTAAACTTAAAAAAAACTGTATGGCGCACAATACTTAAAAAACCAAAGCGAAACTGAGAAGGCTTCAAAATCGCTGGCATTTTTTTTTAGAAGTCATCAGAATCGTCGTCACCAGAACTAGTTCAGCACGAGACGGAAGAAAACTTTAATGGAAGTTATTCAAAAGAGGCTCATGGTAAAGAGCAGCATGTGCAAGAAGATTTATCTATGGCTGGAACGTCGTCTGCTGTTCAACAGATAACAAATGGGTATACAAGATATACACTACCGTCGACTCTTGAAGTACAAATTATGACAATATTTCATAATTGTCGCTCATTGACTCTGCTGGCATAGATGAAATAATTATTCGAGCAACGAATAAATCCAAGGAAAAAAAACATGGACTTCATTTTTCAAATACGTATTTTCAAAGAGTAACACCAAATGAAGAAACTTATAAAAGCACATAGCTTGTTTATTCTAAATCTGCAGATAAAGTATATTGTTTATATATTTTATTCAGCAGAAGGTCTCATTTTTATTTGGGAAAAGAAGGATTTGATGACTGGATTTACTTATCAGAGCGTCTCAAAACTCACGAAACTTCCTCAGATCACAATCACTCCATGCTCAGTTGGATAGAAGCGTTGATTCCGTTAAATAACTTCAATGTACTAGACAAGCATTTGTAAATACAGACTGAAGACGAAAAATCACAGTGGGCTGCTATCCTCTAATGAATGATGTCTTGTTCAGAGGAAGCTTTGAATCTGAAATACTAAATACTTCTAATGAGGGTAACTTCCTAGTTATATTGCAACTGCTAGGAAAATATGATCCTGTGATGATGGAGCATCTCCGCCGTATTGCTAATAACGAGACTAATGTCGTATTATATTGGCAAATGTATTCAAAACGAATGAAGTCCGTAATAAAATTTTGACTATAGTTGGGTCATCTAAATATTTTTCCAACATATAGAATTTAACCCCTGATGTAAGTCACGCCGAACAATTATCTTTGACATTGCTGTTTTTGACACTAATGAAGACGAAGTCTAAGTGCGTGAGTATTTCGCTGTGCTTACAATCTGAAAAGTGACTCTTTGGGACCTGGAAGCTGGACTCGTTGCCCTGTTTATCATTGATACTTTGTAAAAGTTCGATTTGGATATGTACGATTGTTGAGGCCAAAGATATGATAGTGGATTCAATTTGGTAGGAGGAAATAAATGTGTCCAAGGCAAAATTCTGAACCAGTATCTTCAAGTATTTTTTAATCCATGTAACTGTCATTAAATTTGGTAATAGCAAGTACCACCAAAAATCAGTTTCCTTGTCGGATATCTTTGAAGAATATTTGTTTTATTCTCTAGATTAAAAATGCGATGGGAAGTGGAATTCAAGCACTTAGAAGGACTATCGCCAAAAAATTTGCGAAACTCGTTTTGGGAATAGAGTTTCTAGCATCGCTACTCTTTAGTTCATGACGCCCTTCTGAAACGAATTATTCAGTTGCCGCAACAGATGACTTGTCACTTAGCCAGATCATGAAGCAATTTGAATTCATAATTACAGTGGTGACTTGGTATAATACATTGTTTCAAGTAAACATTGTAAACAAAGGCTATGCAGGCTGAAAGTGGATTTATGAAACTATTCACAGTTGTTGAAAAACAGATCGGAATTTGAGAAAGAGTGCCAGCTCTAAAAACAGACAGCTAGAGAAGTTGATTTTCAGACTGGAACATTTCCTATTATTAACCCAGTCAGATGCCGAAGAAAGTAAAGACTTTTTTAGTATGAGCTGTAAATGACATAGCAACAGATCCAGAAGAACTGTTTACAATAGCACATGATCGATACAACTGAGAATGCGTTGATCACTCTATTAGCACAACTCCCAAGGGCGTAGCCAGGATTAGCTACAGAGTGGGGCAAAAAAATTAAAAATACTTGTTGAAAATTGTTTTACCTGGGGAAAAAAATACATTCATTTAACCTGTTTAAGCATTAGTCTACGAAGGTTCTGGAAAAGTTTTTATTTTTCGGTATTAAAAGTAGGAATTTTTATTTCCATATATTTTCTATTTTTATTTATTTTAAAAAATATTAAAAACTGTGAATTTTACGTGTAAGTGAAATGAGCATTGTGTTCGCGCCACAGTAGCTTAAATAAACCTTTTCAAAATATAGAATTCCATTTCACTGTTGTTTCTCATTCATACCGCTGCTATCATAATCTTTCCGAGGTTTGAGTTATTATTATTATAAAGACTATCTTTTCCTAAAGCATTCATATACATATTCGTATCCAAATCCCACGGGAACTGCTATTTGGGGTAAAAGTAGATGGCCAACGCATTATTCCAAATTTTATCCTAAGCAGTTCAGTCGTTTCGACGTGAAACAGTTAAAACATCCAAGTAAACAAACTTTTACATTAATGACATTAATAGGATGTAAAACCTGTATGTTATCTTCAGTGTATCTATATGGACACCTTAATCACCAATAAGCAATAGCACATTTGGGGCGCCACAATGAGATCTCGCACCACCTGAAAAACTTGGTAGGGCCGCCTCTGATGCCTAGATATTTATTGTATGTATATATTTTCGTAGACATGTCCACAAGATCATTCCACAACAGCCTTACATCATGAGAATGAAACTGGATTCCTGTTGTTGGAACAAGATTTTGTTTTTATTATTCCTTTGCAAAAGAATACAGATTTAGAGCATTGGAAAGGTGATGTGTTTAGTGATATGTATTTCCCCAATTTTCCCAATAAAAACTAATTGGAAATGTGTTAACACTGGAAAACCATAACTGTGTATGGGGTGAGAAGCAACATACAATCCTGAGAGGATATTGTTCAATTTCCATTTGAACTATCCAGATTTTGGTTTCCCATGGTTTCTCAAAATCACTCCAGGCAAATGCCAGTATGATGCATTCTAAAACTGTTGGCTGATTTCCTTAGTGTTTCTTGTCCATAATCCTCTTTCAGCTCTAATGATGTCAAATCAAAAGAATTTTCAATTTTGAATTACTTGAAGTGTGTAAAGACTGTGATAATGCAGTGCTTTGTCAAAGAAGTGAAGCACATCTAACTTCATGTCAAGAAAATTAACTTTAAACAATCCCACGTAGGTGGATTCAATGAGTAGGTAGAACATAATTTATTAGTCATCTGTCTCTGTAGTTAATGACATGATGGTGTAAGTGGTGAGTTGCTACCCGATGAGTTAGTTGGTTTGTTAATCTGCCAACATTCAATTTATAAACCCTCATGTCTATCAATAGGATGACATGCTGGAAATGTTAAAGCAGTGAAACCCATGTCTGCAAATTTCAAGACAGTCAAACATGAACAATTGTAAAGTCTGATGATGGTACAGTTTCATTCCAAGACATTATATGAGCGTGTTACACATCTTCAAGAATTTAACAAAACATTCATTTTAGCTGGAATTGCTGATTAGAAATAGGTTTTTCACACCAGCCTATTATTTCAGTTCGGAATTAGCTGTTTAAACATTAAGCTAAAGACTGCCACAGTTTTTGTTGTTGTGCCTTTATATTTCTTACTAAGGAGTTAGAGGTGTGACACTATAAACATTTCATTGCTATGTAAGAGTTCTCTTTTAAAAATTAAGTATGTTTTCAATATCACTTCAATTTTAAGAAATTTTTTCACAGTATATCTTTGATGTAGTCGTGGTTAATTCCATTCTTGTGGATCTAATGTAGCCATTCTTTGTTTTGGGAAAAATTATTTTTATCACAGGAGGACATGAGTGATGATGAAGCAGGCCCTGCTGTAACATCACAGCCAACTGGCACAAATGCTACTTTTGCCATGCCAGCACCAGAGCATGCCACAGAAAATACTTCACTTAACCCTGCTGAAAAGGTTACATACACACCAGGTATGTAAACAGTTGCTAAGCATTATTTTATTGCAATGCTTGGAAATGATACAGTTAATCCAACCAAATAAACTGATTTTACAATTTTGGGATGGAACATTTAAAATTTTTGGATGTAATTCCTTCAACAGAATGTGTGGTGGGTGAGAAGCTTCAATTGCTATCCACTTTAAATTTGGCAATTATAGCAAACATTGGTGTTTCATCTATTTACCTGCAATAGAATCAAAGAGTGAAAAATTCTAAATGATACACAACTGTCAGTGTCTGAATAATTTGAGTGTGTTGGCATTTACATAACAGAAATATAGGCTTAACTGTGTTATATGGGTAATAAATTGAGATTTTGAAAGTAATAGAAAGTTGCCAGTCAAGTGTAAAATTATGTAATATAAGTGTTAGATTTTGTGGACAATCCCACGTCTCTACCAGTGTGCATTAAGTACTGATGCCTTAAGTGTGTTTATAATAAGAAATTTGGACTAGATACTGAAATTGGACTATTGATAAGTGTTGGGAAGTTGATTGTTCAGATTGAATCCAGATTTAGTGTGTATAGAGCCAGTGGCAAAATATTCCATGGACCAATATCATGTGGAAAGTCAGATGTTGAAGGAAAATCGTAACAGTAATAGTTTGGGTGTATTTTATGGATTCCATTGGGTGCTCTTATAATGGTGAGTTGATATTTGGAGTTTGGTAATTTCTGAAGTATGCAGATGAGCTTGCATTGTTGGTGGTTAATAGTGTTCTTATTGATTGATTATAAGATAGATGAATTTAGTGTTAGTCACCATCTCATCGATCAGCCACATCACTTTCAAGATAAATTGAATCAGTATAGTGCATATTCAGTTGTTTCGAACTAGGGACTTGTATACAATTCAAAACTATTTCAGTCATAAGATAGTATAGATATTGTCATAGATAACAATGTCTTTAGTAAACAAATGCAAATTATTTCCACCTTTAATCTGTTGCACGCTAGCTAGTCTTGCAGTTCTAATTAGTCCAAAAATTGCTTATGCCTAATTCGTTCTAGCTTGCCCCAAAATCAGACTATCCTTTACTATTACTCTGAACCCAAAAACCAAATTTTGGACTGTAAGTTGTATTTTTCTCATCTTGATACGAGGCCCTCTAACAGACAAAACCAATTGGCAGTCATTGGGGACTTAAAACTATCAATATCATATGCACAACACATCATAGTTATAGCTACACATATAGTAAATAATCATTATTTCATGTGGTTGTGATGACCTGATGGCAGGGTTTCTATTGGCTGTGCATTTCGCACCTGTCTGAACCTCCTTAACTTAAGCGGGAGTGTTACCAGGCACAGGAGACCTAAGTTAAATCGTTGTCGACGCGCCCTTAAAACTACTACACACTACCCTAAGTTTAAAGTGGAATCCGAACCACCGAAGCGTTTTGGCATACTTCACATTAGACAGCAAGCTGTGCCAGAGGTGAAGGTTGGGTTAAGGATCTATGAAAATCCCCAACAAGACAGGGATTCGACCTGGAGACCTTTCATTCCCCAGTCAAGACACCTTAACCACTGAGCCACTAGACTGCAACAGATATACAGTTAACATTAACTTGTCAGTGACGCGAAATTATAAGGTTTTACCCATCCAAAAATTGTCCAACAAAGTTTTCACTTCAAAAACTAGAAATCTAACTTGGTCCACAACCCGAAGGTTCATCGAATCTTCCTGAAGGAGATGTATCAAGCTATTGTGTCAGAGGCAGGAAGGCCAATTCCTATCCTCAGGGGCCTACAGTTTAATGTGGAATCAGAACCACGGAACGTCCCAGCCTAACTCATATAATCAAATACAACTCCTAAAAATTCTTGCTCACCATGGGATTTGAACCTGGAACTGGAGAGAGAAATATTCAGAAGTAAGCACCTTAACCTTTGAGCTACCAGACCACCTTTTTTTGAAGTATATGTATGATAAGTACTATCAAATCTGATAAAAACTGTGGGTTTGTATGAACAATGTTAACAGAAATTAAGGGATGGTGGGGTGGGGAAGTAGGTTATGGTTTAGGTTTTTGTAAATCAAATGTAAACAGTATTTTGCTATTTGTTTCAAAGTATACATATGCAAAGTTCCATCAAAATTGGATAAAAACTGTGTGTTTGAATGGACATTGGAAAAAAACATTCATTTTTATATATAGGATAAAAGTATAATCTATACTTTCACTGCTTTCCAAGCGCAACATGTCATAATTATAGCTACAAATATACCGTTAACATTAGCATGTTGGTGACATGAACTCTTAAGATTTTACCCATCCAAAAAGCGTCCAACGTGCAAATCATACGTGCAGTGCGTCATAGCATGTTAGTGATGCGAAGTCGTGAACTCGTAGATTTACTCTCGTCCACATATCGCCTAACACGCCTATAGAACACTTAAAAACAAAAACATAATCTTCTGTCCTCTGAAGTAAATTGTTAACATTGGTTATTAGTACAGTTAGTGACTTCATGGATTTTTGTGGTCAATCATGCTTTAGAATCTATATCTTGAATACTGACTCTACCTCTTGCTCAAATCCTACCACCTCTACTGCAGCTTTTACTACTATGGGATCATATCTGAAGTTGAGATTGCTACCAAATGGCCAATGAATTAATTAACAGTCCATTTTTTTTTTGTTATCACTCTCTTAACTGGTATGATGGAATCCTCAATCTCTTCCAATCTTCAACTTCCCTCTGAGGACATAATTTCTCAATTATCTGCTTCAATATTCTAATCTTTGTCTTGCTCTGCAGTATTTTTCTTTAGCTGTTGCCCTTCTAACAAATTAAACAACCCCATATGCCATAAAATGTGACTTACCATCCTCTCTTCTTTCTGCGAGGCTTCCACAAATGCCTTTCCTCACCCATCATTTCCAAATCATGTTTATTTTGTACTTTGTCCAGCCACTTAATTTTTGGCATCCTTCTGTATTGCCAAATTTCAAATGCTCGCTTTTCCTTCTTTCTAGTATTAATAAAGTCCAGACTTCATTACCATAAAGGGCTATGCACCATATATCTAGATTTAGTTTCAAACATTTATCTAGGATTCAGAAACAACTTTCTTGAAAACAAGAAATCTTTAGAAAGATCTTTTTGTTAATGCTATTCTGCCTTTAACATCATTCTTGCTTTGTCCATTAGTTGCAATTTTATTTCCTATGTAACAGTAACTAATTTCTCCCATTACATCTAATCCTATTTTTTTATTTAATTTACTGTTATTGCTGTTGTTTTGTCCACATCTCTTGACTTTTGTCTTCCTTTCATTTATATTTAGTCCAAGTTCTTACCTCAGTATTTTGTTCATGCTATTCAGTAATTTCTCAATATCGTCACGCTATTCTGCCAACAGGACTATGTCATTAGCAAGTTGCAGCATACCGATTGTTTTTCTTTGAACACTTGTAGTACATTCAGATTTTTCTTTTACTTCCCATACTGCCTCTTCTACAACAAGTTTAATATTAATGGAACTAGACTAATACTTTGTCTTGCACCCTTTTTAACTGATGCACATCTCTCGTGGTTCTCTGCTTTTGGTATAGCCATACAGTCCTTATAGAGATTATAAATTATTCTTCTATCTCAATCATTTAGGCCTAACTGCTTTAAAATTCTGAATGTCTTGTCACATCTTACATCAAAAACTTTTTCCATTTCAACTAATGCCATAAAAGTACCCTTGCTTTTATTGAACCATTCTTCCAGTATTAATCTTGAAGCCACAATTGCTTCTATTGTACCCTGGCTGTTTCCTCATCCCAACTTATCTTCTCCTAATACCTTTCTACTGTCGTCTCTATTCTTCTGTATATTATCCTGATTTTTTAAGTAAATGATGTTGGTGGTCTTGCAGTGCGATATTTCAACATTTGTTAGCTTGTGTTTTCTTCAGGAGTGTGAAGATAATACTTTTATTAAAATCTGTTGGAATCTCTCATTTCATAACTTTTTCATATGTGTTTGAATAATCTTTGGATTCCTTTTTCTCCCTGAGATTTTAGATCTATAGGAATCGCATCAATTACAACTGCTTCATTTGTGTTCAGACCTTTTAAAGCTGTCAAATTCAGTCTTTGATACATGATCTGCTAAATCATTAATGTTGGCACGTTTCTTCCTTTCAGCACACTGTTCTTCAAATAATTCCAATGTATTCCTTCAGTTAGCTCTGGCTTCTGAGCTCCAAAAAGTTTTCCATCAGCACCTTTGACATAAATTCACCTTTTCTTCATATCTCCAAAATGCTGTTTGATCCTTCTTCATGCTGCATCTGCTTTACCTACGAACATTTCCTTTTCTAGTTCTTCACACCTTTCTTTTGCTTTCTTGAATTTCCTGTTTATTTAATTTCTAACATATGCTCTTTCTGTTTCATCCCAAGCATTTTTGTGCTGTTTTCTCTGATCCATCAACTTGTAAAACTACTTCTGTGATAGAGGGATTTCAGCCTGCTTCTTTTCTAACACTTAATATTTCTTTACGAGCTGTGATTATCTGGCTCTCTTGTAATTGCATTGCATTCCATTCTTCCACTGTTAAAATTATTTTTGGAATTTTTGTCAAGAACCTTGTTTCTCATGATATTGAATCTTGATATCTTGCTGATGTCTACTTGTATCTCTGCACATTTGTAGGTGTCTATTCTTTGTGCAGAATTTTTAAACAGTGTGTTTGCTATGATCAGTTTATAGTTTTTACAAAATCCTAAAACCTGATTCCTCACCTATTTCTTTCTTTTAGGCTATAGGTCTCCAAAGGGGAGGGGAAAAGGGTGTGAGGTGGCTTCACCACCTGTGTGTACAATACTCTAGCTCTACACAGTCGGAAGTACTATGCCTGTTTCACTGCTTCTCAGATTTGAAAACCTTTATTCTAACATCACATACTTCGTGAATTTCCTCTGAGATGTAATTATTAGTGCTAAGAAGTATGCATTTCCTTTTTAATAATAAAATTGTGGTGGGTGTGCGGAATTTTTGTTTTGATGGCAGGGACGCATGGCAAGAAAATGTTGAGAACCTCTATCTTGGACCAAAATGTCTTACAGCATTCAATTCTCTTCGTTTTACCAATGCCACATTCTAATCGCATATGATTATTAAATTTTCCTCCCTGTTTATCTATTGAATCTTTTCTCTATTTTTTCATCATCTTCTTGGGATGTCGGCCTATACATTTTTCATAATGTTGTATGTGCAGGCTTAGTTGTTGTTCTTGTCATGAAACTGTTATATAATAACTTGTCAGTTTCCTTATTTTATTGTTCATCCCAAATTGCCCAGCAGTAACTCCACTTGGAGAGCTTGTTTATTAGTTTATATTCACCAGACCACAAATCCTGTACATCCTTCCACTTAATCTCACTAATCCAAGGCATTCCATATCCATTTTTAAGTTTTCTTATCTACCTGACGGAGCATGGTTGGTGAACGGTTAACATTCTGGTCTCTCATTCGGGAGGACATAAGTTCGAATTCCATTCCGGCCATCCAGATTTAGGTTTTCCATTGTTTCCCCAAATTGCTCCAGCTAAATGCTGGGATGGTTCCTTCAAAAAGACCATGGCCGAATTCCTTCCCATTCCTTGCCTCCCAGTTTTTTCCTGCCTCTAATTAACTCAACATCGATGAGGCGTAAAGCCATAAGAAAAATTATCTACCTGCCATGACCAGTCCTATATGGCACACAGAGCCCGTTCCAGGCGCTGAAACATTGATGGCAACAAAATTCATTGAAAGATTGTTGTAAATACTATTTTCGCCATTACTGTTGTTAATATTTATTTGAAGATCAAGATCATTATCATCACTATAGTAGTCACTGTCATCGTTGGTTATAAAGACTAAAGTAATATTAATAAATATTAAAGAATCCTGTCAAAAATCACTGATAGTAATTACTGTAACCAATGGAAGTAGAAGGCATTTGCTGGCTTTGGAGCATCCTAGAGTCCTGAAGTAATTAGGGTTGTTACAGTGATGGGTTGTTATTTGTAGAGAAGGGTGCAGAGGGGCTGAGTTGAGGTTAAAGAGTAGAAATTGTACTGGAAAAGGTTTTTGAGAACTTGGTTTCAAAAATGAATAATTATTAATTTTTTCTTATCTTTTTACATACCATTATCATTGACAAAAATGACACACATATCAAATATTTGATATATTTTGTGATGATACTTATTGTTTTTGGGTAACGGTGAACTGTGTGGAAAGAGAATAGAGCAAAAATTTCTTCGGGAATTGTCGGCTAGCCGTACATGCCTGATCATGATGAAACTGGGGTTTTACTATATTAGATGACTTTTGGTGTCCTAGAAAAAAAATTTATTCAAATATCTTAATGCCCTGCAAATCAAACAATGGCAGATGACACAATTATTGTGGATAAACAACAGGGGGTAGTGGATGATGTGAAGAGAGAAATATTCTGCAGTTAGTTGTATGTGACAGCCATCCAACTTCAAGAACAAGATATTGCTCAATGACAGTCATCCTTGTTACTGAAAACAATTGATCATATTATATTGCTTGGGGAAAATGATGGTAGATAGTGATATAAGGACCAGCGACAAAATGGAGCAGCTCATTTTTTCTAATACATACTTTAATCTTGTGATGTGAAATTATAATAAGAAGTGGTTAATATTTTCAAAATCCACAAAGAAGATTTATAGTTTCTGTTGCTTTATAATTAACCAGTCCAGTCCAGCCCTTTAAAGCTGGTTAACAAGAGCTTCAACAACTGTGCAAATGTATCCAGTGTATTAAAATCGCATGATACTTCACTAGTCAGCCCCAATTTGCTAGGATCTTAAAGATGATTGAGCAAATGCGCTGGCATTTACAGTCCTTCAAAATTAGATTGAGGATAAAAAATTCAGATGGACCTCTGGGGTGGAGAGTAGTAGTAATTAGTATTTTTGTCTGTACGCAACCTATCTTATCGGTAAATTAAATACACCTAATAATGGCTACCTACTTGGTTTGGAAAAATTGTTAAGAAAATTGGCCCAGTCATGACTGAGCATTTATGGCACATAATTTAATCTATAGTGAGACAAAGCATGACTATTTTAGCACAAATATACAAAACAAGATAGCAAATCTCTAAGAAATGATGTCTGAACATAGCTATCAAATATTTAAAAGCTTAAATATATATATATATATATATATATATATATATATTATGGACTATTTTAGATTGCTCATCAGACATAAATCACACCAAACAAATGTGCATTACATTCAGATTCTTCACTATGATTGTGTGCGTGAATTCGTTTTAGCTTGTAAACCTTGGTAGAATAAAATGGGGATAGTGTAATGGGTTTGTTTCTATACTAAATTATCAATAAAATTGATATTAATTATTATAGAGGACAGGGATATTTTAATGTTGTCAAAATGGGTGGACAACAAAGAAGGGTTCAAAGCTGCTGCATAATCGGGTTGTTTTCCAGTGCCTTTTATTTCCTCTTTAACCTCTGTCTGCCACATTTTAAACCTTGGATGTGGAGATGTAACCTTAAACAATAGTCCAAAAGGGGAGGGGCATGCCCTAAATTTCCTAAAAGGTTGAGAACCCTTGATTTAGGATGAAAGTCTTTTTATTCTATGATACACTATTATGAATTGCATACAGACATGATTTGGACCATTATCCATTTTTGACTCCTGGTCTTTTCTCTTTCATCATAATTGTCACAACAATTTCTTGAAATCACTTCAGATGAATGCAGGTATGGTTCATTCAAAAGACCATGGCCAAATTTCTTCCTATTCGTTCCCTCCTTGTTCCCAGTCTTTTCCTACTAGAGATGGGTAGGTCCGGATGGGTATGGTTCTGTGTGCTCGTATCAATTGATCTAGTGATTGATGTAAATCAGAGTGAAAGTTGGACCTGTATCCGGAATGGAATGGATGTGCGTGAGCTAACAGAATGCACACCACAGGACTCAAGCGGATGGAGTTGGAACCTCAGAAGAGCTGTAAATCAAAGGAGCTGGAGCTGTTCACACTTCGCATTCTTTTTGTTTTGTGTCATTCATGCATTCAACACAGCTCCGAAAATTACTTGAAATCTGTATTTTGAAAGGTCTAATGACATTTACTGTGCAATTGCAATAGTTCTGTGTAAAGGTAAGATGATTATGAAAAATTGTTTCTTACTCACTAATTACTAGTAGATAATCACAATACCTATTAAATGCATATGAGTGATTCAACCCCAATTTTACTGTTTCATTCATCTGGTCCTGGTGGTTATGATTTTAAGTTGGGAAGCACGTTATGTGATGATCAGAATTTTAATGTGTAGTGGTTTTGTTAAACTTTAGGAATTGCAGTTTGACCCTGTCACCAAGTGAGAATTATTGCCATCTGGAGTTTTTAACTTGCTCAGTTGTGATGAAAGATGGCTTTAAATGATAAAGCAGATGATAAATTTAACCTCAGTCTTTTCTGAAGTTTTCCAGGATTTGTATATATAAAATTAAGTTGATTCTTTCTGGCTTTGTCGTGAGCAACTCTGTTGGCTGCTATAAGAGCAATATTTTATCGGCCACATAGAACATTTTTGACACTGGGAAAAACTCGCTGCCATCCGCTTCGAGAGCATCAAACAGTGGCTCAATCAATTACTGTTAGAAACAATTAACTTGCTCAGAAACTCTTGTAGCTAAATGGAAATATCTTAAATTAAATAATAAAGAATTTACAAGTTTTTGACATTGAATTGAGTATAAGTGTCAAGCATGTGTTCAGATATGGGCAGTTTTGGTGACATTGAAACACGATTAATTGCTCAAGTGATGCTTCTAGATCCAAGGGTCAAGTCCCAAGGGATGTCACCTAAAACTGCAGAAAAGGCAGCAATAGCTGATCTGAAGAACTAAGTTAGATACTGACCTAGAACTTTCAGAATGTGAATACAAACTGTGGCGAGTCTCACTTGGATCAATATAAATATGAGTCATTGCTGGGGCAAATTTGGCCAAAAAGTTAAGAATTTCCATGCTTCTCCAAATCTTACCACATTAAGCAATATAGAAGTAAATAAATTCGTAAATGAAGTAGTGTGTGACAGGACTCTTATCCTGTGAAGACAACAAAAATGTATTTATCCATCTCTTTATAAAGTGATACAGAAGTGGCTGTGTATCACTGCTTCCTCTGTGCCGTGTGAGAATTTCTTCCCAGGTGGGTTAAATAATTGTCTATCCACGAAGCAGATCATGAATGGATTTCGATCTCCTTCATATATGTTGAAGGGTACACAGCATATAGTCATTTCTCAAAGTGCGTCCTAGTTTTTGAGATATTTGCATGCAAATAAACAAAAAATTCTAAATGTAGTAAATTATTGGCCTTTATTGTCATATGACAGCGTGCTGTATGCAATAGGGTGTTAGTTTCATAATTTTCTGACCCGAGTTCAAATCCCCGCTGAATCAAATATTTTTATTTATTTTTATCTTCAAAAATTGTCAAGCTTGACTTATTTATTTTACTAAAACTTCATTTACATGCTTTTATTGTGCGAAATAAAATTTAAAACAAATCACATTGCTTATAACGGATACACCATATATCAACCCACAAATATCAGCCCATATATCAACAATGGCTTCCTAATATAACTCTCCCATACCCAATGAAATTAAGTCAGGAGGCGAATCTGGTAGTAAACTAGAATCTGACACAAGAATTTTGCAATGTTTATAAGCATTTCACTTGTTCTTCCATTTCCTTGTTGAGTTCCATTTTTTGTCACAGATAGGCCTAATATTTTATTTTCAACCATTTACACGCAACCGTTCTTGGAACAAATCGAGTGTAGAAGAAAGTTTTTTCTTCCCAATGCTACGTATTTCGTTTAAAATACCTCTTGATGATATACAAGTAAAGAAACAATGAAGATGAAATAAATAACATGATAGTAACTATTTCAATTAAAAACGCACCGAAACAACTTTTTAACAAAAAGTGAAAAAATAATGTAAGAATGGAAACTTTCCTGACGTATGATTGCAATGAAGTTTAAAAGGGTGTGCGGCCAATTTGTGTTGTGAAAAGAAAAGACAATCCGTCAGTAGACAAGTGAATTCATTACAATAAAAAAAAGAGAGAGAAATTCAGGAAAAAAAATGATGCTGAATTGTAGGTTATATGATTTGTTTTAAATATTATTTCACTCAATAAAAGGACGCAAATGAAGTTTTAACAAAATAAAAAGCTCAAGCTTGACAATTTCTGAAGATAAAAATATATAAAAATATTTGATTCTGCGGGGATTTGAACTCTGGTCAGAAAATTATGAAGCTTATACCCTACCACATAAACCACACTGCCATTTAATATAACAAGGCAATAATTTATTATATAGCTGACATTTAGCATTTTTTGTTTATTTACATGCGAATATCTCAAAAACTAGGGAACGTTTTGAGAAACGACTCTACCACAGACACACATGCTGCGTACCCTTCAACATATTTGAAGGAGATCGAAATCCGTTCTTAACAAGTCTGATGGTTCCCAAGTAAGAAATCCTCCAAAATAATATTTCTCACTCACAGTTTAAAATAATGAAGTTGTGATTTGTGCAAAACTGTCAAGTTGGTAAGTTCTTGGATAACTAATGATTATTTTTAAAAAATTAACCCTTTTTTGCTAACAAATTTTTTAAAAAATCCATTTTTATCTTCTAGTAATAGCCATAAGACTGCTAAGAAATGATTTGGTTTAGCTTTCTTCTTATGTGAACCCACAAAATTTATTTTTATTTTACCAGAAAGACAGATTCTTTGGGTGGCTACTGTGATTTTATATTACATACATACATATTCAGATAACAATAAAACATAATGTTCTCATGATTAATATTCCTTCATTTTGTAAGTTAATGGCTTAACCTGCTATAAACTCATACTGTAGTCCTCCTTGGTGGATTCACTTCCACTATATGTTCCACCCGCCTGACTGTAGACAGAGCGTGTTGAGTGAACGGTTAACATTCTGGCCTCACATTCGGGAGGATGTCAATTCAAATACCCATCTGGCATCCAGATTTGGGTTTTCCATGGTTTCCCAAAATAATTCGAGGCAAATGTCGGTATGATTCCGTCAAAAAGGCCATGGCTGAATTTCTTCCCGTTTCTTGCCCCCCCCCCCCTCCCCATTCCTTTCCCGCCTCTGATGACCTAGACGTTGACAAGGTGTAAAGCCATAGACAAAAAAAAGGGAGGGAGTAGGAAGTTGTCAAGGTAGAAAACAAATTTCTTACACACAAAACAAAAATCAAAAGAATTGGCCCAAGCAATGGAAGTAATTGTTGCTAAAATTTGTGCTGTCTTTTACATATATTTTTATTTATTTTTATCAATGACAAACACTAATATTTTACCCCTCAGTATTCCCAAGCTGGGAAGAGAAATACCGTTTTAGTGCAGTTCATATTTAGTAATTTTTCTTATTAATTTCATTCTCACTAAATATCATTCTTTATGGATGAAGAAGTTTTTGAATTTTATAAGCACAAGTAAATTTTAAAAGATGCCATAACTTGACCATTTATTTTACTAAAAGCAGACAGGAGGTGCAATTTCTTTTAAGATCCACAAACAATTAAAACATTGAAAATCAAAACCTCCATCCTACATTAACGGCCATTATACAATATCAGCCATGTGACAATCAGATAGATGGAAATTACCATCACTTAACAAAAAATTGCAAAATATATGCGTGAAAAACAAACATGTAATGGAATGTTTCATCTACACTTAATGTTCCTTTTTGGATTACGACCTTTAGCTCAGTTTAAAAGTTCGAAATAAATGTATACAACTATACTCTGCATTGGTTCAGTAGAGAGAATCATGCGGATCCTCTGCTCATGATGTTGATTGCATGTGAGAACAGTATATGTGCAAACACTTTAAAATCAGATGCAGTCATTTACTATACCATTGCAATTGCAATAGTCACCAGCACAACTCTGCAATCCAAAAAAAAAGTTCAGCCGCTGCTGGCTGAAAATACCTACGTCCCTTGCTTCTTCAAAACTTAAGTACTGGCTGCAAACTGCCAGCTCAATATCAACCCATGTTTTTCATGGTGAACATCAAAGCCCCACACTTACAGTCCACGTGACACTTGTCAACTTCTCCCCTCGTGGCTCATTTTCAGTCTTCTAGTATCTGTGAATCAAGGACTGACTTGGCAGATGTCTGGAATTGCTGCATTATGTAAACAAAATGGCAAATAAATAATAAAATTTCTAAACAGTTATTCCATTGGGTGACTGGATTAATCTATCTCAAGCATTTTGAAATTTGCAAGTAATCATTTAATATGATTGGCTGGGAGAACCATATGGCTTCAGTAATACTCGTTCCAGTTTGAGAATAGCTTCATATGTCACACTTATTCGTTGTCTGTCTTGTATAGTGGGTAGGGAAAAGCCCATCGCCATGCAGAGGCCTGGTCCGCAAGTGCCAGGTACAGGTTTGGCGAACCCACAGTACCCGAGTTGGAAACTTGTGAGCACTACAATATTTCTACTGCCTGTGGCGAGGGTGGGTTACAGGGCATCCAAAATGCCCAAAGGATTGGTAAGCAGATGAGGGTCAAAATCCCTCCTCCTGAGAAGGAAACGAGTAACAAGAAGGGTTATCTTATTGATAATGCCTTAGTAATAATGGCAAGAAAGGAAGAATCATTTGAAAAGTTCTCTCCTTTATATATACAGAAAGGTTTGGAGGGAATTGCAAGAACACTAAAAAGTGTGAAGAACCTGAGGAACAGGACATTACTGCTCAAAACCTCTACCAGCAAGCAGGCTGGGATCCGACATTTAATCATTTGGACTCGAGTCAGTTTGTGAAATTTCCTTCCTCTTCTGCTCCTAGAGCACAAACTGGGAGAGAAAGGAGAAGGCCTTGGTGGAAAAAGATCTGCATGTCTTGGAGGCCTGCTTACAATTTGATGCAGCTTTGGATCCTGAAGACGAAGAAATGCTGGTGGACAAACCTGGTCCTGTCCGTCAGCAGTCATCAACAGAGGAACCACCTGAACTGGGGCAGGTGAAATTAAATAGTTAAGCCGGCCACACACAGAACCGGGCGGGGCAGGGCGGAGCGGGGTGCGACGAGTCGCCTGACTTGCCCTGTCGTGCTGCTGTCACACACAGAACGAGGCGGGGCACGACAAGTCAAACATTTAGCAAATTTTCATCATTGCCACAGTCACCTGTCAGTGAACTCAATGGGAGCATACTGGTGTGTAGTGTATCATTTTGAAATGGATGTTAATTTGGAACTATCTGCAGCTCTTGGACCACAATGTTAACAACAGAGAGATGTGGGTACACCCTATAAACCTGAAAAGGAATATAGGAAGTTTTATTTCTGAGCTTAGAGCCGAACCCAGACAAGTTTTTTAATTATTGTCGCATGTCAATTTCGACATTCGACTTTGAACTTGAGAGCATTCGGAGCAGAATAGAAAAGCAAAATACCAACTGGAGAACAGCCATACCCCCAGAGGAGCGGCTTTTGATAACCTTAAGGTATATATGTTGGTCCTCTTTTTCCTGAGCATTAGTTATTCAACCATATAATAACACTGTATAGTCATAAATTTTAAATCTTACAGTCATACATGGCACACATACAAATCAGTCGAATATTCGAAACACAACACAACCACGTGTTCAACACAACCAGACAGCTAGATAGTGGAGCCCGGGGAGGGAGGGAGGGTGGGTCCCGTGACAGCGCATGCGCAGAACGCCTGCCCGGCAGCGACTTGCCCCGGGGCATAATTTGTTTCAGCTTCGCATTTTGCCCCGGACCGTCTTTTCGATGTGCCCTGCCCTGCCCGGTCCTGTGTGTGATGCTCCATAGGCACCCGTGTGTTTCCCGTCGCACAAGACGCCCCGGGGCAAAATGCCCTGCCCCGCCCGGTTCTGTGTGTGGCCGGCCTTAGTATGGCTCCCTTATTTCAGTGTAACAGCTTTCAGGCTCACAAAGAGGAAATATGACTAATGGTACAGTTTAAACCACTGTTTCTCTGTCTACAGGTAATACATTTTAGACCCACAGATCACCCAGTGCTAAGAGGTTCAACCTATATATGAAGGACGATACCAAGGGTGATTGAGCAATGTGGGGAGAGTGGCTGTGTTTGTTCAAACCACCTTCTACTCCAAACCTGTTGCTGTCAACTCTCCTTTATAAGCAGTAGCAGTGAGAATACATGGTCATATCCAGCTAGCTGTCTCTGTGGTCAGTTTATCTACCACCCAGAACAATGAATGTTTTCAACTTGCTGGTATTATCTTGTGGCAACTTACTTGGCCATTTCTGCTGATGGGATATTTCAGTGCCTATAGCACATTGTTGGGTTCAGCTGCTGATTGCTCCCCTGAGTGGTGGGCAGATTGGAGGAAGTTTGTATCTTTAATACACGATAAATGACTCATTTCACCACTTTTCCAGTTCGTCCTCAGGCATCGGCCTATCATTGTGCTCCCCTACAGTTGCGGGTTCCGTGCATTGGGAGGTAGATTGTTACCTTCATGGAAGCCACCACTTCCCAACGTGGATGCACATTGTGTTTGGATGTGAGGTAAGAAACAACCAACCGAAATAGAACGTTGGTGAAGCCGACTTGCAACTCTACTGCCACTCACTCTCCAGCAATCTCATGAAGTTGAGAAGAAGGTGAATCATTTCACAGAAATGAATCACAAGGTGGCTGACATTTCCATATCTAAAACTCGGGAATGCTGCGAAGAACGCCTGTCCCCAGGTGAAATAACAAATGTCGTTCTGCTATTCAGGGTTGTACAAGGGTGTTGTGCCATTTTAGGTTGCACCCAACATCCAACAGTCTGGCAGTCCATATTGAAAGTCCTAAAGCACGTCATGTGATTAAGAAGAGCAGATCATAGCAGAACTTTGAGCCCAATTAACTATTCCACAACATCGTCAAAAGTATGTGATTCTATACGCCGAACATCTGTATGGTACTCTCAACACCAGTATCAGATTACTAGATCAGGACCATGTAGTCACTGACAAACGAAGCATAGTGCAGCTGATGGCAGATATTTTCTTACCATCATCTGCCAATTTGGACCTTCAGGTTCAGTAATGAAGAATGGCTGCCAAAAGGCACATGCTGAGCCTTGATTGGTTGGATACGCAGGCATACAATAGCCTGTATACATCCAGGGAGGTGGAGTCTGCGTTAGGGCCCGACATGGTCCAGTACCAGATGCTGAGGCATCTCAGCAAAGATACTAAACCCAATGTTCCGAATATTTTTAATGATATTTGGACCAGAGGACACCTCTGCACTCATGGAAAGAAAGAACACTATTCCCTATTTTAAAATCTGGGAACAACAAGTTGTTTCCAGGTAGTTATCGCAGCATCGCACTGACAAGCTGAGTGGGGAAAACACTAGAGTGGATAGTCAAATGCTGCCTTGTCTGTTGTCTTGAGTACCAAAATCTGCTGAGCTGCTTTCAGTGTGGGTTCAGGAAGCTCTGTTCCACATTGGACAACCCGATCCTGCTGGAAGCAGCGATACAAGATGCCTTCATTTGCAGCCAACACCTTGTTTGTGTGTTCTTCGCTATAGACAAGGCCTGAGATACTACCTGGTGACATGGTGTTTTAAAGCAATTACACGAATTGGGATTTAGTGGAAATCTGCCCTATTTTTTTACAACCGTTTTTATTAGAACATTGCTCCCAGTACCGAGTAGGTAGTGAAGTGTCTGATAATTTTATCCATGAAAACTGTTTCTCAAGGGTCAGTTTTAAGGGTGTCCCTTTTCATCATTGCTGTAAACAGCATTTCAATTTTGATAAGGAGTCCAATAAGATTTTTTTTTATATGTAGCTTAGGAAGTGCTGAGATGCAGTTGCAACTTACACTGATGGCTGGATGAATGTTCAGTACACACTGGTTTTCATTTCTCAGCCGAGAAAACCTGGTGTGTACTTTTTGCTTGTAGCAGAACCTCGCCTTACCTTGAGGAACGCAGTTTTAAGTTTAACTAAAACTGTTCAATTTGTGGGCCCCATTTTTGACAGTAGCCTTAGTTCACTGCCATCTTAAAGATGTGAGTATGTCATGGGGTGCTGACTGCTCCTGCCTGCTATAATTTTGTAGAGCCTTTGTATGGTCAGTTGTAGTATTGCTGCATCGTGTGTTGTTCGGCATGGTATAGCTATCTCTGAATGTTGGATAGTGTCCACCATGCAGGAATTCAGCTTGCCATAGGTTTGTACCACTCCAGCCCAATTACCACCATTTGTGCTGATGCTGGTTAGCCACCACTAGTCGTCCATTGGCTTCTCCTCTCGGTGAGACACTTCTTGCATATTGCCGCAACATCTGGCAGGACAATTTGTGATACAGTCATTAATCAAAATTATGAACTCTCTTATACCAACTGCCATCTAGTCACTAAACCCTTCAGCTCTCGTACAAAGGCATATTTTAGAAGAATATGCGTATGAGTTGCCCTCTTATCACCAGGGTTGGAATAAGTATCCTCCCTGTCATTTAAAGAGGCCCTGAACAATTTTAGAACTCTCTCTGTATAGCAAACTGTTCATTGCTGACATTGTTTTTAGTGATATTTTAAATCTGCATCACACTTTTACCCTGGTATACATCAATGGGTCTAAGCAGGCTAACAAAGCTGGTTGCTCCCTCTGTAGTGTTTCCTCGAGAGATACAAGCTGGATAACAGGTGCAGCTTTTACATTGCCGAGTGTTGCGCTTTGTGAAAGTCAATTCAGCAAATGAAAATAAGTTCGCTATGAAGTACATGATATGTTGCGATTCCCTCAGCTGCCTTCAGGCTTTAGGAAACGCGTGTGAATCGTGAGGTACAAGGCAGTGGATGAAGCTGCCAAGTTAGTCTGTAAGAAGGTAAGATTCAACTTTGATCCAGTCCAAAAATCAGACCTTACTTTGGCTGTGAAAAGAATCGTTGGATGTATGGTAGAGGCAGTGGCTGTAAGCCGAGCATAATAACTTCAGCTGGTCAGACTAACTGTTCAGCTGTGGTGCAGCTCCTTCCAGCAGGCAAGACGGTATGGGGTTCTTCTTACTTGCCTTCGTATAGGGCACTGTCCTTTGACGCATAGTTTTCTGCTCTGCTGGGAGAACACGCCAAAATGTGACTTGACGCTTGTGGCGTATCTTTTGACAGTGCACCACATTTTAACTGATAGTGTTTTATTTTTTAATTTAAGGGCAGACATTGATCTAGCCAATGATCTGTCCCTTGTTTTAAACAATGACAATATTGTGAAGGTTTTAAAATTTTGTAGTTCTGCTGGTCTGGTCCCAAAGATTTTGGGCAGATCTGCCTAGGTTTTAGAATGGACTGGTGGTCTCCGTACAACCGCCAATCCAAGTACTGTGTTTCTACCTTTTACAGTTTTGAGTGTGCCTTGTTAAGTTTGTCAATTTATATCTGAAATTCCTCTTAAATTAACGGTCTGTGACAAATGTGTGAATTTGCAACAGTGTGACCCTGAGATTGGCCACCCACACTCTATTCAAGTGTCCATTCACATCTGCTTTGTTCCCTTACAGGTATAAGGCTCTCTCACCCCTTCTCTCCAGCTCAAGCAAGTAACTGCCTCTAGGAAATCTCCCTTCACAGATCAGTGTTCCACGCACAGTCCGTTCACTGCTGGGTGCGAAATATTCAAAAACATGTGCACTCCAAATATATCCTACTATTTACAGCATATTGCACATTTTACTGCACTGCCCATCTCTGTTAATAAAATAAATGTATGGTTGGGATACCAATACAAATGTAAGCACTGTAATACTGTTCAAGTGTTCATTACTATACATTGTCCACTGTTTTTATTTTATATCCATTAGTTAGAAAACATAAAGTAAGCCAGTTTTTATCAGAGAAATGGAAACCGTTCATGGCTAGTAAAGAAAATGTGAACAATTTTTTTTAGAACTTTAAATGTTTTCTGCATTTTAGAAAGCCAGTATGATTTTACAATTTTTAGTTTTACATCTTTGTCTTCTTCCTTTGATGCCTGCCCCATTCTCTACTCTGTTCTAACTGTGAAAAATTCATAAACTTATTCAACCTGTAGATATTAATGCACAGTAGTATATAATTGCAGTGTCGGCATGCGTATAGCTGTGATGCTGAAATGAGAAACTATTGGTCTTGACTTGGTGGCTCTTGTACCAGGATTAAAAGTGTGAATCTATGTTTGGACAGTTATGGTTACATACTCTAATAACCTTCAGTTCTGGATGTTAGGTCAGAAATCAATTCCAAAAATGATTTCAGGTTATGCAGTAGACTTCACACTTCTCGTGTTACAACTTGCACCTCTAGTACAACCGTTAAATTCCAATTGGCTTTGTTATACATAGTACCTATTCCATCCATTAGTATGTGCTGATGTGTGCATTAAGAGCACTTTCAATAAAATAGTCTTAATATACTGCAAAATAACCATAAACTAAAAATGTTCGTTTTGATTGCAACTTGAAATTTGTCTCCAGTATTAACCATATCCTGAAAATATTTGCATCTATTATATTATTACAAGTTCTTACGTAAATTCATTTTTCAATTGGGGAACATTTTTAGTCCGCTACCTGATGAACTTGCAACATTGATATCCTACACACTGGAGGGTAGCTCTGTATAGATTAATTATACAGTTTGTATGATATTTGGTTCTGGTTTGAGGAGAAACATAACTTGCTCATAAATATTTGTATGTTGTGGAGCATATTCCTTAGTTACAAAAAATAATTATAAGATGTGATAAATGATTACTGCCAATGTTGTTGAATTTTTTTCAGTTGTTTGTCTGCAGAATGCATTTCATTAGATGCACTAAAACATCTTTAGTGGTTTTTGCTATTAAATGTGTATACATATTAGTATGTGGCTTTGGTATTACATTTTGTACGTCAAAGTTATGGTACAAATAATTGTGATTTATTTAATTTTTCTATTTGCATTGATTTGCTGGGAGTAAATTGTGCACAAATCAAGGTAAATGGAAAATGTAAGTAGATTATAAGGTAAACCTTAACTTTGATTTACAAAATACAGGGTGTTTCAAAAAGGACTTTACAACTTTGAAAATTCATATAAATTTTATGAAACAAGGTACAGAGCTGGTTTTGGTTTTGTTTTCAAGGAAAGCACTTCATGTTTTTTTACCTTAAACTAAAGATGTTCTATGTGGCTTCCGTTGGTTATTCTGCAGACATCCCATCGGTAGTCGATTTCTTCCCAGACTCGTACTAGCATTTCAGGTGTAACTTGCTCAGCAGCAGCGTAAATTCTTGCTCTAAGTTCAGGTAGAGTAGCCGGCAAAGAAGGTACGTACACCATATCTTTTATGAAACCCCAGAAGAAAAAATCTAGCGGTGTCAGGTCTGGGGAACGGGGGGGCCATGCAATTGGCGCATCGCGGCCAATCCATTGACCTGGAAAGTGGCCATTGAGAAAATCCCGGACGTCAGTCAGATAGTGTGGTGGTGCGCCATCTTGAATAAAGAAATCATTTCGTTCTCGGTCATCCTCATCGATCTGTGGTATCAAAAATTGTTTCAACATATCAAGGTACACTATCCCATTGATGGTTCTCTCTTGGAAAAAAAAAAGGGGCCGTACATTTTCCTCTTGTTCAACGCACAAAAAACGTTCACTTTAGGGCTATCACGAACATGTTGCAATGTTTCATGTGGATTTTCACTGCCCCAAATCCTACAGTTGTGTGTGTTAACCTTGCCACTTAAGTGAAAAGTTGACTCGTCAGAAAATATTATGTTGTCCAAGAAATGTTAATCATCATCCACTCGGTTTAACATATCCAGACAGAAGTTCCTACGTGCAATCTTATCAGTGTTTTTAATTGCTTGTAAAAGTGAATATTGGTATGGTTTCAAATGCAAACGTATTCTCAACACACGCCAAACCGTCGTATGTGTAATTTGCAGCTCACGAGATGGACGCCGGGTCGATTTCGTAGGGCTGTTGACAAAACTTTTTCTCACTTGCTCAACGACCTCGTCAGATGTGCTTGGACGACCTGAGGATTTTTTATGTTTTACTGAGCTCCCTGTTTCTACAAAACATCTATGCGACTCATAAATTGTAGGCCTACTAGGAGGATCTTTAGCATACTTGGTACGAAAATTACGCTGAACTGTTGTCGCAGACTTCGATTCTTCAAACCAAAACACACAGCTAGCATGCTCGGGTCCAGTGAAGGCAGCCATCTTTAACATAACTGCCGCTAGTGCTTGTGCGGCGCGATTAGGCACTAGCGGACTATGCGACTCAAAACTTGAAGTGTTTTCCGCTAAAACAACACCAAAACCAGCTCTGTACCTTGTTTCGTATAATTTATCTGAATTTTCAAAGTTGTAAAGTCCTTTTTGAAACACCCTGTATAATACCAAAATCCCATGATGTTGCACACACATTTAACATAAAAAATGATTCAAGATGTTTGTGAATGAAGTGAAATGCATTTGGTAAAAAAAAAAAAAAAAATGCAGTAAAGTATTTATCGTTATTTAAAATCTTGTGCATATGTTAATTCTGCAGCTTATTCCATTTATGAACTAGGGGCTTGTGACAGACTGCTAGCAGAGTTACAACACTAGGGGCTATATTGCCCTTTTGGTAATACACCCTTAAAAAGTTACAATTTTTAAATCAATATAATCACACAAAGTTGGCGATTTTAAAATAAATTTAGTACTTTTACTGCTTTTTGATGCTTGGAGATGCTCAATAAGCCACATGGACTATCATGGAAGACTGATAAATTATTGGTGCTAATGTAATGCATGATACATATTATTGGACCACATATTAGAGTAAGTGATAGGTTTTAAATCTAGGCAGACAGTTAATGGTCATCTTGGTCTTTTTTTTCCAACCTTAGCCAACAAAAAAAGATGCATATTTCCCAAATAAAATTGGAGGTATACATTTTCACATCTTAGATGCCACCATTTACATTGTAAAATGGTGAGGGGGTGGACTGAACAGTAAGCAGATAGCTGCAGGAAAAAGAAAAAAAAAAACTATATAGTTGTAATGGTTTATCCTAAATGTTTCATGTAACCAATTTGAATATTGGATATTGATAGATTTTATTTTGCCAAAAGTTAAATACAGCAAGTTGGATAGAGGTGGCAAATTGCTTTGTGTTGAATTGCTTTTGTGTGTTTTGCTCTTCAGAAGAGTCCAAATTATTACATGTGCACAGTGGAATAGTTTCGTTTGTTAGGTTTTTGTGGTTAATAGTACAGCCAAATGAAATATAATGTTACTGTTGAAGTTACAGGGCATGGAAGTTAGTGCCCTACAAAAATATCACTTTTTAAATCTGTTCAGTAACATTTAATTCTGTTGCTTGAGAAATTTCACATTTAGAAGGCATTATGGTGCTGAATACAAATTGGAAAAAGAGCATCTGATGCTAGAGCCAAAATTGTTATTTGCTTTTAACTATTAATTGGTTAATTCTCACCAATTTGCAATTACCACTGTTCTGGTTTATGTCCATTGAATGGTTAGAGTTTTTTAAATGTTCATTTGTGATTCATTGTGTGTTAACACAGTACAGTTGTTCATTATATTTTAGGAATGTCAGAGAAGGGATCTCCATCTCACATAGCCCAAGGCCAGCAATCTCAGCAACAGTCGAAGTGGTAATGGTCATCCCCATTCTTCAGGTACACCTTCTGCAGTATTAGTGAGAATTTTGGACTTCATTATGTTACATTAATTTTGGTTATTTGTTTTCATTAATCTGTAAGATACTTTCTGTAACAATATGTGAGAGAGAGACATTCCGTGCATTGCTAAAGTATTATTTCTGCAAGGCAAATTATGTTTGTACGTTTTCAAGTTTTTGTTCATTCTTTATTACTATTGCTACATTATAAGTATCAATTATATTTGTGTTCCAACTTTATTTAAATATTTCCGAGTTCTTGGTATTTATTTTAATTTTGTTTCTCACTGATATATATTGTAAATTTAGCTGTACCTTGTTCTTAATATTGAAGCTGTCTGCATATCTTCTGCTGCTATTGTTTATCATCTTTGATGACTGACTAAACTAATGTTATAGAGAACATAATTTTTCCAAAAGAGCATTTTTAATATTTCATCTACTGTTAAATATACTACGTCATTTGAATGACAACACTTTGCCATATTGACTAGAAACATTTTATCTAGTAGTCTTGTAATTTTAATTTGTGTTTTGTCATAAATATCAAAGAAAGAAGTTCCACTGTCACATGAATATAAAAACGTCTTACCAGAATGTATGCACTTGGTGAAAATCGTGCACTTAAAGTTGACAGTGAGCACCATTATTTTCGATCAAACTCTTATTAAATTGTGTAGAACTGAAGGAGCACAAGGCAAGCATGTGTTATATTATTTTTAAATAGTAATATTATTTTATTTAAATGTTCCATGTTCTGAAAGTCCACCTACAAAAACTGTGGAAGTCTGATTTTTCTTAGAAATATACACTATTGTCCATAATTCATTCTAAAACATCTCGGAGTGAGTTTTACAGCAGTAACTTGTATTTGACCATGGATACAAACATTTGTTCATATAACCATGTATTAAAATAAGGAACGATAGAGAAAGTAAACCTAGCACGTTTTATAATATTTTGGAATATAAACTGATTGTATGAAGAAATGAGCACATGCAAGTGAGTCAGATGTGTGCACACTGAGACTCTATTACTTTGAGTAGCGAGTCTCTTATTATTATCATCATCATCCTCCACCATTATCCATCATTCGTGTCATTATCCATCATAATTGTAATCCTGTATTAACACTTTGTTTTGTACTGTAATTAAGCTAATAAAATTTCCATTTACTGTGTAAAATTGCTTGTGCTGTATTGAAAATTTAACAGTAAATATAAAAATCATAACATTTTGTTAATTCAATAAATTATGCAGTTATTTTGTTTTCTGTTGACATTTAATTCAATTGAGTATATATGATGAAACATGTAACAGACAAGTATTTAATAAATGTTCTTTATTAAAATATATCAATTAACATTTAGTCAGAGTGTATGATTAGAAGTTTTCAATTTTCGTAATCAGTTTTATTTACATTAACTTTTTTATTATTCATAAATAGTTATGAATTTTCTAAGTCTTATGTTTGCACCATTCAAAAACTAACAGGTTACAAGAACATCATATTTAAAAATGATTCCAGCTGGGATTATCCATTACCAACATAAAGGTCCTTTCCATCACATATATTGGCAGATAATTAATTGTCTTGGTTTAGTTTATCAGCGATTCTAAAGTAATTTGTGTTGTAGAAATTGACCATGGAAAGTGTGACAATGTTTTTAAGCATTACTAATTAATTTCTGAAAAAAAGTCCTATGTTAGATTTTAGGCTTTCAAATGCTTAAACAAATTCTGAATTATACTGGAGCAATTCTGTAGATACTCGCTGAGATATAGTTTATTAACCCAGCAGTTCTCTAAAGTGGGGTAAAAAATTGCCACCTATATTTTCTATGGCTCAGACCCCACGGCAAATTGAAATATTCATGGGTGAGAGCAAAATTCTTTTATACTCCAAATTTTCCATGGTACTATATTGTAGAATATAAGTTGCATCATTTTCTGTTAATGATCTAGGTAAATACTGGAGTAATGATGTTTCCAGTTAGCAAGCATTTCAAAAACAGAATAACACATTTCTGAATTAGTATATTTTCCTTACGGTAGGAACACCTCCAATGAGGGAAAAAAAATATGAAAACTCGTAAACCACTGAGAAAATAGATGAATGCTTAAAGAGTTTTCTTTTGAAATCAAAACTTGAATAATTCTTCATTTTTGTAATATCATTGTGTACTTGAAATTTTGCTCCAGTCACAAAGTGTAGTGGCTGAGCATTTGGGAGGAAGTTCATTTGAATCCCTGTCCAGCCATCTAGATATGGGTTTTCCATGGTTTCCCCAAATCACTCCAGGTGAATACCAGGATGGCTCCTTCAAATGCCATGGCTGAGATCCTTCCTGTTCCTTGCCCCCAGTCCTTTCCCACCTCTGATGATGAGCTATAAGAAAAAAATAAAGTGCTACAGGTGAATAATAATTAAAAAGTATTTTAAGAACATTCAAGTCACATTTGGCAAAAGTCTTTGAATAGATGGTCAGACCTATTACTGAAATAGGGTATGGAGTTCACATTTGGGATACCACATAGAAATTGTCCTTTATGGGTTAGGTATGCATAAAGCACTAAATTATAATTTTTCAATGTGTAAATATTTCACTATGTATTAATGCCTATTTGAGGATTATTGACTATGAATCACTCTCAGTGAGGGAGGTATAGTGTAACATTGCACATTGAAAAACACTCTGTATATATCCAAATTTTATTCACTCCTATCAGAATTATCCAATTGTATTTCCCTGTCAACAATGTTGGCCATGTCGTCGCATGGATTTACAATTTTGATAACATTGTTCTCATTTGGCTCATATTCCTTAGAGTAGCCTACAATTTATCCTTCATGTTGCCTTAAAATATGCTGTAAATTGTTCATACTTATGCTGCTCTAACACCACTTGTACATTTCTCTATTGCCTTCGAACCATGCAGTGGATTCAAAATTGCAACCACTCATTTTACATTTTTCAGTGTGAAGAGAAGTAAATATAGAAAAATGTATGATGCATGATCACTGTTTGTAGACTAAAAAAAAAAAAAAAAAAAAAAAATCCTCCCAGTTTCATATCTACTATTTTGAGCTTCACACTGTGATATTTACCTGATTGTGGCATTAGGTTGCAGAAAGTAATAAGATACCAGGTGTTGAACACATGATTTTTTTATTATATACATCAGATTTCATTATATTAACCATTCTGTAGCCCTGCCTTTTGAAATTATTCTGTACCAGTTCACAATGAACTGTTTTGTAATGAGACTGGAAAAAAAATATGGTTGGACTATATTGTACTATTTAAGATTTCGGGCTTGTAAGTATTGAGTATCTAAACTGTTTAGAAATGTTATAAATGCTGGTTTGATAGAATGTTTTGAAATATTTCTAGCTTTTATAAAATTACACACATTTTACAGACTTTATTTTGGAAAATTGCACTATTTCGGTTTTGGGATTGAAACATTGGCATCACCAGCACTGGCTAGTCTGCTTCAGCTCCAGATTTAAAGCATTAAGTTATGTGTTGCTTTTCAGAGGGTTCAGAAGGAAAAAGTAGAATTGTAGTTCGCAGATTTTATCACATTTTATGCCAACTCTGCTTATATCTACATCAGATCTTCATTCAAGATATTACTGCTCTTCTATCATCATTTGGTCACTTCCATCAAGAGAGGACAATTTTTATGAACAAATTATGGCATAGCCATAAGCAGCCCTTTGACTTGTCACCAGCAAATATTGTCTTTTCCTGCCTTCCTTTTCAAAAATCATCCACTCCGCACTCTTCAGGTATTTTTGCTGCTTCCATTGAAACAAACTAAGTGTAGGTCAAGAATTTATAACTATACGAGGTAGGTCTGATAAGTACTTAGCCTCTCTTCCCAATAACGCCACTGTCTCCAGTAAAATTTCAGCCAAATCGGACTAGTAGTTTTGTTTTGATCGCGTGTGAAAGTGGGTGTGTCCGTGGATTTTAGAAAAATGGAAAAAGAGCAATATCGGTCGGTGATTCAACTCTTGTTTTTGGAAGGAAAATCGTGCAGCAAAATCAAAGAGCACTTGGATGTTGTGTACTGTGACTCTTTTCCTTCGATGGTGTCTGTCAAAAATTGGTTTAACGAGTTTCAACGTGGTCGCACGTCGGTTTAAGATGAGCCACTCCCAGGTGCGCCGAAAATGGTTACCATGGAGGATAACATGATAAAAATCCACGATCTCGGATTGGCAGACCGCTGATTGAAGGTGCGCGAGATTGCTGGGTCAGTACGCATCTCAAAAGACTGCGCGAGTCATATCTTGCATGAAATTTTGGGCATGAGAAAGCTGTCGGCACAATGGGTGCCGCGTTTGCTCACTCCGGACAACAAGCACAACTGTGAGACCACTTCACAGCAGTATTTGATGCTGATATGCACAATCTGAAGGAGTTTCTGAATTGTTGCATGACCGTCGACGAAACCTAGATCTACTCGTACACACCCGAGACCAAGGAACAGTCAAAACAGTGGACTTTACCCGGCGAACGTGCTCCAAAAAAGGCGAAGACTGTTCCATCGGCTGGAAAGTTGAGTTGCCACAGTTTTCTGGGATTTACAAGGTGTGATCTACACAGACTACCTGGAGAAGGGCAAAACGATCACAGGGCTTTACTATGCTGAATTATTGGGCCGATTCGACGCTGAATTGCAGAAAAAACTGCCCCATTTGGCGAAGAAAAAAGTGCTCTTCCACCATGACAACACACCGGCTCACATCTCCGCCGTCGCCATTGCCCAATTGGTCGAATTGAGCTACGAACTGCTGCCATATCCACCATATTCTCCAGGTTTGGCCCCATGTGACTTCTTTTTGTTTCCAAACTTGAAGACACTTGCCGGACAGAAATTTGAGTCGTATGAGGATGTTATTGCCGCCACGGAGGCCTACTTTGCAGAGCTCCAGAAAACGTATTTTTCAGACGGGATAAGGAAGTTGGAACATCGCTGGGTCAAGTGTATCGAGCTAAAAGGAGACTGTTGAGAAATAAATTGCCACTTTTCCAAAATTTTAGTTTTTTCTTTTGTAGGTTAAGTACTTATCGGACCGCCCTCATACAAGGTAGTAATATACATAACTCCTGTGGTCAATTTAAACCAAAAAAGCTTCATCTAAAATTGACAAATGTGTTTTTAGAATCACAAGTCTTAATTGCATGACCTGATATGGCTGAAATATGAACTTCACCTATATTTATCCCAAGGGTTCATTCTGAAAAATTTCGAAGAATTTTTGTTTAGTTTGAATGGACCTAGTAGTATTAAAGAGAGAGACGGAAAACAATTTCGGTTTATAGTAGATACCAAACAGTGTGGAACTTTCCCTCCCTGAATGTGTATCTTCTTAATGGCATTCATCTCAGGGTCCCAGTGTGCTGCTATAAAGAAAATTGAAAACTTGAACTTTCTTAAAGAAATTCTGTTTACCCAGTTTGTCAAATATATTTGCCCACAGTTATGTTGGAAAGTTATATCCTTACTATGAATTTGAAGTCTTCAAAACACTTTTACTATGCACTGAACAGATGATGTCTGAAGGTGTCCATTGTAATAAACTTGTTACCTACCTTTCTAATGAGCCTGATGGGTGAGATAGTAATGCTCAGGTCTTGCTTTGTGCAGGATATGGGTTTAAATTCCTCTTTAACCATCCAGATTTCTGTTTCAGAAATCATTCCAGGCAAATGTCTGGATGGTTTCCTCAAAAGGACACATTTGAATTCCTTCCCATTCCTTGTATCCATTCTCAACTGGTTCTAATGATCTCACATCAACAAGCCACAGAGCAAAAAGGCAACAAACCATTTCTTCCTTCTATTTCTTACACGTGTGATAAGATTTCGAATGAGGAATTTAGAAATTGTATAACATGAAAATGCTCTACGAATTTACTTGCCAACGTCATCAGTTTTTGCAATTTATTGTAGTCTGCTAATGATCCCATCTGGCTGTTATTTTTTGTAGAGTACTTTATTCTTTATTACCATCGTCATCCAGTTTCCAGCTACTGTATGGAGCTACTTTGTACACAAGGCTCTCCATCTTCCTATCAACTATTTGTCACCATCTTGGTCCAGTTCTTTCCTCTCTTCAGCACAAGTTCCTCCATTCGTCTCGGCCATCTATCCCTTGGCTTCCTTTAGGCAATTACACTTGTATCTTCATGTATTTTACTTAGTATTCTCTGCTCCCCTATTCTCATAACATGCCCATACCATCTTAGTCTTGCTTTCTCTATCCTGTCCTGCAAAGGTTCCTCTTTTACTGATCCCTAATCTTTTCATTTTGTCCCGTCACTTATAGTCCGACCCCTTTTCCATGTGGCAACTGTACAAAATAGTTGGGTGGGGAGGAGAGGATACTGCCAGTGGGAGTGAGGTACAATCAGGACTAAAACTTCCCCGGTACTGTTACAGTAACTCTGAAAGCCATACAGGAATCCTGAAAAGTTGTGGCGATTGTTATGACAGAACCTGCCATTGCTAATATATCTTGCGGGAGGGATGTAGTATCAAAAATTCATATGAAAACAAGTATTTTACTGCTATCACTATAGTCATAAAAACAAACATCGATTTAATAATGAAATACACAGTGCAGTATAGTATTTTCATAGAGCTTTGACTTACGGATTTCATCAAGACAAAAAATTAGGCTCAGCATGGTGTTAGTCTTAATTTTTGAAGAAAATTTTAAAACTATTGTAATATCTTCCAAAACTGGACAAGGCACAGCAGTTGCTGATGATGACACACAATCAAGTGAAAAGAGAAATTTATATTAACTGCTGAAGCTGCTCTAGGAAATAGGGTGAAACATTTACAGAGATGGAAACAGTTTCATTGGCATAGTAGTGATTGTGTATACAATACTTCATCCAGTCTCAAACTTTTGCTTGTTTATACCCGAATAACTGTATTGGCTGAAATCCAAACATAAGAAAGGAGTGACATTTTAAGCTAACAATGATCTCTACACCTGATATTTATCTTCCAATTAACATTAATTGCCTTTACTTTCTGATCCATGAATTGTGAAGCTTGATTTCTTGTACTACTTGAATCTACTAACTAATTTGATATGAACTTTTCATTCATCAGTATTGCAGCCTGCCTTGACTATTTCCAGAAAACGATGAAGGTATCTTACAAAATTTAATATTGATCTAAAATTAATATATAACTGAAAATTATAGAATATTTATCTTAATGATCATGTTTTGGATGTAATGATTAATATTTTTAAATCGTCAAATCCTCTCTCAGGATGTCATGTGTCATAATGTATTCGCTTCCATAAAGTTTAACTATTAAAAATGTGGATACTAAATGTAATGCAGAAGCAGCTATAAGGCTAAATTTTAAATATGAAACTTATGATGTGAAAATTCATCCACTGGGATACTGTTTGGTGTATAATCGCTCCAATACTGAATATGCTCTATTACACGTTTTCATCTGCTCCATGTTGTCATTTACATGGTAAACTGTGTTCAACCAGTGGAGGGTTATTTCAGCAGGCATTCAAGATTTGCGTGTTTTTGTTCTCTTTGTCCAAGCATATGTTTATCACAATTTATCACTGCATTCAACTGCAGTGCCATCAAGTGCATATGTGGGTGGAAGAGAGAATAGTGGAGAGAACTTTTTTTCCCCCACAGTTACTGAACTAAATTTGCCAGATGGGCTAATGCTGACTTGAGAGCTGTATTCTTATCTCACCAAGCAGGGTCAAATGCTACAACCTAAATTAATTTACTGATTTGATGTTAACTTTTCATTTCATCAGAATTTTACTGTCTAGATTTTTCTGCTGCCTCTTCCCTTTCCTCCCATACTTTTACTGAAGGATGGCAGTTCTAAAAATATACAAAATCAGAGCATTCACATTTCTGAGTAAACTTTTACTTCTCGGTTTTCCTTTTAAATTTCAGTGTTCCTTTCTCAAACTGTTGAGAGTGCCCATGTAATTTTTTTCGTAGAAATCAACATCTAACAATAGCATTAGTAAGTAGAAACTTCTAATTTGTATTGATGACAGAACAAAATGATAGCATCAGTGAATCGCCCAGCCCACTCGCTTCACACCTTGTTTTAGACTAAAATTTTTAAGATGCCACTTGTTAAAATTGCCACTTTGCTTCTTTAGAAAAGGAGTTGTAAACACACCTTGTTTTAGACTAAAATTTTTAAGATGCCACGTGTTAAAATTGCCACTTTGCTTCTTTAGAAAAGGAGTTGTAAATTCATCTCTCCCTTTTTTTTCCTCTTCTTCCATCTTTTCCCACTAATGCTTTGGGTATGGGACTTTCTCATTACAGTTGATGTAACTGTATCCGTTTTGTTTTGTATCTAGGCTTAATAATTTAAGCAATATAAATAATAAAGAATAGGGGAAATAACCCATCACTCGCCAAAGTTGAAGGCCATGACAAGTGAAACACATGTGAGATGAACAAAAACATATACATTATTCTGGTTTAAAATCTTATTCATGTGACAAGGAACGAGCCATTTTGCTAAGAAGGTGTGCACATGCTGAAGTTACTCCATGACTGGCTTCCACTGCCTAGCCAGTAATGGGGTGAACTTCGACATGTGCACCGAAATATTGTATATGTGTTTGTTTGTATTGTATGGTTTTCACTTATCGCAGCCTTCAACTTTGGTGATTGATGAGTTATTTTCCATATCCTTCATATTTATATTGCCTAAAAGCTGATTCCTTTTTCCTTAATATGGATATTTTAAGCAAATAGATTTAATATATACACAGTAATTGGGAGATAATTGGTTTTAGCATCTCTTACATTTGTAACTTTTAATTTTAACCATATGTGTTCAGAACTATCAGACTGTGTCTATTTATGATTTTAAGTCTCTCGTCTCGGAAGTAATATGTCTGATTTTTTTGTTCCCTATTTGCTTTGTATTTTTATGATTTTGAATGGCAGTTCAGTATCACCCATGTTTTGATTCCCATTTTTTATCTAAAACTTAAGAGAAATCTAAAACTAAGGAAAGATAGGGAAAATAAGACCCAACACTTACCACAGATAACAGCGGCTGGGAGTGACAAACTCAAGTTGACAATATTTCAGTGGCTAACCTTCTTGCTAGTAGCGGAGTCAGATGTGCACACACTGATGTCTGCTTGATGAATCACCAAGTGGACTCCGCTTAGTGTCTCACACCACTAACTTGTGTTCGTCGTTTCAAGCTGCCGTCATCTGTGGTAAATGTTGGGTTTTATTTACCTATACTTCCTTAGTTTCATTGCCTTAAAGCATTTTCCTGCTCATTGTTAAGTGGAATATATGTAGATTAAAATAAGCTGTGACAACACTCTTTAATATTAGTTTCATTGTTATGCTTGTTACCTTACCTTACCTTCTATTTATGGTACTACTTATTTAAACTTTAAAATGAATAAACACTTAATAGAGTATTTAATTTTTCTCACTTTTACCAAAGCAGTAATGAACAAGTATGGTGAGTAAGTAAATCGTAACACTCTGGCTTCGCATTTTGAAGACGTGGTTTCGAACCTCTTTCCATCCACCCAGATTTCGGTTTTCCACAATTTCCTTAAATCAGTCCAGGCAAATGCTGGATTGGTTCCTTCAAAAAGGCTGTGGCCAAATTCCTTCCCTTATTTTTTTCCCACCTCTAATGACCTTGATGTTGACAGGACATAAAGCCACAAAGGGGGGAAAAAGCCACATTGACCTTGTGCTCTTTCAATTTAATAAGAACAGATAAATTTGTCGTTGATTAATTTTTTTTTTTACTGTAGGATGTTGTGGTTGTATTCTAAGTATATTTTTAAATAAACATTACTTCTATAACAGAAAATAAATTCTGAATTATATTTTGCATTGCCAATAATTACTTATTCCTCATTTCAGACAGGGAGGTTCAAGGAACTGAAGACAGTCACTTGCTGCACTGAGGAAGTATGAGCCATTTTGTACTTAATGTTATATATATATATACTCATGGAAAAATGAAGTACACCATTCCTTGTTGTTGATAGTTGTAAATATTGTGTCCATTATTCTCTCTTTCTCTGCCTCTGATTTTGTTCACATCCCTTCCTCTACCCTTTTCTTTTTTAGTCAAATGTATATTATAGGAATATTTAATTTCTTCATATTTGTATATTCTGCAGGCACATTGTATGCAAACAGTTTTGTTACATCTCTGCTACCTGGCATATTCTAGTCATAACTGAGGACAATTATATTGTACATTATAAAAGTTTTTATCTCCTTTTCAAATCCTGTGCAATGCAAAAGGCCCTATGCAAAGCCACAGGAATTTCTAAATAATAGTCTTGGTTTGTAACCCAGTACTAGCTACCAATGTTACAAGAAAGGGCTGTAGTGTTTACTTTCGCAGCAGAATGTATAGATTTAAAATTTTTCTCAAGAGTAAGGAAATAAATAATATATATATATTGCTAACAAAACTGCCATTATAGGGCTGTCAGGTTCATAACCTAGCTGGGTTGACTAAACTACACACTGTTTACAGGGTTACAAAATTGTTTTCTGATTTACAGTACATCTATTCACAGCAGTATTACTGTTTAAAGTCAATCCTACAGGAGCAGTAGATGTTTCTGAATAATTACATAGTTTTAAATAAGATTAATTTTAACACAGCAAATGCAAGAATTGATACTAGTGGAGGAGCAGCAATGATAGATTCTTCATCCAAAAATTAAAAAGAAAATCATATATTCTACTAAATTTTACATATTGTCACTGTCTTCCATGAACATCATAAATGAAGTCCTGAAATTGTAATAATCTGAACTTACTAACCTGCTTTAGACATTCCACTATATGTTAATTAACCTATCCTGTTGTAATTTAATCTCTCTCCTTCTCTCTCCCTGTGAAACACAAATATGCCTAATTTGTGTATGTATTTTGATAGCATTTATTAAATTACAATAGCTTAGTTAACAAATGTGGTAGTAATTGATTGGTATAATTTGTATGACCAGCCTCTTTTATATGTATGTATTTGTTTGCATGATTAAAGTGTTAGTCTCCCATAAAAAGATTGGTATTGAACATTGTGGAAAATAGAATTCTGTTAATGCTCAAGCTTGTTAATTACATACTCAGACTAGGGTGTGGAATTTTTAGTGCTATAAACACTGTGCAGATACTGTTGGCCACAAATACTGTAGCAGAATGTGCTGCAGAATTTATGTTAATGTTCCTTTAAAAATTGGGAGAGGAGGGGGATGGCTATTCCTGTAAAGCAAAAAATTTGAAGGAATTTGAAATCTTCAGTTTCTTCAGATGTTTGTTTGGTTTAATTTTTTAAGATGTTCTGTGTGCTGTATGTTTAAGAATTTGTTTCTTTTAAATGCATAGTTAATTTTCATAATAATTTGTCAAAGAATCCAAGACTATGTAATTATTCTTACTTCTTAATATCCATAGTCATTATGTACTGCTGTTAACAGAATATGAGAGTATTCTGTATATGCTTGTACAGTGTGAACTGCTTCAGGTATATGAATAAAAGATACCTACATATAAAGAATGAACACTTACCACAAATGTAGGTGTTATAAATCGGAGAAAATGCATCCTTCGGTGACATCCTAGTTACAATTCCTATGTCAGTTCAGTTGTCTGTTATATTACACCAAAATATATATGTTGTTGTCTTTTGTGGGAAAAAAACACCTGTTACAGATACAACCCTTCTTGGACATAGGATATATTGTTTTCAAGCTTCTTTTTAATAATAACAGTAGTTATGTAATCGTATATTTTCTCGGCGCATCTACTGCCTGAAGATTTCTTGGACATATGGCCGACTAACTCTGGTTGCATGCCTGAGATATCTTCAAGCAATGGCAGTAGTGTATGATTAAGTTTTCACTTTGTCAGTACTAGTCCAGATGTACAGGCACTTTGTTAATAAGTTTTTCAGTTTAACGATCAACAAATAATTTCACTCCATTAGTTGAAGTGAGAGAAAGAGAGAGTCTCTGAATAACTGAAAAAATATCGAACACAGATGAATCTAGCACTTTCCTTGCCACCACTGGCTTCCTATTTATTTTTTCTCATCGTAGAAAAAACAATGCCATTTCTGAAAATACAATTTTAATGAGGGTTAAGAACAGTAATGTTATATCAATAGAGCAAATTTTGGTATATTAGTTTTAGGGACACACAAGTTTCCCCTTGGAAACTAAAAGGATTGTTATTTTAGGACGGGGTACATTATGTTTTAAATGCATTTCTGCATAGTCAGTGTAAAATATGTTGTTTATGAAACACATTTCCCTTCGATCCAAAACAAACAAAAATAACTTAAGTAACAAAATAAAAATCAGTCAGTTGAACTTCATATTTCACTTCTTAACATAATCTCTAATGCAGTCTCCATGGCCAGCTAGTCAGTTTAACAAGTTATGTATACCGTTGTCTGAAAATTTTCATAAACTATACCTTCAAACCTAATATGATTACTAGCAACAAGTATTTTCCATATTTATAAAGAATGAAACTATAAACATGGTGGGTGCCTTCATGATAGCATGAAAATCACGTTGAAAAGTTGTTGAACTGGTGGTAACTTGAAATTAATGCATTTTTTGAAGACCACATATTCTTTGATTGATATATATATATATATATATATATATATATATATATATATATATATATTGAGATAGTTAAAAGATGCATTGATAAGCTATAAATAATATCTATGTATACAAGTAAAACCTTGCTTTGGCTTTTATTGAGACAACTAATTTTTCATTCTATGGTCACAGACGGTTAAATACCTGAAATTCTAGTGCCATTTTTCTTTGTGCTTAATTTCTTTTTTCTTTATTATCAAATTTAATAGTTTCAAGTTAAATATTTCAGTACTCATTTTATGCAGTTATTTTGCGGAAGATAATGTGCTCAGTTACTGTATTGAATATGCCACTGTGAGAGAAACGCAATGTGAAATAATGTTTGGTTATCTAAGGGGGAAACATAGTTTCATTATTATTTGTGACAGTCTACGGTAATTTTTGTAAAAAACTGATCTACTTGACTATGATTGTTAGTCAGTTTTTAGTTTTCTTTGCTGTGACTAGGATCTTTTTTTTAAAAAAAAAAGGGGGGGAAGGACCACCCCCTGCCTATCTAATGCCACGTTAATTTAAGCAAGTATTTGACCTATTTCTGAAAAAAAAAAAACTATTTGATGCAGGACCTTAATATTTTTACTGAATGTTACATGATGCTAGTAAAGTCAACTGTACAAATATCTACTTTATATGTTTTATAGTTTTTAAGAAATACTTTTTTAATTTATTAATAAAAATATTAAGTTTTTTCTGCAAAAAAAAAAATGTTTTTTTGTAGACCTCCTAATTGGGGAATATTAATGCTTGTAGTACCAGAGGTGGCTTTTTTTTGTTATGCAGAGTCCTTGAAAATTTCACTCAATTATCTTTGATAGTTTCTGATATAATGGGGCTTACGTATTGAAAATTTTAGTTTGCGGGAAATTGACTTTAAAGAAAACTACTACTCGCAAACGCACTTGAACATAACTAACAGCTTGTTTCAAAGTGTGTTTTTTATAATCGGCAGAAACAGGAGAATACCGACCGTTGCTCTCCATGGACAGCCAACACACTCAGGAGTCAGAAAAAAAAATCCCTAACGTGCAATATAGGGGATATAAAGGTCTAAAATATATGCAGAAAAGTGGGAGTGGCACTGAAATGCACGTGGTAGGAAAATGCTATTTAAAGGCCCGAAAAAAAAAAATCGGCGAAATCCTATTCAGGATAGTTAAAGAATACTTTAAACTATCGAAATATGATGAAAATTGATTTTTTTATTTTCCGACCTAAACCACAGGATGATCCCCTTAACGTTACTTGGGCAATGTAATTGTCATATAATAACAGATGACTCTGCTTTAGTCATATAAATGAAGTGTTTACTCTGTGTATTAAGGAGCAAAGAAGTAATAAATTAGTTAGCTAACACTATAAAAGTCGAACATCTGACCTGTAATTCTGTTAGCTAAAAATATTGTTAAAATGCTACCAATGAAGAATTTAATTATGATAGTTATTATTATAAGCAAAAACTGTTGTTGTTAACACTAACAAATGGGCACCCATTTGAAAACCTGCTTTTAAATTATTTTGATAGTGGAAACAGTTTTTCTATGTATGTGCTTGGCTTACAGCTAAAATGACCCATCAAATGTGAGTTTGGCTAAACATTTTGGTTTGTTTCAACACTCCTTTATGTCCATGATGTTTCATTTCATGTCCATGATGTTTCATTTCAGTGTCTAAAGTTACTGACATTAATCTTTAAAAATATATGTAGGAGTTAGATTTTCTCAAGAACAATTTTTAATGTCTAAACTCATCCATACAAATCTGTCTTTTCCTTTCATCACAAACTAGTTAAAAAAAAAAGTGTTTTTATAATATAAAATACACTTTTCTGCCAATGGAGTAACATTTCTCATGATGTCATACTCTGTGTATCAGATGTCTCACATTATGTAGTGACTTCTGTTTCCTTGCTGTTCCACTTCCTATGCTACTCTTCCTGCCAGTCAATTGTCCAACAGGATGGGGTATCACGTGAAAATAATGCAAGAATAGAATCGGCCACTGTCGTGGTTTCTTCAAAACCGAAAACTAACTGCTTATGGGCTTTGATATGTTATTTCTCTTACTTGATTAACATGGGCTAGCTTACCAAAATAATTTGAAATATTGCACCCCTTCTTCTCTGCATTTCATTTCATATTAACAGAAACCACAATATAGTCTATCGGCTTCATTCATGTAAAATTATCACTATAGTTTTTCTGTTCTCTCATTTTTAATTGTTTACTTCATACTAGTTTTTCAATCACATTTCCAGGGTTCTTTATTTTTTTATCTCATTTTTAGCATGTTTTGTTCTGTATTTATTTTTATACTTTCACCTTCTTAGTCATTTAGAGCTGGCCGGGTCTACTAGGAACAAAAGCCTCTCCAGTGCTTCTTGTTCATCCACCATCTCTCTTCTTCCACTGCTGCCCAATTTCCTCTTCTTTTTTCCACACATTTTTAACACCTTTCATCCATCTGTCCCTCTGCGCCTCTTTCCAGTCAGCTCCATGCCCAATATCTTTCCTGGTATCTTTCTCACTCCTGTTCTCTTTACATGCCCATACCACTGTAACCTAGATTTCTCTATTCTTTTTGTAGCAGTTCCTCCTTGGTCATCTCCCTGATTCTTTAGTTCCTTATTTTGTCCCTTCTAGTTACTCCTACACTACTGTGAAATTTCATTTCCATAGCTTGTACCCTCCCTTTGCCCCTCCCCTTCATCACCCATGTTTCCGATCCATATGTCAAAATTGGCACAAAGTAGGTTTTATAGATTGCCTCCTTAGTCTTTTCGAAACATCCCTACTCCATACCAGACCTCTAAAACGCTCTTAAAAATCTGTCTGCATATCTTCCTCTTTTATTTAACTCCATCTTGTTCCCACCATTTTCTTCAATCCAGATTCCCAAATATTTGAAACATTCCACTTTATTTAATTGCTCTCCTCCAAGTGATATATATATGCCTATGTCTGTCCTGCTCTTCTTTCTTTCTTGTGATCAACATTATTTCTTGCAGAGAAGTTCATGTCATATGATGTAACTACTGTCTCCCACACATCCAGCTGATCTTGCACCTTTCTTTCATCTTTTCGCCAAAGTAGTATGTCATCTGCAAATAGCATTTCTTTCGTTCTTCCTCCCCCGATGCTCTGCACCACCACCTTCAATATTTCTTCCATAACCACTATAAATAACAGGGGTGATAGGGCACTTCCTTGTTTAAGTCCATTTTTCAACTGGATCCATCTGTTCTTATCGCTTCCCACTTTGACACAGCTCTCACTACCCTCATACATATTTTTCACTCTTTCCACTATCTCCTTTACTGAATTTTCTCTCATTACTTCCCACACTCTGTTTCAGCTGAAGCTGTCAAACGCCTTTCCAATGTCCAGAAAAGCCATCACCACCGCTTCTTAATAGGAATGTATTAATATAGTTCTGTCTCTGTCTGCATTCAACCTAAATCTCTACAACAGTTGCTGCTTAAGCAGGTTGCTAGTCCAACTCACAGCACTTGTACTTCTTCCCACAGTCTTCTAAGTTGAAGACGTGCCTACACACTGAATTTACAGTGGCTCCATGGCTCAGTGGTTAAGGCATCTGACTAGAGATCAAAAGATTCCTGGTTTGAATCCCTGTCTCGGCGGGGATTTTTGTATGTCCTTAACTCGACCTTCACCTCTGGCACAAATTGCTGTGTAATGGGAAATACACGAGAACGCTTCCGTGATTTGGATTCCACATTAAACTGTAGATCCCCAATTCACTGTTGGATTATCATATTGGGCTAGATGATTGTGATAGGGGTGGAGTGCTCAGCCGATAAGAAACGAACACTGTCACCAGGTCATTACAACCACACAAATTTACTCCCCTTCCCCCCTCTTTTTTTACATATTTGGTTACGTATTCATTTTCTTTCTTCATCTTTCTCTGTTTACAGTCAACACTAGCATTTACATTGTTAGTGTTGAAGGACCTTGTTAAAAGAGGATAAATGTCACCAGTTTATGAAGTTTAATATTAAGTCAATTACAACTTATCATTGTCTTTCACCTTTACTCATCAAAGTTGCAGATATTATTGGGTTAAATTTGTTGTCTTTCTGAACCTAATTTCACAACTGATGTGACATCAGGTTTTTTTTTTTTTTTTTTTTTTTTTTTTTTGCCATCGTGGCATTTAAAATTGCTTACATAGCATATTGTTCACATGGTATTCCTATTATTCTGGTACTATTAATTTTTGAATATAGTTGCATAAACAGATCACCAGAATGGAAATTGAAACTGGTTAATATCTAATTTTTTTTTTCTAAAGTACTGTGATATTCTTTACTTAAGCAATGAACATCAAATTTATTTCGAACAGACGTTGCTTCCTCAGTTTTGCACTCATTATTATGCCATACATGCCTCTTCACATTTTGAATGCATAGCTTCGGCTTCATATCAGAGCATTACTTTCTACATTTTGTTCACTGTATACTATATCTTGGGGAGAGGGGGCGAGGAGAGTGTGTCAGATTAGTGGATATTATTTTCTCCCTTTCCAGTTATATGGCATTTTAGCAGAAATGAGGAAAGACTTGTGGATGAAAGTGCATTCTCATCTGTCCTCGTGTTTCTTTACATTTATACGTATATTTTTAGGATTTTAAATTCGGCCCCATTGATTTATGCTCTTGTGTATATATTTAACATTTGTTGCATGTCTGTGTTTGCTTACTTTTGTTGTCATAGTTCCTAGATAAATTATAGTGACAAACCTTATAAATAACTTGATTTGACTCTGTGGGGAGGACCAGCTCCTTCCTAATGCAAATCCCTCTTCTATCAACAACTTGCCATGTTTTCTAGAATACCTTCATTTTAACTGTTTCACAATTTCCTGTCAAAATGTTTTTCCTATATCCTTATCTATCAGAAATTTCCTGTCTTCTCAATAAAATGGTCTTTTCCTCAAAACCTGGACTCCCACTTGACACACATGCCAAATCCTACAACCACATTGGTGCACAAGACGTTACTATTTGTCCTTGTTTTTCCTTTAAGTAGATTAAACTATTCTATATTTTTCATTAGACTGAATTGCATGTTCAGTATAGTGTAATTTAAAACAAACTTGCAAAAAATTCTATGGCAAAACAGTTTGTGTAAAAGAAGTATCTGAAGATCAAATGTGTAAATTCTGTTTGATAATTCCTTGCAAGACATTTTTGTGTACTGTTACACATAGATAAAACAAAACAAAAAAATGAAGTAGTTTTGCTTTAGACTTGGAGTAATTTGCTTGTAACAAACTGTAATAAGAAGCTTAAAACAATTTTTTTTTTTAACCAAATGTTCATAGGAGCACTAGTTTCAATCCTTACGTGAGATATGATATAAATACACTTTATTTTTGTTGATACTGGAGTTTTGTTGGCTATTGAAACTTTTATTTTCAAACAAATAAGCTTCAAATCCTGAAACCATTAATTTTTGTTATTACTAAATTAAAAATTGAAACTCCAGAAAGTAATAAATATATAAAACATAACAGTGGTAACTGTATGAGGCAGCAAATAAATGTTGACTAGTTTTCTAATTTTGTTGGTAATTAAAAATAATTGTCCACATTGCTGTAAATACAGCTGAAAGTAATTCAGAATAACATAAAATTCAAATATTCACCTTCACACTAAATGCCAATAAATGAAACTGATTCTGTTGGTTGTTTCATTGGTTATTAGTACAAGTGTTGTAACAAACATTCAACTCCATTTGAAATATTTCACATTTTCTTCAGTGTCATACTCAAGTTTGTTATCGGCCAACAATTTTTATCATGTCACTGTGTCAATAGCTCTTGGTATTGATTGAAAAAGGATATGCTGAACTGATTGTGACTATTTTACTTGAAACTAAATTTTTCACACACTATTATAGTTGGAATTTCATGACAGTATTATTTACTGTGTAAGTTGTAAAGACTTTCACATTTATCATTTATCAAGAATAATAAACAAGGGGGGGAACATTGCTTCCATTAGTGAATTTCAGTCAGTTTCTGTAATTTATTTTGCTTCTGCTTTCATTACTATGTTGTTTGTTATTGTAGTATTATATGTTATATAAGCCTAGTACCAAGAAGCAAGCATTATATTGCATCGTCCGATGGCCTAGGATATTCCTTTGATATACTAGACTATTTTTTTTGCCACAATTATTTTTGAGATATGTAAGAATTGGAATACAGTCAGTTTATTCATGAGCCAAATGTATCTTCTTCAGTTAATACAGTGGATTCTGTTTAACCAGAATTATATTTTGTTAGTGCTGTTAAATTTTAAGAATTCTCCCCATATCCGAGAAATGCTTAATAGTCCAGTCAAATAAGGATTAAACCTTTGAATGAAAGATAACAAACCGAAAATTTGCACACACCTTTGTTTTCAAATTTTATAAGTTGGCTCAAACGTCTCATAGAATCTCATGTATGCTAGTCAAGATATTCAGGGTCACAAAAAAAACTCTTTTTAACAAATATCTCGCTTCCTTTACTCTAAATGTTATTTTGAGTTATTAGAAAAGTTGTAGAGCATAAAATTCTCTGCAGATTTCGTCATAGACAATATTTCATAGATTTAACCTTTCTTGAGATAGAGAGTGGGGAACGCTTAGCCGTATAAACGATAACGCTACTGCATGATACGTTGACTGTAAAATCCAATAGACAGTACGATTTATAATTTTAATTATTTATTAATAATGAATAAACTGTAATTATTTATTAATTAATAAATTGTATTTATGACATTATTTATAAATCATATATTAGTTTAATATTAACTTAATTATTATTAATAATAAGATATTTAAATGAAATACTTAAATGCACTTTAATTATTTTTTTATTTCCTGAATCATAAATCTATTACAATTCAAGTTAATATATAGAGAATTTTGTTGTTATTACTGCTTAAGTCAAGTATGCAGCTCAATATACTTAATGTTCGTCGTTGTATTCCTGTTCTTGTAGCTCAACTTGAATTTCTAAATCATTATCATCATCGTCGTCGTCCATTAAATTTGGTTCTAAAGCTTCAAGGATTTTAGGTACATATTTACTTTCTTCATTCAGATCATCTGGTTATAATGCAGCGTTGAAGCATGCTTGTCTATTACACTGACCACAAACTGAGGAACATTGCAACTTTACTTTTCTGCATCCGCAATTGGAACCACAGCCCTCATTGCAATTTCAACTTCATTTTGCAACATCCACCCCCATTCCTTGGGTTCTAAATCATTCCCTAACCAAGTTTGGACCTGATAGTAGACACGATTGATGTGTTGTCGAGTTGCTGGACTTGTAGGTGGAAGAGTGGATAACTGGACTGGTTTGTTGAATCTAGCTGATTTGATAAACTGTGTATATCGAAAATCGTCTGCTGTATTCTGATTTTGGAGCATTATACATTGCTAAAAAGACACGTACACCGTTTTCAAACAATGTTTCTAGAGGACAGTTGTCTTGCTGAAAAACATGAGCTGATTGATTCAAATCGGAATGTTTCTCGAATATTTTAATAATTGACAGTTTTACTTTATTTTAAAAGTGCATTTGTTGTGTCACATCCACTAAAGGCGTGCAAAAATAATTTGTTTCTTAGAATGAGGATATTTGTCAATGCTTTTAGTCATATATATTTGTGTTTCCACATTACCCTTACCAATTTTTTTTAAAAAGTTTTGCTGATGTTATTGAGTATGTCATATTAAAAGAACTAGTACATCGATATCTTCTCCTATGATGTAGACAGTCTTTTTTTGTTGTCTAGATTCTTCAGTGGCTGTTTCGAACATGAGCATCATCTCTGGCTTGTTTTGTTGCGATGTTAACAGTTTTTAATTTCTTAATACGCATTTCAATAAAGTTATTTGTTACATTGGTTCGATAAAAATATTTCTTGGTTGATTTGCACAATCATTGTTTCATCCAAAAACACTTTGTAAGACCTTGAAAGGCCTACAGTTCTTTTTACTTTAAAATTTGAATTGTAATAGATTTACAGTAAACTGTTGGGAGATATAAATATAATCAAAATGCATTTAAACTATTTCATTTAAATATCTTACTAATATTTTTAAATGAATGAATGATATTCATAAATAATATAATATTCGTAAATACGATTTCTTAATTAGTAAATAATTACAGTTTTTATAATTACAACATTATTAATAAATAATTAACATTATAAATCATACAGTCTGTTTGATTCTACAGTTAACGTACCGTAAATAGCGCTATCGTCCATACGGCTAAGCTCTCCCCACTCTCGACTCTCTATCTCAAGAAGGGTTAAATCTATGAAATATTGTCTATGATGAAATTCGTAGAGAAGTTTATGCTCTACAACTTTTCTAATAACTCAAAATAACATTTAGAGTAAAGGAAGCAAGATATTTGTAAAAAAAAACGTTTTTTCTGACCTTTGACCTTGAATATCTTGACTAGTGTACACGAGATTCTATGAGACTTTTGAGCCAACTTATAAAATGTCAAAACAAAGGTTTGTGCAAATTTTCAGCTTGTTCTCTTTCATTCCGAGGTTTGCCCCTTATTGATCTTTCTGTTGATGAATCAAAGAACATCTTGCTGTCATAAATTTTAGTCATTGCAGGCTAATTTGTAACATTTCTCTGATCTCATACTGCTGACATTACCTTTGTTTTATTCTGAATGTTTGCATTGTGTAGATCTTATTAACAAGAAGATTGCTTGCATTTCAAACTATCTGTATTGTTTACAAGGAAGAATATGGAAAATAACCCGTTACTTGCCACAGATAAAGGCCAGGATGAATGCAAAAAATAAAAAAAAAATATATAAAAAAAAAAAAAACCTCTCTTTCTCATGTGAGAAATCGTAAGAGGAAAGATGTGTCCACATTTGCATCTACCATGACTCATGAGGCATCTGATAGGTGTATAATTTATGTATACAAATATTTCCCATTGTCATATGTCTCAGCTCTAATATGATTGAGGTTTTTACAGAATAATTGTAAAGTGTGTTCATGTTTTTGTGTTGATCTTGGCCATCCTGTCTTTATCTGAGGTGATGAGTTATTTTCCTTATCTCTCTTTGTTTTTATTTCCTCACAGCAGTTTCATTGTCACTATTTATATTGTTTAAATGTTTGTCTCTCTCATCAATATGCTCTTAGTTCAGGCAGTGGTAATGGTTATGCATGAACTTCTATGCACAGATACATTTCTTTTTTTCACTGAGCTGTGCATACTGTTCAATGAGAAAATACTTTTATGTTCTTGTAGCACACCTAATGCTGTCATTGAATAAACTGTGTGGTGCGCCCAAAAACTGTGTAATTTGATATTACTGTGGAGCCTCTTTTTTTTTTTTTTTTAACTATAGCACATGCTTCCTGTCTGTCATAACTAAAATATGAAAACTGATTCAGGACAATGAGTATTGTATGATAAACATGGCCACATTATAATCATGGAGAAATTAAACTTTTTGCCAAGTAAATGTCTACTCAGAAAAAAACTGTAGTGTCTATACAAGGGATCCTTGTGAGAGTGAATTGTTATGTTAATGTTTCTAATTGATTAAGGATCTCTGAACACATAGGGAAAAATCCAAAAAGTATGATCTGTATTAAACAAGGGCAAATGTGAGACGGCAAATAACGTGAAAAAAAGAGTGTATCGATCATAATACAAAAAAAATGGTTTTGTGTATTATTGTACATCTGTTTGTGGTGGCTAAAGTTGCTGTTTTACTTGGAAATCGGAGTATATTACCTTTGTAATTGTTGCAAACTTACATTTGCATCGATACAGTAGTAGGTGTATAGATCAAAGTACAAGAAATGAAAATAAATCTATAGCTTAGAGTTGAGGGTGACATTAACAATTCACATGTGGAATTGTGGCTAAACAGTAGCTACAGTTAATACTGTTACTATCTAAAATATGCTATTTCACTCAGTATGGTCTGTGTGACTTAAATAATGTGGGAGAATCATATTAAAAGATGTATGAAATTTTAGTACTAACCATGAGCACTTCTAATTTACATATGTGTGCCTCACATCTTTTGTGGATCTGTTATAAATAGATTGTGTGTTAAGCTAAAAAAATTACATTCATATTAATAAAAGAGTTCATCTATCAGACAACTGCATTATTATTCATTACTTCAGTTGATTTAAACTCTTATGAAACATTTAAAAATGCCAGCGTAAATAAAATACCTGGACCCTTTTCTATCTAAAATTAAAATCTATCAGTGTTTTACAGGCTGAAAAGGAAATACCTTGAAAAAAGCATGTAAGGTTGTTTTACAATAGTGCATATAAGGTGGTGTTAATATTATTAATCGTATATCATTGATCCCAATTAGATTGTTTTCTGTAGGATGTAGAATAATGTCAGAGTCACTAATAGAAGTTTCCATTATTAAATTAATAAGTGGAGCAGAAAAAAATTATCAAGTAAAAAATTAATTAGTTTTTTCTTGAATCTTTAATCTTCTCAAACTCAGTATTCAATATTTTTTTGTGTTATCAAAAATATCTATACCAGAATATTTAACTCCTTTCTTTGCAAACGTAAGTGATTTATGGTATTTTTGAGGATTATGGTGTTTTTTAGTGTGGTAATCATGTTTTTTGTTGTTCATTTAAAACTGTCAAAAGTTCTACATTACAAACAAAAAAAGGACCTGATTATTTATATTCCACTGCTGGACTGTATTGCTACAGGTGTTACAGGCTTCATTCTACACAGTTTTATATGTTTTGGAAAATGCTTTTGGTGTTGAATTACCTCAGAAAGAGAACCGAGAAACAATCAAATGGCTTGTCTGTGGCAAAACACACATTTAAAATTACCCTCAAAATGTATCATAGCATCAAATAAAAAATGGTATTTTCATAATCAACTTCCCATTATACTGCTTTCCCTTTTCATACTTTCTTCTCTCTCTCACACACACTGTATTTCCTGTTCTATTATTTAATCACCTTCACCACATTCCCCTAGAAACTGTTGCCATTTGTTTGCTTAACCTTTCTGTTGTAATGCAACTCCTATTTCAATTTTGTTTCAGTTATTTGTTTTTAGTTTAAAATATGAAATATTTATGGAATAACCCTCTACATATGGAATTTTTGATCCCATTGCTTCACAATTTTTAGAGTGTAATAAATCCTCTCTGTGTCAAAATAATCAACACTGATGAATGCACTAAACTGAAAATTCCCGAACATTTGGTTTATTCTGTTATCCTTGACATTTTGCCATCAATAAAAATTATCGTTTGTACTAGAGACTGGGTAATGGGTATGCCTTCTGCCTCTATAACTTCACCACCACAGAAATCTCTGTTGAAACTGTTCTCAGTTCATAGCTGAAGGGACATGCAATTGTAAATTATTCAAGTGGCAAACTATACCATGGCACTAAAAATTTCATAATTGATATGCCGTAAAACCTTAACATCAATCAATACTTCTATAGTCCAAGACACCAAATTAATCCTGCCAAGGTCACACAGTATTGCCTCCACCCCCTATCTGCACTACCCACTTTGCCCTCAGTTCTTCCACTGCCAGTCGGTTCGTAGTTTTCGCTGTGGTCGGTCTGTTTCGCTAGTTTAAACGTTATTATTTTGTATTTATGATGAGTGACGTAGAACAGAATCCTACGTGTAGTGTTGTGTTACTGGGAAGAAGTAATATCGGTGTTCGTGCAGGACGTCCAGATATTAGAAAGCAAAGTAAAGTTGTCGTGGCAAATGTTTTCAAGTATTTTAGCAACCTTTCCCACAATGAAGAAGCCAGGAGAAACATTAACTTTGCTCAAGTACAAGCATTGATAGCGGAGGCTTGTGGTATTTCCAAGAAGTCAGTACAACGTATCATCGGTATTTTAAGTTCAGAAGAAACCAAAGATATGAGCCCTGTTTTTGAATTGCCAAGAAAGAAGTATAGATGGAAGCACAAATGCACTGAATTGGAGGATTTTAATAAGAACTAGTGTGCAGGACTGTTTTAGAGAATACCCAACGGCTATGAAAATACAGTCCTATCTCTGCCATAATATCAGCCATTCAGGTTCAGAAAGATCTGTTCTTCGTTTTCTGAAAAGGCTGGATTTTAAATTTAGGAAGTTTAACGATGGACACAGAGATATTGCAGCTTCAAGAGCAAAATTTTTGTGAACTATGAAATCATTGCGTACAAAGGACGTTAGGCCCATTGTTTACTTAGACGAGACTTACATTAACCAAAATCATACGATGATTTGAGAGGTAATGGAGGTCTTAAAGTTCCTACTGGCCGAGGAAGTCTACTTGTTATAGTACATGCTGGTTCTGCACATAAAGGTTTCATACCAGGAGCCAAACTTGTGTTTCATTGTGGAAAAAGTTCGTTTGCATCGGAACACCATACAGAAATGAACGGTGAAGTTTTTAAGAGGTGGTTTTGTGATATGAGACCGTCGCTGGAAGATGGATGCATTATCGTCATGGACAATGCTAGCTAGCATTCATTTCAAACAGACATACCACCATCTTCAAACTGGCGTAAAGGAGATATTATTGAATGGCTACGTAAGAATGGTGTTCAATTTTTTCTGCATGAAACTGGGGATGAGCTTTTATGCACAGAACAAATTCGAAATGCCAAGAAAGTATTTTCAAATTGGATCACTTGGCAAATGAAATGGGACATCAAATAGTTCGCCTGCCACTCAATCATTGCCAGTATAATCCAATCGAACTCATTTGGGCACAAGTAAAACGAGATGTCGCTAAGAAGAACATGACCTTCACACTTGCTGGTGTCAAGCAGCTTACACATGAAGCTTTAGACAGCATTACTCAAGAAGATTGGGTACATTGTGTAAGACATTTGGAAAGATTACAAGAAACTGATTATGTTAAACAGTGTACGAGAGACACAGAAATGGGTCAGTTAGCTATACAGCTGGGTGAAAGCAGCGACCGTGATCTTCAGTCCAACGAATCTGAAGAAGAATAAGTTACGGAGAGAATAATGGTGCACAGCTCTAAAAATAAGCCAGTTTGTAAGTTTTTCAATCATTTCTTTAGTAACTGTATTGAAAGAGGACATTGTATTACTTTTGTTTTTATTAAGGTGACAAGATTTTACAGAATTTTTTTTTGAGTGTATTTTGTAATGTAACTCCTCTGTTACAATAATAATTCTTAGATGAGCTTCAATTTGAATATTTTGAGAAGGTACAGGAACTAAAAGTGTCTTGCTCGTCGTAAGAGACAGAACCCGTCGGCCAGTGTTGGATGAGAGCACAGCGTGACAACATTCCCGCAGATAAATTATACAGAATTTTTTTTAAGTGTATTTTGTAATGTAACTCCTCTGTTACAATAATAATTCTTAGATGAGCTTCAATTTGAATATTTTGAGAAGGTACAGGAACTAAAAGTGTCTTGCTCGTCGTAAGAGACAGAAGCCGTCGGCCAGTGTTGGATGAGAGCACAGCGTGACAACATTCCCGCAGATAAATTATTAAACAAACCAGAAGGATTTTTTTAAAAAGATTCTGTTGTTTTTTCTAAAATTAAATTCAATATTTTCTTACAAACTTTCTCTCTGGATGTTATTACAGAACCGAAATTAGTCAGTGACAACTTTTTACATTGCACAATAGGGACAAACAAGCGTTTCGTATAACTTTTTAATTTTTTTATAACATTCTTTGCTATATAATGAATATAGTGTATTCTGTACTAACCTGTTAACTTTCTGGAAGCCGGATAATTTTTTTTTTTTTATCATTGGTTTAGCTATTTCGGTTCGTTGAAGTGAAGAAAGTAATTTCATTCATAAAGTTCATGGGAACCAGTTTTTTTTTTTTTTTTTTTTTTTTTTTTTTTTTTTTTTTTAAATAGTCATGTAAATATTTCAAATTAAAAAAACACATCACATTGTTCCACAAATTCAGTATTATTTTTTAGAATTTTTCAGCACATATTACTGGAAGTTGATTTTTCTGAGGATTTGCAACATTGTATGGAGAATGAATGCACTGACCTTCGCAGGTCTATTTTCGTGGCGGCTACTATAGCCAAAAAGATCACAGGAATAACTGTGTGAAATCAAAAGTGGACTACATTCAAGGGGAATTCCAATCAGGTGCATAGTCCCTGCATAATATATTTGGAAGTCATGTATAAATAGCGACTCCCTGTGGGGATCATAACCATAACAAATTGGTGAGCGATTTTCAATCCTGTCCGCCAGCCGTAGCACCTGAACTTGACAGCAGCAAACCAGCTGGTAATAGCATAAAAACTGAATTTCCACTCACCTGTAAATGCAGCGATGTGGGCATGCCAGAGGCTGATACTCTCCACAAGCTCTTCTTTCAGTTCGAATCCATGGGATGTGCAAGGCTTGAAATGCAAATCACTACATTCGTAGAGTTATTGGTTTATCACAATATGCATAATTATGACATAGCTCACCGATATTAAAGAGTATATGGCATAACTCGTCTAATGTTCAGACCAGTGAACATATATGTCTCGGACCAAGGATGTAACAGTTGTCACCAAAAAAAAAGAAGACACATAATTTTCTGTGCTAAACAAAACACTCAAATTTCGGGTAATGGTGCCAACTTTGGCCCAAACCCAAATTACGCTCCAGGCCGGCGGAAATCAGAATTTTCACCGCAAGGTCAGATGCTAGCAGCCAACGGAAAGAGATATAAGAATCGCTCAACCAGTCCCCTTTCTCCTCCCATTCCGAGTTTAAGTTTTATGGACAATATTAGTTGGGTCACCTCAAAGGATAAGTTACATTAACCAGACACATCTCTTTTTTTTTTTTTTTTTTTTTTTTTTTTTTTTTTTTTTTTTTTTTTTTTTTTTTTTTTTTTTTTTTGAAGCTACAGAAACTTTAATACTTTTTATTATTTGCAATAGACGGGTAGAATTACATTCCCTAATTGATGGATGGTTGTGCAATTAACTGTAATAAAAAATCTTCAGATCTAATACCAATTCAAGTTTTGTTTTGTTTCTGATCTTATGAAGATGTACTGGAAGAAGGTGAATACACAAAATGAACTGCAAGTTTTGTATAGTGAATGGTGCCGCCTTTATAATGGAAAGATGAATTCAGGCAAGCAATGTACCATGCTCTCATGACATAAAACAATGTATTCAAGGTGGTATTTCTGAAATTTTGCTGTAATGTTCTGACAAATTACCATTTGATCAATAAATATTGAAAACAATTCAACGTAAGGCAAACACTTATATGAAATGTCTAGCTTAAAATGGCAATATCAAAATTTCCTCTTCAGGGAATGTGTATTTTTTTAATTGCCATAAAACTCATTCCATTTTAAAATTCAACAATTCCAAACAAAAACAGTAGCTAGATGCTAGGGAAAGGATGGGGGGCAAGGAATGGGAAGGAATTTGGCCATGGCCTTTTGAAGGAAGCATCCCGGCATTTGCCTGGAGTGATTTGGGAAACCATGGAAAACCCAAATCTGGATGCCCAGACGGGGATTCAAACCGCCGCCCTCCCGAATGCAAGGCCAGAATGCTAACTGTTACACCACCACACTCGGTACTGAGTTGTTAATAAAGTGTTACATTGGAGGTTATTTACTAACAATTTTGTTAACCAAGCACCTGCAGAAAATGGCTTGTATAAACACATCAGTATGTCCACTGTAAATCATTCTACAAGTACATCACAGCTTGGATGAGTAGGTGCTGTTCCAGTTACATAAAAAAAAAAATCAGTAAATATTATCATCATCATTACTTACAATGGATTGTATGTTCAAGTTGCAAAATTCTGCTTCCACTATTCATCCAATTGTCATCACCAATGTATGCCTTGTGAACCCCAGAAGTCTTTTCCACCGCCACCTGTCACCCAATGACTCCCAACCTACCACCTCCATCATATCAGTCACCGAATATGTTCTGCAGCAATTTGCACCAACAAATATAGCTGCCTTGCTCCTCCCCCAACACCTCTATTTGATACCCATAATGTGCGTCCCCTACTACCTCACAATTCTCAAGGTCTAATGAAGCTTTTACACCCCTGTTTCCTCACCTTCTTTGTATATCAACATCTCCAATTGATTACAGAACTTTGAAATCACCTTACTGCCTGCACAGCTGAATATACTATGAAATGACATAACAAGGTCTTTATGCCTTTAACAAGCAACTCCATCTGCCCTTTATTTTTCTATCTGTTTTCCCAATAAGATAACTCTTCTTGTCATTTATATTTAATCCATTTTGACCTAAGCAGTTGGATATACTTTCCAGAACCTCATGTAGCTGTTTACAATCGTGTCTCATTAACAACAATATGTCATCTACAAACAACCCAACTGTTGACCTTCAGCCACCAACACTTACCACCGATTAGAATTATCAACTGCAATGGTCTTAGTCCCCTTGATCATTTCATCAGAAATATCTTGCACATAACCCACTAATTGATATTCACATGAATAACTTGTCATAAATCCCAAGAATGCCTAGAATGTAGCAATTCATATATAGGTCTTACCACTAACCAACTTTTCATCATCAGAATGAATGGCTACAGGCAAACAGTTTATACCAGCAATGTATACCATCCAGTAACAGACTATGGCAGTTCCCACAATTTGAACCATTAAAAACAACTGTTTTACTATGACCGCTATCAATCTTCCATGAAACCCCACAACCTCTGAACTCCACAGATGATAACTAGCTTACCAACATCTCCTTGATACCAGACATCCTCCTGGCCTCATTGTCCAGAAAGACACTTCCAGTAGACCCAACACTTACTATTTTCTCACTTACATACGATTTACAAATTGTACATTTAATATTTTCTATTAATATACTTTCATGTTGATTCCTTTGGCGATATTCGCCCCATTTCTACAATAATATTTCCCCAGAATTATTGGTTAATGATTCAGTGTTTTCTTCTCCCTCCTCCCCTTCACCACTACTCCAGCCACCCTGGCTTTGCTACTTGGGTTCCCTATTTACGCAGCAAGCATTGCTGTAATCACATCTGATCTCCTCACTATGTCTCTTATATATTTGCGAGAATAAGGTTTAATTCCTACATACTGTGTTACAGGTGTTTTGCCATTTTTGTATTTGTCAGTCCCAGCCACCATCATTGAATTTGCCCGTCCTTCCTTAGTTTCATATTCAGAAAGCATTGTCCTGCTCATTATTATTACATACTAGTTGATACCCGTGACTTCGCACGCGTGGATTAAGAATTTCTTTTCCAAAATTGAATATGGAAAGTTGTTGATAACGAAGGATTGGTCTCAAACAACACCGAGTCGGCATAATACGACAGGAAAGCCATCACTATATAGTTCTACTGTCGAACCTGTCTCTTGAGGAGAATCAATTTCCAATATGTTTAAAAACAAAAATAAACGAAGGTGAGGGGATATGGGAGGAGGGGGGTGGGTGTGGTAGCTAAGGGCAGGTTTATTTCAGTTTGGAAGTTTCTTCTTTCTTCAGCATGAGCATCCAATTCTTGCGTTCTAATAACTTTAGCTGCTCGTGCTCTGCTAGAGCTACAACTTAGGCCAGTTTACGCCCGCAAGGCATGTCAGAAAAGAAGGCAAAATAAACTGGTGCCTGAAACATTTAAGCAGATACTAAGTAAAAGGACAGAGAAAATCGACATCTATACTAACTAATACGTTTTTTCTCTAAAAGAAATTTTTTAACAAATTATACACTAACAAAAAGCGTGAGAAGCATAGCTTGAGCAAGCGATGTAACATTACAGACTAACCCACGCATCCGTCTATCTGTCACCATTTGATAAGTTCTCAAAATTTCGTGATTACAGCTGTTAATCATACCGAAAAAAAATTTCCTGTGCCGTCTACAGATTTTAATGTGAAATTCCGTCAATATCTGTAAAGGCATTTAGTTGTGAAAACGTAACAAAAGAATGAGACTTACTTCCGCATTTATAGTATTATTACTGCAGTTCACGTGCACACTGACTACGAATCATCCCTGAGGGATCAATATAACGTAAAAAAGTGTACACCTACAGCATTGCAAGACTACCTACGATTTGCCTCGCAGTTTAACATTCAATCCGAATAACCGACGGCCCAGGCGTAACTCTTATGAACATTGTTGTATAATCTTCTAAAAACTTCCAAATAAAAGGTTTGATAGATGGTCTGATATGGGGTAACAAACTCTGAATGAACTAAGCCCTTGCCATAAAAAAAGCAGCTAATAAGCATTTTTGATGTTTGATTTAACTTGACGATATTTTTTTAGAGGGCGTGACAATGACGTCTTCCATTGGCTTGACTGTTGCTTCGTTTCTGGGTTGTAACCATAGCACTATGACTCATCACCAGTAATGACATTTGACAGAAAATCTGGATCAATTTCAATATGTTGTTTCAAAGTACATGTTTCAATTTGACGTTCTTTTTTATTGCCAGTCAAAGGTCCAAGGAAAAAACTTAGCAGCAAGCCTTTTCATTCCCAAATATTCAGTTAAAATTCGCTGAGGTTCAAGATAACCCACTAATCTCTGACAGTTGATCAATTGTCTGTCGACGATCTGAGAGCACGAGCTCTCGAATTTTTTCAACATTTTCATCGATTCGGGCAGTTGATGGACACCCAGAACGAGGTTCGTCATCAATCGACATGTTGCCATTTTTAAACCAAGAGAACCAATCGTACACTTGAGTTTTTCCCATAGCGTCATATTTGTATGTTGTTTTCAACATTTGAACAGTTTGAGATCATTTTTACCAAGTAGAAAACAAAATTTCACAGATGCATGTTGTTCACTTAAACTTGCCATCATCAAAAATTAAACAATAACAAAGTGCAAGCAAAAACAATCAGTACAGATTAACAGAACAAGCCTGGACGACAGCACAGGTTGTACTGAACTGACAATGAGTTGTGCTATATACGCCTAGCAGCAGAAACGCGTACTACACAAGCTCCGCCCACGGAAATGCAATTCTTGTTTTTTTTTGGGTGTCTCCTCGTAAATTACTATTCAATGCTTCTCAAGACTACTACACAAATAAAGAAACTACACCAAGCAAAGCTGCACATTAAAAAATGATATAATGATGTTAACTAAAATTAATAAAGCATCCAAGTTATTTATGTATTCCATATCTATCTTGTGTTAAACTATGATAAAAGAACAGGAAAATTGTGTAAGGCAACTGAAATTCAGAGAATTCATACGGTAGCAAGTCTGGAAGGCAGGGTCTGCAAATACAGTAGAACTCCAATTACCCGAATCAATTGGGACCGGACCCCATTCGAATAATCAAAAATTCAGATTGTTAGATTTTTTTCTGAAAAAGGGTCTATTTTAATTAATTATTGTATGTATGTTGAAAATGGGAGAAAAAACTATTTTTTAAAGAAAAAGAGGTTTTAATTAATTAAATGAAAAGGCAACACTTTTACATGTTAAGCATACTTACAAGTGTTGTACATTAGTACAGTATGTACGTACCGTACTGTAAATAATTCTTGCTTGCTGAACATCTCGGTCAAAGTAAGCTGTTTGACTGTATTCATCCGTTTTTGGGCAGCCAAGTCGCGTGTCCGCTTGACACAAGGGCTTAGCTACTATGGGGCTAGGCGGTGCAGTGCACCGGGGCCCCTACGCTCAGGGGGCCCCCAAGCATACCTCAGGGGCCCCCATCCTCAGCTCAGGAGGCCCCTACCAGCAACACAAAGGAAAAAAAAAAGTCGCCCATCTGGCCTAAGGGCCCAAAAATATATTTTTTGCACCGGGGCCCTTGTTAATCTAGCTATGCCACTGGCTTGACAGTGAGAAGATGACGCACCATTCACTTCAACACAGTTTCAAGGCCGGCAGATGCTTGACTAACTGATGGTCCCACGTCTGCTTCAACTTTGACATTAAGGTCATCTTCTCCCTCAACACTTTCAATACGTTCATCATCATTTAGAATTTCACACCCAGGGTCTGACGAATCACACACCACCCACTCTCCTATATCGTCAGCAGTAACTTCTGAACATCCAAGAATTTTCAAAAGAATATTTCAGAATTCCTCAAGTGACAGGTGATCCCCATCTTCTCCTGTCTCTTCCCTTTCCTTTAGCTTATTTTTCATTTTTCTCCTTTTCCTTCTCTTCTTCAGTTGGTTTGCCTTTCAACTTTTTCCAAGCACGTCTTAATGGGACTGCATTAACAGAACTCCACGCTTCCACCATCATGTAAGCACAATCTTTCAAATTTATTTTTTTGTGGCTAGCCAACACTACTTCGTCTTCGCCCTCCACCAAACATTTACCTAAAAGTTGACTTCTGTAATGGCATTTCATGGTTTTGATAACAGACTGGTCCATTGGTTGCAACAAGCTTGTGATGTTTGGTGGTAAAACCATTGTTTTAAACTGGCCATTTCCTCTTTCCAACAATTCTCCGGTGGGATGAGTTAAAAAGCAATTCACTGTACATGAAACATGCGACTGTATGTATGTTTGTTTGGGCCAACTAGGACCACGTTAAGCCTATGTTCGGCCTGAATACTCTGTGGATGGTTTTTTTTTCCTGAGCCTACTGCCTCATTACCTTATGTAGGTCCTTAGTTTCTACAGTTCTTATTTTTAAACAATTTACTTTTCTGTACGATCGTAATTTTTCACGGCGTTTAATATTGATATATTTTTCTCGGGCTTAACACGGCTGGAAGCCCGAGAAAAATGTATTAATTTACTTTTCTGTTAGTATTTTTAAATAGATCTGGATAATTATTCTAAAGGATTTAATGGATCTAAAGTATTCTACTAATTAATCTACACTAATTCACACCAAAATCAGCAAGTGTCTGTATTTTCATACTTCTAATCAATAAACTGTCTATACATGAATGATCTTCCTACACCACTGCTGGCCTCTGCCGACATCCAGGCTGCCATTGTTCTCCGGTTTGTCCTAGGAACCACCTACTCCCACATCAGGAATTCCTTCCTGTAATCAGAGCAGGCTGCTCCCTGACCCTTGGAGAAACTGCCTCTGGTTTCCAGGGGCACTGCGATGAATAGAATCATTGCTGTCTTCCTGGTGCAAGCAGCGTCTTAGTTGTGGGCAGTGCTTCTGATCATAGTTGGATAGTTCTTTCCTCTTGAATTTCTTCCTCTCCTGCCCTTCTTTCTGTTTCTGATGCTGCTTGCTCGCGGCGTCTTCTGTGCCCTGTGAATTTCAGTTCAGCGTACATTGCCTTCTCGCACAGCGATGCTAGATTAACGGTTTCATCCAGCAAGTACCAGAGCTCGGTATGATGCAGTATGTTGTATATTCTTCTATTCTGAATAAGGATTGCAATCCTGCAGTGTTTTCAATCCCACGGGATTAACTCATATATTTAAAACATAGTTACTTATAACGTTAATAAATTAAATAATAATTAAATAATAAATAAATTTTAATGTTAAATGATAAAAATCAACAGTTAACAATATTTTAATTGGCAAAATGACATTAAAACTTTTTAGCATGTCTTAAATATATTTCGAGGTTTTACATTTTTTTAAATCTAAACCAGTTTTTAAATAAATAATAAAAAACGGAAAATATTCAGTGTTCGGTCATATTATGTGCCTTACAATACATCACATCAGTTTAAAAACATGGTTTGCTTAATGGCCTAGTAACCACAATTTTTTTTAATTCTAAATAAACGTTCCATAACACCGAAAGAAAGCATTCCATTTCACAAAGTGAAGTGAATATACTCTGTAAAGTGTAGACTTGGCTCAGAACAAGATCTCATAACTTTTTGTCACTGCACAAGCACGAGACATGGCCTTTTATTTTTACAAAAATTGTTTTTGTGAGATTCATTATTATATCTCCTGATTCCTTGATTGATATTACAGTTGATTCAATGTTACTACAAGAAAACTACTCACCAACACGTAAACTGTCAAGTATTTCAGTTTTACTTATGTAGCGTGACGACGTTTTTAGAGTGGAAATTATTACTTTTTAATAAGAAAGGGGACTTTCTCTGCAAATGATTGCAGTGAAGTCCTCATAGGTTGTATCTCCGGATTTCATTGTAAAAAGACGAAATTTCACACGTGAGGAAGACAGCGGAGGCAGCCGTCGAAATATGGTGTTCCTACAACACAATTCGTCGATACACCCGTTAAAAGTTCATTGTAACTTTTTTTGCCTTTAGTCGAAATAATAACAAGGAGAAGAGGGATTAATCGAAAGCCTGAGCGGCACATGTAAGAAGGCGGCTTTCGTCAAAGAAACGCATTGAGGCAGCGGCCAAAACAACAATAAGTCAAAGGATATACAATTGCCTTTTGATAGCTGCTAATAAATAGGTATGCGTTCGTTAAAATTACGGTAACATCAGTTTCGTATCAACGAATAATCAAGTTTTCAGCCGCAAATAAGGAAATTGTCACAATTACTTTATCTGCAAATACAGAAAATGGGAATAATGAAACCGTGGATAAAAAGCTGTAACTGTGTAGTTCAGATAACGAGTGCGACACATAAAAAATAATTATATAGTTAGAAAATCTTACTAAATACGCATCATAACTCAAATTACAGAAATGTGTACTCGAAACGAATGACGAAGGTTGACAAAAACAAACATTTGCTCACATGAGTCAAATGCCAACTGCAAGGGTACAGGCAAACAGTGCAATACATCCGATAGAGATCAAGTGGGGGCAGCGAGTTGTGCACTGACACACGTTTTATCCGCATTTTGCGGATCCGCTTAATTTTGTGCGGGATCCCGCTTTGCTGGATTGCAATCCCTAATTCTGAAGTTGTATTTGAAGGTTTGCCCGTGATTCTTCAATTTGATTGCATTCCCAAATCATGTGTTTGTGAGTACTTACTTCTCCAGTCGCACATGTTTATTTCTTTAAGGCATCTCTGTTCTAGAAAACTGTTGTATGTACCATGCCCAGATATGTAGTGTATGAAACCTGCAGATGGTTGTAGGTGAGTCATATTAACTCTCTCGTACATGTCCAGTATAATATGCTCCGCGCCTCCTGCATCCAGTATAACTGTTAGTGCATCTGTGGAAATTGGTCTGTAAGCCCCAGTTAGTCTGAGCAGAATTCCTTACTGCATATGCCAAAGTAGCTCGTTTGGTTTAACCTTTCTTAGGTGGCCCAACTGTTTGCAGCATATCCAGTAATGGAGGCCAGTATTGCATCATGGTATCTCATTAAGATGAGCGGTGGCTTTTAGACCGTCACTCGACAATGCTTATTAATTTGTGCATTACCAGTGTTGATCGTCCACATACATCCTACATCTGAGGTGAAAATTTCCGTTTTTTCTCCAGGTTTACACCAAGGTAACTGAATACTGCTTTTCTTTCCATTGTTTTTCCCTGGATCTTGATTACCGGATTTCGTTTTATTGTTCCTTTACACCAAGGTAACTGAACCAAGGTATCCCATCAGGTCCTGGTGCTTTTCTTTTTGGAAGGGAATGTATTGCCTCTATTATCTCTTCATCTGATATGATGCACTTTTGATGTTCTTTGTAGAGGTCCCACATTCCGTACTATCATCTGGAAGTAACCATCGACTCCCATGCAGTTTCCATCCGGTTCGTGGTCATAGATCCACCTAGTCTTCTTACTGTAGACAAGGTCGTAGGTGGCCTAATATTGGCAGTAACAATCTTGTAATGGATGCTCCTTGAGCCTGATCTCATATTTTGTCCTGACTAAGGCTTTCCCAGCATTTTTGTTTCATTTTTCAGCAACAGATCATTGAACTCTTGCTTTTATTTCTGTATCTAGAAGAATCAGTCCCTCTTCTGCAATAAGGCCATGCCGATATACTTTTCTTAGTTTCCTCATTGTGGTTCATAGTTTCTGCAATCTTTCTGTCCATGGTTTGTCTTTTAATCCTGTTGTTTTCTTAAGTGGAATTGCAGTTCTCATTGTGTATTAGATTGCTCAAATTGTTTATTTTGCAGTGATGTCCATGTCAAAATCTTTACCTCTGACATTGGGAGGATTGAAGCAACTCCTCAACCTCGGCCAGTTAGCTTTGCTGATGTCATATCACCATTGGATGTTGGTACAGTTGCCTTCATGCACACCATCTTGCAATCTTTCCAGTTCAAACATTATTAGATTGTGATTACTGGTGGTTTGTTTCTCAATTACCTTTCACCCATTTACCATGTTTCCCAATCTTCGATTTGTTGAAGTTAAACCTGTTTTTGATTTGGCACCTGTTTTATCATTGAATGTTTGTGGATTGTTTGGCTTGCTTTTGACATCCAGCTGTAACTGGAAAATCAGTTAATGTAACATTTCTCCTTGTGCGTCTGTAAGACCGCTGTGTCAGAGTGCAGATTTAGCATTTGCATCAGCAACTATCACCGCAGGGGTGTCCCCTATGGTGATTCTATGTACACATCAGTGTTACAACTAGGATTGTTAGCCCTAGAGAGGACCTACAGTTTGACGTGGAATCCGAACCACACCAGCATTCTGGTGTACTTCATGTTACACAGCAAGCTGAACCAAAGGTGAAGGTCAAGTTAAGGGCTTATAAAAAGCCCCGATGAGACAGGGATATGAACTGGAGACCGTTCGATCATCAGTCAGATGCCTTAACCATTGAGCCACAAATATACAGTATTTTCGAAGATTCTTCAGTCATCTGACATCACAACTGAAATATGAAATGCACACTCACGTTATTAAAATGGAAAATGGGTGAAAAGTAATTGAGAAACAAACCACATCTTTAACTATTGCCTCACTGTCTGCCCTGATAAAAGTAAAAACCAGATAATTTTAACTGAATTATCTGTATCTATCTGGCACCAGGCACTTCATAAGATGGTTTAATATTTTTTTTGTTTCTCATGAGTTTGCACCTTGTTGAAGTCGAGGTTATCAGAGCACTTGGGGAAGAGGGAAAGCAAGAAATGGGAAGGAATTCGTCTATGGTCGTTTGAAGAAACCATTCCTTCATTCACCTGGAGTTGTGTAAGATGACCCTCCTTTTCGTCTCCTACCATTAGCACATATAACATCCGGAACAGACTGTAATTTCCATTGCTTCTCTTCTCTTGACCTGTTGCAAGTCCATCACTTAGCACAGCTTATATTTTTATAGTACACTGCCTGACAAAAAAAGTGAAGCATCCAAAAGTGTAGGAGGCAAAGAAATGAAACTTCACAGATTGAGAAGGTATGTTTTGTTATTTCAGTGATTACAAAATCATCAAATTTACAAAGAACTTGGAAGTATAAGCCCACCTATCAGTATGGTTGCACCCCTTCTGACCTGGATGCAAGCTCTGATTTCCTTAAGAAGGGTGTCATATAGCCATTGTTTTTGCTCCCAAATGAGAGGCCAAAGCGTTACCACACACCCACCACATTTCATCTAGAATAATTTATAGCCTCTGACTACCGAACTTACAATTTTTATGTTAACAGGTTTTTCACCTGGAAAATGAATTTCTATTTTCTCTTTCACAATAACCAGGCTACAGCTATATTGGCCAATTTGTATTGGGACAGCACCTCTTCTTACGTGCAGCAATACTGTACAAGGTAAAGGTACATGAGGTCCCCCACTCCCCTCCCTATTCTTGCGTCTCCTAGATGGGCATATTCGGCTTGCTCTCCGCTCACACTTCTAAGTGCTAAAATTCTGCTGCTTCAAATGCTATAAGGAGGTTGGGCTTTCCCCCTCTGGCTTCCTAGCAGCCCAAATCACAATACCATCTCGGGTTGGTGATATTGCAATACTTTGAGATTTGGTTAATCACATGCAATGACTAAGACTACACTCACAATAACTATTTACTTATCAGCTTGCATACATGTCCCTAGTTATCGACTACATCAGCTTGACATAAGCAACACCAGATGTCTAACGTTAACGATTGATCGACTAGTAAACATAGGAAGAGCTAACATCCACTCCCGCATGCTTACTCCAACTGGGTCAGCCAAGTGCTAATGTCATCAGCGGCTTTTCTACATCTAGTAAACAGAAGTTGGCATCAATTGGAGAACAATTTTTGAAATTTCTGTTACATTTTACCCTTATATTTTATATCACTATGGTTACATGGGCTACTGATTACGACATTATCTTAACAGCTATAACAGTTCTGTAGTTTTACATACTTCTACACCAAGTTTGAGTTCTTTTCATTACAGTTGCAAAATGCATTAACTGATAACTGGTATGTACAATACCCCTATCGTTTCAAACAACAGGTGCTCATGCTTATGTTTGTATTCCAGTACATGTTTTATAACAACTAATTAATTTTACCCAACACCTAAGTGCAGTCGATGTTTCACTTAATTTTCTTACCCACCTGCAGATTAAATTATGGTAACATGAAACTACCTCCATATCACTTTTCTAAAGCGATATAAGGACTTTTTCGTATGATACATCTTATACTCCACTGATGCCTTAACAATGTGAAAATTAATAAGTACAAATCCCGAAAATTATATTCTGCGGTACTTTTTGTGTTGTGGCCTGTTTTACTACAAATATTTTTAAAAGTTTGTGAACCAAAATAAACAACGATGGTCCAACTCACAAATACTACAGCTCAACTGTCTTACATGTAATAAGCAGCCTGAGCTGGAGAGCATTATTACTAGCACAGAAGCAGATATTGTATTAGGTACTGAAAGCTGGTTAAAACCGGATATAAGTACAGCAGAAATTTTTAACAATAGCATGAATGTTTTTGTAAGGATAGGTTGAATTCTAATGGAGGCGGTGTATTTCTAGCTGTTAGTAAACACTTGTCGTGTAACGAAATAAATATCGATACGGTCTGTGAAATCCTATGGATTAGACTAAACGTAGCTAGGACAAAACTTGTAATAGGGCCTTTCTATCGTCCATCAGATGCAGATGTAGCTATTGCTGAAGCCTTAAGAACTAATGTAAGTAATAGCACATCAATTTTCAGATCATGCAATAATACTAGGAGGTGACTTCAACTTTCTGTATATCGACTGGACTAATTATGTCCATGTTACTGGTGGCAGGTATCAAACATCCTGTGAAATTATTCTTGACCTTTTCTCATATCTTAATCTTGAGCAGCTCATCACTGAACCTACGCGGTGCCACAACAATAACGAATACAGTTTAGATATTCTCGTTACGAATAGGCCTCAATTATTCATGGACATTTCTACCACCATGGGAACAAGTGATCATAAAGCTGTAATTGCTATAGTAAAATTAATAGCCGCATGCAAAAAGAAAGGGTCATTACAGGTTCGAAAAGGCCCCAAAGGAGAGTTTAAGAATGTTTTTGAGGGATAATTACATTACCTTTATAGAAGCAAGAGGCTCAGTTGAACAGATGTGGCTTCGATTCATGCAAGGGAGGGAAGGTATCGACTTATAAATACCGAAAAGGACAATCAGGGATGGGAACGGTCCCCCATGGTATACATGTATAGTAAAAAGGTTACTTAAAAGGCAAAGGAAGATACATGCACGCTCAAGAAGGACGATGTATAAGAGTGATTTAGAAAAGTTAGCCGAGACAAGAGGACATGTTAAGAATGCGATGCGCGAGGCTTTTAATGACATTTAGATACAACAAACTTGCCACGAGCCTCAACGAAAACCCAAAGAAATTTTGGTCATACGTATAAAAAGGTTAGTGGTAGTGACTAACAATATGCCAGTTCTACTACAAGACAGTCGGGAAGTTGATGACAGCCGCGACAAGGCTACCGTATTAACTCCGAATTTAAAAATGCTTTCACTGACGAAAACATGGAAAACATTCCCTTTTGCATGGCATGTAGAATTTTCAGATGGATCCAGTACAAATTGATAGTGTAGGTATCATAAAGCAATTAAAGATCCTGATGTGGGGGAAAGCGCTGGGTTCCAATGCTATATACCAGTAAGAGTATACGCGGAATACGCGGAAGAAATAGAACCATTTCTGTCAGATATATTCGTAAATCTTTAGAAGCAAGAAAAGTACCTTCTGACTGGAAAATAGAGCAGGTTATTCCCGTTTTCAAGAAAGGAGATCGAAGAGGTCCTAGGAATTATCGACCCATATCTCTAACATCTGTTTGCAGTAGAATTCTGGAGCATGTCATATGCTCTAACGTTATGAAGTTTCTAGATGAAAACGAGTTACTTACAGCAAACCAACACGGATTTTGGAAGAACCGATCGTGTGAAACGCAACTGGCTCTATTTTCGCGTGACGTAATGAAAGTTATTGATGCAGGCTCACAGTTGGATTTTCAGAAAGCTTTGGAATCTGTTCAACACAACCGACTTTTGGCGAAGATTCGAGCGTACGGTATATCTGATCAGATTTGCGGATGGATACGCGTTTTTCTGACTGGTCAGTCATAGTATGTCATTGTTGACGGGGAAGCCTCTTCAAAGCTAGATGTTACTTCGGGTGGTTCAAGGAAGTGTAATAGGAACCACTTCTTTTCTTAATTTTTATAACGTTATTGCAGGATGCGATTTTTTGCTAATGATGCACCAATTTATAGGGAAGTGAGGTGCTCTGGACGATTGCTAGGAAATTCAGTGCATCTGATGTTATTTCGGAATGGTGCCGTAAATGGCAGCTTACACTTAATTGAAAAAAAGTGCAAGGCAATACAAATAAGTAACAAAAAGACCCCGTTTGCTCACGAGTACGAAGTTAACAATTCAGTTGTTGACACGGTAGATTCCCTGAAGTATCTAGGCGTAACAGTACAAAGCAACATGAAATGGGACTTCCACATAACTTCCGTCGTAGGCAAAGCTAATTCTAAACTACGTTTTATAGGTCGTATTTGAGAAGTTGTAATGCTCATACAAAGGAAATAGCGTACAAAACACTAGTGCGTCCGCATTTGGAATACTGTTGTGGAATTTGGGATCCGTATCGCAAGAGAATGATTGACTCTTTAGAGAAAGTACAGAGGAGAAGCCGCTCGATTCGTGAGCACTATTTACAGTCCTTACGTAAGTGTCACAGAGCTGATACGTGGGTTGGGCTGGGATTGTTTGGCAGACAGGCAACATTGTTTTCATTTGATTTGTTGGAGAATATACGAAAAATCTTTAATTTACGAGTGCAACGAAATACTTCTTCTGGCAACCTATTTAGGACCCAATGACAGGAGGGATAAGATTTGAGAAATAAGATGCCATACTGATATATTTATGTATTCTTCTTCCCTCGTTCTGTTCGGGATTGGAATGCACTGAAGTAGGGATTGTGCTTAGCACCCTCTGCCACCCACAATAATTGTGAATTGCAGAGTATAGATGGAGATGAAGTATAGTTCATTGCTCAGAGCCATGCTTCATTTTAATTCTAATCTCAGACAAAACCAAGTAGACTCCTGTCTCAACCCATGAAAAAAGGAGTTTGATGGAAATGAAAGGAGCTAATAATCAAACTTAAATAAGCATAGACATTACATCATAGAAAAACAAATAAATTCTTACCACAAATTATGACTGGACAGTACATGTACAAATATGAAGAAACATACAACTGAAATTTTTCATGTGTTACTACCAAGAAAAAGTATTGTGGCAGTTCAGAGTGTAGACAAATGTGGAGGGAGAAACACATGGGAATGAGAATGTAAAAGAAAGAAAAGTAGATTGTGTCAGGTTTAGGAGAGACCAGAACGATCTAAATAAATTAAAATTAAAGATACAGACATACATGTAAACAAATGAAAAAAGCAAAAAACATAGATGACTGAAAATTTATTATTTATTCACTAACAGTATGCTCTGTCATCTTCAACAGGTGCCAAAAAAAATCTATAGCATGCAGACAGAAGACTTAAAATTATCTCAACAATAATGAAGTCAGCATTGCCACTTTTATAGAACTAAGTGTGAAGATCTTGTACAATTCCTCCATAGTTAGATTAACCAAATGTACACATCACATGTTAACTTCACTCTTCCAAGTGAAAACATGACTGATGCTGCTCTCCCTTCAGCAACCAATGTCCACAATGTTCTGCTGACAAATCTATTCACCTGTTAAATTTGGTGCTTCAGTGTGTACATATATATATATATATATATATATATTTTACAGCTTGTTGACATCAAGGTAATTAAAGCCAGTTTTAAGTTATGCACATTTTGTGTTTTAGTGCTATTACTGAAAACCATGAAAATAGCATGGTCCTCAGAAGCTAGTAAATTGGCTATTTGACTATTTTTGAAAATGGTTTTAAATAGTTTATTGATACACGTTATTTGCCGGATGCTATTTATTTTTTTACAAAAGTGCTTATTTTATGTAAAATTCAAAGTTAAAATTTAGAGTATTTGAAAGCCCACCAAAACGCTCCTTTGCTGCCTGGCGTGGGCCAACGACACTCGTGACATCACGTGCCAACAGGCCCTCGCTCTATGTAAGTAACATTTGGTTTGTTTCTCTGAATTTGTGTATAAATTGTTGGAAATATGGTTTGTAATAGTGTGTAGTACATCAATCTACAACCACAACAACAAAAACTCTCCAAATAAACATAAGTGTTCCCGCATTAACTGAAATAGGAAAAAAAATCGCTGCAACTTGTTCATAGAAACCCAAACGACATTGCGACTAAGTCGCATATCATTTACTGTAAATATAATTTTCACCATAATTTCTTTGATACAATGTAGCACGCAGTTTAAGGTGAGTATCCGTAAAGTTAGTGTTCTTAGGTTCGATTCTCGCTTTGGAATATGTTTTGTTATTGCGAGAGTTTTCTTTAGATACTAGTTGCTGTTGGTAGCGCCGCATATTCTTTTTCTAAAATCCACCAAAACATTAATTTTTTTCCGAATGTTTCACAAATTTTTTGATAGCAAGAGTATTATAAACATTTGAGACATGAGCAAAAAATACTTCAAAACTGAAACTGGACATTACTTGCACACCGATAAAAGTTTTAAAAAACTGAAAATTACTTGCGCATTGAAAGAAAATACTGCTTAAATAGATGCATTTATGTCAGAAAGGCAACATACAGTTGTATCGTCACATAAACATTCCAACAAAAAGTATTCAAAGCGTTCCGGAATTGTTGCGAGATTAGCGTGCAATGTTATTGTTAAAATAAATCCTATTATTCACCGCCGAGTACTTGGGTTTTGTTGCAATGATGATTTATCTCTGGTATGTTTCAAAATTAAAAGCAGGAGTTATCTTTTTATAAAATTTTTCTTGTATGACAGCAATTTATGTTTCAAACGTTTGCATGACATTTTATGACTACTTCTAATAAAAACATGATTCTGTAAAGCAACAAACGGCAAACAAAAACAAACAAAAAGTACAAAAAAAAAAAAAAAAAAAAAATCCTAATCAGGGTTCGCATATAGGATTTTCAAATTCCTATAGAACTCTTTAACCATGCAGCTACCTGGACATCATGGCATCGTTACTTTTCTTCTCGTTAACAGTGAACACTTAAACATCTCAGTTTCTACGAGCGGTGAAGTGAATGCAGTTGGTAAATAAATAAACAATAAATTCAGTTCTGTTGGAAAAAAATATTATTTATCTGCAGTTAAGAAAAATTGTCCATAACATCCAGTAATTTAATTTTTTTGCTTACCTTATAATACACTTGCATTTTTCTCATAAATATCTCCTAAAACAACTAACTTAATTTAAAATTTTAGTCATTCTTATGAAGGATTTCTGTTAATCTCTAGCTTCCAGTTTAAATATAAATGATTCTCGAATTGAAGTTATTACATTCTCAAGCTCCGTAGGTTAAAATTCAGCGGTTGTTTCTATAGCTAGTCCGACAAATAATTTTTGGTATTTTTCTGCTATAGGCTTCTACAAATTGTCCTTCATTTTATATTCAACACAAAATCTCATTAGTAACAAGAGATAATCAGCAACAAATAGCTGAAAACTTGGATTGCGGGAAACACTCGATACGCAGCCGCAACGCCTACAGGCAGGTGACGTCACTAAAGCAATCTCCAATCCCAGAGCGTTTTCTGTCACGTGAGAAGAGGCAAGAGAACTTTGATTTTTATTTGGCTTTTTTCGTTAAAAACAATCCATCTTTCTTTTCAAATTTAACAAAAATAGTTTCCTCAAGCATTAATCTATGCGAATGACTACAATTTGTAATATATTTTGAATACTGTCAAATAGCCTATTGTCTTAGTATTTACCACAATCCTTAATTACAAGTAATTTCCAGTTTGTTGCAAACTGAATAAACAGTCCCTAGCATAATTTTATAGATTTAAAAAAAAAAAAAAAAAAAAAAAAAAAAAAAAAATGCTGGACGTTATCCATCATAATGTGTGCCAAAGAAAATGGATTAAAACTAAATTCTACTACAGGTACAAAAACAGCTTTTCAGGAATAGGAATTTTGGTATTGTGCACTAAAGTAAATAGAAATGGTTTGAAAGGATACAAATGGTATTAATTTTTTTACCAAAATTAATAGAAATGGACTGGGAATTAATTTCCATCAACTTGGGTCATTGATCTTCTGGTACAGGTAATGAGAAATGTATGGCATGTGAAATTTGCTCTTAACATATTTGATAGTTGCTCATTATGGCAATTACAATGTACAGAGAGAAAAAAAATAACATATCAAAACCATTTTTTTAAACATTACACAGGCGTTAAAATTTCTATGCTTGTGTCCCTATGCATACATTACTCCCAAACCAGGTTATCGCACCTCACATACTATGGCAAAAATTTAATATACTAGCCATTTATTTGCAGACTCAATAATTTATGCCTCTTTCAAAAATGGAATCTGTACATAGTGTTCTAATCATGTGTCATGATATATGTCCCCCTTTTAATCATGACACTGACAAATTAAGTTGCTTTATACACATTCTTTAATGGTACCCTGTTTCTTTTTTAATTATTGTTCATAATGTAGATTTTGTTTCAGAGGGGAAAAAATACTTCACAGATTAAAAAAAGGGGACGAACACACAAAAATACACAATACGAGCATGATAATACAAAGTTTTGCGACAACCCGTAATGGCTTTAAACCAAACAGTTTCATGTAATTGGAGAAAAACAAACTTAATAGTCAAAAACAAGACCATTCTGTGATATGTAGCATTCAGTACACTCAAGAGCATAAACATGAAAATTCACACTTGAACGAATACTATGTCAAACTATCAGCACCTTCGGAAAGCAACAGTTTTTATATTTTTCACAGCCAAAAATTAGTTTGAATAGTTTATTCTTGCATCCATCCATGTAATTGCATAATTAATGTTGCTTGTTATTTAACAATAATTTAGCTTTTGTGCCAGTGTCTGGTTAGAAGATATATTTCTTGTCTTCCAATATCAACAAACAGCAATATGTATTAAATTATTCTCTCTTTGCACATAGGAACAAAAAGTGAAAAGTGAGCTGGAATATGAAACAGGTAGTAAAGAATGTACAGATCAAAATATTGAGGCAGAAAAAAAAAAACAAGATTTTTAATTCTTAATTTGTATGTATTCAGTGCAAAAAACATATCTGCTACATTTTCTGCATAAATGATACTTTTCTTATGCTGGAGTATCTGGCTGACAATTTTCTCCACACAATATGTCTAAGGAGTATAAACATAAAAAAATCTAGGGTTTGGTCTCTCACTTTTAATTGCTAAAGTATCAATAAAGATAATTACAAAACATCACTCGCTGTCACAAATTTCTGTTTTAATGAAAGAGTATAAAATAATTGGGGTACTAAGATGGAAGAAAAATAATTGGAAAAAATTAAGCACTTCCGATGGTTTAGCAATAAAAGAAACATTGCTGTACTAAACATTCCATTACAATGTCCAGACAGTTGGCAAATATTACAATATCCTTTATGCATAATGACAAGTGTCACTGTTAGAATAATGGAGTAGGAAGAAATGCCATGAGGAGGTGATAATTTGGAAATTAAAGATAAAAACATATCCACTCATTCACTGAAGTTGAAATGAGCAGGAAAGTTGTGACAAAAAACACAATATTATAGGCAATAGAAACTAGAACATAGAAACATGTGATAGTGGTCAACACAGCCACAACATCATTGTGTTGACCACGGGTGCCTGCCTGCACATGTTTCTATTTTCATGAGTATGGGCATAGCCTAAAATATTGTGTTTGTGTAGTTTGTTAACGCTGTCCTCTTCCCGTAAACTCTGGTGAGTAGTAGGTCTATTTGATCTTTCCTTTCTAAGTTATAATGAGATGATAACAGCAGTAAACCTTCAGAAAATGAAAACACCTTGAACATTGTTTATGACTTGTAACTGTGCACTGGAAAACAAATCAAATGTTTCAGCAGGTACAAAATCGTTTTTTAAAGTGTACAATCTGAAGAAATATAACTGCTTAATAGAATGTTTCCTAATGGAAAGAAATGAATTAAGTAATCATAACATACTACTAACTTTAACAAAAATTACCAAATGGTAGCTTTGTTTCTTTGTCCTTAGACCAAATGCCTCCTCCCATCTTTAAACCTGGATATTAAGAAAAGAACAAACAATTAAACATTCCTATAAGCCATTTTATGCAAGCATTAACTGTTTCACACAAATTTCTGTATACCATAAGAATATTTGCATAATAGCATTATTTGTTGCATATTAAACATCATAGATGGCTGGCTGACTCTTACTATAATGCTTCAGCCATAGAAATGAAAAATTAATACTTTTTACAGCCATGATAGGAATAGCTAATTGGATGATTTATATTACTTGTTAATCAAGTTTTTTGTCATTTATAAAACAGTTTCAAGACCAGCATGTGTCGTCTATTAAGACATAACAATAGTTAAAAAACAGTATGTCATTATCAGACAAATCGAATTCACATTCCAAGATCCACTAACAGCAGATCCTGCACTTTTTCTGCCCAAAATACACTTCAATCGATCAAATTGTACATTTAGAGGTATTCACACATCATTAACATTTCATGCAGAGGCTTTACAGTTATATTAATTTCAAATTGGTTAAACAACACCATTAAATTTGAACTACTGATGGCTGATGAGAATTTGAGATGTTCTCTAACATTTTTTCTGCATCCTCTATCAATGAAGACCCAATGGTGAAGCAACCAAGATTATAATGAGCAATTAGTATTTTCTTCATCCGGGCTTCTAAGCGTGCACAGGCATGAAATGAACGCTTTTTTGCATCAATGTCATATAACCTGACACAGGCTTCTGCTAACTCTTCCACATATGGAAAGCCTACACACACTGGAGGAGGGTTGCGAACTGAAACATAAAATTATTATTTATTATTACTATTATTATTATAACATATTGCAATGTAAACAAAACCTCTGTTATAACTCTGCTTCATAATAAGCAGGGGTGGAAGTACAATTTGATTCAGAAGTTCGGTACTTGCCTATGTGGATCTCCGTTTCAACCCTAGTATGCACTACTTGTGCGGTTCCTAGGCAACCTTCTATTAATACACCCAACACAACAGTGAAGGTAATGCTGCTCATTCCACTCATGCAAAATCACTATTAAAATACAATTATGTGCACATTAAAGTTACTTCCCACACTACCAACATTCTTTATTGTTCCTGCAACAGTACTGTATTTCAGAAAAAGCAATTTCTCTTTTACTGAAGTTTCATATCTAATCTTTTTTAATAAAATTTATCAGTAATTAAGACATATGTGCCAGCGCCTACTTTAAAACTAGTATTGTTCACTTTTATCTACAAGTTGTGATGGAACAAGGATGTTATTTTTCCCCATCAATGTGTTAGCATTAGAGACAACAGAATGCATAAGACTCGCAAACAGGAAGTCACACGATTGTAAAACAGTTGGGGGGCACTCAGCAGCTGAGAGACAGTTAAATTCAGTGTAGCCTAGGCCCAAAAAGAGAATGGACTGTGGACATTTAGTACAGCCAAGATTAAGTTAACAGTGAGCCTTGGCCTGTAAAATAAAGTTATAGTGTTGATGCATTAGTCCAGCGTACATGAGATAGAGTGGCCAGTACAGAGTTGTGATCAGATAGAGTTGCTCAAACAGTAGCAATATGGGTGGTTTAGAATGGTCAGTCAGAATGACCTTCCAAGTGACAAGTGCGAGTACTAAGCGTGAAGGGAAAGAGCTTCTTTTCTCAATTAGCTCAATAAACTTGGACATTCAATTACAGTGGCACAGTGGTAATCTGAAAATAAATGAAGATACAGACAACAACCAATCTTTTATTGCATAAACAGAGATTATTTCCCTTGTATCAAAACAGATATTGTTTAACAACGTCTGTCAAAAAGTGACAATTTATATAAATTTTATAACAAAGGTTGTACACAGCAAACTTTTAAATAATAAGTCAAACTGAACTGTCTGCTACAAACTGATAGATCATAATCTCTGCTGCACTCACCCCTACATGCGCAGGAGATAGAGGCTATTGACGCGACCGCATATGTGCAGACATCTGCACATTTTTGTGAAAACCAAGACAGTAGTCAGTTTGGATAGGTAGGTAACAGAAGGGGACTATAAGGTGAGTTGTAAGGCAAGGGAAATTTGACCTTGAACTGCCAGTTCACAGTGAACAGAGTATAACTATAAAATGCTTAAAGATAGAAAAAAAAAAAACTACACACCATTGCTAATGTAGCATTGTGGCTCACAATGAATCGAGAAGTATTTTAAAAACAAAAAACTAATTGTAAATTTCATCACTGCATACATTAATAAAAGTATATGGCATTGCCAAAATTAGGGACACACTCTGTTGGGTAGGTAACAGTGTTTCTTTTTTTGTGTAACAGGAAAATTCCTGTAACTTTACAGGACACATTGAAAAGTATTTAATTCATTTTCAACAGATCACATAGTTATGTTATTAATAGCATTTAAAGACAAACCCTCCAACTCAGTCTCAGTGCTGCACAGCCATACAAAGCAGAGGGCTACCTCACTCTTATCACAATAGCATGGTCTATTACAAACGAGAATGCTGTCACATAAAGATGAAATTTAGGTTATCAGACCATATAATCAGTGAGGGAAATTAGATGGAACACAGTTTAGGAGCAGAAACATTTTTTGGCAATTTACTTGAATCTATGAAAAAACAGAGACAGTAACAAAGTAACCAAAAATGCCATTGATTTTGATACTTAGCACAAAGTATACAAAATTATATTTTATCCACATTAACTGCAACATTACAATCTGGTGCCACTTTTAGGCATTCAGGCAATTCACTATACATATGCAAAAATTATTATTATTGTTGTTGTTGTTCAGGCTTTAGTATGTGTCAACCATGTGGTTACTAGTACCCTGACGAATCTGCAGAGAAAACTTCCTGTGTTTTATAGAAATGTTACTTCAAAAAATGCTTGTACTAGAAACACGAACAGACAGTTCACTAAACTTCAACATTAACTAAAGTGATAGACAAATCCCATTAGCTGGAGGGTATTCTGCATATTAATTGTTTTAATACAGCCTCTATTTCTTTGAGTAAATATGACGACATGACAACTTCACCCATATACAGAGGGCAGCCACTTTAGGCCAAAACTGATACAATTAAAAACAAAAAGATTTGTCATCTTCTTCTGTCATACCAGCATTCAGTTTGTCAGAAAGACCAACTCTTTCACCAAAAACACCTGGCACAGAAACATTGAGACATCAATGATACAGAAATTTTTACACAAAGCACTGCCAGCAAAACTTGCAAAGCTACTGAAGCCAATACCTTCAGGCTGATTTGAAGCTTAGATTAACTATGCGTACATCTTCCACCTAACAACTGAAGCCTCACAATTTAATAATGTACTGATGAATGCAGGGAAACCAATGAGGCCCCGAATCATCAAAGAGTTGAAAGAGGGGCATCATTCACTGATCCATCAAGTAAATAGAATGTAAATGTAAATAAAAAATAAAGAAATAGATAAAACGTAAGCAAATTAATCAATAACTTTTACGTATTAATACAATTAAGCTATACAAGATCAAAATTGTTTGTTTTTGAAAAAATGAATATTGATTCAGAGATCCAACACTAGTCTATGTCAGTTCAATCTCTCATTCATACAGTCTAGTAGAATTTCCATTTTCTCAAATTTCACATATAATGTTTATGCGTCTGAATCAACAAATACCTCAACAAAAATGTGTAGATGTTGCTAATATTAATAAAGTAACTCACCCGATACAGTTTCATTGTATAGTGTGTACCGGTCAAGCGTTACAGTGAAAGTGATGCCATAATCCTCTGACAAGTAAGTAACATTCACACAAACTGGAAATAAACTGAAAATTATTCTGAAGTACTAATAAATATGACACAAAGTTAAACATATAATCAATTATTGATTTACCAAATTGTAATATTAGAATCATGAACCTACATTTTGAGATTCTAATTTCATAAATTAGAAGCTTTAGTTTCTTACACATACTTTTATCCTTCTTTTATCAGTGTTGCATTATTTTCTTTATTACAATTAAACTATGATTTTATTTTAGTTATTTACAGTAACCAGAATTTCGGAGCAACCACTTATTATCTTAGTTAAAAATTCTACAAAACAGAGAAACAGAAAATCTACACATCACCAAACCTTTTTTCATCACCTAAAAACAATTGTAAGTAAATGCTAACAGAAGAAACAAATAAACAATATTTTTAACAGCCACATCCGTACCTGTGCTATTTAGATGAATAGAAGATTCTTCAGCATGGACACAACAGCCACAAGTTTTCTGATAGCACAAACAGTTTTCTCCAGAAACTGTAGGAATGTGTGTGGTCACAGCTTTTTCTACTGCACGAGTTTCATTAACAAACCATTCTTCAATTTCGTTAACTCCATTTTCAGCCTTACCTGTGGATAATAATGAAATCACCTTACACAGATTACCCCACAAATAAAAAAATAAAAAAACAGATTTTGCCCTCAAATATTTATATTTGGATATCATTGCAATGATAACTGACAGCGTTAAATAATTTGAAGCCATTGAGAGGACAAAATAAAATACAGAATTATCTATCATCAAAATGTGTTTCATGTATGTTATACGTATTCTTGCACATCATTTTTTCAGTTATGCAAGAACCAGTTTCCATGGATGAGGCTCTAATGAATAAATTACTCCAGTATAAGAATTCACTCAATGTTTGGCAGAAGGTTCCTAATGAGAGGACAGAGCAACAAGTAGTATATCTGGTCACCTATTTCACCATTAAATTGGAAACATTCCAAAAGGGGAAATGACATGCTGACAAACAAGGCAATGGAAAATCACTGCATTAAGGGACAAAATGTTCTCCTCAGAAATCTTACCCCCGCTAAGATACTATCCAATTATGTTTCCAAAAACTGCTCAAGAAGTCAAAAAGAAAACGGAAAAAATACATTCAAGAAACCAGGCCATCGAATTTTAGAGTAAGGTTACAGGTTAGAGAATTTAAACGATGGACTTATCTTTTGCTTAGATTAATGAGGCTGCATGGAATGTATAAAATTTCTGGTTTGTAGAATATCAATTAATTGATGTGAGCACTATAACAGGGTGTCCACAAGGTAATGATTTAAAAATTCCCTGATATTTCCAGGTCTTCCAGAACAATTTGCCGTATTTTTCCCTGATTGAGAAAGTTTATTTGCATGATTAAGATATTTAATGTTTTAATTAGATTTTGATTGTAAACAATTAAATCTGGTATAAAACTCAAAAAATTAGAAAAAGAAACATGTTTAAGAATGTTTATTTGAAAATTTTATAACTAATTTAGTAATCTTATGAAGCATAATTAAAAATGAGTAGCACAAAAATAAGATAATGACTAATATGAACTAGAACAAATTAGTAATCTTTCAGTATTTGGTAGATAAAATAATTGAGGATTTTTAAATTGTTCATCAGTAACATGACTCAGTCAAAAGCTTAGCCTTTTTTCATTTGCTACACTTATCTTTTAAAATCTTCTGGTTCAGTTATTGTAGCTTATTTTGTTCCATCTTCAATTTCTTCTGTTGCCAAGTTAACACTTTCGCGTAAGTTTCCACGAGTCCACGCAAGATAGCATGAACACGAGTTTGTATAAACCATGCAATCGTGTAGGATCACGTTACGTGGTTGCTTGGGTGTGCTGCTCGTCTTGGCTGCGGTTTATTTGGTGCCAGTCAAAGGCACGAGCACAATGTTTACAGTGTCGTATTGATTGAGCATTTGAAAGAGCTCTGAATGACACAAAACATTATAAATCCTACCTATTTAGACCTCTGGTTAGTATTTACACGATCTTACGTATTATTTTGTTCCTGCTTTAATTCGCCTTATATCATTAATACAAAAAAGTTATAAAGTCGTATAATTATCGCTATTCACATTTTTGCTGGCATTGGTATCTTGAAACTAGGCTTTTGTTTTGATATTTTTCTCAAAAGAAGTTCAAAACTAGGACTTCGAAGACTCACCACAAATTCAATATTTTTGGAACATCTGTTTCACACTTTGCTTGAAATTGTAAAACTGTTTAGTGAAACATAAATACATCTTTACAAACTTACTACTCTACGATTGCTGTTTTATTCAGTAAAAAATATAACTTCTGAGTTTACATGTAGTACTATAATTCTGATTTAGATGTCATCCACCTTTTTTTTAAATATAATTTCGAATGCTGAGTTCCAGCGCTCGTGTACGAACATCTCGTTGTCGTTTCTCTATGAGGCGCAAGACGAGATGCAAGTTGCTAGTGTAAATGCGGCATTTGTTAGCTATTTTATGTCAAAAATATATAAGCTGAATTATTTAATGCAAAAGTTCAACATTAAAATAAATTATCAAAAAATTTCCAAATTTTGCTTAGTTGCAATTAAAATTCCCTGATAATTTTTGAAATTTCTTGGATTCCCTGACATTTCCATGATATTTCAAGGTTGCTTTAAATTCCCTGATAATTCCAGATTTTCCAGGTCTGTGGCCACCCTGTATAAATAGTTTAATGACAGACTTGTATAGTTGACAACAGACACTAAATGATGCCAGTTGCCAATTATAAAAGGCAACTTCATAAGAAGTTAACTCTAAAATTTAGAAAATATATCACAAGATTTAAGAGCATGTATATGAACAGTGAGATAAATCTTAATGATCATGGGTAACTGGAATGCTGTAACCGAAGGTAGAGAAACGAATATTATAGTGAAGAAGTGGGGAACTAGGCAGTGCAGACTTCGTACTGAAAATTAAGCTGTCCCCCCCCCCCCCCACCACCTCTCAACAATGTGAACACTGACCACCACATGAATCATGGGACCGAGAACTGACTTCCTAGCCTAAGTCTAATCAGGCCTGTTAGGCCCAGCATACCTATCTATTGGAGGAAAGACACACATTGCCATCTGTCTGCAAAATGTGACACTGTGTGTTCTGTTTGATAAGTATATTATATATTTTTTGGGTGAAATTTGTAGTTTATGAGGCATAGATTGGGGACTGCCCACGAATTCACCTAGCCGATGGCAGGAAACTGCCTAAACCGCAATCAAGATGGCTGGGGTCGTGTATGGTCCCATTGTACTTCCCCAATACAGTGTGCAGAGCTTCAGCACAGAGTATTAAGCTGGCTGTAATACACTTTTTTTTAAAGAATCACACAAAATGAAAACACATGTAAAAACATGTAGATGACCAACACAGTTTTCAAATAGATCATGTCAGGCCTAAGTAAACACTAAGAAACCAAATCTCGGAGTATAAAGCATATCAAAAAGAGGATATTTACAGGCTCAGTAAAACACACAGGAATGGACATGGTCCACATAGACTGTCATATAGAACAGAAGTTTAAAAAAAACTTTAAATGGTGGATTAAGGGGAAATATGGATGACATTCAGTAGGAGATGAATGGAATGTAGCGAACCCTAATGGTGATTTGTGTACAATTTGTGGATTCATTCTCGATGAATTGCTTCTGGATTAGTTTTATCATAAGATATGCAACTCTTAGGCTGTGAAGGATACTTGTTAACACATTTGCTTATTACTAGCAAAGTAGATTAAGTGGTAATGCTAGAAATGAAAAATTGACTAAAGGACTACATCAGTTTTATTAAAAATCAAAAGAAATGAGCCAACACTTTACATGACATTACAGACACGGTGGAAATTCAATTAACTTGAGAAATAGTTCTAAAAATATCAATGACAACAATAATTTGGAGCTCCTTTCCTAAGCCAAGAAAGTGTGTGGAGGAATAAAAACTAGCCTTTACCTCTTAATACAACTGACTAAATTTTCATGGCTGGTGAAACAGTTTCCCACATAGCAAACCTGAAGTGGCATTCTCGATAGTGGCTTAGTGGGAGAAACAGCACTTTGATTTGCTAGTGTTTACACGAACAAGGCATGTGTTACCTTCCATCAGGTTAATAGAGCACACTATGAGATTTTCACATGGGTAGGTTGGGATGCCTGTTCTTACACTAATATAAGAAAAGGTTAACATAGAAGGCAGGTCTTGCATGATATGCTGTTATTGAAAGAATCGTATATCTTGGGACCAATGGCCACTGCATAACTTGAAACCTAAAATCACAAAGGGAAAACTGAAGATTATGGATGGGCAGGAAAGCCAAAAGAAAGAAAGTCAAAGAAAAGAGCAGCAAGAGAAGCATTGGGGAATTAGGGAAAGAAATAATTGAAGGTAGCATACGTTTGACACACAAGCAGATCAAACAGAATTTTGGAGAATTTATAACAAGAAGCTTAACATAAGTGGTAACACTTAAAAATTTCCTTAAACAATATAAGGAAGAGTTTTGAGATGGAAGGAGTAGTACATGGAGAAAATAATTACTCCAAATTTTAAGTTTAAAGATAATTCAAACGGATATCAACAATCTGATAATTTAATACTCTGAAAGATTTTTGTAACGGCATAATATTTACATTCCTGAAGAAATCACTAGACAATGAAAGCAATGCCAGATCTAGGGGGAAAGGGGGAGGGGGGGCAGTCAACCCTACTGTTGTTGTTGTTTGTGTTTTAGGGCGCGTCAACATCGGGGTTATTAGCGCCCTAACAAATACAAGACGTGACAAAATTGCCGTCTAAGTGGCCGACTGTAAAAAGGTCGGCCACAGAGACAGCACAATAAAATACTAAAATACTGACTGGCATTCCGTCTGTATGGCTGACTGTAGAGGGGTCAGCCCCACAGACGGAAAAAATAAAATATAATAATAATACGTAGTACACAGGCCACATAGAGTAAAAATACATACTGACTGGTTGGCTGTAAAAGGGCCAACCAGTTTGAAACGACGAACTAACTGGCTGGCTGTAAAGGGGCCAGCCAGGTAAACAAGGTCACAACTAAAAACAGTACTTGGATTGGTGGCTGTAAAAGGCCACCAATCCAATCTAAAACCTAGGCCGGTCTGCCCAAAATTTTTGGGACAAGACCGGCCATGCTACAAAACTTTAAAACCTTGGCCACATTGTCACTATCATTGTTTAAAATAAGGGACAGATCGTTGGCTAAGCCAACGTCTGCCCTTAAGTCTAAAAATAAAATACAATCACTTAAAATGTGCGGTACCGTCAAAGGTACGCCACAAGCATCACATTCCGGTGGGTCCTCCCGGTCAGAGAAGAAAGCTGTGCGTCAGAGGGACAGTGCCCTATACGGAGGCGAGTGAGGAGAAACCTCATCCTTCCTCAGCCCGCTGGAAAGGAGGTGCTCCATGGCTGAACGGTCGATTTGACCAGCCGGAGCTTGTTATGCTCAACTTCCAGCTACTGCCTCTGCCAAACATCAAAAACAAATCTCTTCGCCGCCGAGGCAAGGTCTGACTTTGGGACCGGTTCAAAGTCGATTCTGACCTTGTCGCAGTCTAACTTTGGCAGCTACATCAGCTCCCTCGTTCCCCCTGATTCCCACATGGTCCGGTACCCAGCAGAATAATACCTCCTTTCCACGAGATTGGAGGGAAAGGAGGGCGTCCTGGATGTCCTGGACTAGACGATCTCCTGGATACATATTTCCTATGGCCTGAATACAGCTGAGGGGAATCACAGCATATGATGAAACACTTATCGCGATTTACTTTCATATGCTGGAGCGACTTTAGCACGGCGTAGCAGTCGCAGGAAAAACGCTGCACCTGCCTGTCAAGTTTATATGTGTAAGTCGCTCGAGGGAACACGACGGAGCAGCCAACTATCCGTTAGCCTGCTTAGACAATCCGTAAATACCAGGGTAAAATTATGATGCTGGTTTATGACATCTCTAAAAATTCTGATAAAAAACATTATCCGTGGTACACAGCTTGTTGTACCGCTTAGTTCTAAAATCGTTCTGGGCCTCCTTAAAAGCCAGGGAGGAGATTTTACTCCAACCCTGGTGATAAAAAGAAGGAAGCTCGAATCCGTATTGTTCTAAAATAGCCTTCGTACGGTAGCTGAACGGTTTAGTGGCTCTATGCCAGTTGGTATAGAGCCGCTCGTAGTTGGGATGTAGAACTACATCGTACACGGGACTGCCAGGTGTAATGGCAACGTGCAGGTAGTGTCGCACCATGAGGAGTCGCCGGCGGATGGTAAACGGCGGCTCACCCGAGTCAGCACGAATACTGACAATAGGGCTGGTGCTATATGCACCCGTGGCGAGCCGAATTCCAGCATGGTGGACACTATCCAGTATACGGAGATAGCTGTCCCGTGCCGAACCATACACGATACAACCATATTCCAGCCGCGACCGTACAAAGGCTCTGTAAAATTGTAACAGGCAGGAGTGGTCAGCGCCCCATGACCTGCCACACAGACATTTTAAAACATTTAGAGCTTTTGAGGCTCTGGCTTTCACATCTTTGAGATGTGGTAGCCAGGTATAATCTGTTGTCTAAAATGAGGCCCAGAAACCGAACTGTTTCAGTAAAACGGTATTCCTCAAGGTAAGATGGGGCTCTGATAAAAGGCTTCTGCTACGAGTAAAAAGTACACACCAGGTTTTAAAATAAATGTTGCCAGGAAGTATCGTAGGCCTTTTCAAGATCGAAAAAAACACCCACAAGGTGTTGGCTGCGGATGAACACATCCTGTATTGCCGCCTCCAGGAGGATCAGTTGTCCAAGGTGGAAAGTGACTTCCTGAATCCACACTGGAAGCTGCTGAGCAGATTACGGGATTCAAGACACCAGACGAGGCGGCGGTTTACATCTTCTCCAGTGTCTTCCCCACGCAGCTAGTCAAGGCAATGCTACGATAACTACCTGGCAACAATTTGTCTTTCCCAGGTTTTAAAATGGGAATTAATGTTGCTTCTTTCCACGAGTCGGGGAAGTGTCCTCCGGTCCATATATCGTTAAAAATATCCAGGAGGTACTCCTTAGCATCTTTACTAAGATGCCTCAGCATCTGGTACTGGATCAAATCAGGCCCTGGAGCAGTGTCATTAGCGCTATTCAAAGCAGACTCTAGCTCCCAGAATATAAATGGGCAGTTGTAGGCCTCTGTATTTGACGAATCGAAGCACAGCGGGCGCCTCTCGGCCGCGACTCTTCGTCGCTGAAACAGAGGGTCAAAGTTAGCGGACGAAGTGATGGCGGCGAAGTTCTCCGCCATCAGCTGCGCTATGCTTCGTTCGTCAGTAATTATATGTCCGTGATCCAGTAACCCAGATACTGGTGGGCGGGAGTACCTTCCAGATATACGGCGAATGGACTCCCATACTTTCGACGAAGGTGTGGAATGATTTATATTGCTCACAAAGTTCTGCCATGACCTCTTCTTGCTCTCCTTAATAACTTCGACGCGCCTTAGCTCTGGCAATACGGAACGCTGCTAGGTAGTCAGATGTTGGGCACAACCTAAAACGATGCAACGCCCGTCGGCGACCCTGGATGGCGGAACGACATTCATCGTTCCACCAGGGGACGGGCGTCCTTCGCAGCGTTCCGGAGCTCTTCAGCATGGAAACGTCAGCTGCACGGTGAATCACTTCTGTCAAGTGATTCACCTTCTCCTGTATACTGCCACAGGGTTGCAGTTGTACAGCACGGCAGTAGAGCTGCCAATCTGCACAACTGATGTTCCATTTGCGTCGGTTATTTCCTCTTCCACGTTCACACTCGACGTGAATCCAAATAGGGAAGTGGTAGCTACCATGTAGGTCGCGATCCACGTCCCACTGCACGGAGTCCGCAATTGAGGGGGAACACAAGGAAAGGTCAATGGAAGAAGACGTTCCGGTAGCAGTGGTGAAATGAGTCATTTGCCCTGTATTCAGGATACAAATTTCCTCCTGCTCTATCAATCTACCAACCACTCGGCCCCTGGGGCAATCGGTGGTGGAACCCCACAACGCACTGTGCGCGTTGAAATCTCCCAAAAGGAGAAAGGGCCGAGTGAGTTGTCGTATAATGCCAACCAGGTCGTCGTAGCTGACAGACACACTGGGTGGCAGATAGACAGAGCATACGGTCAGTTGGATTGGACCGTGTATTTTCACCGCTACTTTTTTTTTAACTGCTTTACGTATCTTTTTAACATTGAGGTCTTTAGAGACGGGAAAGGATGGGGGGCAAGGATGGGTGCAAGGAATGGGAAGGAATTCGGCCATGGCCTTTTGAAGGAAGCATCCCGGCATTTGCCTGGAGTGATTTGGGGAAACCATGGAAAACACAAATCTGCATGCCCGGACGGGGATTCGAACCGCCGTCCTCCCGAATGCGAGGCGAGAACGTTAACCGTTACACCGCCCCGCTCGGTTTCACCGCAACTGCTTTTAGATCAGAGGTGAGAGCAATAGGTTCGGAGTGGACAGTGTTTCGGACAAACACAGCCACTCCCCCATTCGCTCAATCACCCTCGGTATCGTCCTTTCTATAGATGTCATACCCTCTTAGCACAGGTTGGTGTAAAGGTCTAAAATGTGTCTCCTGAAGACAGAGACACAATGGATTAGACCGTGCTAAGAGGTGGAATTCCTCTTTGTGAGCCTGAAAGCCGTTTACGTTCCACTGAAGTATGGGAGCCATTCTACCTATTTAAAACCACCCGCCCTGGGTCGGGTGGGTCAGTGTCTGATGAGGAACGGGACCAGGTTCTTCGTCCACCAGCATAACGTCATCTTCGGGGTCCAAAGACGACTTTTGTTCTAAGGCCTCAGCGTCTTGCGGATCTTTCTTCCGCCGAGGCCTTGTCCCCCTCCTCCCCACGCTAGTTGGGGAACTAGGAGGAGAAGTAGAGGGGGACTTCAAGAACATGGTGGGGTCGGTGTGTTTAAACTTCAGACCCCGAACTTTCTGCACTAACTGCCATCCGCTTAAGGCAGATGGCGTTTCTGCTGCTACTACCGCTGCAGATGCAGCTGTTGCCATGGGTGCTGCTTCTGCTGTTGCAGAGGCACCCACGGCTGCAGCTACTGGAGCGGATGGCCGTGCTTTGGCTGGTGGACTTGATGATCCTGCTGCTGTGGTGGTCGAGTTAGCAGAAGCGCTACTACCGACGACCGCGGTCCTTGGTGTTAGGACCTTAGTGGGCTGCGCACCACACTTGCACTGGCACGTCGTGCTCGTGCCCGTGTCTACAACGGTCGTCTGCGTAGCAACGCTCTCCTTCCTGAGGGGAGTTGATAACGTTTTGGCGAAGAAGCTAGTGGTGAAGACCGGTGGCGCCAGCGCCTTAAACCGTTTCTTCGCCTCGCCAAAGGATATTCTTTCCTTAGTCTTCAACTCCTGTACCTTCTTTTCTTCCAGGTACACTCGACACTCCCTGTTCCAGCCTGGATGTGACCCGGAGCAGTTAATGCACACCTGTGGGAGGGTGCAACTTGCACCCGGTTCATGTGCCGATTTTCTACACTTCCCACAAGTGGCGTTGGCTTTACAGTTCGCCGTCGTATGCCCGAACTGCTGGCACTTAAAGCAGCGCATCGGGTCCGGGACATACAGGCGAACATTCAAATTTAAATATCCAGCTTTAATGGATTTCGGCAACATCGGAGTGTCGAACGTCAGGACGAAGGTGGCAGTCTTCTCAAGATTGCCGTTAACCCTTCGTTTGATCTGCCTAACCTCGACCACATTATCTGATCTCCACTCCTTAAGGAGTTCCTCGGACTCTATATCTATTAGGTCTCTACAAGTGATCACTCCTTTGCTGGAGTTTAGAGTTTTATGGAGTTCGCATTTCACTGCGAACTCCCCGAGCTTCTCACACTTAAGGAGTTGGACAGCCTGCTTGTGGGTGGATGTTTCCAAAAGCAGTGTCCCATTCCTCAGCTTTTTTTTACAGATTTGAGGGTACCCGCATACCCTCTAAACCTTTCTGAATATAGAATGGAGAGACCTTCTCAAAAGATCCCTCCACCCTTGTCATAATAACAAAGGCATTGTCAATAAAACAACCCTTGCTGTTACTTTGGTTTAGTTCTGGAGGAGGGCTTTCCACCCTCGCCCGTTTGTAGGAACTGGGTGTATTTTTTTTTTTAACCTGTGGCACACCCAGACCGCAGGGGTTTTGTTTTTGTTTGTGAGATGGAATTTTGGTCCCACGAGCAAAAACATGTTAAAAAGAAATGCTGATACAACAGGGGTGCGCAGGTGCCCCAGAGGTTGCACGTTAACGAGTGATCTACCTCTCACCCATGCACCTCCTCGGCACGTGGCTGACCTTGAGGTTGAGGGGTTTTTTAAAGAGGTTTTTACAGTCCTCGTGATCCGGGCGATGAAGCCAAGATCCCCGTTCTCCTAGGCACACAACGTTCCACCGCCATGCCCTACGGTGGTCGTTGAAGCATGGTAGGAGTTTACGGTGTGGGAAACTTGCGGCGCTCACAAGTTTCCAGCTCGGGCACCGCGGGTTCGCCAAACCCGTACCTGGCACTTGCATACCAGGCCCCTGCGGGGTCAACCCTACTACTCTGGGTGATGACAATGGGAGCAGTGATAATTGGGGTGGCGACACTCAAGGTGACAACAATGGGGGTGGCAAAATATTGTAAGAAGGGGCAGCAACCTCACAATTTTTGCCCCAGTTTGGAAAATTCCTAGATCTGCTGTTGAATGAAAGTGACATTATAAAACTAAGGAAGGATAAGGAAATTCAACCCAACAAATACCATAGATGGCAATGGGTGGGAGTGACGAACACCAAAAAGACAAACACATGTAATATGATATTTCAGTATTGAACTTTATTCTTGCAAGTAGATGAGACAATTAGTAAGGAGGTTAGATGATCACACCAATACGAATAGGGAACCCAAGTAGCAAAGCCAGAGTTGCTGGAGTGGTCGTTGAAAGGGGTAACAAAATACTGACTTGATAATTCTGGAGAAATATTATTGTAGGAAGTGGGAGAACATCATCAAAGGAATGAGCCTGTGAGGATTTAAATATTAACAGAAAATATTAAATTTAATATTTATAAATTATAAGAATAACAATAAGTGTTGGGGCTACTGGAAGGGTTTTATTGGAGATTAAGGTCAGGAGGATGTCTGTTATTAAAGCTATGGAGTTCGAAGGAGCTGTGGTTTCTGAAAAAACTGATAGCCATCACAGTAAAACAACTGTTTAAATTGTTCAAATGTTGGGAACTGGCATGTGCTGCCACAAGAGAGCATATGTTTCTGGTGTACACTGTTTGCCTGTGCTCATTCATACTACTGGAAAGTTGGTTCGTGGTGAAACAACTATCTGAACTGGTACGGTGGAGGCAGATGAGTTGCTATAAGAGGTGTGTTGTGCATTTGACATGTCCAATGATAGGAAAAGTTTCCCCTGTGATCAGATTGGAGTAGGGGGTGGTAGCTGCGTGCATGTACTTCCCATCAGAATGAATGGCCACAGGCAAAAAGTTTATACCAATAACAATGTATACCATCCAGTGGCTGCTCATACCAATATGCACAATTTAAATAACCCTTTTACAGTGAGGACAGTCAGTCTCTTCCCTGAAAACACAACCACCTTTGAAATTCACAGATGGGAGCTAGCTTACCAACATATCATTGATACCAGACAGCCTCCTAGCCTCAATCACCGATGAGACCGTTCCAGTAGACCCAGCACTTATTATTATTTATTCACATATGAGGTCTGTTAGGAAAGTATCAGACTTAATTTTTTTTTTGTTTGTTGCAAAAACCTGATGGATTCAAACTCAAAACGTTTTGAAGTCTCGCAGAACATGTTAGACTTCACAAACAGTGAGTCCTGGCTGTACAGGAATGACCCAGAAACAAAATCCCAGTCATCACAGTGCAAGCATCCCACGTCACCAAGACCAAAGAAGGCCCGCCAAGTGCACAGCAACGTCAAAGTGATGCTGACTGCTTTCTTTCACTCCTGCAGTGTGGTATACCACAAGTATGCGCCACAGGGTCAAACAATCACCAAATAGTACTACAGGGAAGTCCTCCATCAGCTACGTGATGCTGTGTGGTGCAAGAGACGGGAGTTGTGATCAACAGGAAATTGATGCCTCCATCATGAAAATGCTCCAGCACAATCCTCACACTTGATTCAGCCTTTTTGGGCGAAAAACAAGATTACAGTGTTTCAACATGCTCCTTACTCTCCTGATATGGCCCATTGCGACTTCTGGCTGTTCCCCAAAACTCAATGAGGCAATTGAAAGGAAAGCGATTTCAGACAAGAGAGAATATTATGGCTGCAACTACAGCAAAGGTAAACCCCATTCCGAAAGAGGCTTTCTCGGAATGCTTCGAACAATGGCGGCACTGCTGGGACAAGTGTGTGGAGTCCGAAGTAGACTACTTTGAGTGTGATTAGGTTTACAACACTCCAGGTATGCCAGTTTCCCTCCCCCCGACCTAAGGTCGGATACTTTTATAACAGACCTCGTACATATAATTTATAAATCTAATATTTTCCAGTAATATTTCCACTATAACATATTCATTACTTTGATGGTGTTTCCCCACTTCCTATGATAATATTTCTTCAGATTATCAATTCAATACTTTCTTGCCTCCTCCACCATTACTCCAGCCACTCTGGCTCTGCTACTTTTGTTCCCCATTTACTTAGTGACCTCCTCACTAAGTTTCTCATCTACTTGCAAGAATAAGGTTCAATACTGAAATATTGTGTTACAAGTGTTCGACATTTTAGTGTTCATCGATTCCACCTGTTGTCATATAAGGTACATGTTGGGTTGAGTTCCCTATCCTTACTAAGTTTCATTGCCTTAAAGCATTTTCCTGCTCATTATTATCATCAAAGTGGCATCATAAGTTTGAACAAACTGCAAAATTATGAATTTGGGTATCACACAGAAAGAAAGAAAGGGAAGTGGAAACTATATATAATACAAATAAATTTGAGTTTTTTAAAGAAAATGAAACAAGTTTGCAAAAGAAACAGTCCTGTCAGGAAGATTTATATTGAAAGGACAAAGATAGAAGAAACAAACAAATTTACAGCATTTGTTAATTTTGAAAAAAAATGGTTCACAATGCTGAATGGGAGAAGAGCCTTCTGAAGAAGTTACATGTAAAACAAAGAGATGGGAAACTATATACAATGGCACAGTGAAAAGTTTTCTGGTGGGCAGTGACTGGACATGTTATTTAGTTAAAAATGCACTTATTATTTTAATGTAATACGCTATAGTTCAATATATTTTGTCACATTTTTCTCTAAAGAATGGATCCCACCCCTGAAGTGCAATTCTTAATAATCTGAACAATGTTATATGACAATTATCACATCTCAAAATTGGAAATAGGTGGAAGTCAAAGGGGACCAAATCTTGTGAACAGGGTAGATGTTCCAACAATCCATACCCATTGCCAAAGTACTTTAGTGAGCAGGTGCATTGCGCTGATAAAAAACGATATTCTTCTTTTGTAATCCAGGTACCTTGCCAAGAACTTTTTAATCCAGCTGGTCAAGAAGACTTATAGTATTTGCCAGTTATTGTTTTATCCTTTCCAAGGTAATCAACAAAAAGTTTCTCTTCTGCATCCCAGAAAATACCATTACTTTCTGGGCAAACAAAACTGACTTTGCCTATTTTAATATAAATCCACAGGCTTCCATCCACTGTTTTGATTGCTGTTTCATTTTTAGTGTGCAGTGGTGGACCCATGCATCATCCATATTAACCACCTAGCACAAAAAATTGAAAATATCCTTTTTTAAATTGTTCAGATATTGTTGAAAAATTCATTTTTATGTGTGTCTTTGTTCATCATTTAACAAATGCGGCATCCATGTTGCCCAAACCTTAATCACTTTTAATTCTTGATGTAAATATGTACCAAACCATTCCTTTCAATGTGTTTACAGCCTAAGTTATGACACACTTACCTGCCGACTTTTTAATATTATGAATCTTCTTTATGTTTTCATATGTAGTTCCTGTTTATGGTTTTCCTTTATCCAGATCAACTTTAAGAAATGTACAATCATATTTCAATTTGGCTGCCTGTTTCTTCACTTATGAAAATGATGGTGTAGATGCCTTACAAATCATTACCAACTTTTTGTGAATTTCCATTGGTAACAGTCTGTTCAAAACAAAGAATTTTATCGCAAGTCTTCACGGGTGAAGATTTCATTGAAAAGTCTACCTTCTTACAAAGAATTTTATGCTGGCACAATATCCTAGTTTATCCATTTCAATTAGACACGCCTAATAATCATAATCATTTTATTCACCATTAGTCACTACAGTATTGAAATTAAATATTATAATGATATATACCTGTTAATACAATTAATGATATAAGAATTAATGTAAGAAAATTTAGATTATATCAATTCCTCAATTTTATATGAACATTTTGTGGTGAGAAATTCCATAGTGCTAATTTTGAATTTATTTAAGGGCATTATTCTCAGATTATTGGGTAGTTGCTTGAAGAATCTGATCCCCATTGATTTAAAACTATTTTTAGTTATGTTAAGTGAGCAATATTCAATTTTAAGATTGCGTTTATCTCTAGTATTATGATCATGTTCATTTTCTTGACAAAAAGTAAATGTGGATATATATATAAGCCAGGTAGTGTCATAATTCCTAATTTTAATTCCTTTCAGTGTGTTCTAGGTAATGCTCAACATATCAGGTGAACTGCCTTTTATTTTTTTAAAGACAAAGACACTGTGAGTATGAGCTATTTCCCCAAAGGAGAGTTCCATAAGATAGGTAGGAGTGGACATACAATAGAGCAGAATATCTCATTATTCTTTGTTATAGTAGAGCTTATTTTTTTACACATAGATCATCAGCATACTTACAATATTTGGAGTTCCCATTTTCAACAATAGGTAACAGGTCATTGTTATACAGAATAAAAACAGCAGGGGGACAAGAATAGATCCCTGAGGAACACTCTGTCCTACCTCCCTAAATTTAGATATATTGTTGCTGAATTAGACCACTTGTGATGTATTAATTAATAATGATTTAATTAACTTGACTACCTTATCATCAAAACCAAAGTGTTTTAAGTTTCATTAGTAAACTTTCATGAGGCATAGTCTCAAATGCCTTAGACACATCAAAACACTTTGCACCAGCATGAAGCTTATTTTAAAGGTCTTCAAGACAGTCATTCATGAACGTTGTGTCTGCATTGCACATTGATTTTTCCTAAATTGGAAACTGATTAGCTTTTCAATAACCTTCGACCTAATTGGGACCAGGGAATTACAGAAGAATTTTTTATCACCCTTTTTATAAACTGGTATCACCTTCAGCTGTTTTGGAAAAATTTACTATCAAAGCAGCCATTTACAACCTCAGTCATCATTTCTGATATAAAGTAGCTACTAAAAGTTCGATTTACATCTGGCACAAATTCAGAAAATGTATCAGGATTTGTATCAAAACTTGTATCGGCACACGTATTGATACTTGTCTGAGGCCTTCATTGACTTGTACAAGTATGAACCTAGCATTTATAACAGAATACACAAGTATCAAAGCCTATTTGATACTTGTGTACACTGGTGTGCTATTAAAGGTCTTTATGTTCATTTGAATTGTCAAAGCATTAAAAATATCACCTGATAAAGAAGATTTTTATTTAAGTGTCTGGGCTTACATGATATTGGAATAGGAAAGGAAACTTAGATGGTGGTACGGAAAAAAAAAAAACTATCTAGAAGTGAAATACAAGGTGCTTATGCCATGTTAATAAAAGAACTAATAACATAAACAGAGCAAACAAACAATGGAAATCTTCTTCTTACAGTATATATCACTAATTTCCACGTTTGAGTTTTTGGTTATGTTAAATTTGGCTAACACGCATGCATGTGTATGAAATACAAGTCAAAGGTGAAGTGAGCATATACAAAATGTATCAGTGACTTGTACTAGATACTCCAATATTTGCCAAATATATGAGCAGTTTGTATGATGTAAAGTGCCGTGACTTGTCAAATATACAAATTCTGATACATGTTCTAGCACAAGTATCCAAGTGTGAACATAGCTTAAGCTTGATAATTTCTGGGTTTGTTATAGACATTCATTGACTTACCATTTCTTAAGGACACAATTGCAGTATCGACTTCCTGTACAGAAACTGATTTGAAAGATATATTATCAGCACATTTGACTTTGGACAGATAATAGTTCGCTTTGTTTGGACTAACTGCCATCTTCTAAATTGATTCACTAATACTATTAATAAAGTAGTTGTTGAATTCTTCAGCTGTTAAGCTCAAATAGCAACCATCCTGGTTCCTATCTTTAATTATATTCCAGATAGGCCTTGGTTTATTTGAATATCTAAGGGCTCTTTCAAAATTATAATTTAGTTTAAGAAGAGCTAAACTAAATTATAATTGTGAAAGAGTCCTTAGATACATATTTGTTTGTATTTAGTTTTTATATCCACAGTCTGACTTTGTTTGGATATAAAGTGGTACTTATTATACATATTTTTTTAATTCCAATAACTTAGGAATGAACCATTTGTTGACTGTCATGTTTATCTTGAATGTTTACAACTTTTAATGGGAAGGAGTAATTAACACCAGATAAAGTTTGTAAAGAAAGATGGGAATTTATCAAGAATGTTAATCTGAGAGTGAATGAGAGGCCTATTCATATTCTTTAAACAATAGAAAAAGTCTGCTGTATGTGTGTCAATCTGTCTATACTGATATTTGTTAGTTTGTCTAATCAGCTTGTGAGCTTGTTTTCTGAATTCGAAATAAGTGATGAGAACAGGGCTGGCACTACGATTCTTGGGTCGTGGATAAGCATTCTTAGCCACCACCGCCCTCCACAATAAAATGTTTTGGTTTAAACTTTGTTTTATATATATATATATATATATAAAGTCAGAAAATTTTAATGCAAAAAATCAAATAAAACATCTTTCAAGAGCGCTTTTTAATGTTAGAGTGTTATTTAGTCAGGCACCCTGGCCGGCGGGCCCCCACTCGCGTTACTTTTGCCTCACTTACTCCCCCCCCCCCCCCCCCGCCATGCTGACCCTGTATGACAAAGGCTTATATTCATGAGTAATGGATAGTCACAACACTGTCAATACATGTCCCTTCATTTAAGTTCCCTGGAAGTATAATGACATCTTTTAGAAGAACATTTAGACCATAGCCAGTAAAAGGCTGCACAGGGTATCTATATTTGGTTCACTTAAATTGAAGTCCAGATCGAAGTCAGCACGTATAATTATACCGTAATTTTTAGAACTATCAATTTTTTCAAAGTAAATACTTACATTGTTGATTTGGGGAATGCGATAGACACTAATGTTCTAATGTTTTCTAAATACAATTGTAACAGTTGAAAAAACATGTTCGGTTCTAAGATATGTTGTGTCAATGTTCGATTGTTCATATACTGTCAAGTTACATTTTTATAAAATTCTCTGAGCCCTCTCTTTTACCCTTTGTCCTACAAAAGTGACTTGAAAGATTAAAACCTGGAATTGCGAGGCTTTTTAATTCCTCAAATGACAACCAGTGCTCGACAATACATATAATATCAATTCTCTTTTCTTCCACTTTGTCAACAATACCTTACACATTCCAGTACAGTACAGTACATTATACATATTAAATTTCTTAAATACAATCATATTCATGATATGATCATCACACTGATCATTTACAGCTATTTTGTTGTTGTTACCTATATTTAAAATGTAAGTTTTCATTTTGTTGATAAAAGGATGTATTTTCTGCCTTAGTATCTAGATTTAAACTATCAGTCTGAATCTTTGTCAGTGCATTGTGCTTATGACTAGCCTTTATGTGTTCATCTATTAACTAACACCCCTGTCCATATCTGACATTATGGTGATAGTGGGGTGTTGGTTACTTCTAAAAAACAAACAGGTTTGTTCTGAGGTGGTGGAGGATAACCTAAGTTGTTCATTATTACTTTGGAGATTTCCAGTAAACCATGTGTAGTATGAAATGACCTATCCAAATAAATGACAAGGAAAGGAAAAATGACTCACCAAAGTTGAAGGTTGCGATGAGTGAAAAACATACACAACAAACATTAAATTACACAATATTCATTTTGCAGGAAACGAGTCATGTGGTTCGGGCGTGCACATGCCGAATTACATGACTGAATGAATTATCGATATGTCGGGAGAGACTGAGATGCTTTTATATATATATATATATATATAATCACAGAGAATTAATAATATAACAAAAGGGTACAGAATATTAAAACGGAAAATAGACAAATTTTAAAGAAATTGTAAATAGTTAAATGATAATAAGGATAAAATAACAATAATGAGAGATGGGTCAAAAAATGGAATTTTATCAGTGTTTGAGGCCAAGTGGGTGTCTGGTATCTAGGATATTTTGGTATGCAAGTTCCCATCAATGAAGTTCTGAAGCGGTGGTGGTTTCTGGGAAAACTCTGAAAACAGTCATTGAGGTTGTTAGAATCGTAGTAGTTAGCATGTTCTGGTATTGGAAGTTATAAGTTGCAGGTGTGGACTGTTTGTATGTGGCATACTAGCATCCACTAAATCTACATCTAAAGCGTTTACAAACTGCTTTGTACTTGAAGTTGGCATCATCAATTTCAGCATTCACACGTGACCACTCATCGGGTCATTTTGGCACATTTACCACAAAAACGTTAGTATGTGAAAGATTTGATAAAGTTTGCTGTAGTACAAGTGTTGCCACTGCTGTTTGATTTCTGTATATATCATTTGCTACCCCTATTATTATTATAAAGCCATTTCTTGTATACTTGAGACCTCCCAGTTACTAATTATATTTGCTAAAATTGCATTAGGCTTTACTAGGCCTTCTGCTTCATGAGAATTTAGGTCACCAAGCATCTCTTCCACTTTCAAGGAAATTCCATGTCCATGGCTATCTGCAAATATCCTAACATTACATAGTCTCTTTTCTGTTGGTTTTCTTTGGCCGTGTCTTTTGTTTCTTTCTTGATTTACCACTTACGAACTGTTCTGGCTATCTTCATTGTCCCCACTTTGCAACAATATTTCAAATCTGTTGTTTAGTTGAACAACATTTTCGGTAGTCATTTAATGGGCAGTGTTTTCCACTGACTATTTTTCCGACTGTGTACTTACATAATTATAGCACAGCTGACGATCACATTTTCAAGTTTCTTCATTAATTTTTCATTTTCAATCTTTAGGTACTGCACATCCTCCTGCAAAACCACAATTACTTCTAGCAATGAACATTTGTTTTCATCTTTAATATATCAACTTTTTTAAAAAAAACTATGCAATGAAAACTACTTCACAGATTTTAGCTTGACTTTTGTTGTTGTAACATGTCTACCAATATAAAAAATGTATAGATGCAAATGCTATATTTGTGCCTGGCCAGAACTTTTCACCTCATGCTAGTATAACTTATGTGTTTGCAAGACTGTTGTCGAAAGGATTGGGAAGAAAATGCCAAGAATAAGAGAAAGGCGAAAATATTAAGCAATGTGTGTAGTGCAGGAATGGAATGGGAAATGACAGAGCAAAGAGCTTCTTCACATGAATAGAAAAATAGCCCGAGTATATTATGGGAAACTAAGTGGAATAAAAATGTATTAAAAAAAAAGGCCAGGTGTATTAAAGACTGCTTGATATTCCATAGTAATGTACCTAGAAATAAAGTTTAGCTCGAGTTTGGAGACTTGATTGGCACCAGAGGACTGGAAAAGTGCCCGAGAAGTATTGGGTCATAAAGGAGAATTGACAAATAGGATTTAAAATTACAGGCCAATTAATTTGAGCACAGTGGTACATAAGATGATTGATATGCAACCTCATCATGAATGTTTGTGATGAAAGAAAGTAGTTTATAAATTGGTAATATGTGTTTGAGTGTTTATTCATGGTAACACATGGGTTCGGATCTTTATGACAAGTCATATTTCTTTCCTGCCTTCTTTTTGATCTGTAATGCTGAATTAATCATCGATTGAATGTTTCTAATTGTAGTTAAATATATTTTATATAGCATACAAATGCATATTCAGACATTTTCCTACTTTTAGTCATATTATCATAATATGTATTGTCATATTTTGAAGAAAAACCTGGTATTTTTTTAAATTAGTGCTGGGATTTCACTAGAAGTTATAGATGAGAAGGAATTAGTTATTCACAGAAATGTAATTCTATTATATGTTGGAGGAAAAAACAAAACTAATTGTCATTGAATTGGTCAGAATTTACCAGACAAGAATTAAAGTTACACATAATTGTCAATCTCTAAACGTTTAAGTTCCATCCGGCTATTAATCTAAAAAAATGCAGCAGCAGCATGCCCGTGTCTAGCTGCATCAATCAATGTCTCAATGTCACCAATAATTTTAAAAATAATCCTCAACCAGTGTTAAATCTTCAGTGGATCAGTGAGTATCGCCATGCTGAAAACAAGAGCTATGTAAAAGAATTTGGAGAGGATTATTTTAGTATGGAAGTAAAACTTCTTTTTTGTAAATTAAGTGATACTAAAGTAAAGTGACCAAATTTTAACATTGGTAAAGCGGGAAACCATTGACCGAGGAGGGGAAGGAGGTGTTCTTGATTAAAAAGTTGGTCTATATGGAGCAAAAAAAATATTTATATAATGCAAAAATAGTATTGTAAAAATTATGATCCTACAGTATTGTAATATATTATTTTTAATTTCAAAATAAGTACAATTTACAAACATAATACAATAAAAATTATGTATAGTATTTTATTCTTTGGTATGTTTCTCATTTGAGTGATTTTTTTTCTTTTCTATAGATTGCTGTCATTGTTTATAAGCTCGTGAAATTTTTCAGAAGACTTTGTTAAATTATATTTCACAAATAATATGGCTTTCAAAGTCTCAGCACTTAATTGTGACTTTTCTGATATCCACACTTTATTTACTGTGGAAAAAAAAACTCGTCCAGTCGCAGCATTAGTTCCTGGTAGAGATAGCGCATATTATACAATTTTTAGTGAATTATTGTATGGAACATGATTTGTTTCAAAATTATGAAATATTTCTAATCATTTGTCCTCTATTGCGACTTTTGCTGAAGACCAAAATGTAACCTTTTCCTTGTCAATATATTTTTTTAATAATGATACTTTATTAAAAAGAACCTTTTTGGAAATACTATATGGAAATTTTTATTAATATGATCGAATGATTTTTGCACATCATTCCAATTAAGTTCTGAATTTGCCATAGTATAAGTCGTAAGTGTCACTTTCAAGGCCGGCGCTAGACTTTTTGCTGCCTTTCAGGGCCGCATTTAAGTATCGTCTGAGAGGCAGTAACAAAATGTTTTTGTCGAAAAATGCCATTGTTCATTAAGTCTAAGCAATGGTGATCGAATGTTAACAACTGATCAACAATGCGACATTTGATAAACAGTTCTTTGATAATCACTTCTCGATAGTCAGTTCTCAACAATTATTTGTTTTATTAAAGTTTAACAAAAATAATATAAAACTCATATCCTGACGAAATAGCCACATGGCTGCCGAAAGCCGTATATTCCCTTCCCTTTCTCCTGCCGTTACCTAGCTTGTCGTGCATTTATTCAAAAAATCGGGACTTTTTTAAAATGCCGCGGGACGCAGGACAAATTGTTAAAAATCTGGTCACCTTATACTAAAGTGACTTCAACAAAGTTATTTCATATGCAGCAGCATTGTGATACAGCAAGACACAAGAACAATGTATCATGGCATTCAGCTCTACAAAACAGACAGTGTCTGTTCTTTTTTTGATACATTTTCCACTTTGACATCTTCCAAATTGTCAATTTTTTCTAAAGATGGTATCCACCAACATCCCACACATTTCAAAGCCTTCTTGGAGAAATACACTGCACAGACTATTCCAACTGAATCAACACTGAGAAAGAACCATTCACGGTCTTTTTATAAAAATGTATTGCAGACAGTCAGAACTAAGATGGACAGCAATAAGATTTGGGTATCAATGGATGAAAGTACTGATGCTTGTGGGAGATACATTGTAAATGTTATCGTTGGAATCCTATTTGCTGACGGAACACGTGATATATTTTTACTGGACTGTAAAGATCATGAATCCGTAAACCACTCTACAATTGCAGTCCATTTTGATAATGCTATGAAACTGGGATGGAACAGTGAAGTTAAGTGAGAACACGTCTTACTGTTTGTGACTGTTGCTGCACTGTGCGTGGTAAAGGCTGGAAAAGGTCTTAAGATGTTGTATCCTTCGATGGTGCATTTAGCTTGTCTTGCTTACAGATAACATAGTGTTGCCAAAGAAGTGAGACTAAAGATCCCTGATGTTGATATGTTAAATCAAATTGAAAAAGATTTTTCTCAAAGCTCCAATGAGAGCGGCAGAATTTAAAGAGGAGACGCACCTTCATCTTCCACGCCAACCAATACTTACTTGTTGGGGCACATGGCCCAATGCAGTTAGCTATTAATGTGAATATTATAAAAACAAAGAAAAAAGTTCTAAGTTTGATAGCAGTGAAGCACTTTTCATAAAGGGTTGAGTAGGAATACTGGATATAAAACAATTTGTAAAATTAGTGACATTTTACATGGTGTTGAATCTGTTTTGACTGACAACAACCAACAATTAAATTGCAATGTCTTGACTATGTTCAAGTATGCTCCCGTGACATCTTGCAATGTCGAGTGAAGCTTCTCAGAGTCGAGACAATTTTAGTAGACAACCGGAGAAAATTCCTGTTTGAGAACTTTAAGATGCATGTGGTGATATAGTGCAATGCAGGTTTCTTTCCCCCCTTATGGCTTTACACTCATCGACGTTGAGGTTATTAGAGGTGGGAAAGGACTGGGGGCAAGGAATGGGAAGGAATTTGGCCATGTCCTTTTTGAAGGAAGCATACTGGCATTTGCCTGGAGTGATTTGAGGAACCATGGAAATCCCAAATCCGAATGCCCAGATAGGGATTCAAACCCATGTCCTCCCGAATGCGAGGCCAGAGCGTTTTCGTTTAACCGCCACACCTGGTCACAATGCTGGCATCAATCAAGAATAAATAATGGTATGTAACGCTAATCTACAAAAAAATTATAATCGATTTTTGTTCTTAAAAGTAAAAATCTAGTAATCTATCCTTTACAGAAAATGATTTAAAAATAATAATAATAATTTTCCAATGGTGGTGAGTGCACAGAAGCTAATTATGCTGTCTACGTGAAAGTGGCACTACTTGATAAAATAAATGAAGCATAATTAAGCATGTTTCGATTAATAGTCAATTTAAATGTTTGAACATATTTTGTCATTTTTCGGGCATTTCTACCCATTATTAAGGTCATATTTGCATGCTTATTGCTCTATTTTTTTTGTCATAAAAGATGCAAACCCTATTAATCGCTGTTAATGAGCAATGTGCACAATAATTCAGATAAAATTGGCCAGCAAGGCCAATTTGATAGTGTAATACTGTATCTGTCCAAGGCAGTATTTTTCAACCTGATGATCAGTAAAATGTCAAAAAGAATTTCTGCGGATCAATAACTTATAATAAGCCTAATTTATTTTATACCTATTTGTATATAATTAGCAAACCCTACCAGCTGTTTTTGGCACATAACATGGTCTTTTAAGACCTTCACCTACAATAACACACTCAGGTCACTTAATCCTCTTGTTAGGGCGGTAATGACACTGTCGTCGACACGCCCCTAAGCTCCAATAACAACAACTTAATCCTCAAAGAAACACCTTTGTTTTGATGCCGACTGGAAATGTATTTAGCAAATAGACTATTATAGCAACATTGCAATCATCTCATATTCTGGAAATACCAGATTTTCTATGGTCATTGGAATGTTAATTTAAAAAAAAAAAAAAGAGTTTGGCTTATTGCACATACTCGTTTATGGAGCAATACATTGAGAGTGAGGCATACATTTTGTGTGAGCAATTTTTGCCAATTTATTTTTTGTTATTATATTTCTGATTCAGTTACAATTAATTTTTTCATTTTCTGCCTGTGGACCACCCATCCCATCATTGAGAAATATTTGTACTAAGGTATTCGATAGAGTGAGTAATAAAATATCTGTAACTAAGAAGAAAATCACCGAACACTTGGTTAGAGAAAGCAGTGAAGTATTAAAAGAAATATTTTGACATGATAACGGCTTCAGGAGAAAGAATTAGTATTCCATAGCTACCACAGATCTAGCAGAAGAATTATTGTTATTAAAGTACAAAAATACAATCAACAGAAGAGGATTTAAAAATGTTGAGATAAGATAATGCTACACAGCTATCAGATACAAAAATTAGTACAAATCTCTTGAAATGTTGGTAAATTCTTTTGTTGTAGTTGGTTCTTGGCATTTCATTTTTTTTTTTTTAAATCTGCTTAACGTCTCTTAACAGCGAGGTCTTTAGAGACGGGAAAGGATGGGGGGCAAGGAATGGGAAGGAATTCGGCCATGGCCTTTTAAAGGAAGCATCCTGGCATTTGCCTGGAGTGATTTGGGAAACCATGGAAAACCCAAATCTGGATGCCCGGACGGGGATTCAAACCGCCGTCCTCCTGAATGCGAGGCCAGAACACTAACCGTTACACCACCATGCTCAGTTTGGCATTTCAGCTTCTCTCTGTTGTAGTCAGATGAAAATTCTTCACAATGTCATAAATAGATATGTCCCATCATGTTAGATTGATAGCAGAAGCAATTTTCCCACCCGCTGTACACAAATGCGGCATATGAAGATGAATGTTGTAGAATTTTTTTTTACATATGGCTCTTGCTAATGTTTTCTCTGTTCCATAGTGTATTTCAATCTAACTTGAACTGGTAGTTAGAAAACAATTGTTTAGATATTGTCACCATACTGAAAATATTTGTGGTATTTTTTGCAGTGTGGCAACATTTCATAGTTGCTTAGCCCTCTCATATGTCACAATTTTTAATTTAATCTGTGGTGAATTTTATAGCTAAAATATGAGTTGGGAACATGCAGAAGAAGCAGTTGATCCAATTTTCAAGATATACCAGAGAAAGCTGTACAGCCAACAATATTGCTAACACTGTTTATTGGAAGCAGAGTGCTCAATGAATACGAAACTTTTGGAATATCAAAAAAAGAGGAAATTAAACATCTGGAATGTGGTGATGTAGAAGGATGCTGATAATCAGATAGAAAAATATGGCACAAAATGAGAATGTTTTGGAAATTCTGTCTGAAGAAATAAAAACCTTACAAAAAGTAGCAGGATGCTGCATCAATTTAAATGATTACTTAATATGTTGGTAAAAGCAACCGATGAAAGGAAGAACTACTGGGGAAGATAAATATTCATGGAGCATGTAATTAAATAAGTCTGTACTGGGTACCAATTGTTATGTGGAGATCATGAGATTTGTAAGAAAGGAATACTGCATCAAAATAGTTGAGACACTGATAATTATATAAGGCAAGAGTAACCATCACTTATCACAGATGATGTTAGAACAGCACAGGAACATATAAACATGACTATGGAACCATTTCAAAATTTTCAAGTTACAACATTGAGGGCAGCAGAATGTAAAGTGCACAGAGTCAAAGACCAACAACACTGGTTAATTAGAACCTTTTTATTTCCTACTAGATGAGCATGTGTTTCATCTTAGTGCAATTTTAATTCTAGATCTTTTTTATGAAAAAAATTACCACCATACACTTTTTTGGATTAACTGGGAATAGAAATTCTGTCATTACTTTCTGCCAAGTGAGGTACTATTATCATAATAGGCTACTGCAGTAGTCAGTTGCAAGACATATTATTTTCAAACAGTAATTAGCCTAGGTTGTAATATATCTTTTTTTTATTTTTTTTCTATGGCTTTATGCCTCGTCGATGTCGAGGTCATTAGAGGCGGGATGGGGATGGGAACAAGGAGTGGGAGGGAATTTGGCCACGGCCTTTTGAAGGAAGCATCCCGGCATTCGCCTGGAGTGATTTGGAGAAACCGTGGAAAACCCAAATCTGGATGCCTGGACGGGGATTCGAACCGACGTCCTCCTGAATGCGAGGCCAGAGCGTTAACCACTCACTCACCACACATTGTTGTAATATACCATGAACCAGCATGAAACGTATTATTTTTAAGCAGTTCTTGGGTTTTGATCCTCCTGGACTGTTCTAGAGGTCCAATGTGGATTTCAACCTAAGCAATGCTTGAAAATAATGTCTTCCAATTGACTACCACAGTACAAAAATGTCATTAGTCACAAGGGAACTATGTAGTTATATCAGAATTGCGATCTCCAGTTAACCTGGATCTGTTACAAATGCTCCAAAAAAGACCTTGTGTATGTTCATTATTGTCATCCAACAGCCAAATATTAATGTGAAGTACATAACCCACCCAGCACCGTGGTTAACTTCTCTATGGTCATTCATATTCATACAGTCTACCAGGATTGTTTCCTGTTCTATCATCATTCAGTCATTTAAATTGGAAAACATTTCTTACAGCTCTAATCACCAAATAACAACAGTTTCAAGATGTCATGCATTCTATCTTTATTGAAGCTTAAACTAACGTGATAAATCTTCCAGGTAAAGATGTTATATAATGTAACACGATTTTAAATTTAAACCATGGTGTCTGATGATGCACTTCATAAAACAAAAAATCCTAGTTTCAACAGATGAGAATGATTGAGATAAAAATTACTGTTGAAATTAATCCTCATACTGAATGCTATTCGTAACTTCTTTACAAAAATGCTCCAGCAAACATTTTTATCTGCAATATTTGACAAAACCACAATAAACACCTGCCACACATTTATCACTGAAATCTTAAATCAGTCAGAGAATTGTCACCACATTTTATGTGAAATAGCTACCGAACACTTAAGTTTTAAATATTTCCACTATCAAAAGGAACTTTATGCATTTGTATAAAACAAATGGGGTGTAAGGGTTTGGGAGAGGCTATACTAGCCTTTTCCAACCAAATGTCAACCTCTCCTTCACGTGGTGCACCCTGTTTGCACGGACGAGGCTCTGGTGACTGAAAGATTCCCGGTATAAGGAGTCACCCACTGCTTGCCAACGACCTCCGAAAGGAGGGCGGAAGAGTGGGGAGTGGTCCAGAGCACCCTCATGCCCTTGGGGTTGGAAACGGCCCCTAAAGGCGGATGAATCAGAAATGATCAACATCATGGGGATGCAGAAGGCAACAGGAAACCACTGCATTAAAGACCCAAAGGGTATCCCAAGGACATGTAATCCTCTCAAATTACATATATGAGCCCCTTAAAGCCCAAGTTGTGTAACTCACATTAATCAAATTTCGAGAATAGGAATGTTTTACTGCATTTTTAATAAAAAAAATCGTTTTCTATATTTTGAAGTTTTTTTCTCAACAATGTATCATAAGAGAGTTATTCTAACTTATGCAGGCAGTTTTCAAAACTTTTAAAATTTCTTTCTTTTTTGGGGGGTTTTGTTTGGAGTTACACCACTTGTGATATAAACAGGGAACAGATTCTCTTTAAAGAAGGGGTGAAAAACATTATTTTACTGCAACATCTATTTTTTATTCTACTGTTTATACATTCCTTACTCTGCATCTAGTGGCCCTATGTCTGCAGCATCATCTTAAGTCAATAGACTCTCAAAGTAAGGATGACAGATGGGTGGAATGAGTTACAGGCCTTCGATTTCTGTACAGTTATTCTTGAGATACGTTAGCAAGATTAACAGGTCTGCCTCTTTTAGGTCCAGGTTTGAAGTTTAGTTCTGAAAATAGCATTTCTTTGGAAAGAGTTTCTTAGAAAAAAATTGAAAATGTTTCTTCTTTTCGATACTGGATCCACTACATTTGTAGCAATGATAAAGGATGTTTTTCCGTAACAACCTTTCTTTTGATGATATGTTGTAAAAGTTTTCCAACTGACAAAAAGTTATCACAGTTAAGTAAAAAGGATTTTTCTTCCTAGATTTTGCAATGACAGTGTACCTGTATCAATCGTTGGGACAATATATCTGCTAAGTACTACTGTAGTTTGCTATTGAGGCATAATCACAGTCATTGGGCAAATAAGAATAGGCACTTCTCATAAACTTTTGGTCAATAACTTCAATTTTATTATCTTCACACAGAACCAGTTTCATCATCGCCATGGCAACATTCCAGTTTCTATTTTGCTTGGCACAGGTATCACTATACATTAAAACATTTTTCGCAGCTGAAGCCCTGTTTTCAATGTGCTTGACCAAACATGCAATAATTTCTTGGGAACTTCGTGATCCATTTATATCATTCGAACAATACATAAATCCTAATTTTGAGGAAAGCTCATGGCATCCCAAATTATAAACATTATTGCATTTATAATAGGCCACTTGACATTATAGTTTAGGAAAAGGAAGAGACTATTCCAAATCATAGGAAAATGTATAGTAAGAGCCATTATTAATGGACTGTTGAGTGCCCCCTCGTTCATGGCATCATGAGCTTTTTCTGCATGGTGAAAATGCAATCAGAATTTGCTGGAATACATTCAACACTTGCTCCATTATCTGCCAAAATGCTTGGCTCAGTAACACTGCTCTCATCACTGCTCATAATGACACATCAAACTTAAATATTTTACAGTTAGGTTACTAAAATGTTTTTTCGTTTACGTGATTACAACATTTCTATATGAGCAACAAGTGGTTCAACTGCAAACAGTCAGAGGCACAGTGGTGTAACTCCAACATACACCACTTTAGCTTTTACCCAACAGATGGTTGCACTGACTGCATAAACTAGTGCTCCTAACTATAAGGTTGTTAAGGGAACTAGAATTTAAACCACTTGTGCTTTAAACAGAATGCAACTTGCTGAACACTTCTAAAACATCAACTACAAAAAAAATAAAAATTGGACTTACACCACTTGGGCTTTAAGGGGCTCATATCATGATGGCTTCTTCTTGGGTAAAATATTCTAGAGATAAAATAGTCCCCCAATCGGATCTCCGGGTGGGGACTGCTCAAGGAGGAGTCATCAGAATGGATAGAAACATTCTACGAGTCGGAGTGTGGAATGTTAGAAGTCTGAATAGGACAGGTAGGTTAGAAAACTTAAAAAGGGAGATGGAACAACTTAAGTTAGATGTTGTTGGGATTAGTGAGATTAAATGTAAGGACGCACAGGATTTCTGGTCTGGGGAATACAGGATAATTAGCACACAAGCTGTCAATGGAGTCACTGGTGTAGGATTTGTAATGAACAAGAAAGTAGGGAAACGGGTGAGTTATTATGAACAGTTTAGTGACAGGATTATTTTGATGAGGTTAGACTCAGCCCGTCCCAACCACATTAGTACAAGTGTATATGCCAACATCACAGGAAGATGATGAAGAAATAGAGAAAATATACGCTGAAATTGAAGAATTAATCCAATATGTGAAGGGGGAGGAAAATCTAATAATCATGGGTGATTGGAATGCAATAGTGGGAGAAGGAAAAGAGGGGAATACTGTAGGAAGTTTTGGTCTAGGAGAAAGAAATGAGTGAGGAAGCAGGTTGCTAGAATTTTGTGAAAGATATAAGCTAGTAGTAGCAAACACACTGTTTAAGAACCAAGCAAGAAGAATATGTACCTGGAAACGTGCTGGGGATACAGGCAGATATCAGCTAGATTATATCATGGTCAAACAGCGATTCAAGAATCAAGTTCTAGACTGTAAAGCGTACCCAGGAGCAGACATAGGCTCTAACCATAATTTGATAATAATGAAGTGCAGGCTGAAATTTAAGTGAATAAGGAAGCAGTATAAACAGAACAGACTGGAAGTGAATAAACTGAAACAATCTAGCACATGAGAAAAATTTGCAGAAATGGTAGACTTAGGTCTAAGAAGTAACTTTGAAAGGAGTTCAACCGAGGATAAATGGAATGCATTAAAGACCGAAATAACGAAAGCTGGTAAAGAAACATTAGGCTTTAGGGAACAACCTGCCCGAAAACCTTGGATCACAGAAGAAATTTTGGAGCTGATGGATCAGAGGAAAAGGTACAAAAATGCTCAGGATGAAACAGGAAGAGAGCAGTACAGGCAATTTAGAAATCAAATAAATAGGAAATGCAAAATAGCAAAAGAAAAATGTGAAGAAGTAGAAAAGGAAATGGTCGTAGGTAAAGTAGATGTTGCATATAGAAAGATCAAACAGAATTTTGGAGAAATGAAGAAAAGAGGTATGAACATTAAAGCTGCCGGTGGGAATCCTCTTTTAAAGCTCAGAAGATAGAGCTAACCGATGGAAAGAATACATAGAGAAACTGTATGTTGGGGACGACTTGAACAATAGTGTAATGGAAAAGGAATGCGATGTCAACATTGATGACTTAGGAGATCCTGTTTTGAGGACAGAATTTAATAAAGCTCTGAATGACTTGAAAGCAAATAAGGCAGTTGGAATTGATGAGATCCCTGCAGAACTTCTTAAATCCCTAGGAGAGGAAGGAATCGAAAGATTATTCAAGCTGATATCAAAAAGTTATGAAACAGGAGAAATTCCAACTGATTTTAATAAAAATATCATCTTCACACTTCCAAAGAAAGCACAAGCCGACAAATGTGAGAATTATTGCACCATTAGTCTAACAACACATGCTTCAAAATTATTGATGAGAATAATATACAGAAGGATGGAAAGGCTAGTAGAAGAGATAGTAGGTGAAGATCAGTTTGGGTTTAGGAAAAATTGTGGTACAAGGGAAGCAATTCTGTCTCCAAGATTAATACTTGAAGGGCAGATCAAGAAAAACAAAGATACTTTTATGGCATTTGTTGATTTAGAAAAAGCTTTTGATAATGTTAGGTGGGACAAGATGTTCAAAATTTTAAAGAAGTCAGGTCTAAAGTATCGAGATAGAAGAATACTGTATAAACTATATTAGAATCAAGTGGCTATAATAAAAGTAGAGAATCACGAGAGACATGCATCAGTAAAAAAGGGTGTGAGACCAGGCTGTAGTCTATCCCCGTTAATATTCAACTTGTATGTAGAAGAAGCAGTGAAGAAAGTCAAAGAAAAATTTCCATGTGGCATAAGTTTTCAGGGAGAAAAAATCAGTATGCAACGATTTGCTGACGACATTGTCTTGTTAGCAGAGAGGGCTGAGGATATTGAGAAGTTACTGAATGGCATGAACAAAATACTGAAGGAAGATTTTGGACTGAATATAAATCAAAGCAAGACAAAAGTGATGAAATGATACCAATACTAGTGGATTAAATATAAAAATAGGATCGGATGCATTTGGAGAAGTAAGAGAATTCTGTTACATGGGAAGTAAAATTACAACCAATGGCCGAAGCAGGAATGGTGTTAAAAGCAGAATAGCTCTAGCAAAAAGAGCCTTCATGAAAAAGAGAAACCTTTTAGTTTCAAATATTGATCTAGGAATCAGAAAGAACTTTTTAAAACTCTATGTGTGGAGCACAGCACTTTATGGTAGCGAAACATGGACTTTAGGAATACCGGAAAGAAAGAAAATTGAAGCATTTGAAATGTGGTGCTACAGAAGAATGCTGAAAATTAAGTGGACAGACAAAGTAAGAAATGAAAGAGTTTTGGAAATGATGAGTGAGAAAAGAAGTGTGTGGAAGACGCTTACAGAAAGAAGAGACAGGCTGGTAGGTCATATTTTGAGACATGCTGGATTGGTTAATTTGTTAGTGGAGGGAACAGTCGAAGGTAAGAACTGTAGAGGAAGACAGAGATTAGAATATATGAAGCAGATAATTGAGGACGTGGGCTGTAAGGGGTATGTAGAAATGAAGAGGTTAGCAAGGGATAGGAAGGGATGGAGGATTGCATCAAACCAGTCAAAAAACTGACTACGTCAAGAAAAGAATAAAACAATATAGATATTTAAATACTTAATCACATGGAAGAAACTCAAAAAGTTAGGAAATGTATTAACCTCTTTGAGTCATGGCTATAACTGTGTACAAATCATTGAATTATTCTTTATAATAATAAAATTGCAACAAGTACCTATGATTTTGGTGTACAGTTATAATTTAATTTCCTTCTGAATTACAGAAGCATGTTAAAACAATTACCACCTCCAATAAATTCACTATTTCAATAAATAGAGTATTTAGTCTGACCCAAGCCAACTAACCTACATTATTATTGTTGTTATTTTGCAATAATCAAGTTTCTGGACCACTGCACAAAATACAAACAAATTTTAAATATGAATGGTTCAGGCACCAGCAATGATTTATACTGCAGGTCTGAGAAACATTCCTTGGTTTGGTATCAAAAGTATTATAGGCTACCAAATATTTTTCAGTCCAAAACCAACCTGAAGATTTTTATAGGAAAATGAAATTATGGCAATCTATACAGTGTATGTAAAGCAATTGTAATATCACTGTTTAACGTTTATATGCAGCAACATAAATTATTTTGTAAGAGTAACCAAGAACCGTATCATTTTCAGAATAATACCATTAATAATGAAACTCTGGGTATATTGGAGATCGCGATTCCGCTACAACAACATTAAATAATATTGTTGTAATACTGCTGTTGTCAGTCGCAATACGTATTATTTACCAAGCATTAATTCCGTTGTAATATAGCCTGGACCATTATTTTCAACCAGAAATTAGGTTGTAATACTGCCTTGTCCAGCATGAAACCGTCAAAAGTACTTCGGAAATATTTTCTAGCGGAGTCTTGCGTTTGACGACTGCAGTATTATGCTGCCAGCTCCTGACGGAATCGCGATCTCCAGTAATCCCGAAACTCTGAATGATGATTATATCATTGCACTATCCCTAGAAGACATACCTCTCACAACAAAGAAGCATGCTAAACAGAAGCATAACAACATTAACAATTTTAAAGGCATCACGGCACAAAGAAACATTTTCTTCTCACGACAGCACCGTAAAGTCCCCGCACAGTTCACCTTCAGCAAAGAGCAAACTATCTCTCTGCTATCTTATCGCTATTCACTTTTAAATGATACAGCTAGTGCATTATCGTGCGAAATAAACAGCCGTAAGAAAGAATATCTCCGACACATGTATTATTTCGATCTTACCCTCCACTGAAAAATTTAAATAAACGAACATCAAAGCCTCTTTTCGAACCTTAAATTTTAGATATATAATAGCCCAATCAAGAACAGCGCGCACCAGAGATAATATATGCACACAATTCGCTCATTTCGAACCGAAATAACATACAACAGTGCAAATAGATCTGTATTAAAATGACAACACACAACAAGAATTATTTCAAGACATAAATGTGTACACGTCTTCAAATTGTCTATCTCTTAATAAAACAAGTAAATGCAGAGTAAACCGGCCGCAACTGTACAACAATATACAATACAATACGTTAATTTTCCAGTGATCCTAATATAAGAGACTGGCTCGGTGAGGTTTGGAAAGTTTTCAATTTACAGGTAAACAATTACAAAAATAAATAATACTATGCTGTGAGGTATGAAAAAGTGGAAACGGAAGTGCTACTTGGGAAAGGCATTAGTTCTGTGTTGGGGGTTGTGCCTGTAAACACCATTGGTAGGTGGGGTTTCACTAGGAATGGCCTACATCTAAATAGGATGGTCAAGGGGGTACTTTCTGAGTTGTTAGCTAAAGCAGTAAGGGACCCCATTTCCAGTGATGATGGGTTGAGGATTGTGCCTTTTTTAGGTTAGGGGCTGCTGGTGAAGGGACGAAAATAGATGATCATAGTGATCTAATTGCAGATCTATGATGGGCAAAATCACAGATGTTAAAGAAACAGATGAAGTTGCTGAAACATTAACTGAATCGGGTAAAACTGGGAAAGAGGAGGTTAATGCTGAAAATATAAAGCCAGTAGTAAGGGTGTTATTGGTGAACTGTAGAAGGATAACGAACAAAGTAATCGAATTTAGAAACTTAATAGAGATACACGAACCACAAGTAATAATTAAGGTAGAGAGTTGGTTAAAAGAAGAAGTTCTAGACAGTGAGGTTTTTCCTGATGGTTACAGAGTGTACCGCAGAGATAGAGGAGCAATTGGTGGAAGAGTTTTCATACCAGTTAGGACGGCATTACACTGTAAAAGATCTTTATCAAAGATATTTTACTAAAGATTTTATCATATTTATTTTATAAAAGATATTTTATATCATCTTATCAGACCCATTGCACTACATAAAATTTTCATCATAGTTCTCTGAAATAAATGAAGTAAACTTGTACGCATGTACCATGGAGGAAGGAATATATGGAGACGAAATAACGCTAAATCCGTGAAACCTCAAGAAAAAACTGCTTTCCTACTGCGCATGCGCGGCGGATATCGTAGGAGTACAAAAACATTGGGCTGTTTGAACTGTGTCAGTTGCTGAGAATATTTCATTTTCTAATATTCTAAAGTTTTCTATAATGAGAAGTTGTGCTTCATATGGTTGCACAAACAGACGAGATAGGAAAAAACCTGGAATAGCGTTTCGTAAGTAAGTCACATTGTAATTATCGTTCTTGAAGTATCTGACAGGCAACTGCAACATTAGGGCCATTCGCTATAAATTTATTCATTGCTCTCAATAGGATCATATTATTCTCAAATTTTTGTTGGTGTAGTGTATACAATTAGCATATGTTACTATTTTGCACCTGAAAAGCTAGCCTTATTGTAGACAAGTGTTGAAAATTTAATTTAAGCGGGTCATGTTTACATCGCGACGAAATGAATATGGTATTCTGCATGCTTTACTCAAGTTTAAGTTTACACTGAAAGTGCACGATGAAATTAATTGTGATAATTTGTGCTGTGTGAACTACTAAACGAGATGAAATAAACTTTGTTGTTCGAAATATAGTTCGCGTTGCATTTCTTGTGTTAAGATGTGTCTACATAGTTTGATTTTGTAGAGGCAATATTAATGGAAATGTTGGCAGGTTGAAATGCGGTGTGTACCTGAAGAGAACAAACAATTTATTTATTTTTAGCTGTTACCTTCTGATTTATTAATGCACTGATTTTTCTAGGAAAATTATATAGGCCACTAACAGTACACTATCTTCTAAGTAAGCTCAGAAACTATGAGGTTTTTTGAAGTGTTAATTTTTTTTTAAAAGTTCTAAACATTGACTTATGCTATTTTTAAAATTTCAGGTATGACTTGTTTCTGTTTGTAAATTCGTCTACAACTATATTTCTAGATTTTGAAATCTTTCTTATCAATTACGGAAATAGAATGTGAAAATATAACCTATTTGAACATCAACTAAAATTTAAGGTCTGTAGAAATCAACAGTTTGTTGTTTAAGTTAAAAATAATTACCTGCTCATTAAGTTACGTCCGAATTCATCATCAAATATGGATCCAGGTCACATTTCAACCGAACCACGTAAATTTTAAGGTACAATATCTCGAGAACTAAGCGAGATATCAAAAAATTTTATTCTTTACTTTCAGTTTCTCTCATCGAATTACATAAGAATTCGTCATCAAATTGCGGCCCCACGGTTATTGTTGAATCCCTTCATAACCTAAGAACCCCACTTTTGAGACATATATCTCGCGAACTAAGCGAGATATCGAAAACATTTATTCTTTATTTTCGATTTGTATCGTCGTGTTATATACGAATCTATCACCAAATTTGACTTTGCGGACACGTTTCTTCTGAATTTCAACCAGAAACTCCACTCTTTTGAGACAGTGTATCTCGAGAACTAAGCAAGATATCAAAAAATTTTATTCTTCATTTTTGATGTGTCTCGTCGAGTTACATAATGATCCATCATCAAATTGCGGTGCCACGGTTGTCTTATGATTCCCTTGAGGTTTTTGTGCCTATTTCCCGTGTTTCTCCTGCCAAGCAATATGGCGGCCTCCCCCACTTCTCTCCACCAGGTTTCACTCCAGTGAAGGTCCCTTGCGTCGTCTCCATATATTCCTTCCTCCATGGCTTGTACAGCCGTAGGACGTGCAGCAGTCACAATTTGCGTTTTATTGAGGAAAAAGAAGAGAATCAAACGTATTTGAGTTAGATCGTGGATTGCAAGACTTGATACGAAAGGAATTAATCGAAGTTTAGTGTAAGAACTGCACTATGAGGACATGATGTATTATAAAAATTATGGTCGAAGCTGCAGCTTAGATCCAATAATTTCTTACTACAACATTTTCAAAAATTTCTATTTGAGAATTATTACCGAAATGGGTGGTGTTGTAAAAACACCATCCGGCTGGACACCCGAGAGGATTTTGTTTCATCGACACGCCGAGAAAGTCTCCACTTACACATCAGAATTATTACCGCCGAACTTATCGATATACACTACTGGGTGTCTATTTTTACGATGTATGTGCAAAGGGTTGCACTTAAATGTTGGTGGCGGGGATCTACACCATTCTGCAGTACGACACCTGTATTGCACAGCTATTATTCCAGAAATTTGTCAAATACTAGCTTCGTAATCCATTTTTTTTTTCACGTCATTAACAGCACAGCCTTCTTTCATAGAACTAATTAACTTCGCAATTTTTGCGTAAGTGTCCACCTTTTTATTCTTATTCTTATAGTTTATATATTTCTGATTGTACAATATTTTCTTGTGTTTATACTCAGAAAACAAGTTTTCATGGATTCGGCGGTCCTAACAAACTTCGGTAACATAGTTTGCGCCTTTTCTTTGTTTATTTTGAAATCTTTTATAAAACGTATTACATTTTATAAATTAAATTTTATAAAATAAATCTTTTATAAAATATGTCCCATTACACTGTAAAATATCTTTTATCAGAGATCTTTGACAAATAACTTTTACAGTGTAATGCTGGCCTTAGACAAAATTACCACAGTTCACTGGTGTTCATAGATCAAGACCATGAGTTACTTGGGATAGATTCTGGGGTAATAGAAAAGAAAAAATCAGGGTGTTGGCTCTTGGGGAGAAATTAAATTCATACTCAGATTTCAGAGGTGAGAATAGAATGGTCATAATTGGTGGGGATTTAAATTTACCAGGTGTAAACTGGGTAGGAAATAAGATTAATAACACAAGGAACAGGGATTTGCAAAGACCTTAATAAGGAAAGGAGGATTTACACAAGTGGTAGAGCAGAACACTAGGGGACAAAATATTTTGGATATATTCCTAATAAAGCCCGACGATAACCTTGTGGGATGTGAAGTAACCGAAGGAATAAGTGATCATGAAGCATTTATGATGGAAATTAGAGGATTCGGTGAACCAGCAGTCAAAATGAAGGGAGATATTGATAAAATTATAAAAAGGCACAGATTTCAAATTTGAAGAGATATTTCAGAGAATGTTTCAGCAAATGGAAGGAAGGCACAAGTACAGTAGAGTCAAGGTGGAAAGAGTTCAAGGAGAGGATAAGAAAGGGGGAAGAAAAATGTATTCCTAAGCAGAAAATAAAAAGAGGTAGAGAACCTAAAGAGGTTGGTATGAAGAGAACATAACCGAGTTAAGAGACAGCAGGGTAGTAGAGAATAATTAAAACAACTAAACAAGGACTTAATAATAGCAAAGAAAGTGGCTAAAGATGGGTTTATGAAGAGTATTGTCAGTGCTTGAGGACCATTGACATGCATCTAGAAATTTCTACAGCTGTGTTAGAAAACTGAGGGGAAGGGAGGGTGTAGATATGGATGGAGACGAATTTACCGGGGATTTGAAAAAAGCAGAGATTTTAAGTAACTAGTTTAGTGAGGGCATTAGGGACAATGAATCAGAAACGGGAGGCTCTAATTCGGAGAACGAGCTTAAAAACACAATTAGAAATGAATATACAATTTTTTTTAATACATCCTGAAGGAAATAAGAAAGCTGAAAAATCGTAAAGGGGCTGGTTTAGAGAATATTACTACAGATCTCTTAAAGATAGCGGGATGTGGCATTGTACCTTTTCTTGAACTATTATTTAAATTTAGTCTAGATACTTGCTGCTTACCACAGGACTGGAAACGTGCGATAGTTGTGCCGGTACATAAAGTATGGGTGAGAAATAGAGCCGAAAATTATAGGCCAATTAGTCTGACATCAATGGTAGGTAAATTAATGAAAAGATTGATATGCAACCACATCAGAAATATATGCGAGGAACGTAAGTAGTTTTCAAGTAGGCAACATGGCTTTAGGCAACGATATTCATGCGAATCTCAGTTTGTGGGATATATGCAAGACATTTCAGATGAAATGGACAAGGGAGGCCAAATTGATAATGTAGCACTAGATCTGTCAATGGCTTTTGACAGAGTGAACCATAAAATGGTAGTAAGTAAGTTAAAAACTATTGGAGTGGACGAGAAAGTGATTTTCTGGGTAGACGAATTTCTAAAAGGTAAAAAACCGAAGTTAGGGTAGGAAATGCAGTATCAAAAAATGTGGAAGCAAAAATGGGAGTGCCACAGGATAGCGTATTGGGACCATTGCTATTTATTATTCTAATGAATAATTGTGTTGATTGTTTACTATCTGAAATTGATTATTTGCAGATGACATAATGCTATATAAAAGGATCAAAACGTTAGAGGACTGTAAACAGTTGCAGGGTGAGCTGGACAGGATATTTAGCTGGGTTGGTAAACATGGGATGAAGATAAATTCAAAGAAGAGTCAGCTTATTAGATACACAGATAAAAAACAAAAGGTTAATTATAATTATAAGGTGGGGAAAGAATTTCTTGCTGAGGACTTGAAATGTAAATATCTTGGCATTACATTTGATAACAAACATAACTGGGCAGGACACATTGGACAGGAGGCAGGAAAAGGTTTCAAAGTTCTGCACTTGTAGGAGAGAGTGATGAGGGGATGTACGAGCGAAGTAAAGGAATTGGGTTACAAAACTATGGTCAGACCATTGATCGAATATGGTAGTGTAGTATGGGACCCACATTTTGAATATCAAATACAGGAGTTGGAGAGGGTGCAAAAAAGGGCTGCTAGATTTGTTTCTGGATATTATCGTAGAATGCAATCAGTAACAGATACGATAAAAGAGCAGGAATGGGATTCATTGGAAGAGAAGAGGAGGGTGAAGAGGGTCATGGGAGTGTACAAGGCGTATTCTGGTGATGAGGCATGGAAAGATATTGGTGTAGGTATGAAAAGTAGTGCATGGAAGGGAAAAGATGACCATGACCACAAGCTGCTACTTGATTTCAGGCACAAGGGTGTAGGAAGATTCTCTTTCTAAGGTAAGGGTGTCAGGAATTGGAATAAGTTACCAACGGAAATGATGAATAATTTACCAAAAACATTGAAAGAATTTTTAAAGTTAAAATTTGTAGAGGGCAAATGTAGGTGAATGCAGGAAAATGGGAAGTTGGGTGTTTAGGAAAATTGCCACCGGAGCGTGTGCTCTATTGCAATTAAATTAAATTTAAAAAAAAACTGGAGCTAAATCAGTACTGAAGAATTCTAAAACCATCTATCAAATCTAATTCATCATTAATAAAACTATTAAATTAAAATTTCTTCCTGAAAACAATTTGGATGAATTTTCCAACTGAAACAGTGTTACCTGTCAGATGAAAAATAAATAAACGCTTTTAATGTGGTAGTAGGATCGGAGGTATGGAGAGACTAGCGCGGGGTGAGAAGAAGGTAAAAATAAAGTGTCATGCAAGTGATGAAACAAGTGTAAAAAAAATATAAAAAAATTAATGTCAAGTCATCTGATGTCTAAAGACAGCAAAAGACCTTATGTATGCTCGGCCGCCTTATGTTCCGGCTACACGCTCCGTCTTGCCTACGCAGGTAAAATTGCACAGTCAAAATTGTACAAAACGACGGAACACGGAACGGTGGCCACACGGTACAGATAAGCTAGTGCAAACTGAGTGCTTTCTGAGCTGCGATGATGTGTTGTTAATTGGACATGCCACATGTGCTACCACTCACCTTATTTACCAACTCACCTGCATCCACTGCACTGCCTCTTACATTGGTCTCACCACTCAACAACTTTCCTACAGAATGAATGGCCACAGGCAAACAGTTTATACTTCAAACCCAGACCATCCCGTGGCAATCCATGCGAACTTCCATAATTCAAACAACCTCAACACCTGTTTCACAGTCAGAGCTATTAGAGTTTTTCCAAACACCACCACCCCTTCAGAACTCCGCAGATGGGAACTAGCCTATCAACATATCCTTGACACCAGACACACCCCTGGCCTAAACCTACGTTAAACCTGTCACTTGCCATCTCTCATTTCATTTTACAGTCGGTTATTTATTTATTTATTATTATTATTTATTTTTTTTTTATTTTTTTTTGTATATATATATATTTTTTAAATTCTTCTATCTCCCTTTATTTTCAATTATAACTTTTTGAACTAAGCTGCACAGAGATTATATTGATTTGTTTCACTTTTATCGCTGGTCAAGCCTTTCCCCCCCCCCCCCCTTCTTCCACTACCACGCATTTTCCGCCTGTGCTTCATTCATGTGGCGGACTCGGATGTGACCACATCTTTCCCCCTGCCATATGTCTCGCCTCCTACATGAATAAGACTTAGGTCGAAATATTGTGTAATTCTTTTGTTTTTGTGTTTTTACGTGTCTCGCCCTCCTGCCTTCATCTGTGGTAAGTGACGGGTAACTGTTTATTTTCCCTATCCTATCTTATTTTCAGTGCCTCGCGGCAGTTTCTTTGTTTCCTTTATCCAATTATATTAATGTAAATAATACATAATAACGCATAAATTGTTATAAATCTAAATGACATATACTTACCCGTTATAAAATAGATTAATTTGTGCTGAAAAGAAGGTACTTCCGCATAATTAACTACAGACACCTCTTTCAATTTTTCATTAATTAAATGATAACCTTCATTTATTTCGTTCCTGACGGAATTTACGCGTGTGTGAATATGTAAACATGGTATAACTTTTTATAAATCTACATATTTCCTTTTTCCTTTTCAAATTCAAATTTTGCCGCCAAAGAATAAATTTTTTCTCGCAGCTAGACTTGAATTCTAATAGTCAATCCAAATAAATTAGTTTTATTCCGTGGAAGCATCTACCATTCAAACGTGTGCATTTAAATAATAAATAAATATTGTTAATAGTTAGTTTATGTTGTAATAGTATTTCTAAACTCTAAATTCTAATACATTTTAGTATTGTGAGTGTTAGTGAGTGTTTCTATTCGTGCAAAATATTTTTAATTGTGATTTAGTGCTATGATCTGTTCCGTGTTTATTTTCTGTGTTTGTTTACTGTTTGAAAACTAGGCTTAGGTTCAGATTATTTTTATAGAGTATAAATATCGTTTACATTAGTTTTTGGTATTCATATTATTAGTGCTCTTTATCATTGGCCGTGTTAAGTCTATTTAAATACTAATTTGTAGATTCTTTAGATAAAGCTTTCTTGTAAATTAATTTAGTAGCTTGTTGTAAGGTTAAGTTAACAAATTTTCTCTTTCAAATTTTGTACTTTGTTTTTGTTAGTTGCTTGTAATCATGAGTGTAAAGTGTGGAAATTGCCATAGATTAGTGAGGGCGGGAATTTTTTTGCGAAGGGTGTGAGAAATGGTTTTATTTGGGAGTAAATTTTATTGGTGTCGAAAATGGGGAAACTGAGGAGGCTCTACAGATTGTTTCAAAAATAGGAAGATAATAAAGCAGGAGGTAAGGATTAGTGCCCTTGAGGCTGAACTGATAGACGCTAGAAAGGAGTTGGATAGGCTGCAGAGGGAGGATAGATGGTTGGTAACTGGTAACAGGGAAAAGGGCAACCAGAACAAGAAATGTTTCTGATTCTTTTGTTGTTGGGATGGAAATTAGGTTTGCCATGTTGCCAGAGTTAGACAGGGATGAGCCTTCTGTAGTTGTAGGTGTATTGAAAAAGCAGCAGCGTTGTAGGAAAAGCTGTGTCGTTAAGTCTGGTATTCAGTGATAAGGGAAAAAGAAAGTCTTGCTCCTAGGTAGAAGTCATGGACGAAGTTTTGCGTCCATTGGTAAAGGAAAAATTAGGATCATATTTCCAGATCATGAGCTTCTTCAAACCTAGTGCTGGTTTTGATCAGGTGGTAGAGGGTATGGGTTCATTGTGTAAAGATTTCACAGATCAGTATCACGTAGTTATAGTGAGAGGAGCGAGAAATAGTTTGGGCAGGGATGATAGTTAGTGTATCAGTGATGACCTGGAGAAAATAGCAAAAGCAACATGCCACACTCGGGCCAGTATGATGTCAGTCCTGAGGCGCTATGATCGGCCACATATGAACTCTGCTGTGAGGCAAGTGAATCTGGAAATGGAACGGCTTCTTATGTCTGATATTGGCTCTGGCATAAGCTTGGTACCTGTAGATACTATTGATAGGTGGGGTTGTAATAGGCATGGCCATAGTAGAGGAAAGGGGGCTCTTTCAGATCTGATAGCACAACGTTTAATTCTGGCCACAAATTCTTATGAAAAGATTCCTGTTGTTAATGGTGTTAGAGCAGCTCCTTTTCAGTTTAGTGTCAAAAATTAGGCAGAGAGTTTTAACAGAAATCACTTTAAAAAATAATGAGTTTTCAGAAACCAAAATTAAAAATTGTGTAGGCATTGTTTTATTATATGAGAATATCAGAGTGTTATAAAACAAAGTGGATGAATTGCTACTTCACATAAATGAATTAAATGCTATCAATAGAATTGGTGTTTTATGCTTGTCTGATAATTGCAGGAATGGGTATGTCAAATGTAACTGACTTTAATTTAGCTACTCATTACTGTACAACAAACCTGGAGAAAGGATGAGTTGTCACTTATAATAGACATGTTTATCGTTTTGATGATATAAGTATTAGCTAGTATTGTCTTGGTCAACATTTTGAAGGCTGCGCTACACGGCTAAATTTGAATAATGAAATTTTCATAATAGTAACTATATACAGAGCACCCTCGGGAGACTTTTCTATTTTTCTGAACCAATTTGAACTGTTAATAGCATTTTTAAATCGAAAAAGTCGTTAAATATGTGGTGATTTTAATGTAGCCTTTTTAATTAACTTACCTTGTAAAGTCATGTTGGAATCATTAGTCAGTTCATTCAATTTAACTCAGATAACTAATTTTCCAACCAGAATAATGAATAATTGTCACTCAGCTATAGATAATGTTTTCCTAGATACCACAAAATTCAGTTATACAATCAAGCCATCTATTAATGGACTTTCGGATCACAATGCCAAATTATTAACTATCAACACTTCAATAGGAACTAGCTCCAAGAGAAATGTTTTTAAACAAACGTGTAATAAATGACGAGTCAGTTACTTGTTTTAGAAAGTGCCGGAATACCACAAACTGGGTATATGTTTACAGTGCACAAGGTATTAATTAAAAATTCAACATTTTTAGCAACATGGTATTAAATTACTTTGAAAGTTGCATCCCCTTTGAAAAGTGTCGTGCATCTCGAAAAAAAACAAAAACCATGAATAACTGTGGGCATTAGAACATCACGCATTTTTAAAAGGAAGATATATATTGCCTCTAGAAACAGTCAAAGTGCTAATGTTAAAACATATTGCAAACAGTACTGCAAAATAGTGAAAAAGGTTATTAAAGAATTTGAAATATGTACTACAAACATAAACTCATGATTCTGAAAATGAAATGACGACAATATGGGACATTGTAAAAACGGAAATAGGAAAAAATAATCAAACAAGTAATGACATTTTCATCAAAGAAAATTTATTAGAATCTAAGTTTTCAATTGCTGATATATTTAATAAACATTTTTTTATCTGTTGCTGATAAACTGACAGCCGATAGCTCAATGACACACAGTATGGATTTTGTCAAAACAAGCTTCCAAGAAAAATTTATCAATATATATGTACATTTAATTGCTCCAGAAGAAATAAGAAAAATTATCAGGTCTCTGAAGAACAAATACTCAAGTGGTTGTGATGGGATTTCCACTAGATTAATTAAACTGTGCTCCACAGAACCAGGCAATATACTAAGTTATCTCTTTAATATATCTTTATTTGAAGATACCTTTCCAGAAAGGCTTAAGCGTGCTGTAGTTAAACAACTCTATAAGAAGTTTGTAAGTCAGCCATATCGAATTACCTTCCTATTTCATTACTAACAGCCTTTCCTAACGTTTTTGAGAAAGCAATGTACTATAGAGTTTATGAACACATTAAAAATATGATTTTTCTAACTAATTCACAATTTGGTTTTCAAAAGGGTCATTCAACAGAACAAGCTATATTTTCATTCACTGACAATATTTTAAATGGAATAAATGATAAATTAATTCCTGTGGGAATTTTTTGTGACTTATCTACTGTATAGATCATAAAATTCTGATACAGAAATTAAAGTATTATGGTATAGATGGCATTGTTAATAAATTGCTTAGTTCTTACCTTCTGAATAGAAAACAGAAAGAGTAAATGGAGAATTTTAAGGCTGCATTAAGTGGTCCACTATTTTCTGAGTGGGAATTAAGCAGATGTGAAGAACCTCAGGGTTCTACATTGGGGCCACTATTGTTTTTAATATATATAAATACTCTACCCTAAAATTTGTCCAATTTGCAGACAACACAAATGTCTGAATAAAATATACTCCAGATTTATCTACAGAATATATTTCAAATTATGTCTTTGTACTTATTAACAAATAGTTTACAGCTAATTGCTTGTCTTTAAAGTTTGATAAAACTCAATAAATGCAATTCAGTACATCACACAGATTAACACCAGATATAGACATAAAATTTGCAGGCCAGTCCATTCAAGAGGTAGAATGTGTGTAGTTTCTAGGTTTGCATATTGATCATAATTTAAATTGGAAGGTATATGTTTCTGACTTATTAAAGCGAATGGGTGCAGCCACAAGGGCGTACCCAGGATTTTGTTCAGGGGGGGGGGGGGGAGGCAGGAAAGAGAAAACTGATAATATAAAAACGTTTATGAATGGAATACATATATAGTCTATTAATTAATTAATTTATTAATGGACTATATATAATTACACTAACAATAATTTTCGAGCTACTTGATCTGCAATTTTATCACAATTTTCTAATAAAAATTTTCTAAGCTCACTAAGCGTACACAGTCAGTTTAGACGGTTCTCTACCATCGTTGACGTCCCCATGTTTTAACAAGGCGCTGTGTGGAGGACTCTGTACAAGGCTGACCCATGGAAATTAGGATTGCGTTTTTTGTCGCAGAAAAGTATATTACCGCATCATTTGACTCTTTCATAAGGCTAGTTCAAGATTTTCTGTTGTATTACCCTTGTCCTTCCATAGTATATACCATAATTCGACTTCATAACCAAAAAAATTTAAGTTGTAGTATTGGCAGAAACTCTGTGATTTTTTTTTAAAAATCAACCAATGACTTACTTAAACGTTAACGAGAATGTAGCTAGGGATTGCAATCCAACAATGTGGGATCCCGCCTCATTTGGTAGTCTGGCAGATCCAGCACCTAATTAAGCGGATCCGCAATCCGTAAAATGGGATCCTCGTTCTCTACTGGTTGTATCGCCCCGTTAACCTGTACCCGTCAAGTTTACATTTGACTCACGCCAACAAATATGTGTTTATGTCGTCCTTTGTGATCATAAGTAAATAGATGCACTTTTACGTTTTTATAAGAACCCTGGATTGTTTTTGTTGTGTAAATTACTGTAATTTAAGTTATGTCGCCCTATTGCAAAAGTAGCTCCCAGATCGTACACACAAAAAAGATTCAATTAGAGTTGTTCCTGAGGTGGAAGTAGAGACAATACAAAAAGAAGGTTACAACTATTGACAGCTCTTTCAAAATCTGTTGAATAAATGATGTGGTAAACTGTTTTTGTCATAAACTGTACTTCATTGTATTCGAGATATTTCTTTTCAAAAAGTGGTTTTCAATTTCCTAATTCTGCTAATTCTATAAGATCTGTGATAGCAATGTTTTCAAATACCATAAAAGTTGACATAATTGTTAAGTTTGAATATTTCAAGAAACAATGTCAAAGATTTTCGTTGAGTGTTTGATGGACGTTCCAAAAAAATGTTCACCGCAAAGAAACACATTTTAATATCAGCTTGCTTTGAATGCACGGTTCGTGAACCACGGAGCATTGAATCAGTTTGGTCAAAGAATGCCTGACTAGCTTCGGTGTTGCTGTTGAAACTGATCGGTAAAATATCTGACTGAACAAGCGTCAGGGAAAACGTTCTGCCTTGGTATCTGCAATTATACTTTTCAGACAGCACACAATTAGTAATTGTCGACGTTTTATACCCCCCCACAAATGAAAACTACTGAAAAAAACTGAACACGCAGAAACAACTCTGACTCGGTCGTAGACCATGGACACCTGGACGCCACAATTGAAGCACAAAGTGTGACCGTAACACTGGTTCATCCCCATACTGAGGCGATTCCCATATATAATATTCTCAAAAAAGTGCAGAAAGTTGATAAGTTTTTCAAAAAGTTTTTTATTTATGATCGTTTCAATCAAACCAACGAACGAGTAGTCAGAAAGGGTTTTCTCGGCTGCTGGCTATATCTGTAATTCTTTGCAAATAAATTGATAGTTTCAGTGCTTATTAGATAAATAGATTATTTTTCAAACTGACGTAATTTACTGTAAGGCATATAATGTAATCTGAAACTGAATACTTACCATAATTTATTATTTACTAAGTAACTAGAGTTAAATTTAAAACAAAATGTGTAAAAGCGCAATTTATGATCCCAAAACACTGCTCCAGAGAAGTTATCAAAGAATTTAAATAAGGTATGAAAACACATCCCTTTCAAAATTGGAACGACGTTGCTGGACAGATACAATGCGCCGGACCTTCAAATAGGTTCCAATGGCAGCTGCAGTTCTGGCACATATGTTTAAAATATTTTAGCTCTCCGTGTCTGCGTTGCTGCGATGATCTTTCATGACAGACATTACTCTATTATTATGATCCATGCATGTATACATGTCGATCGTCTTTGATTGTAATGCTGTGGCAACAGGTTCCAATAATCCTGAGTATTCAATCCAACGCATATAATGAATTCTGACTTAGTAGCAGCGCATTGTAACTGGTAAGCACCTTTCCGCGCCTCATCATTCCCTTCTCTAGAAAAATTCGAATGTCCATTGACAATTTCTTCAAAATGCTCGTTAAAAATAGCAAAACATGTATGTTATTGAGACCAGTGGGCCTCATTTAAAGCTAAAATATTTGGCACGTACTTTCTCCGTAACACGTTTTTGATATACATATTTCTGTAACTTGATTTAAATTATTCACAACCAGATTAAGTCTGTGGCTTGCGCAATGAAAATACAAGGCTTTTTATATTTTCCTTTTAAACAAATTTTGAACCCCCCCAATATCATCCACCAATGTTGAGCACCCTTCATTTACTTGACAAACACACATGTCTGATCCATGTCCTTCGTTTTTAAAAATCTTTCAATTTCTGATGCTATAATTTGTCAATAAACGCCATTAGTTCTACTTATTCGAGAATTTTTTTCGGACTGTATTTTTATCTGCGTCATAAAAACTGATTTTTGGGAAAGCTGTTCTTTCCCAGCTGTGTCACACGACTCATCTGTCAATACAATATAAGCATAAGCCTTAATTGCGACCTGCATAATTTTACTTTTAGTGACCAAGCCGCACAGGGCAATGATTTCGTTTTGAATCTGTGGGAATATATACATGACATTTTTCTTAAATTAATAAGAATATTTGAAAAATTTCAATAATCTCCCACTCCATCGAACCTACTTTTGCCCTCTACTAATTTTTACTTTAAATTATTTCAGTGTTTCTGGTAAATTATTCATCTCATCTCTTGGCAATCTATTTCAGCCTCCTACATCCTTTCCATCGAAAGAAAGTTTTCCCACACCCTTATGTCTGAAATCAGGTACCAGCTTGTGGTCATGGTCAACCTTACCTTTCCAAGCACTTCTCTTAATTTTTCCCACCAATATAGTTCCATGCTTCAGCTCCAGTATAGGCCTTGTACACTCCCATGACTCTTTTCACCCTCCTTCTATCCTCCAATGAATCGCACTATAGCTCCTTTATCATATTAGTTATCGATTGTGATATGCGGTAATTTCCAAAGACAAATCTGGCGGCCCTCCTTTGCATCCCCTCCAACTCCTGTATTTGATTCCAAAAATGTGGGTCCCAAACTATACCACCATATTACAGCAGTCGTCTGACCAAAGTTTTGTACCCCAATTCCCTTACTTCTCTAGTGCATACCCTCATCACTCTTTCCAACAGGTGAAGGATATTGAACTCTTTCCATATTACCTGTTCATTGTGTCCTGCCCAGTTAAGTCTGCTTTCAAATATTATGCTAAGGTATTTACATTTCGAGTCTCCAATAAGTAGCTAATTCCCCACTTTATAATCATAATTAACCTTTAGCTTTTTATCTGTATACCTAATAAGGGGGCTCTTCTATGCATTTATCTTCATCCCAATTTTTCAATAGTCTGTTTTAAAACTAGGACACTTGAATCAATTCTTAGTATCAGCAGGTCTTCAAGAACACCTTGATGTTACTCTTTACTTCTTAAAGGCAAGTCATTTGCACGGTGTACCACAGAAAATAATCGTAGATATTTTAGATGACACGATTTGTCGATTGTCTACTTACTTCTGGCGAGCATTATTCATCATTACAGCGAACGGTATTTTTTCTGAGAAGTTCTTAACATCGTTAGCTGCAGATTGACGGTAATGTGATGAAACATGTTTTTGTGGAATTCACAGATATTTTTAAAGAATTAGAATATACTAGGAGAGGCACGTAACTCTGCAAGCAACAATGATTAAATTTTAATTTAAATATGTGGCTTTAGCATCTACAGAAAAGTTGTAATTTTCAAGAAGGTACCCAGCAGCGTTTTAGCATCTCTCTCCAACAGAATTGTACTTAATTCATAAGACTGAAGGTAAAATGAAGCTGGGCCTGTGGGTTTTAACACCATATGTAGCAGTATAGATTCGAGTGTAGAATGAGTGAAACAACTTGACTTTTGGACCAACCCTACGCTTATCAAGAGTAATGAATATTTTATCACAAATTATCTCTTACACTATCAACTTTTTCACAATCGCTTAGTGGTAATAAAAATAAATAAAATACAAACGAATGTATCTAACTATAGTTATTAAATAAAATTCTTACTTTTTGTAGGTACTGTATATAATACTACAGTATTAAGAGCCGTCGTTAGCCTTACATTAAATACAAATTAAATACTTTTTTTTTAAAACTTCCTTATATCCATTATTATAAAAAATAAATTATTAGCGTGCACTCTGGCGATGTCACAGTATAAACGATCCCATGCTTTGTCAACGGGTCGGGTCAGCCTGCATTCTATCGGTATTTAGGCACTCAGCAAAGGCCCCCCACTACTTGGCTCGCACGCAGTTAAGACGGTGGTGTCTTTGTTAGAATTGGCTCACGCGGCACAGCGACAGTTTGTTACCATGGATAACGAAAACTGTCGCCTTTTAATACAATTGTACGGTGCCAACATTTTTTTGTGTAATAGCAAATGTGCAGCCTAATCAGATTCCAATTGTACCACCTCCATCACCACCATAACCATCACATTAAATTCCAGTCAACGAATCTATTGAATCGCCAAATGACATGATTCACTCAATACATTTTACCTAAGTAAGGAGTAAGTTCTCGTTAAGAATGGCAAGAGAAAATTGAAAAGCAATAAAAAATTTAGTATATAATTGATGCTATTATCTTGTCTTTGCACATTCTTTCAGAGCTTAGCATAATAAGCCAAAAACATCTGGAACTCTTCAAGAAAATAATTGTTTTTGACACTCGAAAAAGATATTGCAGGCTAATACAAGAGTCTCCAATTGCTAGAAATCTTGAAGTCAGAGCATCTTTCAGTAAATGAAATCGCCAATTAATAATTTTAGAAACTATGCCGTTGTCATTCTCTTAATATTTGTTTATTGTATCCTCGATGGCTTCATATCTCATGTCTTCCATGAATTTCTCACCATACTGTATTCTATTAAAATACAATTTCCATACTCACCAAATCTCTTTTTTCGTTTAGGTTTATAGTATACAGTGTGATGCATGGCAGTAAAAGTTGCAGCTACTCGTTCACGTGAAATGTCCACGGTGGCTTCACGAAAAGACAGTCCCTGGCTAGTTTGCCGCGCAATCCTTGTTGGGTTGCGTTACCACGCGCGGCAGCCGCGTTGGTCAGCAGGAATGGTTCGTGCTAGAGATGGGCAAACACCTTTTTTCCAGTAATACGTTATTCAGTTATTGCTTCTTTTTTTAACCCCTTTTTTTAGCCAATTATAAATAGCGTACAGTTATATTTTCCGGCGTAATATCTGTGGAGACGCCACTAAAATCTCTGCTCAAAAACGCTCTTCTCTTGTTTAAAATAGCCGGAAATGTCAAATAACCGGATATGATGAAAATAGGGGACACGCCCCCAAAAATAGCGAAATAGCCCTAACGTCACGAAAAGCCGCTTATTAGCGTTATTTAGCATTTAGCGTTTAACGATATGTCACCAATAACGGCTTTCAAATAAGCGGCTTCCTAGTAAGCAGCTTCCATAATAACTGTCAGAGAAATTATATACGCCTTCGACTTGTGTTTCGTTATTAAGTGGCAGTGATCCCTTTGTAAATTAATATAGAATTTTAACACGACCAGCTTTAGCGGTTTGTGTATAATGTGATGAAACAGAAGGAATTGAAGTATAAGTGATTTAGGGACGTACGACATATAAAAAATAATCCGAAGTGGGCAGTTTTGATTACATGTTAATACATTTTTTTGTTTGAAACAAATGAACTTGTGGTAGGAGTTTTTATGAATATATGCAACAAATAAAGCATTACGCGTGGCGTACTCGTAAAGAACGGGAAATTAACTTTGCTGAAAGTAAACAATTTTTTTCAGTCTGGCCATTAATTCGCATTTTGCATTAAGTTTTGTGTGGCTGCAGTTATATGTATAGTATATTTTACATATGTTGTAAATGTGTCCCAATAACAGACCAGATTCAATTTAAATATGTTGTTACAGATGTACATAAAAGTAATTTGAATTGAAATTATGGTTTGCTGTTTGAAACTATTTTACTTGTGGGAATAGTGAAACAAATATCATAATATTACCTATTCCTTAAGAATCTGTAAATGAACCGATCGGAAATCCAACAATGTGGGATGAATTTTTGTGTAAACATTTATTTCGACCTGGAAGAAAATGTAATGATGTTTCACGCATATTTTCCACTTAGAGTGAATATGATTTCCATCCACCATAAAATTTTATCTGAACTTGAATAACTGATTCCAGAAGGTATATTTAACCAATTTGTATGCTATTTTATCGCACCCTTTCCTCATCAATCAGTTGCAGTTTCACCTTCAGAATAACAAATTTGTTGTATATGTGTGTGTGGGCAGTTTTTCTCTTAATTTGACGCGTGGAAATTAGATTGTGACATGCGTTTCCAACATAGTGACCTTAACAATGTTATACTTTCACAATACTGCTTCTTGTGCATATTATGGATGGAGCATACAAATGTGGCACCTACATCAATATGCTTTAGTTGATATATCACCTGAGCTAGTTTTCTGTAGCAGTATAAACTATTTTTTTGTAGCCAAACTCTAACTTGAATAATATTTGTCCACTTTCACTTCAGTACTGCAGTTTTTCATGTTATATCACTTCTTTATACTTACTTTCACAAATTACCTTTATTATTTCAGCATAGTATACCACAGACTTCAGTAGAACCTTTTAAATACTATTAGTTATTTAGTTTTTGTAGCCTTTACTGAAATAAACAAATATCAACCTTCTGCCTCCCTCTACAAGTTCAGAATGAAATTTATCAACTTTGCACCATTTGCTAACATTTCATAAATTGTGTATAAGTAGATAGTGCTTCAGTCATTCATTCAGTATACCTTACCTTGCACCACAAATCTGACACACATTTAAATCTAATTAGGTTTTGATTTTTGATCCCAAGACTGATGCTTTGTGCAATCTTCCTATAGTCTAACATTATGTAATTTTTTTAAAGGAAATGTTCACAAGGGACAAATATTTTCCAGATAGTTCTGTTATAGCCACTTCTATCAGCATGTTACAGACACATGGTAACAGTATTATTTCTTTGTGGTGGAAACATTATTTATCAATGATATCAGCACTTTCAACCAAACATGAAAACTCATTCTATTGTTTATTCATTCCTAGTCTGAATGTAAACTAATACGTTGTGAGTAAATTTAATTGAAAATTTAAAGGCTTTTGGCATCTTCTAGACGTTTTATTTGTCAAATATTAAAGCATTACAACCTTCGAAACAGTAACTGATAGCTTGAATTACACTCCTGGAAATTGAAATAAGAACACCGTGAATTCATTGTCCCAGGAATGGGAAACTTTAAATACACATTCCTGGGGTCAGATACAACACATGATCACACAGACAGAACCATAGGCACATAGCCACAGGCAACAGAGCATGCACAATGTCGGCACTAGTACCGTGTATATCCTCCTTTCGCAGCAATGCAGGCTGCAATTCTCCCATGGAGACGATCGTAGAGGTGCTGGATGTAGTCCTGTGGAACGGCATGCCAAGCCATTTCCACCTGGCGCCTCAGCTGGACCAGCCTTCGTGCTGGACGTGCAGACCGCGTGAGACGACGTTTCATCCAGTCCCAAACATGCTCAATGGGGGACAGAAGCGGAGATCTCGCTGGCCAGGGTACTGGACTTACACCTTCTAGAGCACGTTGGGTGGCACGGGATACATGTGGACGTGCATTGTCCTGTTGGAACAGCATGTTCCCTTGCCGGTCTAAGAATGGTAGAACGATGGGTTCGATGACGGTTTGAATGTACCGTGCACTGTTCAGTGTCCCCTCGACGATCACCAGAGGTGTACGGCCAGTGTAGGAGATCGCTCCCCACACCATGATGCCGGGTGTTGGCCCTGTGTGCCTCGGTCGTATGCAGTCCTGATTGTGGCGCTCACTTGCACGGCGCCAAACACGCATACGACCATCATTGGCACCAAGGCAGAAGTGACTCTCATCACTGAAGACGACACGTCTCCATTCGTCCCTCCATACACGCCTGTCGCGACACCACTGGAGGCGGGCTGCACGATGTTGGGGCGTGAGCGGAAGACGACCTAACGGTGCGCGGGACCGTAGCCCAGCTTCATGGAGACGGTTGCGAATGGTCCTCTCTGATACCCCAGGAGCAACAGTGTCCCTAATTTGCCGGGAAGTGGCGGTGCGGTCCCCTACGGCACTGCGTAGGATGCGACGGTCTTGGCGTGCGTCCGTGCGTCGCTGCTGTCCGGACCCAGGTCGACGGGCACGTGCACCTTCCGCCGACCACTGGCGACAACATCGATGTACTGTGGAGACCTCGCGCCCCAAATGTTGAGCAATTTGGCGGTACGTCCACCCGGCCTCCCGCATGCCCACTATACGCCCTCGCTCAAAGTCCGTCAACTGCACATACGGTTCACGTACACGCTGTCGCGGCATGCTACCAGTGTTAAAGACTGAGATGGAGCTCCGTATGCCACGGCAAACTGGCTGACACTGACTGCGGCGGTGCCCAACCGCTGCGCAGCTAGCGCCCTTCGACGGCCAACACTGCTGTTCCTGGTGTGTCCGCTGTGCCGTGCGTTTGATCATTGCTTATACAGCCCTCGCGTAGTGTCCGGAGCAAGTATGGTGGGTCTTACACACCGGCGTCAATGTGTTCTTATTTCAATTTCCAGGAGTGTATTTTAACTTATTTAACCATCAAGGGAAGTATTGGCTTGGTATATAAGAGTTAGGAGTAGGATTAATTTTAAACAAGACAATGGTATATGTCACATACCACTTTCAAACAAGCGCTTTTCGATGGTTTCTCCATCTGTTGGCCGCTATTGCAGTTAATAACGGTGAAAGGTAGTAAAAAGCGGTTTACATAGGTGGTGTACTCTAGTGGTCACTATCGAAGTTAATAACGCCTTCAACTGGCAAAGACGCTATAACACGGGTAAACAGCTGTAACAAAAAGTGGTTTACGATGGAACGATGGATTCTGAAAACCGGTTTAATGATCACTAAATCGATGAAATATGATAAATTTTGGACCCTATCGCAGCTGCCTTCCCCCTTCTCGTACCTGGCTACGCCCTTGTGCAGCCACATTTGCAGTTCGAACAATTTCAGCTATAGGTGATCTCCATATGAGGCAGCTAGTTTATTTTGCTTATTTTCACTCCTTATTGTCATATGGAATAAAATTCTGGGGCAAATCTATCCATAGGGACAAAGTGTTCAGACCCCAAAACTGAGTAATATGAATTATGTGTGGAGTTAGCAATAGAACTTCATGTAGAGAGCTGTTCAAGAAGTTAGGGATTTTAACATCGGTGACTGAGTATATATACACATTAATGTCCTTTGTAGTCACAAATTATACTTTGTTTGAAACAAATAGTAAAATACACAATTATGGCTCTAGAAGTAGAAATGATCTTCGCAAGGATTACAAGTCGTTGTTATTTATTCAAAAAGGGGTCCGATATTCAGGGATATATATCTTCAATATGCTCCCAACACATATTAAATGTCTAGCAGATGATAAGAATAAATTCATGAAAAAATTTAAAGAATTTTTGATTGACAACTTCTTCTACTCTGTCGAAGAATTTATTTTTAAGGTATCTGCAAAATAAACTGCCAGTAGTTTGTGTAAATGCAGTTGACATAATTAGTGTAACATGTATGCTATGACTGTACATCTTCTGGTGTATGTATTATTTCGTTATGCAATTGTTTATCTGTAAATTGAAAACCTTCCACATCCCATATAGCCAGTATCTTATACTGGGATCAATGGAAAAGGAATGTATTGAATTGGAATATTCCTTGGACTTAATTTTCCACAATGCAGGCAACGATTTGTATTATTCTATGAATTGAGTTATAAATTCCTTCGAATAACTTCGTATATAATCTATTTCTCAGATATCTGTTGTCGAAAATGCTGTGCAAACCAAAAACTGCTCAGTCTAATCTTCAGGAAGTCAATGATTGCACAAGCCGCGCTTTCGAGTTTGCACGCACTACCGTGTTGCCGTCCACACGTTCCGTCTTGCCTGCGAAAACTGGGTTGTGCAGGTAAGAGCGCAGGCAAGACGGAGCGTGTAGCCGGGGCATTAATCAGAGACCCAGTCTGGAGCACAGTCCGCTTCGTCGTGGTTTCGCTAAAATACCTGGTGAATGACACTTTCACGTGGAATCCGAAACATAGAGCGCCATTCAAACCAAATTTGGATAGAGGTGAAAGACAGTTTAAAAGACGTAACAAAATCTTTCTAAAACGGTACACGAACCAGTGCTCTCCTAAGCCGCAGCGTTACTACTACAACACGAAGATTCTAAGTTAGGTTTCATGAATATTTTGGGTATTGTATTGTGACATTGGTTTTTCTTACCATACAATTTGAGAGCCTATTAAAAAAAAAAATCACAAACAACGTTTTTGGAATACTTTAGGAACAGATATTGATGCCAACAATGTAAAATAAACTATAATTAAAAAAAAAAAAAAAACAGGGCAAATGAGATTCAAGTCTCCCGCAGCTGTTACAGTTTCGTAATCCAATTACCTGAACATATCAGGCGTTTGATAGGGCAGATGGCAATCGGTTGACACCAAAATCAACGCCTGGCACCCTCCGCTAAATGGCTCTCTAACAACGCACCACGTCACCGCTCCCGCTGCTAATATCACCGTTCCGTTACAATCCAATTCCTTATAGGAAGGTAAAGATGCAGAGTACTCTGTAATTGCTGAGTTGTGCGGAGAGCTAACTTGATTTCTTTTTTTAATGTTAAAAGTGATGAATCTGGTGCGCCGAATTCTCTTGTTCTCTTGATCCTTCTGCTCTGCTATATGACTCCTATACTTTGGCTGCGTTGGAATCAGAGGATCTGAAATGGCTTTAAATATTGCTCTACTTTAATAAAATAGTAATTCTGCTTAAAAGTTCCTATCTGCAGTTACAAGCTAAATATAGATGTGGACTCGAAAGCGACAAAATGCCGAGCGAGAGGACAGAGCGTATCTGACAGAATTTCTAATAATAAGTCCAATTGTGAGGCTGAGAGGGGTATTGGCGGAAGGGGGTTGAATCAACCAGTTGCCTGTCCGAGGCAACAGTGAGAAAGAGTTCAACTGCTTTCTTCCCCAAACAAACACAGTAGTTGCCTCGTGTCGGGATATCTCCTAAAAATCTGACGGAAAATTCCGCCCGATTGAACAAGCAAGACATCATACATACTTCTTACAAGCTACCATCTCACGAAACTGAATAAAACTTGAACTAACGATAGTGACAAAAAAAAATGTTCATTACATTGCCCCCGCATTCGAGATAAGTATTCCTTTTTTGGACCGAGTGTGATGGGTGAGCGGTAACGCGCAAGTTTAGCATTCAAAAGGATGCGGGTTAGAATATTCGTCCGGCCACTCAATTTTGTGGTTTCAATGGTATCCCCACATCACTCGAGGCTAATGCCAGAATGGTACCTTTAAAATGTCGTAGCCTAATTCCTTCCCGCTCCTTGCCCCAGTCCTTTTCCACCTCTAATGAACTCGACGTCAACGAGACGTAAATCCAAAGAAAAAAAAATATATATCCCTTTGAACACTCAGTTCTGATACAGTAATTGCAATCCTAACTTTACTACCGGATTTCTGGATATTACTTACCGACACATGATAATCAATCAACACATAAAATGCGAGAAATCACCAAACTGACAACTCAAATAATGATTAAATCAACTGCAGGCTGGAAAAACTCCATGTACATTTGTAAATGTTCCTGAGACACACGAAATCATTAAGAATGAATTTTGAAAATTAGGAAAAGTATCCAACAACACAATCTTTACATTAAAACAATATTGATTCTAAAACAATTCGTAACTAGTGTTCAATAAATACTAGACGTAATAACTTCTCTATCTTTCAAATTATCACCCCATTTTTTTTTATAAACTAAAGTTTAAACTCACTCAAGTTAACATATACGGAAAAACAATAACGTCAAGGTATAAATGGAGCTCAAAAATAGCTATGTCAGCATTTTAACACAAAAAACTTACTCACTTATCCAATCACTAAGAAGAACCAAATTATTCTTCAATGCAAAATGAAAATATTTCGATTATTTCAACAATTATAGACCTTCTTCACGTAGATACGTTCTTTCTGGAATACTCTAACTGTTGTTCATATATGGTAGCCATTGATTTTGTCTTTAACTGGTAGACAATTCATCATTTGCTAGTACTTAACTTTACTCAATGTCTAATTTTTATGGAAGTCTCTCTTTTACTCAATCAGTATAGAATCGCAGTATTACAAGTAATTTATGCTTACACAACTGTACTACTAACTCAAATAACGACGATATAAATCCTTAAAATTGGTTCCCTCTAAGAGACTCAAGGTTTCATAACATTACGTAATATAAAAATAAAAATTATTAATAGTAAATTGATATGTCACTATGAACCTTGAATTATGCTGCAAGGCCCTACACACACATAGATCGTTAAACAATTGTTCCCACTGATGCAAATAAAAATAATGAGGATGAAACTAGTGTAAATGGAATATTGATCTCAAACCTTGAGTCTGTAAGGAGCGCACATAGCGACACGCGTGCCAAGAGTTCGAGCTTATCTGTTGATACAGTGCCACATCTCGTATTACAGTGCTGGCTAATCCGGTCCCTGCGCTCAGTTTGAAGAATGATATATAACAGTACAAAGTTTTTGGAATCCACAAAGTGACATAGCCATGGCAGGCTTTGAGGCACCATATGACTAGTACTAACCGGTCGAAATCAAATAATTATTTAAATTTTTCAACATAGACGTCTAATACAATGCTTCAAATACAGAAACTTCGAAACATTTTAAGGGCTATAAATTTATAAATAAAATTAAAATTTCTTACATATACAAAAAATCTCTAGTCACCATGTTTGTCCGAGATAAACTACGAAACTACTTAACCGATTTTGAATAAATTTGGTTTACTGTTTATAATTTGGTCCAAATTAAAAGACAGGAAAGTTTTTATCTCGATTATTGACCTCAATATTTATTATTGTGAATGTTTTGTACTTATTTGTAACGTCCGTAAGTTCGAGCGGTCTAGTTGCTCAGTGGTTAAGGCGCCTAAGTGGAGATCGAAACGTCAACGGTTCGAATCCACTTAACCCGCCCTTCACCTCTGGCGCAGCTCTGTGTGTAATGTGAAGTACGCCAGGACGGTGCCATGGTTCGGATTCCACGTTAAACTGTAGATCCCCTGTAACTGACAGGATTGGTGGGCTAGGTTAAGGCGGTTAAAACAGGGGCGGAATGCGCAGCTAATAGCAATCAATTGCGACCACACGAAATCATTATCATAGTCCCATAAGTTTCAAACAGATGTCGATGTGTTAATTTATCAACATTTGGTTATCTAGGTTCGGTAACCTTCCAGTATATGGCGTTGTGCTTCTTTTAATGCTACAGTCTATTTTACGCCGTGTGTGTTTATATTTACGACATAACCAAGTTACTTGATTTTTTTTTCGTGTAGTATCATTTTTATAAGTGTGCTTTGTATCTATACTAATATTATAAACGCGAATGTAACACTATCTGTCTCTCTGTCTGTTTGTTACGTTTCTTGGACTAAACAGCTAATCCGATCGTGATGAAATCTGACGAGGAGATGTTATTTGGCATTAGGATGACACAGAAAAACGTTTTCTGTATAAATAATACATGTTGTCATATAATTTTGAAAATTTACGTAACTGCGATAGATAGACGCATAGGATGTGTAAGTCTCTGTACTACCTTCCATGTAGTGGTCTCGTAGCTCAGTGGTTAAAGCGCTTGCTTACTAATGTTTAGAACGTGGTCTTCAGTTGAAATCCCGGTGGAAGCAAAAAATTTTAAAAATTGTTTATGATCGTATGAGTCATGCCATGACCGTCGGTTGTTTGGTTTGCATGTTAAACTGTAGATTTAAGGGTGCAGTGCTGTAGGTGTACACGTTTTACGTTATATTGATCCCTCAAGGGTTGTTACTCTAGCAGCAAGTGTGTATGTGATCTGCACTAATAATACTATAAATGCGGAGGTAATTTTCTGTCTTTTTGTTACGTTTTGACGACTAAATGACTACACCGATATTTATGGAATTTGACTAGGAAATACTTTGTACCCGTAGGAAGGAAACAGGACATTTTTTTAGTATGAATAACAGTTTTAGTCACGAAATTTTGAAAACTTATCGAATGGTGACAGACAGACGGATACGTGAGTTTGTCTGTAGTGTTACGTCGGTTGCTCAAGCTGTGTTTCTCGCGCAGTCTGTTAGTGTGTGATTTGTTAGTAAATTTCGTTTAGAGACAATACATATTATTTAGTATAGATGTCGATTTAATCTGCACTGTACTATTACTTTGTTTCTACCTAAAAGATTCTGGCACCAATTTATTTTGTTTTCTTTTTTGACATGCCTTGCGGGCGTAAACCTGGCCTGAGGTGTAGCTCTAGAAGAGCACGAGCAACTAACGTTATTAGAACCCAAGAATCGGATGCTCATGCTGAAGAAAGAAGAAAAGACCAAGCCGAAATAAAGCTGGCCTTTGTTAAGACACCCCCCCCCCCCCCCACATCCTCGCACCTTCGTGTTGTTTTTCTGTTTTTAAATATGTTGGAAATTGATTCTCTTCATGAGACAGGTTCGACGGTAGAATGATACAGTGATGGCTTTCCTGTCATATTATACCAACTCGGTGTTGTTTGAGACCAATCCTAAGTTGCCAACAGCTTTCTATTTTCAATTCCGCCAACGGAATTCTTAATCCACGCGTACGAAGTCGCAGGTATCAGCTAGTATATACATATATTCGTTATGGAATGTTAAGCCTTTTTTTAGCTAAAATTTTGCTGTAGATATACATATAATCGTGCTACAAGTAGGGTACAGTCAGCAAACAAGTGTCATTTTTCACGACGATCGCAACCAGCCCACCTGGGCCTCACCATGCGCGATCGTTGGTGTCTTCATTTCTACAACCACCAAGCGTTAGAGGTCTCTCTGCTTCAGGTTTGGTTTTATATAGTAAAAGTGTATGAAAGGTAGTGCTTGTTGAAGGTCGAAATCTGTTGATGGGCAAAGAAACAAATCCGACATTAACATGAGCGTGGTGGTGTAACGGTTAGCGTTCGGGAGGACGCCGGTTCGAATCCACGTCCGGGCATTCAGATAAGGGGTTTTCCATGTTTTATAAAATCACTCCAGGGAAATGCCGGGATGCTTCCATCAAAAGGCCATTCCTTCCCATTCCTTGCCCCCCATCCTTTCCCGTCTCTAAAGACCTCACTGTTAAGTGACGTTAAGCAGTTAAAAAAAACCTACATTAACATGATTGCCACGTTCTGAGAAATAATTCCCTTCTCTCATATGTGATCTGAAAGAACCCTTCATGTATTTCTGGAAAAAATATAACAGTCACTCACGCGCTGAAACCTTACGAAGCTTCTGGCATGTGTATTTACAAAAACAAATAACCTCTCACCTTGGTTCTTCTTTATGTGAGCTTACTTGCGCCTTAACTTGAATAGCGTCAAGCATTAATAAAATACAACGTACCTTCCCTTCGGTCTATGATCACTTCAAACCTTCCTCTCAAATTCAGAAAGGTTTAGAAAGAGATTTCAAAACTACTAAATGATAACTATTAGTTAGAGATTAAATAATATCTACTTAAGTTTTTAATGCACAGATTTATCTTAAATTTCTTACCGAGCGTGGTGGTGTAACGGATAGCGTTCTGGCCTCGCATTCGGGAGGACGGCGGTTCGAATCCCCGTCCGGGCATCCAGATTTGGGTTTTCCATGGTTTCCCCAAATCACTCCAGGTGAATGCCGGGATGCTTCCTTCAAAAGGCCATGGCCGAATTCCTTCCCATTCCTTGCCCCCATCCTTTCCCGTCTCTAAAGACCACGTTGTTAAAAAGGGACGTTAAACTGTTAAAAAAAAAAAAAAAAAAATAAATTTCTTAGACTCACTGACCGGTATGTTATTTAAATTATTATCAGAAAATTCCTTACACAACAGATTTTTTCTCCAAGTAATTTTTTCTCCCTCCTAAAAAAACCCCAAAGTACAGTTCTGTTGCTACTAAAAGAAATACCTTAAAGCTTCTTAATTCTTTTTAGCTAACAATTCCTAACCACCTCTTTCAATAACACAAAAATTGTGCAACATTGGATATTTGCTACTTCCAATGACTAAAGTTCCTAGTAATTACTGTCAATTACTTGAAAACTTGTTGTACAGTTATAAAATCTAACACTTCATTAAAAAAAATACTGAATGGTTGATTCACAACTTCTGAACTGGAACAATGTATGAATATAAACGGCAGGATAGGCATGGTGATTTTTTAAAAGTACCCGCAATGAGTCGACTAATAATTAATCTCGTTGATATTCTTATTGCTTCCTTAACTTCACCCAGCTCTGGTCACACTTATATAAACTTAGCCTTTGCTAGTTTCGACAAAAAATAATAAATAATAATAATAAAAACTAATTGGATTGATTGTACTAAAGACCTCACTTTCGATGAACAATAACAACAAAAATAACCAACTTAACAACTTACTCCCCGTACATGATAATAGACCGACCCAGACCGTTACTGCAAATAACTAGATGCACACGCTAATCTCAAACAGTGCCACAAAAATTAAACTCTATTCTGGACAGCTCTGGACAGGACGTCCTCCTCCAGACGAAAGACTGGTGATGAAAGAGCCACGCATGGTGGTTGCTCTACTATTTATGGAATTCGCCAAACCAACGCTTTTTCAATTCGTCTCATGGCGTTATTTCCTCTGGGAAAGAGTCGTGTCGCAGTCTTTACACCTACGGGTGAATCCTAATATTGTACCACGCTGACAATTCATAAATCTTACTATTGTAGTGATCTAGGCGATCACTTACCCAAATACTTCATATCAATTTCGAAGACGGTATCCAGGGCGGGCGAGCAGGGAAAAAGTTAAGCAATAGGAGAAGTAGCACGCATATCAGCAGGCTGTAAGTCGCCAGTTGCCAAGCGCTTGTCATTACTGCAAGCTGTCAAAGTTACTCCATACAGCAGGTTAGCGAGGAGTATTGCCCTCTCCACATAGTGATGATAGGAAGGGGGACTATCTATTTAAACCCTGGGAGCAGGGGGCTGGAGGTCTTTCTACGAAAGTCTGTCAACGTACGACATCGACGCCGAGGGCGTCTACGCCGGCACCGCCGTGGCGGCGGTTGCAGAGCAGATGTCTGTCATCTACTACTAAGGTGGGCTCTGCTGCGATAGCTGGTTGTGTATAGTCAGAGGGGCATATTCATGTGGACATTCAGATATACAATCATTTGGTCAGAGTCATTTGGGCATAGTCTTCAGGGAGATTATCAATAGGCCATTTAGTTTGGACTGCGAGGCACCCATAAGTTACATGCTGGCCCTTGTCCTTGGCCTTGTCTATAATGTTTTGTTTCAACACCAATGCAACATTGTAAATATTCACCTATGTCACCAGTCATTGATCATGTGAATAAATGTGTAAATAGGTAATTGCCGTTTACAGTAATTTAACCTTCATTCCTATATTAATATCTGAATGTACTGAGCCATATAACCTGTCAGGTGTTGCAGTGGGAACCTATGAAGAATATTCATATCAGAACATTGGTCGATCTTCTATGGTCGATCCTTATCCACGGCTCCGGTGGAAGTTACCCTGTCTGCTCTTATCGATAAGCTGGGAGGGATAATACACTATAAAATGCGGAATATTTTCCTAAAATACACTCTGTAAAGCCATAGAACCGTCACAGTGATCACTCATGAGTTTCATGGATGATTCACACAACTTGGCTTGGCACTCCAAAATAATTTTTTTTGAATGCCTAATGACTTGCATAAATAATGTTAACATCAAATTCGAATAGCAATTATTGGCTGTAGTATCCAAATTTTAAAATCATAAGGCAGCATCTTTCATTATATTTGATACAGTTACTCACATATTTTCAAAAATCGGTTCTTCTATTCGGCAATACGCTGGTTCGTTTCTAAAAGCACAAAGAACTGATAAAATAGAATCATAATACACTTTGGAAATTTGTTCTCTCAATGAATTAGATATAGCAACTCTGTCACCATGGTTGGTAGCGCGATACAGGATATTATCGCGAAACATGAATTACTTCCGTTTCCTCCATTTGATATATTTCTCATCTTTGGCCTGTTTAAATGTTAACTCTATTAGTGAGTGTGGTTCTGCGCTATCTACTACTCCTATTTTTCGACTGAAACCATTGGTATCTTTGCGCAAAATTCTTGATTTATCAGTTACCTCATGCTGACATTGTGTATATAGCAATGTCCAACATTTCAGCATACTGGGAGAATCCTTAATATGTAACATCCATTTTAATGCTGTATGATCAGGCATATTCCTAGATTTTCTCCCTTATAGAAAACAATACTTAGTATTCGAAATAGCAACTGACAATTCTTTATCTGTGATTCTTTGTGCCCTGACGAGGAACATTTAATGAACGAAATGAACACCTTAAAAGAGCACTCTAACAAAATGGCTATGGGTCTAATATGATAATAAAAGCAATTAAGCAGAAGAAAATCTGTCTTGGTGCAGACCAGAAACAAAAAGCCATGCTGCCATATGTGAAAGGTGTCTCTGAAAAAGTTGGGAGAATTCAATGAATGTTAATATTCCACCCATATTTAGAAGTGGAAACAAAGTCAACGAAAAACTGCGAACGGCCAAAGATCGAAGGTCTTCCTTCCACAACAGTCGAATTTATGGAGTACCCTGTAATTGCGGCAAGGTATATATAGGCGAAACCGAACGAGCCTGAGCCGTGAGGATATGTGAAAATATGTCACACCCGTCTGAAGCATCCCACGAAATCAGCTTTGCCGAACACCAGCTGTGGGAAAATACAAGAGTGTTTGCTAGAACCGAAAGCTACAAAGAAAAGTGTGTTAAACAGTAGTAATAACTCTGGACCCACAAATACCAATTCGTAAACATCGATATCTCTGGATAATAGATATTGTCAGAGAATCGACAGTCTCCGCAGAACAAATAAGAAAACAACCAGCCACGCCAGTCTTTAGCAGAATTCAGTTTCTAGCAGATTCATTAGGCGGCTAGCCCCTGAAGACAACCTAAGCCCAGGTCGAAACTTCGGGAAGAATGAGGAGGAGGAGCATTTCGATACAGCGTTAATCTCTCAAGCAATTTTTATTAACCTCAAGTTTGATGCACCTCCAACCAGGCCGACAATTTACTTTTGGCACAAGAACTTTTGTTGATACTGGATGATCACTGCAACATGGTGCTAAATCACCAAGTCACCCGCGTGGTGATGATTATGTCGAACAGGGATAGCTTTTTCCGCATTCCACAAAATCAACGCGAAGTGCGTCTCGCGATACTGGTATGCCACAAAGGTACAGTTTGGCGAGTACAGCGTAGACGTTTACATTTGAAACCATACAGATTCACAAAGGACATTAGTGATGCAGATAAGGTTGCTCATGGTTAATTCTGTGCGGAAATGTTGCATAGGACAGAGGACGACGAGACATTCCTGAACACAATAATCTTCAGTGATGAATCAAAATTTCATATCAGTGGCATGGTGACACCCACAACTGTTGAATATGGGGGAGCGAGAATCCATATGCAGCCCTGGAACACGTTCGTTACAGTCTCAAAGTTAATCTGTTCTGTGCCCTTAGCAAATTGCTAAGTCTACTGCCCTTTCTTCTTCATCGAGAAAACTGTCACTGGTATTGTGTATCTGGATATGCTTGAAAAACTTTTATTTCCACAGATCGACTGGATGTTTTCCCACAAGCAAGATGGTGCATACCTCATTTCCCTACGGAAGTTATAGATTTCCTCGATAATCGCTTCCTAGGTCGGTGGATTGGCCGTTAAGGGCCAATCACATGGACACCTCGCTCCCCAGATTTGACACCACTGGATTTCCTTTTCTGCGGTTTCATTAAAGATCTTGTGTATGTTCCTCCCCTACCAAACAATTTGGCCGACCTGAAAAATCGAATCTACGCTGCCGTTGCATAAGTTACGTCCGATTTACTGCAACGAGTGTGGTAAGAAATTGATTACGGATGGGATGTTTGCCACATGACAAATGGTAGTCAGATCGACCCAAAATGACACTTGACACTTTTGTCTGAAACTTGTGTAATGGACAAATTTAATGAATAAAGTAATAAATTGTGGAAATACAGGTTGAGTGAAGGAGACAGCTGTGTAAATCGCGAGACCGGTAGTGGTCGAGACAGACGCTGACAAAGGCAGATTCAGCACTGAGCGAGCGGTATCGGGTGAACGCTTACATTCAGGCAGCTTCGGGAACATTCGAAGCTGACGTCCGATATATGCTTCAGTAGCTCTCGAGCTGCGAGAGTTTTCTAGAATGGACAACGAACTTCGATCAAGGTCTGCTAAGTCAGTACACTGCTGTACTATATAACCGAGGTTTCAGAGGGCCTCGGGGCTCGGAAGTGTTGTACTGTTCGACGTCGCCACCATGTCCGTTTAGGAAGCCAGCTGTGTCCGACCGGGTCCGAACTCGGTTCCGATCGTGTTTCCATCTGCTCGATCGGATGTTCTAGTAACTGCTCTAAGTACTGTTACCAGCGCCTGGATTAGTGCTCCATGGGACAACATAGCGTGTGTAGTCTCAGACTAACGTAAAGTAATAAAAGGGTTTAAAGTATTTACGGACTTTCTCCATTCGTGTCCAAGTTGTCTTTCAGGGGAGTTAGAGCCAACCCCGAAGCAAGCCGAAGAGAGGACGTTCGAGGGTGTGCGGCACTCCATACAAGTAAGTGTTAAGAGGCTACAGTGCCTACCACTTGCCATTCCTGGCTAATCGACTAATCACCCCACTAATAATCGTCACCGGCTGTGGTTATGAGGGGCCAATAACCATTTGGAGTTAAGGCGGTTGCAGCTTAGTGTTGGGTGACCAGCAGTCGGTTACGTAATGGTAAAATAGACATTACATTTTTTGGTGTCAGAAAAAAACGAGGCGAAGACTTGAACGCAGAGGAATTGGTACAAGAAATTGGGTGATGAATTCAACGCAAACAATGGGCTACAAGAAGAACTGGATGCAGAGTTAAAAAACCAGGCAAATAGAGCAACTAGACGCTAAGAGCAAGGAAGAACCCGGCTTGCCAATTCATATAACATCTTCAAGATCCGGACTTCGAATCCAAGCGGTCGCGGCGACTCCAAGCAGAGCAGCGGCAGCAGCGGCACGGCGCGGAACTCGTGGTACTACGCGGGAGGCGGCAACCATCGCGGGTGTCAGGCGGACAGCATACCTGCCAACCGACAGGCGCGGAACGAAGCGGGCAGCTGAGCAGAGAACGTCTCCGGACCGGCGATAAGATTTCGGTGAGTAGAGTTCAGCTCATTTAATAAGTCAGTATGCCTACTACAGGCGATACAGCTTCAGGCGATACAGCTTCAGGCGGGCAGACAGTTCAGGATGCTGTCTCCGACCTGAACGAAAAGTAGAAAAACTAGCTATTAACGCAAATTTAGCTAAGGAAAATGCAAAAAATTTGCAACTCCTTAGTGCGTTTCTTTCACCAGATATTTCCTTTGGTGGAGCACCGGGAGAGAGCATAATAGAGTTTTTCGAAAGATTAGATAATATTTTGAGTCTTTTTGAACTTCCTTCGGAAATTAAACTCAAAATTTTGAGGTCAAGGTTGACCGGGTCTGCATTTCGCCACGTAAGGGTTGACCGAATGTGTAGGTTGTCTGAAACTTACGCTGGGCTTAAAGAGGAGTTGATCAAGAGATTTGAACCCAAGGGTAGTATGGTATTTTATCGGGAGAAATTACGAAGCGTTAAGAGAAAAACTACAGAGTCACTCGAGGATTTTGCTGATCGGATCAAAACTTTGAACGCGCATACGTTTGAGCTCACAGGGGACGAAAAACAAGACGAAATTATCCTCTTCGAAGCTGAACAAAGAGCATTAGAAATATTTTTAGCAGGGGTGAGTACTGAGTTGTATGAAGCCATTTCCCTTCGTCGCCCAAAAACCTTTTCTGAAGCCTCACAGTTTGGGATACTTTTTGAGCAGGTTAAGAATAGGTCAACAAGTGAAAGTAAATTTAGACCCCCTAAGCAAGTATTTGTAGCACGGAAAAATATAATAACATGCTGGACATGTGGATTGGAGGGCCACCGTCAAAGAGATTGCTTTCACAACCCACAAAATAGGGGAAAGTATCATAATAGTGTATCACAAAATAAATTTATGAGGCCTAGGAATAATTTTGATGGTTCTTGTCCTCAATGCAACCACAAAGATCAGAGTAAGGGTAATCACAAGAATAGAAATTCCCAGGGTAGTAATGTCAATAAAGGTAAACCCAAGCCTTGGCATAAAAATAGTAGTAGAGACAATTATCATGCAAGTAATGGTCAGAATAAGACTAGCAGTGAACCAAATAGTAAGTCAGGCAAGTCGGAAAACTGTTAGCGGGTAACCGTATGCCCGGCGAGTTGCCCTCGATAAACGTTCCTGTTGCTTGTAGCCAGGACAATCAAGGGCTTAACGACATAAATCTCACAGTATCGGCAGTAGTTGAAGGTAAGGTTTGTAAATTTCTGTGTGATTCAGGGGCAAGTGTAAATCTTGTAAGTGTGAAAATATGTGGGGAAGAGGGACTGAATCCTCCAAATTTCAAGATTACAGGCATAGATTCTTCTAAAGAAATTCCTGTTTTAGGGATTAAAGAAATAAAGTTGATTATAAATGAAGTAGAGTTTTTTACGACAGTGTATGTTGTCGCTTCGATGGGACCAAACTTTAATGGCATTTTAGGAGTGACTTTCCTCCAACAGCACAAAGCGGTTATAGATTTCGAAAACTGTTCTATTGGGTTAAGGAATCACCTAGGTGAACGCCTGCTAGTAGAGCTTGAAGGCTCATATAAGTGTCCAATGGAGGTACCAGACGTGGAACCTTCTGTAAAACGGCCACAACAGCCAATTTTGAAGTCACATGCCGTGTGTGATGTTCCAGGATCGTCAGGAAAAGTTTTTATGATTCAGGTTCCTAAGAAAATAAATGCAGAAGTAGGAGAAACTGTAATTGTAGACCCTCTACCGGTAAATGAATTCTTAGATCAAAGGAGAGTTTACGTGAAAAGGTGTATAACTAAAATTACTGTAGTTGATGAAAAGAGATGTGTTCCAGTGATATTAGAAAATTTCAGTGATTGTCCAGTTGGAATTCCGCGGAATCAACCGATAGCAAATGTGTTGACAGTAAATGTAGATGATTTTCGGCACGCTGTACCTCATCCAGGTGAGGACGGCGATGTTTTCGCGAAGCAGGTCTGTTATGGGTCGGCCGAACAAGTGATTAATTTTGACGAGAAAATAGGACATTTACCCGCAGATCAACAAAAGAGTTTAAAAGCGTTATTAGAGGAATATTTAACTTTGTTTACATCTAAACAAACCCTACCAGCTACTAGTCTTGTAGAGCATAGGATTTTGACCGGAGATTCTCCTCCAATTCGGCGGAAACCTTATCGCGTTCCAATTGCGCAAAGACAGGTTCTAGACGAACTGATTGATCAACAATTGCGAGAAGGGATAATCAGACCATCCCATTCGGCATGGGCAAGTCCTGTGGTACTCGTGCCAAAAAAGGCACCAGAAGGCGAGATCAAGTACAGATTTTGTGTTGATTACCGGCATTTAAACAAGATAACTGTTCCTGATGTTTACCCCCTCCCCGCTATCGTCGAAACGGTGGACTATCTGGCAAATTGTCAATACTTTTCCACCCTTGATCTCAGATCGGGATACCACCAGGTAAAAGTATCTGAGCAAGATATAAATAAAACAGCATTTTGCGTCCCAGACGGATTATATGAATATTGCCGTCTACCATTTGGTTTAAGGAATGCTCCGGCCTCTTTCCAAAGATTATTAGATTTTATTTTGAGAGGAATTAAGCCTAATTATTGTCAAGTATACATCGATGACGTCATCTGCTATTCTCGGACATTTGAAGAGCATTTAGTTCATCTACGAGAAGTGTTCGAGCGGCTCCGAAAAGCTAACTTGACGCTATCCTATAAAAAGTGTCATTTTGCATTAGGAGAGATAGAATATCTAGGACATTTAATTTCGAAAGATGGTATAAAGCCACACCCCAGATTAACTTCAGCGGTTCAGGACTTTGCGCCACCCTCTAATGTTAAAGAACTACAGTCATTTCTAGGTTTGTCAAATTACTACAGAAAATTTATCAAAGATTACGCCAAGATTGCTAAACCTTTAACGAGACTGTTAGTAAAGGGAGTTAAGTTTGAATGGACACAAGAATGCCAGAAGGCTATGGACTTATTAAAAGAAAAATTGACCTCTCGTCCAATTTTAGCTTATCCCGACATGTCCAGACCTTTTCGACTTACCACAGATAGCTTCAAATTTTGCGGCAGGTGCAGTTTTATCCCAGATTTTCGATAATGGAGAAAGACCAATCGCATATGCCTCACGTCAATTAAATCCCGCAGAAACGAGATACTCAGCAACAGAAAAAGAAATGGCCAGTTTAGTATGGGGAATTAAATATTTTAGAACATATCTATGGGGTAGAGAATTTGTAGCTATTACCGATCATAATTCTTTACGATGGCTTTTAAATTTAAAGGACCCATCGAGTAGACTGATGCGTTGGGCGCTTTTACTGTCAGAATACGATTTTACGGTCGAAGTTAGACCTGGCCGAGAAATCGGGCATGCCGATGGCCTCAGCAGAAAGGTGAGAACTGTAGAAGTGCAACAACCTCCGTCCTTGGCTCAGTTACCGCTACATCAGTCGAAAGACGACCAATGTTTACGTTGGCGTCAGCATCCTCGCTTCGTGTCGCGAGACGATGTGCTTTATCGGCAAACAAAACAAGGCGACAGAGTTGTAGTACCCGCATCTCTACGCGATCTAGTAATGAAATTGCACCATGATTCATTATATGGATGCCACGCAGGGTATAAAAACACCAACCGTTTAATAGCTAAGGACTACTGGTGGCCTTCGCGACAGCGAGATGTGCGTGAGTATGTTAAAAGTTGCCTTCTATGTAACAAACGCGCAGGTGAAACAAGAAACCGGGAAAAATTACTACCATTACCCGAAACTACATCTCCATTTGAAAGAATTCATATAGATATCGCAGGCCCATTCACGCGAAGTGTTCAAGGCCACGCCTATGTTTTGACCATTGTTGACGCATTTTCGCGGTACCTAACTATGATTCCAATTGAAAATCAGAAAGCTGAAACCGTGGCTAAAGCCTTCGTAGTAAATTGGGTGCTAATTTACGGGGCTCCCAAAAAAGTGACCTCAGACAGAGGGACCAATTTTCTATCGGATCTATTCACCCAGGTATGTAAATTGTTGGGGATAGAAAAGTTAAAGACGACTCCATTATCTCCACACTCAAACGGAAAAGTCGAGAGATGTCACAGAACGATCCTAAAGACCCTAAGTTGCTATGTAAATAGGTCACAAAACAATTGGGATACAATTTTGCCCTTCATCGTATCTGCATATAATTGTCGAGTTCACACGTCGACCAATAAAACTCCATATGAAGTGCTATATGGCCGGGAAATGAATTCACCTTTTTCAATTTTCCCTATGTCCAAAGATATCACAAACCCGGAAGTAAGAAGTTTAGCACATAAGCTACGTAAAATCTGGAATAGTGTACGAAAAGCAAATTCAGCCTCTTTTGCACAACAAGCTAAAGCCTATAATAAAAAAGCTAAACCGCAAGAAATTCCAGTTGGTTCTTTTATTTTGTTAAATAGACCATATAGGAAACCTGGAACATGTTCGAAGTTCAATTTCTCTTGGTATGGTCCTTTTGAAGTAATATCCGTTGTGTCTCCAGCTACAATAAAAATTAGAATGCCTGATAGAGATCTAATAGTACACAAGAACAGAGTTAAACCATATATATGGCGCAAAACTAATCAGAGCCATAGGCAAGATACCACTGATATAAACTCAAAATCACAGGGTCGAGTAATGAACCCAAGACCTCCCATTGATGCCCACCCACCCCAGCGAAAGGATTCGCAATACAATTTGCGAAGTCGCAGACAAGACGCACAAGAAACTAATCTAATGCAGAAGCAAGCGCGAAAACAGCAAAAAGTCCGTGAAAGTGTAGAACTAACAAAAAATGACAAACATCGATATAACTTGCGGAAGAGAAACTAAGCTACCTATCTCCAAATAATGCTTAGAGTAGTTTAGAAAGATGTAGGTAGCCACCACTTGGAAATAGACGGTGAAATTAACTGTGAAATTAACTGTGAAATTGCATGTAGTAGCATGAACTGCTATAGAATACAGAAATTCTAGTTTTAACTATTGATAAAATATAGATTTGTTAGTAATAACAAGATTTATTTTCATAATAATTGAGCTAAACTCTACTCTACTTAAAAAAAAAAAAAAAAAAAAAAAAAAAAAAAAAAAAAAAGGAGAGAGAGAGAAAAAAGAAAGGATAAGACAAACAAATAATGTTGTGTGTGATGGTAATACCAAGCGCATATTCCCTGGTGTTAATTGTGTTCCACAGGCAAGACAGCAGACACACCGTTCAGCTGACGCGCGCGGAAACAAGAAACGACGACACGTGAGATTACCTCAACGCGGCGTTTCCTCAACGAGCAACACATCGCTTCACAACTCAAGGACTCAAGAGACTAAGTATCGAAACTTTAATTCCTAGTGTATTTAGAAATTCAGTGTCAACGGCTAGTGAAATAAGAATAATAGATCTTTACCTAGTGTCATTGTGCATTGGTGCCTAAATTCAAACTGTGTGTTAAGTAGATAGGTATTAGAAGCATGTATTTCCTTATTGTCATAATAATATTAGGGATACTGTACAGTGGAAACGTAGGTCAGTGTTACACAATCAGACCTCTTACAAATGGCGTAATATTTGTCAAACAGAATGATGTGATAAATTCTCCTTTGGAGTGGACCATTGTTGCACAAATTAGTTTCCTAGAATTACGAAATCATAGCCTAGAGATAAGAAATATTTTTAGAGTATTAGATGCTTCTCTTCAGAATTTACCTTCCTTTGACGAAGACATAACACATGCTGTAGTTACCAACCTAAGAGTTTTGTATGCCTCTCTGGAGGAAGAATACCAAAATTTAGTTGAACTTCTGCCTACGGGAAGAGTTAGGGTTAAGCGTGGTTGGATAAACGCAGGTGGTTTCTTATTAAAGAAAATTTTCGGGACTGTAACAGAACACGATTTGAAGGAACTAAATTTACGTTTGGGAGACCTAGAACAAGTAAATCAAAACTTAGAAATCAGTGCTTCGAGACAAGTATTACTTACAAAAAATTTGCAAAATGCCGTAACAAATAACACGTATCTTATCTCAAAACTAGCTAACACATTCATGTCCAAAGTATCTGAACTTCAAACCACTTTAAATCAAAATCTTAGAGAATTAGAAAAAGTATTCATCAAACAGTTGTATAGTACACAATTGCTACAACAGTTAATTTTGACAATAACGAGCACAAAATTAGAGTTAACCAGATTAAGAATTGCACTAGTTCAAGCGACAAATGGTAAATTAAGCGACGTACTTTTAAGTCCTAAAGTATACCTACAGTATTTACAGATGATCCAACGCCAACTAGGAGCAGAGAGTTACATGTTATTCCCATGTACACTCTTTGGCAAAAAAATTGACTGTCCGCGCCTGAGTTTAAGTCCATTATTTCGCACAATGTGGCATCATTGCCGTATTCAACTCAGCGCCATCTGTTATTCATTTCCTTAAGTCAAGCCTCGAACAAAGCAGGAAGACTCCGCCCCAGTTGAGCTCAAGCTTTCGTGGAAGACGGAACTTTAAGGAAATAGTGCCGTGTTTACACAGTCGAGTGAGAGCGAAAACAAGTGGTCGGAGAGGAAGCAGCGTTGCGGCCCACACAGGTCGAATTCTGCTAGTGTAGTAACCAGTGTAACCGGGAACAACACTTAATAACAGAACAAAGAATGAGCTTGTGATTGTGCACATACGGACTAAAGTGTACAATTAACAACTGTTGGAGTGTAGATAACATCTGCGCATACAGGCGAGAGGAGATGGCCGAAGCAAGTGGCGGAATTAATCATCCTCAAATAGAAGAAGAAAACATTGAAACCTTTGTATACGAAAATGAACAAGACATGGCGGAACCAGTGAAGAATAAATAGAAGAACGCGTGACTGAGAGTGAGGAAGAAGAAACGTACAACCTCAGGAGGAAACGTCGAGCGGTAGAGAAAAGACAATCACAAAAAATAAGCAAAGAAGAACTAATCCTGTTGGAGATGTTTAGAAACAAGAACAAAGATCAGGGACACCAACAGAAGTAATATGCTCCAAACATATTCAACATCACAGCCGCAAGGGAAGGACGAGGAACGCAGCAAGAAGAAAGAAGACAGCATACTGGAAAACAGGGAAGCGAGTAAAGTCAACAAGGTTATGTTCACAGAACGCAAACAGAAGGTATAAAGCCACTCAGATGGCCCATTCATAGTGATGGTAGAACCAATGGGCGAGGGAAATATGCAACACCCAATACAACTAGGGAAGGTATTATACAATAAAGTTCTGGACTGAAAAGAATAACCAACAAGGAAAGAATAGAATGGCCATGGAGTTTACGGAACCAGAATTTGCCAACCAATTCATAGCAAACACATCTTATTACAGTCTATGAGACTTAAAGCCTTTGTACCGGCTAGTAGAGTGGAGTGTAAAGGAGTAATCAAGTTCGTTCCATTGGACTTATCAGAAGAAGAGATAAAGCTAACGCCACATCGGAGGCGCCAATCATCGACGTGAGGCGCTTCACCAGAAAACGCAACTGGATGGAAAGACAGAGACAACACCGCTAAAAACTGTTCAGATAACGTTCGAGAGTCAGTATCTCCCAGAATACATTGAAATATATTACCTCAGGTTCAAGGTCGCAACATATATCTACCCAGTAACACAGTGCTATAAATGTCAGAGATTTGGACACGTGGCAAACATCTGTAAAGGAAAGGAAAGATGTACAAAATGTGGCGAGAGAGCATAAAACATCAGAATGTCAAAAGGAAAGCCCCAAATGCGTTAACTGCTGCGGCGAGCATCCTGCCAATGACAGGCTTTGCCCAGTGAGAAAACAAAGAGGAGGAAAAAAGTAAAGCAAGCAGCACACAGCAAAAATACAGGGACAACAGAATACGAGTACAAGCACGGAGACTTCCCCACTCTACAGAAGAGATCATTCAGAGACGTCACCATAGACAAGGAACAGCCTGGCACGGTGGACCGACACCAAAAGACAAAAATGTGGTGGCACAGGTCTCACGGGAGCCCAGACCGAGGAAGTACCCAATATAGAAAGCAATGAAGAAATAATCACCATCATAGTCAAAACAATAATGAAAGCTCTAGCCCAACATATGAAGGGCAAAATGACAACGACTGTACTCCAAAAAGTACAAGACATTGCCACCAGAAGCATAATAAAGAAATCAGACAGATAGGCTCAACTATGCAGAACTCAGAGAACTCCAGAGCAACAACTGAAAATGGCTAGGAGAAGACAATTAAACATAATACAATGGAACGCTAGAAGTCTGTACCATAAATGGAACGATCTTCAAAGACTACTGGAGGAACACAAAGCAGACGTGGTACTGATCACGGAAACGTGGTTAAGTCAAGCACATACGCTCAAACATAGGCTCTACAACATCTACAGGAAGGACAGGGAAGACGGATACGGTGGTGTGGCCATCATGATCAGAAATGGAATAAACAGCTCCATTAGAAACATGGTGATATCAGCAGCTGATTAGAAATCCTAGCAATAGACATCACACAAGGAGGCACCATCAACACGGTTTCTGTAATATACAAACCACCAAGGGTCAGTCTTACTGAAGAGCAATGGTCAGAAATACTCAACCAGCTCCCATCAGGAAGTATCCTGGGAGGAGACTTCAACGCCCATCACCCATTGTGGCACGACAGTCGAACAGACCAGCAAGGAGAAGAAATTGCAGCCGCAATTACATCATCCACATTTACCACGCTCAATAATGAACCTGGAACCAGAATAGGAACACCTTATCAAAGAAGATCGTCGCCAGACATATCTATAGTATCTGCAAACCTCAGACAAAAAACAACGTGGGAGATACTTAAGGACACCCTGGGCAGCGATCATTTCGTTATAAAAATGACGGTGATGCACCAAGCACACTTAACCACGAGCCAGCAAGGACCTTATGGAACTGCAAAAGAGCCAAATGGGAGCAATATCAGGAGAAGATAAATATGCTAATGGAACAGGAGAATGATGAGGATGGCCAATTACAGCAACGATACAATAATTTCGAGGGAATAATTACATCTGCAGCCAAAGAATGCATACCCCTGACCAAAAGCAAGGAGAAGACTTCCGCAGAAAGGAAACCGTGGTGGACAGCGGAATGCTCCAAAGCCATAGCTAGACGACGCTTAGCCATCAAAGCATATAGACAGTGTCCGACAGTGGACAAATTTGCTACGCTCAGGAAGGCAATAGTGGAAGCTAGGACAACCATAAGAAGAGCCAAAAGGAAAGGATGGGAAGAGTTCTGCGACAACATCAAATATGGAATCACGCCTCAAGAAATGTGGAAGAAGTTAAGATGGTTTAAAGGCAGCCAAACGAACTCTAAATGGATCACCAGCAACAAAGAAGCAGCGGAACAATTTTTGGCCCTGACAGCGCCCTCGTACGTCCCGCTAGAACGAAGCGTGGACTCTGCTATAAGCGAGACACTCAGCCAAAGAGACCAAATCACAACAAGTTTGAAATGTCAGAGCTACAATGTGCAATAAAAAAGGAAGATACGGCCCCCGGACTAGACGGCATAACATACTCCATGATAGAAAAACTTCCACCAAGAGCGAAACAGAAGTTACTGGAACTGTATAATGACATGTTGGCAACAACATATGTGCCAGAACAGTGGAGAAATGTCCTCATCATACCAATCCTAAAGGCGAACAAGGACAAAACTAAAAGCGAATCATACAGACCCATCTCACTACTATCCTGTCTTGCAAAGATCATGAGTATAATGATCAAGAACAGAATGCAGTGGTTCATCGAGCACCACAAGAAACTGGACAGCAGAACAATGGGATTCCGGAAAGGATATGGAACATTAGACAACATAACAACATTAGTCACGGACATACAACTAAGTTACGCTAGAGGAAACTATCTACTTGCGGCCTTCCTTGACATCAAGGACGCATATAACAACGTTCAGATCAACATACTCCAAGAAGCCTTGGACAACATGGGTCTGCCAAGAGAAATAGTCAACTGGTACACTAGATACTTGGAGCATAGAGTAAATATCTATATACAGCAGAAGGAGAGTTACTTGCTCGTCATGTATATCAGGGACTACCCCAAGGAGATCCCTCGAGTCCCACACTGTTCAACATATATACAAAAACGTTCAACCGGTTGAGAAGCCTAACAACATATGCACAATACGCGGATGACTTCGTAGTATATGTGACCCATCCAAACAAAGAGAAGGCTAGAACCATACTTGAAGAACAAGTGAAGGAGACACGAAACATCTTGAAGGAGAGAGGGATGGATCTATCCATTCAGAAAAGCAAAGTAGGAATTTCACGCAAAGACAGTTTGCAAATGAGGATTTCAAAATCTGCATAGACGGAACGCATATGGAAGTAGTTAGGGAAACAAAGTTCTTAGGCATGTGGCTGGACACAAAGCTGTCCTGGAAAAGACACATAGAAGAGACAAGACAGCTGCGTTACAAAGATTAAACATCTACAAAACGTTGGCTACACCAAACAGAGGCACGGACCCCCGACAGCTGCGAAAGATATACTTCGCCTTAATAAGAAGCAAAATTGAATATGGTGGATTCCTATATGAAACTGCATCCACGACCACACTTAAAAAACTGGATACCGTACAATCTGCCGCCTTGAGGATAGCGGGCGGCTTTCTAAGAACAACGCCAGTCATGGCAATGGAAGTGGAAATGGCAACGCCGCCCCTATCATTAAGAAGGAAGAAATTGGGCCTAAAATTCTGGACAAAAGTAAGGACCAACACCAGCCATCCTCTGGGGAGAAAAGTGCGTACATTGGTGCATGAATATACAGCGAAACCCCAAAAATTACATAAGAGCCCAAGTCTCATAAAATACTGGGAAATAACTAACCGATGGAACATAGCAACCTCTGAGATCAACGATATGTATAGAGAACGAGAACCGTGGCCAAGGATGGAAATGGATCAATATGTATACACAGAACTGACAGTAGATGTATCAAAGAAGAAGAACAAAATACTGAAATCATAAAGCAGCTGACCCTGCAAACTTAAACACAAGATGGGAAGGATGGAGACAAATATTTACCGACGGATCAAGAGAGAACGAGGAATCCACCACAGCAGCGTTCATCGACATGGCGCTAGAAGTGCATGAGGCGTACGACTACCAACCCCAATGTCCATATTTTCAGCAGAGATTATAGCGATACTAAAAGCAATCAAGTACATAAATGAAGTGGGTATTGTTAAGGCAGTCATCTGCTCGGATGCTAAAAGCGCCCTACAGGCCATAAAAGGAATCCCCAGAGGCACGTGCAAAAACTACCTAGCGTTTGAGGCAGCCAGGCAAATAATCAAGGCAACAACGGAAGGAAGAAGAGTCAACTACAATGGATCCCAGGGCACGTGGCGTAAGAGGAAATGAAGCGGCGGATGCCATAGCACGGGGACAATTAAATGCAGCAGATATAGAGGAGATACCCATCCCCTACACCGACTACAACCACACAATCACACAAATAGTGAAGAAGGATTGGAAAAGAAGATGGGTAGAAGAAGAACCGAGCAAGAGCCTCTGGTACAGAACCATAGCAGGGGAACCAGACCACAAACTATGGTACGCGCCCTTTAAAATAAACAGAAGTGAGATTAAAACAATAGTAGACTGAGAACAGGACACGCACTCCTACGAGACAGAATGTACACATGAAGATCGTGGACTACCCGAAATGCCAACAATGCGACGATGTGGAAGATATATATCACTTCCTTTTAATATGCAAGCAGTATAGGAACATAAGGCAAGAGATAATAGAAGGCGAACTTAAAATCAAGGACATAGCAGACCTAATACAAGTCTTATCCTCACCATCGCTGAAAGCAATAAAAGAAATGCACAAATACGTAATACAGACAAAAAATAGAATATAACAACAAAGGGATATTCAATGCATCGAGCAAGAAAATGTTCTCAAGATTCTCTGTGTATGTCATATGTACTTAAAGTGTAATTCATAATCAGTTGAATGTATTACATGATGTTACTGGCTGTATTAGCCTATGGCTAAAGCCAATAAAAAAAAAAAAAAAAAAAAAAAAGACTCCGCCCGCCCATTGAACGAGTCTTCTTGGTAGTCCATTTATCATTCCCCACATTTCAGAAATAAAAAGCTATTGACCGATCTCGAAACAGGTAACGCATTTTCCTGTCCCTGCATTGACTATAATATTAGCCAAGATATCGCCGACCATACCCAATCGGACGAAATTCGGTTCCAGCTACACTTCTCTTAAATTCTGATCGTGAAACATATCGTTAAAGTTGTAATTAACAAGATTGCAATAAAGCGCAGTAAAAATGAGGTTCAGTTATACATTTTATTCCAAAATTAGCGTAAAATTATAACGATTTTATTTATATATTGATGTGGCTAATTAGTTGCAATAATGCAACACATAATGGGGTGTGTGGTCCGAGAAGTGGGTGTAAATGTTCAAAGATCCAGAGTTTTTAGTTCTACAAAACTATTGAAACGATTATAAAGAGATTATTTCGGATAATTGTCTAATGCCAGTTGAATGTAACTGACTTCCGAGGCAGGGTAAGGTTGTTTACCCACTGCACGAGCCGTCTGTGAACATGAGCTCCGTTTGCTTGTGGCTAACCATCTAGTGTTGTAAACGCGTGGTCCTCGGTTCGAGTCTAGTTTTTCCAATTATTTTTTTGCATTTATTTTAAACAAGTCGAACCTACAACTGCGTTATGCGTAAATATAACATCGACTCTTACCTGCTTGCGTCAGGACATAACATACTTAAGGAAAGACTCGTAACTGAGTGCTTCTTAATAAACTGCACACGTAACTATGAAAGCTTTCACAGAGGTAACACTGAAAGAAATCTTCTCGGGCTTCAACATCGTAGAAATAGTGTCGTGTGGTTACGTTAGGTGGACTATAACGAGTTCGCACCATCTTCAAGGAGACGAAAAACTAAATAATATTACTATACCAATTTCTTATTATGCGTCTGGATTTACGATTCGTCGACTTCTAAGTCATTAAAGGTGGAAAGGGAATGGAGACAAGGAATGGGAAGGAATTCGGACCATGGGGTTTGGAAGAAATAATCCCGCCATTCACACGAAGTGACTTGGAGAAACGAAGGAAAATCCAAATCTGGATAGCCGGATTGGAATTCAAACAAGCTTCCTCTCGAATGCGGAGCACATAGCGTTAACGCTCAGCCATTAGTTTCAGTTTTTCAATATCTTTCGTATTTGATCTATGATGCCGTCCATAAAATTATTTAAAAAATCTATTGAAAAGTTTAAAAATCGTAAATTAAAATATATGTGCGAAGTGAGTTCATCTGATGAGAGCGGGGATATCAAAAAAAATCTCTGAAATCAGAAAACGCAATTCAAAATTTCATTTCTCTCTCTCTACTCTTTTCGCCCCTCTCTCTTTTTTTTAAGTTTTTTGCTAGGGCTTTACGGCTCGGCGACAGAAAGGTCATTAGAGGGCGGGATCGGATTGGGGCAAGAAACTGGCAGGAACTCGGCATGGCCTTTTCAAGGAAGCATCCGGGCGTTCGCCTGGAGTGACTTGGGGAAACCATGGAAAAACCAGATCTGGATGCCCGGACGCGGATTCAAACCCGCGCCCTCCCGAATACGAGGCCAGAACGTTAACGTTCACGCACCACACCCGGTACTTTTTTAATTTTTAGCAGCTATCAAATTCAAAGTGAATATAAGCTCCCTCTTATATGGAAGATATTGTCATATTAATCCCGTTGTTTAATGAAGTAGTATTAAACCAAAAATGACGAGCAAAATTGATCGTTTTAGCTAGTAACCAAATAGATAACATTTCAGTCTTTTCGTAGAAATGTTTAAAAAAAAAAAAATTCAATTCACATTCTAATT
>CM061921.1:287171095-287521095 GCA_031002005.1 Vandiemenella viatica
TCCATGGTCCGAATTCCTTCCCATTCCTTGTCTCCATTCCCTTTCCACCTTTAATGACTTAGAAGTCGACGAATCGTAAATCCAGACGCATAATAAGAAATTGGTATAGTAATATTATTTAGTTTTTCGTCTCCTTGAAGATGGTGCGAACTCGTTATAGTCCACCTAACGTAACCACACGACACTATTTCTACGATGTTGAAGCCCGAGAAGATTTCTTTCAGTGTTACCTCTGTGAAAGCTTTCATAGTTACGTGTGCAGTTTATTAAGAAGCACTCAGTTACGAGTCTTTCCTTAAGTATGTTATGTCCTGACGCAAGCAGGTAAGAGTCGATGTTATATTTTACGCATAACGCAGTTGTAGGTTCGACTTGTTTAAAATAAATGCAAAAAAATAATTGGAAAAACTAGACTCGAACCGAGGACCACGCGTTTACAACACTAGATGGTTAGCCACAAGCAAACGGAGCTCATGTTCACAGACGGCTCGTGCAGTGGGTAAACAACCTTATCCCTGCCTCGGAAGTCAGTTACATTCAACTGGCATTAGACAATTATCCGAAATAATCTCTTTATAATCGTTTCAATAGTTTTGTAGAACTAAAAACTCTGGATCTTTGAACATTTACACCCACTTCTCGGACCACACACCCCATTATGTGTTGCATTATTGCAACTAATTAGCCACATCAATATATAAATAAATATCGTTATAATTTTACGCTAATTATTTGGAATAAAATGTATAACTGAACCTCATTTTTACTGCGCTTTATTGCAATCTTGTTAATTACAACTTTAACGATATGTTTCACGATCAGAATTTAAGAGAAGTGTAGCTGGAACCGAATTTCGTCCGATTGAGGTATGGTCGGCGATATCTTGGCTAATATTATAGTCAATGCAGGGACAGGAAAATGCGTTACCTGTTTCGAGATCGGTCAATAGCTTTTTACTGAAATGTGGGGAATGATAAATGGACTACCAAGAAGACTCGTCAATGGGCGGGCGGAGTCTTCCTGCTTTGTTCGAGGCTTGACTTAAGGAAATGAATAACAGATGGCGCTGAGTTGAATACGCGCAATGATGCCACATTGTGCGAAATAAGGGACTTAGACTCAGGCGCGGACAGTCAATTTTTTTGCCAAAGAGTGTACCTTAGAACAAATATATCACTACTATCAAATTGCCAAAGTAAATGTAGCATTAATGGATGGACACTTAAGGATCATAATTAATATACCTATTGGAACCACTGATTCAGTTTTAAACAGATATGCGATACACTCATTTCCAATTTTCTGGAAACATACCAACCATTTTGTAGAATGGGTCACGAAAGAAGTATTATTGGTAACACAAACTCAGAAAGCATATGCAGTGTTAGATAACAAAGATTTAGATAAGTGTCAAAATTCTGGCATAACTATATGTCCCCGAGTCATACTAAATGACAGAACTCTTTTGAATTGTGAAGCCTCCATGTTCTTCTCCAACAACTTCACAAACCTATGCCAAAGAGAAATTAAAAAATTAGATCATCCATATCTATCGCAGATAAAACAAAATTGGTTATTTTCTATGCCATACCCACACGATGTAACAATTACATGTTGGGACAAAAATTTAAATCAGACAGTTGATCGCATAAAATTATCAGGATCAGGAATAATTGAACAAGCTACACATTGCCAATTCTTAGGACAGAATTTCGTGATACCAGCAATCCATAAAACTATTGCTCCGATTAATTTATCCTTTCCTAATTATGTATTACCGCATTTTGACCAGGAAATATATCATAGTTCTAAATTACTGGAATTGAACCAAACCAATCCTACAATATTCAACGCAGAAATAGCTAAGCATTTGCAGCAGGCTAGAGATGCTGTCAAATATAATCATTTAATAGCAGCAGTCGACACCGAAATACGAGCACAGACTAGACATAAAACTATTGTAACATCCATTAGTCTTACTTCTATAGGATCAATAACAGTAGTACTTATTCTAATATTAATAATGTATAAACGCTATTGTAATAAATTAACCAAGCTTAATACCTGAAACACAAACACCTACAGCAGCACAAATTTTCATGACAATGCCAACTACCAGTAAAGATAATGTCACAAACGACAATGTAACCACTAAATGTTAACATACGAGTTACAAACTAAAATATGTAATTATCTACGACAATGTTGACTAATGTCTTCTTTTACTGCTACAGGGTTGGACAACGAATCTACCTGAACATATGATTTACATTTTTTGTTGTAAAAACTTTGTAACCCAGGGGCAAAAGTCCAGGATGCATTTTAATGTCCAATTAAATTAAAAGTCTTTTAGCTTTGAGGACAAAGCTGGTTTTCTGAAAGGAGGAAGAAAATGTAATGGACAAATTTAATGAATAAAGTAATAAATTGTGGAAATACAGGTTGAGTGAAGGAGACAGCTGTGTAAATCGCGAGACCGGTAGTGGTCGAGACAGACGCTGACAAAGGCAGATTCAGCACTGAGCGAGCGGTATCGGGTGAACGCTTACATTCAGGCAGCTTCGGGAACATTCGAAGCTGACGTCCGATATATGCTGAGTAGCTCTCGAGCTGCGAGAGTTTTCTAGAATGGACAACGAACTTCGATCAAGGTCTGCTAAGTCAGTACACTGCTGTACTATATAACCGAGGTTTCAGAGGGCCTCGGGGCTCGGAAGTGTTATACTGTTCGACGTCGCCACCATGTCCGTTTAGGAAGCCAGCTGTGTCCGACCGGGTCCGAACTCGGTTCCGATCGTGTTTCCATCTGCTCGATCGGATGTTCTAGTAACTGCTCTAAGTACTGTTACCAGCGCCTGGATTAGTGCTCCATGGGACAACATAGCGTGTGTAGACTCAGACTAACGTAAAGTAATAAAAGGGTTTAAAGTATTTACGGACTTTCTCCATTCGTGTCCAAGTTGTCTTTCAGGGGAGTTAGAGCCAACCCCGAAGCAAGCCGAAGAGAGGACGTTCGAGGGTGTGCGGCACTCCATACAAGTAAGTGTTAAGAGGCTACAGTGCCTACCACTTGCCATTCCTGGCTAATCGACTAATCACCCCACTAATAATCGTCACCGGCTGTGGTTATGAGGGGCCAATAACCATTTGGAGTTAAGGCGGTTGCAGCTTAGTGTTGGGTGACCAGCAGTCGGTTACGTAATGGTAAAATAGACATTACACTTGAGATTGTTTGCTTAAAAAGGATACATCTAACGATTTTGTAAGTTATTCAATAAATTTCTATATCATTCCAAAGTGTTTAAGTACGTTTTGACTAACCCTGTACTATGGTCTATCACTTGAGGCAAAACAAATTCTATGGAAATATCTAAAGCATGCGTTGAAAGAACAAAACGTTAAATAATAGTTGGAGATATTACTACTGAATAACGTATTAGAGTTCATTTTTATATAATCATCACTTCTTCAAAATCACCTGACTATTTCAATTTTGTAACTATTTTCATCAACAATTCAGTTAAAGTTTTGGTTCTTGAAAGCGAAGTTTTGGATATAATTTGTAAGACATACATAACTGTTGGAATGTCTTTATCTGCTTGTACTAACATTTGATTTGGCTTAACCCCTTCTTTAGAAATATGTCAAACCAGATATTCAAATCTCAAAATTGCACTTTTGATACAGTTAGATAAGATTTTAAAAAAAAATATACTCAGAGACAGCTCCATATGTTTTCACATGTTCATCAATATCTTTGGAGAAAATATAACGTCATTGAGATTAACAAGTGAAGAAAATGGTTTAAATCCCCTCAACTACGTCCATCAGTCTTTGGAAAGTAGGAAGGACTTTTTTCAACCAGAATAGCGTTCTTAAATTTCGTGATGATCATTAGGTAAATTGAAGGGTGTTTTTTAACATCTTTTTCTTCAATTTTAATTTGATGGTAGTTAATCTAAGTTGAGAAAAATTTGGAACTAGCTAAATAATCTACAGTTTTTGAAACTCCATTAGTTACTCTCTAATCTGTGCATAATCAGAATTATGTACCGTATCTGTATTCGGGTTTAAAAATTATAGAGGGATTTGCTGATGTGCCAAAGAGTATGAGAAGATCATTGAAAAAAGGATACATGACAGGGTGGAAAAAAGGCTAAGGGAAGTGCAATACGGATTCAAATCAGTGAGATGAACGGTAGACCTGATATTTGCTATGAGATAGCTGCAGGAAAAACAATATCAGTATGGAAGGGATCTACTGTTGGTATTTCTCGATATTGAGAAAGCATATGATTGTGTACACAGGAGTAAGTTAGGGAAGGCGTTGGAGAACAGAGCAGTTCCCAAGGAAACCATTAGGAGAGTGGCAGAACTGTACCAAGGAAATGTGAGCTATGTAAAAATAGGGGAAGGAAGAACAGATTGGCTGAAACAAAGTAATGGACTAAAACAAGGAAGTGTCCCCTCACCACTACTCTCTATTGGAATCATGGATGATATAATGCAGAAGGTGGCAGTGAGAATGGGAGAGGAAAACTGCTTTTGCGGTTGATCTGATGATCTGGGGAGGTGATGAAGAGGAAGTGCAGCAGTAGTTGGATATATGGACAGACAGTGTGGAGGAATATGGCCTGAAATTTAATGTAAAGAAATGTGAGTACATGATAACAACCAGAAAGAATAATAGGATAACCCAAGGAATTGTGATGACGGGTGAACAACTAAAGAAGGTAAGCAGGTTCAAGTACTTGAGGAGTGTATTAGAGGAATGTGGAGGAAATGAAGGCGAGATAAGTGAAAGAGGAAGTCAAGCAGAGGCATTTATAAGGACCATTAGAAGCCTGATATGTAATAAAAAAGTGCCACAGAGAAGCAAGAGAGTAATTTATCCGCACATACTGTGTGCTTATCTTGACAAATGCTGCTGAAACATGGACAATGCAGAAGCGGGATATCTGCAGGGTACAAGCAAGCGAAATTAAGTTTTTAAGATATAGAATGGGAATTACTAAAATGTACAGGATAAGGAATGAAGTGATTAGATGCACCATAAAAGAGTAACCCCTACAGGAAAGGGTAGAGAAGACCAGACTGAGATGGTATAGATTTGTAAAAAGAATGGAGGTTCAGAGAATCCCAAGAAAAATCCATGAAATTAAGATGCCTGGAAAATGACCCAGAGGAAGTCCAAGAGATGTATGGCTGAAAGGAGTTGAGGTGTGTGTACAAGGTGGAATATGGTGGTGACGGTGAAATGGTGGGAAGAAAGATGGAACTGAAGAAGCTTGTGCATGAAACAGACCCGGCCAGTGGCTGGAAACTGTTGAGGATGATGATGATGATCTGTATTCGGGCTTTTTTGTTAAATTACTACAGCTGCGGGACAATTACTGAATGAAGCCCTAATAATACCGCCTTTTAAGTGTTGCTAGATGAATTCAACAATTAAATGCTTATGGTGGAACGCTACACTAAATACTTACTTATAAAGAGGTGAGGCAAAGCCTGTTCACTATATCCGCTGCTGGCAACATGCTATTTGGTGAATATAATCCCTTGAATTCACTTGAAACAACATTGTCCTTTATTTCCCTATGTTTACATGGTAAACGATTAAACTTATCTTCATTAATTACTAGTTTACTTAAAATTCCAAAATAAACTATTCGCTAATTCCCTTTCCCACGAGAGTTCTATTTCTGAAATTTTATGACCATGGGGTACCACTGTGACACAATCCCCATAAGTTTCCACTGTTACAGGTACGCATTTCACGCCGTTAATCACTCGCACATTACACTAGGTTCTCTTCACCTAAAACTGATTAGAATCTAACCAATTGGATTTTTCTTGAAGATCTAAAGAAATCTCAAAATTTTCATCAAGCTCTACATTTCCTTTAATATTCACAATTTTTCCGAAGCTTTTGGAATTGTAACCACGGTACTCAGACTGATGACAGTGTATACGTTCAGGAAGCTGTAAATAAAGATTGCGACGCGTACATGAAAACAAGAACTCATTTTTGTATCTGCGAACGACAAAAGAAGGTCTATACTTCCGCGTTTCCTCAAAACAAATATACATTTCGTCATGTGCGGTATGATTATCAAGAAAATTCAAACATAAAATCCCGTCACACATAGAATTTAGTCTAAATACTACATCGACAGTCACACTATATATAGTATCTACCAAAGTGATATTAAAATCCTTTATGGTGAAGAGTAAAAAAGTTTATTCCCGTCTAACCCTGTTATTTTACAATCATATGATTTTAATCTGTTGAAACAGCAAACATTCCTAGATAATAAAGTCACTTGAGAATCTGAAACAATATCACATTGTTTCCCTAGTAAACGTAAGTTTACAAGGAAATCTGACAGTTTACAGCTACTCTTACATTTGTTAGAAATACCTTTTTAGTTGGGGGTGTATCAGCGTGACTTTGAAAGCTCCTTATTTATTTCAACTGTGAATTATTGCTTCCGCGCTGCTAGCCTGTTTAACCCCTTTTATCCTCTGCTTTATAGGAATTTGTGCCACTGTAGTGCCGCATCAAGACACCAGTAAACCTATAGTGACTCTGGCGGAGACTGGGCCAGGGTTCAATGAAACGACTGAGTGATTGGGTAAGGATCGAGTATAGAAGTCGATCTGGGATCGGATTGAGATATTCGTGGTAAGGTCATCAGGGTTAAATGACTTCGTAAACACGTCATATGTACACTATTTACTATCACTACACGGCGTGAATACGGTGTTGTACAAAATATACATTAGGATTACTGCTGGAGACTGATTACAACGTAAGGTTCTATTGTGCAACCTTCCGAAATCCTGCTATGAAATACTGAGAATAAATTGATTATTTTATAATTGCATGAGTATAACATTTACTTTGAGAATGGCAAACGGGTCTGTGGCAGTGACGGTTGTCTATTCCAGTTAACTCCCGCTACAGGCAATGCGGAGGAACCCAGCTTCCTATCTATGATACAACGATGACTTTCCACGTCCAGATACATTCCCGTAGTAGAGCCAAACTCTTAGGCGCTGTCCATCTTCATGTGTGGCACCACTCCGTGGTCTCGACCGCCGGAGGGTGACCCGACGTCTGCGTTCTCTCTGCTCCGACTAATGCTGGCTTCGACTGAATGATGAATACAGGACATTCCTTTGATGCCTGTGCCAGAGGTTTAAAGGCAACCTACCACTATGTACCTAAAATGGAGGAGCAAATGGTAGACCAATGATGAGGCCTACCGATGCGATCATCTGGTCTATATAGCTGACCAGTGCGCACTTTCTACCAGTTGTCAGTGCTACAAATCCCCGGTCGATGCCTTTGTCTGGTTTCTTAACATGCAAAATTGGCGTCTTCATTTCATTCTTAAGTAGTATTTAGTTTCACTACACCTCCCTGCCACCAAAACGTTTTGGCTCCACTCCAAAACACATCTTAAGCCTAATTTATATGTTCATATGCACATACAAATTTCCTTAAAATCTAATTAAAAATAATCCTTACAAGTACATACAATTTCTCTTTATACTGAATATATTTCCTCGGAAAATGTATAGAGTTTTTGGTTAAGATGTTATATGTGTCTATGTTACATGCTTTGATTCTACATGTTAGAGGTATACAATTTTATTCATGTTCTTCTGTGTATCAAAATTACTATTTTCTCTCTTATTGTGCGTTGCAGTGTTTGGCCATGTACATCCTGTAATGATTCTATTTGTTTACCTGGAAGAGATCGCAACAGACGAAGGCGTCGTTCATGTTCGCGACCTTTGTTTACTTTCACCGATAGGTGACTGGTCTGACCTAGCGCTGAGTGTGCACTCCACTCATCGCTGACGAGACTGGCAAGAGGCCTTGCTTGTGTCAGCAGGACTCTCGCTTCCGATCGCAGTATCGAGAATGCTCGTAACATAGAATTTGTACAGAATAATTTTAACTTATTACAACAAGAGAACATTTTACAAACTCATTTTTTTAATTCTTCCACAACAATAAATTTACCTAGCATGTACATTATTTAAAAACTTTCACCATTATTTCTCTGAAATCCACTATTACCATAATAACTCTCATCATTTTCTCGTAATCTGCCATCACCATTTGTTTCAAACCATTCATCATTACTTTCTGGAATTCTGTATAATTATCTGCATACAATCTTCTACAATTTGTTAAATAAATGCTACCAGCATCATTTTCTCCGCTTCATGCACCGTTAACATGCATTATTAGTAAACATATCCATAACACCCGGATTACTCAATTTCCAACGATAATTTTCTGGTTCATTTTTTAACACACGCAAAATTTTTGTTCTTTTCTTACACGAAAAATCTGGTTCTAAACCTTCCCTCTTCGATCATTTCTAGGACCATTTTCTACTTGTCCATACGCAATAGCTTCAGAAAATGTTTTCTGTTTCTGTAAACCAACATGGTCTATAGTTTCTTCATTTGATCCCCTTAAGAATGCGTCCATTGTTTATTGATCAGTTTGAAAAGTTCAATTTTGTTCTCCTCATTATCCCCTAGCAAAAAGTGTTATAATTTGTCAGCATATCTGACAACATTCTATTTTCTGGTAGGGTAGGGAAGGCTAGAACTGTATTAGCACTAGCTGATATAAACTATCCTATAAGAATGATAAAATGGCTAAGTGGCAGTGAGTCTGTTTAATGTCCACTGAAAACTGTGCATGTACAGTCGATAACGTGTCCTGCAAGGAATACTCCGAATGCTATAAATTACTGCTTCCAATACTGAGTGATGGATGAATTGTATAGCTAACTGAAAGACCACCGAAACATTGCAGCTTGGATGGAAGACATGAGCGCTACGCTAGGGTCCAAGAGTCGTTGCGATCGATTCACTAACCCACATTGCCTTGATAAGGTCTACGCAAAGAATGTGAGAGTGTGATGCTCCTTGTGGCGTGAGGCTACCTCGGAGTTACGTCATAGTTGACCGGATCGAACAGACAGAAGGTGAAATTGTAGTAAGTACTGTACTTTTGTTGATAAACATGCTATCCTGAAATGCATCTGTGTTCACCGGCTAGATCCGTTGTAAGTTAATTTCAGAAAACCTACCTGAAAAATTTTTAATACCTATTAACAAAACCCTAAGATCCGAAATGACCATTACAACAATAATCAGAGTAATAATAATTCTGAAGACCGCTAAATTCTGAAGACCCATAATGACTCGATTTAATTTAATTAAATAATTCAAGAACTAAAAACTAACAAAAAAATTAAAACTGCACCTAGAAGCCTATAAGTAGTTAACCAAAAACCCAGTTTGTAATTTATACAGGCTATGTCAACACCCCAAGAATAAAGGAATAAACATGATTTGTTTTATTCATGAAATTTGTTTCCATGTGTTGATCAACGATGATATCCAAGAGATGTGAGGCGTGGTGGTACGAAATGTGATGCATTACAAAACGCACTTTATTGACAGAAGTCTAAAATACATATTTAAAAACCCACAAGGGTGACACAATCTTCTGTTAGAACCATAAAAGATATGCGCTAAGGTGATAGTTTTCTCCAAAGTGGATGCACATGACTTAGAATTGCAATAGTCATTCTCAAAATTCTGACTGGCCTTTCTTTGTTTGAATACCATCAGGATAAAAACTAAATCACTGTTTGAGAATCAGAAATATATTCCTGACAATTATAAGATAGGTTTTAGGCAATATATATTTTTTGATGCTTCATAAAATTTTGATAGAAATTAATTTTAATTAAATTCCCAGATTCGAAACCAGAGAAGCCACCCAAGAGCACTGGTATCACTAACTTTAAGGTGGTCCATGAGTGTCTGATCAAGATTTCACATTATGAGGAAAACATCAGTCCATGTTCAATAACTGAAAATGTAAAAAAAAAAAACCTCTGATAGCAGGAATTAAGATAAGTATAACACGCATACTAATACATTTATAGAGAGAAGTATATTAAAGATGAAGTCAGGTGATAGTATTAATAGAAATATACAGCAATCAGTGCATAATAACTTGGATTTTAAGCAAAGTTTAGAATTTTCTCATTTGCGATCATGGAGACTGTTACCATCGCAGTTAAGTTCCTATTAGTGGTGCCAACGCATATGTTCATGACTGTAAATGAATTTAAATGACTGTTCCCCGCAATAAAGTCGGGGCTAGACAGATTGTTGCAAGAAATAATTATTTACCTGAACTACTGAATTAATGCACATTTGCTGAGGGAAAAATTATTTCTCCTAGGTCAAATAACATAACACAGGGGATCTTTAACAAAAGAAGAAGATTATAGGTATAATTTTAACAGGGCGAGGGTTTCAAAGCTGAGGAGAAATACTGTCTGTAGTATCAGGTGCTATGTAAGATTTGTTTGTCGCAATTAATCCTTCCGCGAAGTAGTGTAAACCCGCGCAGATGCGGCAAATGTCGAATTGGTTACGTTTCATCTGCGTGATGGTCAACAGCGTCGGAGTGCCTTTACCTAGTAATTGTTTTTCATATGATCGTATGAAAACTGCTGCTACATTCCGTATACACTGCATCAAATGGGCATAACAGGAGAAAGTAACAATAATTTATGAGAGTAATATGGCGTGACCTGGAATTCACTTGTTTGTAATCGTGTGGAACCGAATGATTGTTGGTGTTTGTTACGCCATGGGTATACATGTCTGTAAGAACCTGACCTCTACAGAATAATATTTAAGAGCGTACTCTATACCCCTCGGTCGGTTTTCAGATTGAACTTATAACGATTATTTTTGATAACACAAAGCTTCACGATGTTCATTTAATTCAATTAGTTATCAAAATTAGTAATTAACTAATTTATGCCATAAAATTTAATATTAAAACTATTTTTTCAGTGAAACTCGTTATTTTTGTCTATATCGTATATTTGGTTGGTATAATAAATTCTTATACCAAAACCATACCGCACCTTCTACCTTATATCTCCTGACCTCACTCCCCCGCGACATTTCAAATATCCTATTTGAATGGGCGCTTAGCATCACATTTATTTCGGTGCTATTTAATAGTCATCTTTCCCTCCCCAATATCCAGTCGAGCTTTCATCTGCAATGTATACCTTATACAGTCAGAGCTCTCTCCAACTGATTCCCAACACGTCTCTTTTATCATATCAATTATAAACTGCGTTATTCGGCCATTTCTGCCATTTTCTGTATTTCAAACTCATAATATGGGTTCAATACCACTCCATTACACTCAGGCAATGCAAGTTATTTTAAAAAGTATAGAATAATAGTGGTTAGGTTTCTGGTTAGATAAATCTCAATTTATGAATAAATGATACAGATTCGTAAAAACTGTAAAACACATTTTTTTCGGTATAATAATACTTCATTCAATTCTTTTATTCCATGTGCGTTACATACACCAATCCCTTCAGACAGAATTATTATTTTTTTGTTACATAAAATGCAACAATTTACTAAAAATAATAATTACTACATCTTTTATATATAGTCTACCATAACTAAATTACAGTGTACTGATGAAGAAACGCTCATCTCTTTGTGCAGGCCACAAATGTGCAGTCTAAAATTTACAAGTCACAACTGTATAGGCGAAAATTTGAAGTTTGTATACACCAATATTTTCATGTCACTAATGCACAATTTGAGGTTTTTGCACAGACCATGCTTTGATATTTAATTAATATATATTTTCTACCTCAAAAATATTTTGTGCAGCAACTTCAACACATTTTTTTCAGCAAATGATACACATTTAAAAATTATCTTTAGTGTACTGTAAATATTTACAAATTATGACACACGGATTAACGGTTCCTTTCATTGAAGTCTTCACGGGTGGGCGTTGAAGAGTTCAAAGGCATCTTTCACCTTCATTCACACATATTTACATACACTCATACAAATATTTAACACACTCACTCGGTACAGACGTGTGCTCCCATGGTAGGGACAATATTCCATCGGGGGAAATATACCGTTTATCATCCGTCCTAGAGAGGACCAGTTTGAACACTTGCACCGTATTTACATTATGAAAGTCAGAGATTATCCTAAGTTGCAGTTGGTACTCATGCGGCTCTTTATGAATGCAATTAACATACTTCTCCAGCTGCAGATTCTGTGGGATGGTGAATGACTGACCCTTAGCCCTACTTGAGGTCTTATTAGATTCTAGCCAGAATGCGTACATTTTCGACCTTAGGCCCGAAAACGTCGGAATCAAGGAACTATTCAACTCATCCTTCATAACCCCAGCAACCTTCTCGTTATAGGGTTGTATCTCGAAACGATTATTGGGCTTATCGAATTCCTCTCTGTTGCGTTTAATTACTTAATATGTATCACAGCCGTTCCACATATAGATCTGTGCTTCCCAATTGGGGCGGTACTGCCCATCGGTGGACGTTGAAGAATTCAAAGGGTGCGTATCTGGTCCAAGAAATATTTAGGGGGCATTGAGGACTAACTGCAACCCGCCTGCTTTCCAGTATTATACCTGTATCTGGCTTTATGGTCCGAATCAAAGAAGTTTTTCAATGCATTCACGTGATCATACATACCCAAAACAGGTTTTGACGTATTCAGCAATTTATTAATCAAGAAAATAATCAGATTATTAATAGTGGCACGGGACAATTTAAAAATGCTAATGACAAATAATGCGTCAAATATAAAAAAGTAGTCTTATTACACCGAGCTACTCCTGCAATTAATAATATTTTTCATAATATGTATTTGTTAACAAAACTATGAACAGTTCACCAATATAGTTAATGTCTTTTGAAAAATCAAATTTAGAAATCAGTGCATGTTTCTCTACGTATGAAATTGTACACTTCAGGTAAGAGGGGCGCCATCGATTCACTGTTTCAAAAAGTTTGTTATAAGTTAAAAAGTTGGAGCATTATGCGTTACATTATTTACTATTTTTTTTCTGGAAAGGGGGGGGGATGAGTAATTTTTTGTTCGAAAAGGGGGCGGCAGGTTAAGAATGTTGGGAACCTATGAGATAAATGAAACTATTCGTTTCCATATAAAGCAGTTTTGGGCGTATAAGCTGCGAAATGCCAAATCTATAGTAAGATCTATACATCCGCAGTTTAGATGGATCGAGAATGCACATCACGACGTAGACAAACTTATTATAAAACATTCTTTCACCATTTTCAGGACCACAAAGTGTTCTGTGAAAATAGTTGCTCGTTTAAAGTGCGGTGATGTTACGTACTTGCGGGTACCACGGTGGTCCGCCCAGCTAAGACATAATTTCACGTCTGGTATTTTCCAATGTTCTCTATTGTTTTTCCAAAAACAGAATTGTTCATAAGTTTGAAAATGTTTCTATCAATGTCTGATTTGGCTAAACGGTGTGAAAACGTATTGAGAGATATGTATAATTTCTACCATAGTGACTGGTTGAAGACATGTTGCCGTGTATTTTGGTTAACTGCATACCCAAGCCTACTCATTGTTGGAGGACTCGGTAATGGATATTAACGCTCTGGCCACGCATTCTGGAGGACGTTGGTTCGAATCCCTGTCCGGGAATCCAGATTTGAGTTTTCCATGGTTTCCCCAAATCACTCCAGGTGAATGCCGGGATGCTTTCTGCAAAAGGCCATGGCCAAATTCCTTCCAGTTCCTCGTCACCAATCCTTTTCCGACTCTAATGACCTCGACGTCGAAGAGGCGTAAAGCTATAAAAAGGTAATGGAGAACATACCGTTCCTTGTTCTTTGACGTGGCCATCAGCTTGGGTACGATGAAACCAAAAGGGACTTTTGTAGTCTGGATATGGCTGCAGGTCCGTTAGAATGTCATGCTTATCCTGGGGAATCGTTTACTTCCAAAACGAATCCCCTAAATGAGTCAGCTGCAATGTTCTTGAAATTTATGCTAGCAATCTGCTCGGCTGGTAACCACTGAAAACCTCCAAAGGGTAGACACTCAGACATTGTTGCAGCCATACAACTTGCTTATACCGAAGTACATGATAAAATTTTCAGACGCACCGTGGTTGTGCTCCGTCATGTACCGATTATTTGCTTAGGCGTACTATATACGCACTGGCAAATACCTCCAAGATTCTAACGTTCGAAAAAGAGCTGCACGTCGCCATCTGTCTCGAGGTCCAGTTCGACAAGCGTGCTCCTTAACATAGCCTGCCACGAAAGGCTATGGTGTATTTCCCCAAACATACACTCCTATATATTTTAAACAGATCCACAAGTAACTGTACATCTGTACCCATTTACACCCAAGGTTTGGATCTGGAAAACCCGCCACACTTGTGTTGCGTGTCCGTAATCACCATCTTAAATTCCTGACAACGAACTATAAAATTTTGACTTTGGGGGGATCGTGGCTTCGGGGAGCTTCTTCATCGATTCCATGTATTCATAAGGGATGGCTCCTTTTCGCATAACTAATTGGAACTTCTCAATGCACGGGTAATGTGCATGCATGTCACGCTCCTCAGTGGCTCCAACCAGCCTATCTAATGACTGAATTAAACGGTACGAGTCCAATAACCGCAATGCGATTGACGGACCTTTAATCGTTTTAGAAAACGAAATTAAAAGTTCTGTGTTGATGGGCAGGACATCCATCTCATCTTTATTGTGGTGTGCTAAGGCTCTAACAATGAAGTGCAAATCATACCCAGACAAATTATGGATAAAGATATGTATGTACAGTCGGGGACAGAATTCGCGAGACCACTCGCATTTCGATTATGCTTCGTTCTTGACACGATTATCTCATGGGACAGCATAACTACTAGATGGTACACTAAATTCAAGCTATAATGCACGGTCAATTCCCAGCACTTTACACAAGACTAAAAAAAAATTAACAGTGCGCAACAAACGCGCAGACGCACAGACGCGAAGTTCAGAGTTTTACATATTAAATTATTACGATTATACCCTTTTTGGTAATAATAATTACTAAAACAACAAAATCCGTAGATTTTTGAGGAATTATACTGTTTTACCCATAACTTTGATAGAACTAGCAGCTTTCTTTATAAACAGCGGAAATTCACTAGCACAAGCACTTATATGACGAATTCCAAAGGGATTAGCTAGCATATACACGGAAAAAAGATTTGTAGGACCAATAAAAGTATTTGAATTGACTAAGTCACACTTTCCAGCGGTTCTAGGGCAAAACCGCGACGGACAAAACCGCGACGGACAAAACCGCGACGGACAAAACCGCGAACGGACAAAACAGCGAACGGACAAAACAGCGAACGGACAAAACCGCGAAAGGACAAAACCGCGAATACAGAAAAACCAGGAATACATAAAACCACATGAGTTCGTAGATTCTTAGCGTTACCCTGGGTGCACCACGAGGAGGTGATCTACGTAACACCCCATTATTTTTTTTATTTAAAAAAATTACACAAAAGCATGAACATTATTGAAAATAAAAATACAATATAGATGGATTATACGAAATATACATCAATAAACCATTAATAAGTTAATATAAATTGTAACAAAATACACAAGCACACTATCTAATAATCGAAATTATGAACTATACCAGAAAGAAATTTCTGTGCATCGCTACAATCATATTCACTAACTAAATTGAAAATCGACTTGGTGACTCTCGCATATGTCATTTTCTGTATTTTTCTATCTCCCCTTCCATATTGCACCAATTTAAAATCCGTCAGATTTTGCTGCTTCTTGAAAGCTTCTATGAGTTTCCAAATTGTAGGATGGCTTGATCCAAGTAATAACCAAAAAGCATTGTGCCAACCTTCGACGGAGTTGTTGGTTCTCTCTAACGAATTTTTAACATTCTGGTTTTGGTTCCAAATTTCGATTGGAAATAGTGGTTCTCGTCGTCGATTTCCTCGAAGAATACGTCCAATCCATGTATCATCAATGTAATCCAAAAGTGGAGAGAATTCCTCGTCTGCAAACTCCCTATCACAGAGTTCTTCATAAACAGAGATGACTTCTGAAACAGGAAGAAAGGCAATTGCTGCAAGTTTCTTTATCTTTGTTTGAAACGTGATGTCTTCTTTGTCATTGTACTTTTCTTGAAATCCCGGTATTTCCTGAATTTTTCGCCAAATGCACTGTTTAAAATGGAAGAAACATCCACGTTTCGCGGTTTTGTCCGTTTCGCTGTTTTGTCCGTTCGCGGTTTTGTCCGTTCGCGGTTCTGTCTGCGCGGTTTTGTCCTCGCGGTTTTGTCACTTCGCGGTTTTGTCCGGACACGCTTTCCAGCATTATAGAACCGTGTATGATATATAAAGTTTAAGGGTAAGTAGAAAGGGCTTTTACGAAAGCACGCTAATGGTGTAAGCCGTGAAATGTAAATAATGGGGATTCAGAAAAATAACTCCTTAATATTTTCCACCTTTGTGGAATATATGTCCAAAAACGACTTAGAGGAAAGTTCGACACTTTATGGGACTTGGCGCTATCTTTATCTCCTTATTCAAGTCACCCATTCAATATAAAAAAATTAATAGCAGCCTAAACTTTAATTGTGATAAAAACAATAAAGAAAAGTATACCCATCTCCAATCTGAATTAGCGTTTTAACTTTTGAAACTCAAAGACCGATAGTAAGAAATCTTTTACACCTCCCATTATTTTTAGTTATAATGAATACTACTTCATTGTTTTGTGTCATGCATTACTTCTTGCTGACCATGCCCGATGGGTGAGGGTTAACGCTCGAGCATGGCATTCGGCAGGACGCACATTCAAACAGAGATGTGCAAGATACCTCATTAAAATTTTCTAGAATACAAGATACAATATATTCTTATGTAATGGATTTGAGATATCAGATACAGATATTTTTGAAAATGGTATTTCAAATACAAGATACAAAATACGAATTATCAAAATACTTTTTCAAGATAAATTACTTTTTTACATAACGCATTTTTATTTTTATTTTGAAACATGATTCTTTGTCTACAAAGTACAAGATGTTACTTAAGACTTTAGATGAGACTTAAGTAAGGTAAAACTAGTTCTTCAAACATCTGATCGCTCATTTTTATTGTATAATTTTACCGAGAGTAACACCAACAGTTATTTACGAATTATTATAATTATTATTACTGGCAAGTGGGCAAGAAGTTATTTTAATGTTTCAGAACTGATGTAAGGACATATTCAGAAAATTATGTATCTGACAGTTCCATCCTGTTATATCTTCAACTCTATCACGTATGTAACAGATAAATTACAAGACATTACCATAAACAGTTCCCCCCATACATATTCCACAAAATCAAAAATTATCTATGCATAGAAAGGAGATTAAAAATTAAAAGCCTAAATACTTTTTTCCACAAGGGAGTGAATTTGTTCAACAAACTACCAGTGGAAATTAAGGGAGGAAAAAAAACAGAACTTTTTAAGGAAAGGCTAAAGATATATCTAGTGGAAAATGTTCATTATTCCGTAGAAGATTATTTAAAGTAAGTCACATTATATAAAACTTTACTAACGCAACTGGTAGTTATAGATAAATTTTATTAAATTTTATGTATTTATCTATATGCCATGCATTTATGCAAATTATATATCTTATACATTAAAAATTAAAATGACGAAACTAATATACACAAAAATGTATCACATGGTGAATAAATTAAATAAATAAAAATAATTCAATAACAACCTGTTATTTTCTAAACAGAACAGCTCCTACTATAGGTGGTAATACAGTAACGCCAACAATTGGAGATAAAAACTATACATTTAATTTGATAGCGTATACAAGAAATAATTTTTTAAATACCTTATACCACAATGTGTACTATAAAATTCTTAATAAAATAACTGCCAAACTTTCAGCTATCTGTAAATAAATAAGACTTGCGATAAACAAAATATCTTACAACCATTACGCAAATTTGAAACTTATTATTATATTTTAATATAAATAATACTTCTCGCTAACAATAATCTTATCAAGTTGTCAATTTAAAAATTTTAAAGAAATTTAATCCAAAAAATTTAGTTAGTGGGACAGTAAATAGGAGTTTCGTGAGCATCCTTCACACAAGTTACAAACTACCAAACAGTCACTGCCAAGTGAAATCTTATGTGGTTGTAAATATACGTAAATAAAATAAATATTAACATGATTCATTTATTTATTTACTTATATTTCAATACCGTAATGATTCAATAACAATAATTCGACTTTGTAACATCAATCATAATTTTACACGATAAAAATTGGTGAGGAGTAAAGACAAGAGACAATAGCCAGGCGGGTAGGCGTTTATAGTTTTTATAGTTTTCTACAATAAAGGCAGACAAAAGTAAGTAGACCATACAACCTTGTCCTTTGATATAGATTAATAAATTTTACGTGCTTTCCACTGTTATCTTTTTGATGTTGTAAAGTAAAAAAAAAAAAAAAGTGCGTAAATAGTATTTCCAAAACACAAAGATAACGAAAAAAGTATCTAAATATTAGATTCAAAATAAAAATTAAGAAAAGTATTTCAGATACAAAATGAAAATATGTATTTTGTATCTGTATTTCAAATACTTGTATCTTTCTCTGCGGGTCTGCCCTTTCCACACCCAAGATGGTAGCGCGGCCCTTTTAGCAACTGCGTCGTTTAGGTCGTCTGCACCATTTTCGAATTGTTCAACCATTACTGGTTGCAATTCGTCACGAAATTTGCCCCAGTCGTCTCGCCCATAGCCTTTTTCGCTTTTATCCTCCCGTACACCATCCAAGTCCCATTCGGCTATGACTGGGTTGTGGTTAGAGGATAGTTAGTCCACTGACTGTGAGATAGTAAAGCTTTGTTGTTTCGCGTGATGAATACATCTAGGACGTCTGATCGACACTTCTCAGACGCCGGAAAAAGTTGTTTTTTTTTTTGTAACTGCTTTACGTCTCTTTTTAACATCGAGGTCTTTAGAGACGGGAAAGGATGGGGGGCAAGGAATGGGAAGGAATTTGGCCATGGCCTTTTGAAGGAAGCATCCCGGCATTTGCCTGGAGTGATTTGGGGAAACCATGGAAAACTCAAATCTGGATGCCCGGACGAGGATTCGAACCGCCGTCCTCCCGAATGCGAGGCGAGAACGCTAACCGTTACACCGCCCCGCTCGGTCCGGAAAAAGGGTTTGCTTCTCTGGGCCCAACACTGCCAGTCGATGCCGCTGAGACTCCTTTTGCACCACACTGCTTCTTGCGTTTGCTCTTCTGCTATGCTACTCGCGATACCTGACGTTTAGGTCCCCTCCTATGATGAAGCACCTCGTGTTGCTTAGTGCTGCTATAATAGCGGCCATCAAGACTGATCTCGGTGGATTGTATTCCTCGACTATCATTACCGCACCCTCCGTGGTGGTGACTATGTGATGGATTTTAGACTGAATAAGTCAGGCAATGTCACTGCATGATTTTTGATCAATATTCTTATGTAGACAGTGACCCCTCCCTTACCTTCCATAGAGAAGAAACGTTTCCCTCAAGATTTCAGGATCGAGACCAATTACATTTTCTCTATTCAGCGACAGCGAAAGTTTATATTGCTGCTATACAACTTTGGGTTCTTGGTAGTTGATGGAAAGCACGACCCCTTGTGCAATAGCGCTTGCTATCATGTCCGGTATTTTCTTCACCTCCAAACAACCAGGTTGGTGTGCATTTACCACCCATCATGGTCATCCTGGCTCCTGATTGGCTGAAAAACCTGCAGCAGAACTCTCCTGACTCCTGACTGGCAAAAAAAACTGCACCGGAACTCTCCATCAACATCTACTATTAGTTTATTTTTTCTATAATACACATAGTTGAAGAGGCGGAAAGTAGTTTCGTCCTTGCAATCGCCTATGTGATTGTGAGAAACGCCTGAAAACAGCAACCAGGATGGTTGAAACGCCGGGTCTTTGACTATAAACTGTGCCCCGTTGTACCTTCTACAAGGCATCAGCATGGTGTAGTAATTAAATGCTCAGCTTATTAGTCTTCATGATTATCTATCATGCAACCTTCCAAGAGTCAATATTTACCGTTGAATGCAGAAAAATAGCATTCCGTCACACTAAATAATTATACCGTCCCGAATTTCTTGCTTAAATAACAGGTTGCCATTTAAAAAATACGTTGATTCACAAGAAACTTAATTTATGTTTATTAATAATGTTCGATGATATTTTAACACATTTATATCTGAATGCTTACTAAAAGAAATTATTGCTATTAATTACTGTGATGCTATTTAAACCATTATGTTGCATACGATTAGTTTTTAGTCTATTGCCGTACTGTTTACATGATGGTAGTTAAAACATTCCCCCCCCCGCATGTTTAATTGAATAAAACTCCCTACGTGTTGAAAACTATTAGTCAGACTGACATTTGAAACATAACCATAGACTGTACTGTTGCCCTGCAGCAGTCTCGTAACTACGCCACGATGTTGTTCTGGAACTGCACTAATATTCTTAATACCTACGCGCCCAGCAGCAAAACCTAAAGTAAAACAACTGAAACTACGGTAATGCATGTAACACCTCAACAAAAGAAATCTTCAGTGCAGTTATATATACATAATGTATCAGCACATGCCATGATGGTCTTACATCACCACTTCTCTCAAATGCTTTAATAGTATGCATTTCTGAGAATATGGCGACGCGAACTGTATATGAACCGTTTATTGTTGTGAGTTTGACAACCAGCTGGAGCCAAAGATTTTCCAATGTCTGAATTCTTAATTATTTTAAATCTTTGGTTATTAGTTATCGTCTGTTTTGTGACTATACATTTGAGTATAGAATTTCATTTGTTTATCTTTTACTGTCCTGAACAAAGTTTGCTTTATTAGTATATATATTAGTTCATACCTTTTTTTACCATTATTGACAGGTTTTTGTATGTTAAAATAGAGCCCGCAGCTACGCTGGGGCTTTTTTTAACATTAGCTGAAGTTAATGAATTTTACAGTTCTTAAAGAATAATTACAGTTGACGATATCATTAGTTAAGGTTAGCAAAAGCTCTGAGAAGTATTTAGGCACAGTCGTTATCATATGCAGATATGCAAGTAACTAATTTTGTCACAAAATCTTGTCGGGTGTCCCGCCGGATGGTGGTGTAAAAACACGACGTTTCGACAGTTGACTCTGCCGTCTTCATCAAGTATCTGGCAGTTGTTCTCAGCTGACTGTCTCTGCCTCGACTGGCTTGGCCGCCTATCGAACCTCCTTTATACCTTCAGCTGGAAGGCCCGCTCTCTCTGGTTGGTCGAGAGCGTTGGCTTTATACGCGGCCCGCTGCGGCCACCACTTGCGCCACTTGCTCCTTCCCGCCCGGATGTGCTGGCGGTCCAGTCAGTTCCGAGTCTGCCGCCGTGCTGTTATGACGAGCGATGAGGAAAGTGCTAGCTGCGCTGCCGCACCAGGCGGGCCGAGTGCCCCAGTGCACTCGGCTTTGCCGGCGGCAACCGCGGCAATGTCGACGACTGAGCATACGGAAACGGACTTGAGTGGGGCATCAAATGGATCAATACAGCCACCGCCTATGACGACCCAGCAAACCACAATGGACTTGGAAATGGATTCTGATCGGAAAGCTTATTACTCGCAGTTGACGACTGGGATAGCCCACGGTCCTGTAGACAACCGTGCTACAAAGAGGAGAACCTCTCCGCCTTCTTCCGGCAAGACGAAGATTTCCAAGAATGATGTGAGAGGTGTCAACTATAAAATCAGCGTGCCGGTGTCACAGCTCTCGACGCCTAGCAAAGGCAAGAAAGCTGCAAAGATGACTCTCAAGGGAGCTTTCAGCTTCCCTGAGCCAAGTACCTCGGCTCGGCCCGGAGGTGCTGTGAAGATAAATTACAGGAAGACCACCTGTAACATTACATTGGACTTGCAATCTTTGTATAAATATCGATTATCGATATACCGCGAGGGTCTAACCTCTGTGGCAGAGGAGTAGTCAAGTGTTACGAGAAGGCGGGAAGTGTGTGTGTCGACGTGTACGTGTTTTCGGTAGATTCGGAAAGAAATATTCGGGCATATGGATACGTAATACGAGCGTCCGCGACGGGAAATGAATATTGGCTTGACGTCGCTAACGTAAGACAAGCCATATGGTGTGAAAATACAGTGAGACGTTCCTGGAGAACTGTTAATGAGCGGTTGTGAACTGGTAATTGTGGTACAAACATTTAATATGTTGCTGTTTGAAGGAGAGTATCTTGTGATTAAACTTTCCACTCATAAAGAACTTGCAATCTTCGGATAAGTGATAAATAATTCCAGTTGGTGGTCGGAGTACTAATATAAGACACAAATCGTTGGAGTAATAAAAAGTTGTTCGACTTAATACTTCCTATGAGTGAGTGTGTCTTGCTTATTACAAATTCCTGTGAACTAGTGAGTTCTTAACATCACAGAGAACTGTAAGTATTATTAGTACGTTCGTCAAACAGCTGGTGGCGACCAAGGTAAAATAATAAAATTACGAAGTACCGATGTTCCCGTGAGGCAGGACAAAGTGTAGCGTTGTAATAACCTCACTAACTGTTATTAATTAATCCCGTAAAAAAAAACATTTTTGAAATTTTACATGGCGACCGTGAAATGGACTTGGGTTTGAAGTTGGTAAAAGTGAAGAAATAAAAACCAGCGGAAAACGCAAACTTTGAGTGAAAAGTGAAACGAAAAACAACAATAGAGTACGTGTATCGCATGTATTGGATCGAATACATTGTTAAGTGCAGAGGTTGCGGAACTGAGTGCAAAGAAATTATGAGAGAAAGAGACAGCATTGCTCACCAAAGGCTAACATTACGGAGGTAAAACCAACGTCAAAGATCTACATCTCGCGGCGCAGTGGTACATCGCGGAAGTCAACGACAAAGAGAAACTACATCAGGCGGCGCAGTAGGACAACGCGGAAGGAGACAAAGAAGAACTACATCTCGCGGCGCAGTAGGACAACGCGGAAGGAGACGAAGAGGAACTACATCTCGCGGCGCAGTGGTACATCGCGGAGGGAGACTGTACCGGAACTGTCTTCGGCAGATAAGAAGACACCGAACAGGCAATCTAAAATAAGTTCGGCCGCGGAAAAGTTTAAAGTCATAATTTTTTTGAATAATTGAATGAGAAATAATTTTTTTAGCGCCGGGTAGTATTCACACCGAGCTTCATAGGTACCATAAGAGCAATGTACCATTAAATTGAACCGTAATTCGCGGATAAATAAATATTTAACAGGAAGAAAAATTATAAACATTTGTTTAAATGCATGCTTACTAGTTTTCAGTCTAAACTTTTCAGTTTTGTTTTGGAACAAAAATTATTTTGGCAGAGTAACTTCGGTAATCGAAACCATTTTCGCGTTTGGAATTTTTTTGTTTTGCATGCAGTATTACAGGTTGCCAGCCTGTGAGCTACCAGGGTAGTGTAAAGCATATGAAGCTTACACCCACAGCAGCAATCACCAGTAATTAATTCCTACATTTCTGTGTGAGTGATGTGTTATTTTCAGCTATTCCTGATTGGAGCAGAGTAGCAGCCAGGATTACTGAAGATCCACGTTGTATGCTTCCTTGCAAGTTTGTTTATGTTTAAAATATTACTGTTCATCGGCGTTGTACTGGTTGATTTGTTGGTCTACCGGCGTTTTGATGGTGAAGCTCAAGTTGTTTTGCTTTTGATGTTATGGGACCAGCTGTGTGTTGTTAGCTACTGGTTTCTTTGTCTTGATTTTGAGCGTGGGCAACTTAGTGGCTTTAAACCCCCCCCACTCCACCTTATACTTTCGAATTCTGCGTAGTTTTTTTCTTAGTCTGTGAAAATGAATACTGAGGAAATTTTTGGGGAAGGAACAAGAGAGCAGACCGAGGAAGTGCCTGTTAAGGAAATCCTTATGCAGTTGATGAAGCAGATGAACCACTCCTTTGCTGAAAATGCGGAGAGAAGTCACTCTTTGGAAGAGAAGCTCAAGGAATTAAAGACAGAAAATGCGGAAAGAAGCGAAGCTTTGGAAGAGAAACTTAACCACTCCTTTGCTGAAAATATCAATGCGTTAAAGACAGAAAATGCGGAGAGGAGCTACTCTTTGGAAGAGAAGCTCAAGGAAATGAAAACCGAAAATGCTGAGAATCTCAAAATTATACATGAAGAGAACCAGGCCATTCAAAACAACTTAAGAGCGGTTCATGACAACCTCAGGGCAGAAATAGAACAGAAAGGGAAAGCCCTACGTGAAGATATTACTAGAGATTTGGATGAAAGACTCATACAAATAAGAGGAGAGATGGAGCAACTGCAACTGAAGTGTATCTTGAAAGGAGAAGAAACCAAGGCAGAAGTGGAACATTTCAAACAGGAAATGGTGTTGGAAGTAGGACTCTCTCAGCAACGAGTTGAAGTCATTGAAAACAAGATGGAGTATCAAGATCTTAAATTAAAAACCATAGGAGAGAACTTGAAAGTGTGTGAAGAGAATATAGAAGAAGCACAGAAAGAAGTTAAGTTGTGGACTGACAAAATCAATTGCCTTGCGGAAGGGATAGAAAAAGTGAAACTGGCCTCCTATTGTGAAATAGAGAACAAAATAAGCCAAAAGGTGCCAGCCATCAAACAAGAAGTAGAGGGGAACTTGAAGACCCAAGTGTTAGGGGCAGTTAGGGAAGAAATGAGCAAGTTTCAAGGAATTCTTACTAACCCTTTCTATCCAGAAGACCCACTAGAAGAAAATAGTGGACACGAGAGGTCTGAGGACTCAGGAAAACTGCACCCAGTAGATTTTCTAGACAATTTTGAAACTTATCCACCTTCTCAAATTGCTGCAGATGACCGAGAAGTAGGAATGGTTCACAGACATGTTGAGATAATCCTGGCCAGATTGCCGGAACTCACACAGCTGATTTTCGTCAGTCTCCAGACAAACGATGTTATGGAAGCTCTCGAGATGTTGGAAAGAATCGAGGTGCAAGTGAAGAGTGATTGCCCTGGAAGGGGTGGAAAAGTAAACAAGACAGAATGTGGGCCGGGTGGAAGAAGAATAGAAGACAAGAAAGGTATTGGTTAAATCCGTTCAAGACTCAGTGTGGGGGGAAGAGAAGGGAGTGCCTAGGGGTGATGTGCATCCTGAACACCCCATGAAACCCTCCACCTCCCTTTTGTAAATAGTTTAGGTTGTAAATAAGTTTTTTTCTGTTTATACGTATCTTAGTTGTTAGGTTGTTTTCAAGTTGACCAACTCATTACTGTACTTCACATGTGTCGGGAGGTCGATGACCTTTATCGCCAACGGGCATTTCTTTTCCTTGTGAACCATAAAACTAATGTAAGAAGCTCGGTGGTGATATTAACCCGGTGGCTAGTGGCCTAGTGGTGCGCTATCTAGGTCCTTGCAGTAGGCCGTCTACAGTGACGAAGTGAGTGGCCCCATAACCAGCGTGTGAATTTCATTTTTTTTTTCATGTTTTGTGTGGTGCAGTTTGTGTTAAAGGTTAAGTTTGGGAACGAACAGCTGACTCTATAACAGCAATGAAGGACATTATGCTTTGAAAGGGAACCAGTTGGCTATTTTGTATGTACAACTGTTTGTCTATGATATATGAAATTTGTATTTGCTTCTTAGATGTAGTTGTAACCATGAAAATGTAATTTTTGTTTGAGGAGTACCGACCACCAACTACTTTGTACAAGAGTGTAATTGTTTATGTGAATTTATACCTAGGAGCAGTAAGGTAGCAATCCAATCATACCTCGAGTGTTTCTCGGTTTCTGTTTAAATTGTTCACTGTTTGTTCACATTTGTAAACAGAGACCTGGAAGGGGTTGTAACATTACATTGGACTTGCAATCTTTGTATAAATATCGATTATCGATATACCGCGAGGGTCTAACCTCTGTGGCAGAGGAGTAGTCAAGTGTTACGAGAAGGCGGGAAGTGTGTGTGTCGACGTGTACGTGTTTTCGGTAGATTCGGAAAGAAATATTCGGGCATATGGATACGTAATACGAGCGTCCGCGACGGGAAATGAATATTGGCTTGACGTCGCTAACGTAAGACAAGCCATATGGTGTGAAAATACAGTGAGACGTTCCTGGAGAACTGTTAATGAGCGGTTGTGAACTGGTAATTGTGGTACAGACATTTAATATGTTGCTGTTTGAAGGAGAGTATCTTGTGATTAAACTTTCCACTCATAAAGAACTTGCAATCTTCGGATAAGTGATAAATAATTCCAGTTGGTGGTCGGAGTACTAATATAAGACACAAATCGTTGGAGTAATAAAAAGTTGTTCGACTTAATACTTCCTATGAGTGAGTGTGTCTTGCTTATTACAAATTCCTGTGAACTAGTGAGTTCTTAACATCACAGAGAACTGTAAGTATTATTAGTACGTTCGTCAAACAGCTGGTGGCGACCAAGGTAAAATAATAAAATTACGAAGTACCGATGTTTCCGTGAGGCAAGACAAAGTGTAGCGTTGTAATAACCTCACTAACTGTTATTAATTAATCCCGTAAAAAAAAACATTTTTGAAATTTTACACACCGAAGAAGAAATAGCCGCGAACAGCTGCCAGACTGCAACGCCTGGATGCAGCACAGCAGAAGATCTGCCCGACAGGGGGGGATTCGTGTTGGCTCGCCGCACGAGCAAGCCGCTGCCGTCGTCTGAGCCCGAGCGGATGGAAACCTCAAATCAGTTTGCACCGCTACAGGAAGAAGAGCCTCCCAGAAACAGAAGTCCACACATTCCGCCCATCGTGGTGGAATTCCAAGAGAGTTATAAGAAGCTCCATGAATGGGTGAAGAAGATTGCCAAAGACCCATTCTCTGCCAAAACAGCGGGCGGAGATAAAATTAAATTTACGTTTACCACCGTGGAAGACTACTCCGCCGTGACGAAGCAACTGGACCAAATGCAGACTCCGTATTTTACGTTCCCTACTGGCGAAGTTAAGCGACTTAAGGTGGTGTTCAGGGGAATACCACGTTCTTTTCCAGTCGCCGATCTCAAAGAAGAGCTGATTGCCTTGGGCTACGACGTTCAAGCTGTTGCGCAACTAAGACGCCCAGGAACGAACGTCGAAATGCCGCTCTTTCTGGCAGTAGTACCAGATACTATGGAGAACCGTGAAATCTTCCAGGTGGAAAGTATATGCCACCTGAAGGTTACCACAGAGAAGATACGCTCCTCAGCCGGGCCTCCCCAATGCTACAACTGCCAGCTGTTCGGGCACGTGATGAAGTCGGTCTGCGTAAAATGCGCCGGCCCGCACGACTCCAACAACTGCATTGCAGCGAAGACCAAGGACACCGCCAAATGCCACAACTGTGGTGGCAACCATGTTGCCAGCTATAAAGGCTGCAGCGCTTATAAGAGGGCACGCGATCGACTTCGTGGGACGAACACCACAAGAGAGAACCTCGAAAAGAAGAACGAACAGTCAGCAGACCAGGGGCGGCAGCTGGCAGCTACACCAGGGCAAGCAGCAATGGGCAAGAGGCAACCTGCCAAGAAGATAACCAACAACCGCAGAGACAACCGTACGTTTGCTGCAGCTACTTCTGGCGTCCTACCAAATGGAAATCCTCCAGACAGCCCAGGGGGGTTGCAGGAACCAACAGAGACTGCTATACAAGAACCACGGCAACATGCAGCCAGACCAAATCCCATCCAGCGAAGGATGCAGCGGGCCGCACAAGCACCTGCAGACACCATGGAGCAACTCATCACCATGATGAATACCATAATGAATATGATGGTCACCCTGATCCAGAGATTCGACACCATGACAAGCAGCATGCATGCCTCAGCGACGTCGGCTTCGGCCTCTCCCATTTGCAAATGCCACAACCACAATGGATAGAGGACCCCACATACGGAATCTCAAATTGGCATGTATTCACAGATCATTGAGTTCCGGCAGTTTCTGAGGGAGCAGGATATAGATGTCTGCCTCATCAGCGAATCCCAGCTCAAGCCAGGACTCCTTGTTTCAGCAGCTAACTACTGCTGCTACAGACGAGACCGCCTCACCGCCGGGGGAGGAGTTGCAGTCTTCATCAAACGGAGAATACCGCACTGCCAAGTGATTCTACCGCCAATGCAGCAAATAGAAGCCGTCGGAGTGGAGGTTACCACTGTTACCGGTAAACTTACGGTCGTGGCAGTCTACCGGCCCCCCACCAGGCAGATGGTGGAAGCCGACCTCACCGCGCTGGCGACAATCAGGGGCAAGGTTCTGATCGGTGGTGATTTCAATGCGAAACACCCCGATTGGAACAGTCGAATCAAGAACCCAGCTGGCAACTTATTGAGACGTCTGGCCCTCAGACACAACATGTGTGTGTGGGGCCCAGAACGCCTACACACTTCCCAGCCAGCGGTTATCGGCCTGATGTCATAGACATAGCGGTGACCAAAGGCCTCACTGGATTCATCGACGCGACCACTATTAACCGGATGTCGTCTGACTATTCGCCGGTGATAGTCGCAGTGGATGTTCGACCGTGGCAGGAAACAGAAGAGATTCACCCAGATTTCCGCAACACTGACTGGACAAGCTACCGACAACTCGTCTCTTCCGCTCTAGCCAACCAGCGAGTCGAAGACGTGGATACGGCACTGCGCGCCTTCGAAGAAATAGTCAGGGACGCCACGTCGGCATCCACACCTCTGCGCAACCGAAGACCGGTCGCCACACAACGGCTTCCACCACACCTAATAGCGGCTATCCGGCACAAGAACCGTGTCAGCAAGGAGTGGAAGATTACCAGAAATCCGGTGACCAGGAGACTCCTTAACAGGCTACAGAAGGAACTGAAAGCGGCACTGGTTGAGCACCGGAACCGGGAGTGGGATGCCCGCGTATCCTCGCTCAAGTCTGACGATGGAACCATGTGGGCACAGACCCGCAAATTCACTAAAAGAAGACAGCGCATCCCACCTCTGCACGGCGTGAATGGGCTCGTCTACAAGCCAGCGGCCAAGGCCAATGCCCTGGCTGACAGCTTCGAAAGGAACTTCCGCCCATCTGATGTAAACGTAAATGACCGGGAACTGCGTGCTGCTCGACGCCGTCTACGAGTGTATCTCGACGCTGATGATGGTGAAGAGCAAGATAGAACCGATCTCCCCAGTGGAGGTGGCTAGTTGCTTGGCGAAGCTGCAGCTGGACAAAGCACCCGGCCACGATGGGATTCCAAATCGGTGCTTGAGGAACCTGCCGCCTGAGGCCTCGGTGTACCTAGCGAACCTATTCAACAGAATCCTGCTAACGAAGAGATACCCACGTCGGTGGAAACACGCCGAAGTCGTGGCGGTACACAAGAGCGGGAAAGATCCCATCTTTCCACAGCACTATCGGCCGATCAGCCTCTTGCCGTCCGTCAGTAAGATCTTCAAGCGGCTGCTCCTGAGAAGGATTAACTCCTACATCGAGGCGAATAACATCCTACCCGCGCATCAGTTCGGCTTCCGGCGTGGACACTCCACGTCACAACAGGTGCTACGCATCGTGGAGTCCGCGACCCGAGCCTTCCTGCACAAGAATACTGTGCCCTCGTGTCGACATCGCAAGAGCGTTTGATTCGGTGTGGCACACAGGGCTCCTACTTAAACTGTACCAACAAGGCTTCCCGGGGCCGTTAGTGAAGATGATCCGCTCGTACCTGCTTGGAAGAACTTTTCATGTTAGAGTCGACGGGAAAACTTCAACGCGCAGGCGCATCATGACAGGAGTCCCTCAGGGGTCCGTACTGGGTCCAACAGTCTACTCCCTCTACACGGCCGACGTTCCCACGGCGGACCGAGTGCAGACGGCTACCTACGCTGATGACACAGCTTATGTCACCAGCAGCCGAAGCAGAGTCATCGCCACCAGAAGGTTACAAGGGATACTCCAACAGACGGAGGCCTCGGCGCGCAGATGGCGAATTGAAGTAAACGCCGCGAAGACCCAGGCGATTGTCATCACAAGGAAATATGGACCGAGGAAACAGGAAACACGCGGATCCAGTACTGAAACTCCATGGAATAGACATTCCTTGGAAGACAATTTTAAAGTACCTGGGAGTTACACTCGACTCCAAGCTCACTTGGCAACCACACATAAATGAAGTACGCAAGAGGGCCAGCGGAAGACTGCACGATCTCTACCCACTGCTGAACAGAACCAGTGCGCTCCCTCCTGCACTGGGCGTGAAGATCTACCTCACACTGGTCAGGCCACTTCTCGAGTACGCCTGCCCAGTGTGGGGCTACGCGGCGGACAAACACGTCAACCGGCTTCAAGTCATCCAGAACAGGACGCTGAAGCGCGCCCTACACCTGCCATCGCGCTTCCCGACTGCGGCGCTGCACGCGGCGGCAGGCGTACCACCCATTAAAGACCGCTTCCGAGCACTCGCTACGGCGTTTTTATCGGAAAGCTGAGACGAGTAACAACCCATTGGTCAGCGTGCTCGGTCGATATGAAGTTCCCATCGGCCGGCACAGAAGACCGTTAGCACTGCTCAGGCAACACTAAAAAGACAAAATAAAAAGTTAATCACATAACGCCAACCAATACGACACATCCAAAGTGACATAATGAACCATCAAATGAATAAGGAGAAAATGTCGAGAGACAAGAACTCCATAGTAGACTGCCAAGAAATAATGGCAGTGAATGGCGGAGGTAGTAGTGCTGGCGGTCCGAGATGCTATTGTGTCCACATCTGATTGGCCATGACCGCTGGCTTAATCCGCGGTCCGCTGCGGCGCCCGATTGGTGTCATTTGCTGGTGAGTATCTGCTACGCTCCTCGTCGGAGATCACTAATGACAGGTGTTCAGAAAGAGCCCGCCGTCCCTATTTATGTTATTGTCACTAAGCCGGATCTCCACCGCCTCGCTTATGACCGAGTCCCAGAAGGAAGAGGGCCTGGTCAGCACTGCCGTTTTTTCGAACTCTATCCTGTGTTTTTCGTCGAAGGCATTCTCGGCTATCGCAGACTTGTCCAGTTGCATGAGTCTCAGGTATCGTTTGTGTTCGATAAGGCGCTCTTCGATCGTTCTGATGGTCTGACCGATATAAACTTTACCGCATTCACACGGTATGGAATAAATCCCAGGTGTGCTCAAGCCAAAGTCATCTTTCACCGACCGTAGCATATCACATATCTTAGCGGGAGGCTGGAAGATACTTTTAATTTCATACCACGCCAGGAGACTTCCATTTTTTTCCCGATGTGTTCCCCGCATATGGAAGAAAAGCAAGAGTTTTCGGTGTTTCTTCTTGCTCAGACGGTGGTCTTGGTGGCTTCTGAGTAAAGGCACAATCTATCTGCCGCCGAGAATAACCGTTCTGTTCGAAGACGGTCTTAAGATGTTTAATTTCTGTCGGCAGGTGTTCGCGGTCGGAGATAGTTCTCGCCTTGTGTACCAGAGTGGCTAATACAGCTTTGCGTTGCGCCGAATGATGGAAGCTGGCTGCACCCTAGTAGCACTCAGTGTGGGTGGGCTTGCGATATACGCTGTGTGACAAAGTACCATCGGGTTTCCGCTATATCAGGATATCCAGGAATGGGAGGCCACCCGTCCTCCTGTATTTCCATGGTAAAGCATATATTAGGATTGATTCCATTGAGATGGTGGAGGAATTCCTCCAACGCTTCAATGCCGTGAGGCCACACAGCGAAAGTATCGTCCACATAGTGGTAGAATCAAGAAGGTTTGAGGGTGGCACTCTCTCGGATGAAGAGCGATACCACGTCAAAGCTGACCAATATGTCAGTATCTAAAACCTTTAAGGACTGGATGGTCGAGTTCCTGACGTGATGACAGCAACGACCCCACAAAGGGGCTCAGAAGGCTTGTAAGATACTTGGTGGTCTTGCGGCGCGTGGCTTGTTTCTTCTGGTCACCACTTCCGGCAGTTCGGCCTTCTTGATGAGAGTCATCGTCTTCCTCACAACTTTTGCGGTAGGGTCGTCGTCAAACGTTATGTAAGAAGCATCATCAAGGAGGCTTATCACCTTTTCGTCATATTATTCCGTAGAAAGGAGAACAGTCGCGTTTCCATTATCAGCAAGTAAAACCACTATGTCATCTCTGCGGCATAAAGCATTTAATGATTTACGCTCTGTTATTGTGATGTTGTTCTTAGGTGGCTTGGCCTTCTTCAAGACCTGCACAGGTCTCACGTCGTACTTCTTCAGCTTCTTCTCCCGGAAGACTGCGCACGGCCCCTTTCCCACCGCACAGATGATCTCCTTCGTAGGTATTCGCTTAGGGGCAGGAGCGAAATTCAGGCCCCTGGCCAGCACGGAAGTAGTCGTGTCATCTAGCTGAATCCCGGTGAGGTTGACCAAAGAGCGGCTGGTATTTGGCGATATGCCTCGCTGTAGTCTTCTCCCATTCTAGGTTCATTTGCGCAGACGTTGCAACGTCCACCCAGTCCCAGGAATCGGGTGAGAGCCTTGTCGACAAGTTGTAATGACAGGACAACAACTCCCGAGCGTTTACTTACATTTTCTTATATATTACGTCGAGCCAGCCTCTCACTACTACGGGAACGAATCCGCTTCACGCGGTTTGAACTCGACCGCAACGCTCGGCAGTTGTTGTCCTGTCATTACAACTTGTCGACAAGGCTTGAGTAGAAAAATCAGACTAGGTAATAGTGGAGAACCTCCCTCACTAACTGAGTCACCAATTGAACATACTAAAGTCGAAAAATATAGGAAATGGAGAAGCAGAAATGGTTTGTGTTTCGCGAGAACCAAAACCACTGAGAGAACCTATTATGAAATTGTATCATGATTCAATCTTATCAGGTCATTGTGGTTTTAAAACAACTTATCAGCGAATAGCGACCGAATATTGGTGGCCGCACAGGAGAGAGGACGTACGATAATAGTGTGAAACGTTGTCCCAATGCAATGAAAGATATGGCCTCGGAAAAGCGAAGAGAACCTTTGCAGTTATTACCTGAAACAACAGAACCTTTCCAAGGAACTGGTCTTGATAGTATGGGTCCTTTTAGACGTATTCGAGAAGGCAAACTGTTTCATACGATTTCCGAAGCATTTTCCAGATACCTTGTAAGATCCCCTCTTCTTTTATTTAGGTAATTTACCTTAGCTCCTCTTGATATGTTTAATCTGCCCGTCTCCAAGCCGTAATATTAGCTGCAGAAGCCGGCAGATTATTTCAATTCACAGTTCAGAAACAAATAATTAATATTTACATCGACAATGGATTCTTTTAAGAAACACTCGAAAGCACTTTTTTATTTATAATCACTTGGTACAAAATACACTTCTTTACATTCCGTTTTTTATTCAACTACGTGCCAGGTAGACATTATATTCTCGTCCAAAACTCGCCATATTCCCTTCTCTCATTTCCGCTGTCCAAAGATATACATTCCCATAAATGACTACTGTCCATAGATATTCTGGCACTTTTTGATACGCTTATCTTTTACTTTCTTTCATAAAAATTTAACGCATTTATATACATAGCACAAACAAGACTAATATCTAATTAATTTTTAACCAAAAATTGTTCACAAAAATTGTAAGGGACCTTGTCACCTTACATATCCTCACCGCTAACTTGTCATCAAAATTTGCCCCACAAGTTTTGTTGATCTCTCTCTTAGCTGACAATATTTACATTCACTCCTTGCAACTTTCATCCCCGAATTCACTCGATGTACAGTTTCAAATCTTTCAGGTTCCTTAAACCTAACACTTTTCCAGATTTCTGGTACTGGAGATAGTATGCATGTTGATGAGGTCTCCCAACAATTTTATACGGTCCTTCATATTCATCAAAAAAATTCTTAATTTCCACATTTATACTACTAGATCGCTCATGAGTCCTCACAAACACTAGCTCCCCTACTTCGAACTCCGTTTTCCTAGAACATCGGTCCTTCATCTTCACTTTTCCTCTTGTTGCGTCCTCTACTTCTCGGTACGACGATCCTTTGTCCTTCATCTTCACTTTTCCTCTTGTTGCTTCCTCTTCTTGCCGGTATGACGATCCTTCGTCCTTCATCTTCACTTTTCCTTTTGTTGCTTCCTCTTCTTCCACCTGTCGGTAACTTAGCTCTTTGTTCTTTCTCATCAATTTGATTGCTTCACTATCTTTGCCTCATCCTGATCCTTCCTTCCTTATCAGGAAACACTTCACCTCCTTTTCTTTTTCATCCTCAATATCAACTACGTATTTCTTTGTCAAAGGTCCGTTACAATTTTCTTCCTCTTCTGTACTATATCTTTCCTCGAATTCTTCTTCTTCTACATAATCCTCTTCATTTTCCATATTGTCTGTTTCCTCGTCCTCCTCTTCTCTTTTCACATCGTAATTTTCTTCTTCATTTCTTAAGAAAGAGATACCATATTCTTCATTTCTTATCATTTCTCCATTACTCTCCTGATCCTTGTCTTCCCAGCAAATCATTCTGGCCAAACCAATCTCCCTACTGTCTTCCACTATTTTCTTCTCGTCATTGTTAATTCGTTTATTGTCCACAATTTGTTCCAAGTATTTTCACCACTTTAATGGGCCCCTGTCTTCCTCCATTACTTCTTGTTCTTCACCAACTTCCTGTTGCTTTTGCTTGTTCTCCTCACTTCCGTCTCTTTCCGTTTCCATTCTTAATTCTTCCCTACAGACTCTCCTTACTTGCCTTATCCAATTATCTATTTCATCATGCGACTGTTTTTTCTCAATTTCTAATTTATCTTCAACATTATCTTTGATCTGACCATTGTCACTCCTTACTGGTGCCCTCTGATTTTTCGCCTCTTTCTCTATCTTTTGGAATTGAGCTGCAATTTCTTCTAGAACAGCCCTCCTATGCCCGCTGCTTCTTCTCTGCTCATTTTAATAGTCATACACCTAGATGTTTTCAAAGTTCTCGGTCCTCCTCTCTCACCGGCCTGGGAACGGATCTCTTCACAAGCCCTTCCTAATTTCCCTGATTGCAGTCTTCATCCCTATTTTTCCCACTTTCTACTAGCTCCGGTCCTCTACTTCCATAGTTGAATGCATTTCCTTCTCTTCCGTTTCGTTCATTCCATTGTTTGTACGGCGTAATCCTTCCCTTCCATTCTTGTACAGGTTTCGCATCTGCACCATCTCTCCTCCCATCCTTGTCCCGATATCCTTGTTGGCTCCAGTGACCATTGTGGGCCTGTCCTGACTATACTTTTTCATCCTGCAAATTTACTTTTTCCTCACGTCCTGCAAAATTTTGGTCTGTCACGTTCCTGTCGTCCCACTTGTCAATTTTATTCTCTCCTTCGAAGAATTCATGTATATTATTCCACCGCATAAGCAATATTTTCTCCTGCACCCGACGCGGCATTTTTCTCTCCAAAATTTCTATTATTTCATCTTCCTCCATTGGATTTGATAATATTTCAGTCCCTTTAACAGTGTCTCACAATACTCTCGAAGGCTACCGTACTGTCTTTTGTACGGGCAGCTGTTCCGAAACCTTTGTTTTTCCTCCGACCAGTACTTCTTCAAAAAGCTTCGCCAAAATTCTTCGTAACTGATACTGTTCTCCACTACGGCACATGCCCATTCCAATGCTTCGTCTGTTAACGGCACGGTACTCTGTTTTACTTTGTACCATGTAAACTCGCTGATTTATCTCCATCCATTGTTGTTCAATTGCATTTTTACAACTTACTACTTCTTCTTGCACTTGCCAAAACTCCTGTATAATTCCTTGAATGTTTTCCGAAAATTAATTTTTTAATTTACTCTGCTCGTCACCTACCATTATCAGTGACTTTTCGCGGTTCCTCATTAATAATGCGCTCCTCCACATTGTTCAGTATGAAACAAATATTATCTTTTTCCTTTCTCCACTGTTGAAATTCTTGCTCCATTTTTTGTCGATTCTGTGAAATCAATTCTTGCGTTTTCTCTATCTGTTGTTGGCTTAACTTTTCCAATTCCTGTCGGTTTTGTTGCAATTCTTGCTTTATTTCTTGTTTTAATTCTTGTATATTCCTCGTCTGTTGTTGATTCACATCTTCAAATTTCTGTTGGCTCTGTTGTAGTTCTTGTTTCAATTCTTGTTTTAATTCTCGTTGACTCTGTTGTAAGTCTTGTTGGCTTTGTAAAATTCTTGCCAGTATTGTTTCCAGATAATTATTTTCTTCTGGGCAAAATTTCCTTTCGGTTACAACAGCTGGAGAGGACTCACGAACTTTCTCTACACTAATATCACACATAGATTGTTCTGCATATGCGTAGCTCGAATCTAAACTACTATCAAGTTTCCCGAAATATTAATACTTTCACAATTTTCGCCTCCCGTCCCGTTAATTGATCTATCTGTATTTAATACAAAAGCTTTATTCTCCATTTTATACCAAAAAAGTTGTCACACGCTGATAATGACCTCCCCACACAATTTCAAACACTAAAAAAAATTATGAAGTAAAATACAGACTGGCAACCCAAAAAAATTTCACCGAAACCAAATGTATTTTGCAACGCCGTATTAGAGACACAAACCACCATCAAAACACATAATATCTTTACAAAAACATTTTACAAAGACAAAACTAAAATTTCATATCTGTATATAAGCATGCATTACACACTTCGTTCAAATTTCTTTTACTGACAAATTATTTTAGCAAACTTATTACGACATTCAGTCAGATACAAAATTTAGTTCGTCAACTTAAAACAAAACGTTCATTACCTTAACTGTCTCGTGAAACAATTCGTCAACTTTAAACAAAACGTTAATTACTTTAACTGACTATTGAAACAATTTAAGCTGCTAGAAGCCTTTCTTTCACTTTTAACTGTATGATCTCCTACCTTTGTTTATCGTATCCGAAGATTTGCATGGTTCTTTCCTTACTGAACCAAATTTTCAACTCTGCGTCCTGTCACGGTCGCCACTTGTAAGATAACTGCTTCTTTTATTTAGGTAATTTACCTTAGCTCCTCTTGATATGTTTAATCTGCCCGTCTCCAAGCCGTAATATTAGCTGCAGAAGCCGGCAGATTATTTCAATTCACAGTTCAGAAACAAATAAGTAATAAATACAACGACAATGGATACTTTTAAGAAACACTCGAAAGCACTTTTTTTAATTTATAATCACTTGGTACAAAATACACTTCTTTACATTCCGTTTTTTATTCAACTACGTGCCAGCTAGATATTATTTTCTCGTCCAAAACTCGCCATATTCCCTTCTCTCATTTCCGCTGTCCAAAGATATACATTACCATAAATGACTACTGTCCATAGATATTCTGGCACTTTTTGATACGCTTATCTTTTACTTTCTTTAGTAAAAATTTAACGCATTTATATACATAGCACAAACGCGACTAATATCTAATTAATTTTTAACAAAAAATTATTCACAAAAATTGCAAGGGACCTTGTCACCTTACAACCTGACAGTTGTTCCCTTATCCGATCAAACCGCAGATTCAATAGCTAAATCTTTTGTAGTAAATTGGATTTTACTTTATATAATTCCTGAATCAATAATTACGCATACGATCATCATTTATGTCGGCAATGTTTACCGAATTTTGCAAAGTATTAGGTACTGAAAAATTGAGAACCAGCAGCTACCACCCTGTTGGGACTGGTAGGGTTCAGATCATACATAAAACCAATATTAAAAGGCTTAGTTATTATGTTAACAAATTTTACCCTATTTAGTATCGTGTTACAACTCAAAAATTCATACCAGTACTCGAAAACACCTTTTTAAGTGATTTATGGTAGTTAAATGAATTCACCTTTCCAAATGTTCCAAGTGTCGAAAAAAATTGATAATCCAAACATATGAAGTCTGGCTTTTAAACTTAAAAAATTATGGGCTGAGGTACTTCGTAATAACGATCGTGCTTTGTTATCACAGGCCAAGTATTACAATAAGACCGCGAAACAGCAAAATATTAATGTAGGAGATTATATTATGCTCAGTAAACCATTCAAGAGTAAACACGAGTCGAAAAAATTCACTATCAGATGGCTTGGTACATATCAATTCAAAGAACTTTTATCACCTGTAACAGTAAGATTTCAGCTACCAGATAGAATCACAGTCGTTCATAAAAATAGAATTCCGTTATTTCAAGGAATTCCTAAAAATACTGTGCACACAAACAAATCTGTCGATAACAAAACACAACAGCCCAAACCAGTACAGCAAGTCGTAAATTCGGGAGCAAAACCAACACACCTTCGTATGGGTTACCCAGTAAAAGTTCCGACTCAGCAGCTCAAATATTTCGGAATCCTAACCCTTACAACCTGAGATCACAGAAGCTAATTATAAAAATTAAACCTATATCCATAGTCATTCTAAGTTCATTCTATGCATTGAGCAACATGTAGGATAACAGATATAACATCCTACAATTGTACTATGCATTTTAATGTAATTTATATCCTTGACATTTTGGGGTTCCTTGGCAAAGACCAGTTTGTTAATTCTGAGAAACAAAAAGTTCCCTTAGCAACGACTAACTACGAGTGGGTTGCCTATGTTTGTTGGCTGATAGAATCTGGAGAGATCGGTCATATAATTGTATCGTGATAATGCAAATAACAAGAAATATTTATAAACATACAAATTGATTATAAAGGCAAAAAAATTTTAACAAGCACTATAAGGAGAATTTGTATAAACGGAGTCCGTTTTTGTAATTAACTGGTGTTACAAAGAATATGACTATCACTTACTTAGTGTAACAGCACGATCAGTGAAATAAAATGAACAGCGCCAACACCAGCTAAACGACGAATATTAATTATTAAGAATATATTACACGGAAATGCGACAAACACTTGAAAAATAAATAAATTGTAACTGATTTCAACTTTCAGTAATTGTAATCTTTGTAATTAGAATTATATTAAAATGTAAGATCTGGTCACATGGTGCCATCAGGCTTGCCATGGCTAGGTCACTTTGTGGATTTCAAGAATATTTTACTGCTGTTGAGGAAGTTTCAGGTCTTGCAGCGAGCCACAGGTAAGCTGTTAGACGGTAGCGTGAGACTCGGTTACGCAGGTTTTGATAACAGAGACCTTCCGGCCGTATTCGTGAGTGTGGAGCTTACAGACTGAAAGAAAATTCAAGGAGTGAGATCCCTTCTATTCAAGTTTATGTACCAGGTCAACAGTGAAATAATGCTTAACGAACAAAACAAAACCAAAAAAAGTGAAAAGAAATTTGAGAGATTTGTTATAGATACTTATAGAATCATTCATTTGATATTTCAGTATTATTTTTATATGTGATGTATGTAGTTAAAAGGGAAATATTTGGGGAATTTATCTAATGACTATTTGACATAATTTCATAATGATTAAAAAACAGAACGTTTTTTATAAACTCTAGCATTCACTGGACAGTAACTAGTACTTGTTTCAGAGAATTCATAGTTAATTGAAGATGTTTTATATGTGTTGATTTGTGTAAACGTAGTCGTATCTTTTTTTTTAATAATTAATGAACAAAATGACAACATCATGTTTGGATTAAAGGATAGAATCTCCAGCTATGCTAAATATATTAAGGTCACACTATTAAATCACATCTTCCCGCGATTACTAGATGGACGATCGTATCCAGTGAAGTAAGGGATCAATATCAGCCAAAACCCGCTGAAAACCACTAAATCACAACCAATGACGAAATCACCGCGTTTTAGCTTACCCTAGAGACAGCCATTACAGCAGAAACTTCTTTTTTTTTTTTTTTTGTCCATGCAGCACGCATTTCTGTAATCCACCCACATTATATGACTCATATTGCGATACACACAGGTGTAATTGTCATCTTGACCGTTGACTTCATTCGTGGACGAAATTTATATATTTTTTTTTTACCCATATTTGTTATATATGACCAGGTTTCATGATTTTTGTACATTTTCACACTGTTTTTAATGAAATTCATAGCGCCGCATACGTACTTATATCCAACAAATTTATGTCTTTTCGAGTGTTGGCGTCTATTACGATTGTGTCATAAATCACACCCAATCAAGATTTAATCAAAAGTTACACCGCGTTTAATCAACTTATTTATGGAAAAATATTTATAATAACTGAAACACTGTTGCTTTTTTTTTTCTTTTGATTCAAGCTAATCATATGAAGGGTTTATTATCTAGTGGTACACATAATTATAACGGTGGGAATTTCGTTTTAATGTGGAGTACGGTCGACTATTCATTAACCGAGACTATTGGTGGGGTTCTTTCCAACGTATTGTTAGGTCACCACAGGTTATTTATATATATATATATATATATATATATATATATATGTGTGTGTGTGTGTGTGTGTGTGTGTGTGTGTGTGTGTGTGTGTATGTGTGTGTGTGTGTGTGTGCTCTGTGGATTTTTCTGGCGAATGTACTGTACCCATGCAAATATCTGTATTTCAAGAATTTTACAGTCATCCCTCGACAAGAATGAGAAGTGGTAACTTAAGGGGATCTATGAGTATACACCACCGACACAGGTATTCGAAAAGTGAACCTATTTATCCCCAGTCATACGCACTAGCCACTGAGTCGCTCTGGCGTTTAAAGATCAGTAATTATGTGAGACGCTTTTACAGCAATAGAAATTAAATGCCATATAATGTAAGAACTATTGATGAATAAAATGATTACATTAAAAAAATATAAAAAATGTAGGCAGTCAGACAAAGTCGTAAGAAATTTTCGCCTAGCAATAAAAAAATAAACTGCGTTTCCAGACAATTATCGCTGTAAAAATCGCTGAAAACCCTAACTTCGCAGGATTATTCCGGAGCATTGCAATTTATGGCATAATTGACTTTGCCTATATTGTGATAAGCCTGTCGTCTCTATGCATTTAAAATAATCTACATCTCAAACAACAGCTTATTCATTACTTTGTTTTAAAAACTCTACAACCAGGCTAGATATTTAGACCGACATAGACAAATTAACTCTGAAACGTGGACAATTTATTCCACCGTTCGCCTCGAGTGATTTCTGGAAAATGTTAGGAAACTTGATTGTAAGACTGTGCTGGGAATCGAATCCCGATGACTTAATTTCCTTGACAAACTGTTCTTTAGCATTTCGAAATCTCTTATTTTCTCTTGTAGGAATTTTAAATGTTGGGAAACTTGATTGTAAGACTGTGGTGGGTATCAAATCCCCAAGAATGAATTTCCTAGAAAAACTGTTCTTTAGCATTTCGAAATCTCGCATTTTCTCTTCGGTGTTACGACGGAGAAACTCTGACACAATGCCTTACATACCGCACGAAATTACATTTTATTTGAAAGTAAAGAGAAGCCAGGATTTTTTGTTCTGTTTAATATTTATTCACAAAGTCTAAAGATGCATTTCTGTAATCAACTATACACAGTAGTACATCTTAACAAGTGATGGATAGGTAGATAGATATGTTCACTTTGATCCCATAGATAATCTCTGGGATGTGGAACAGTACATACACTTATTAGTAATGTCAATATTACTATATAATTGATAATATTATATATATTGACAACAAGTTAGCTACAACCATTAGTATAACCAATATCTCCTGTAATCTACAAATACAATCCCGAGTTAATTAATACTTATTATGTGGAACAGTGTACACTTGTTACCAGCATCTAATAACCAGTTATTTTCTTACCAACCAGTTACCATTAAGTTTCACTGTAATTTGCGACTACATATTATATCATGTTAGTTGCTATTTATGTGGAACAGTACACACACCTATTAACAATATCAATTATATTACCAACAACTCATAAGCAGTCAATTACTTAAAAACCTGTTATGATAATTTTTCACAGCAGTTTTTGAGTGCATGCTATCCCATGTTAGTTACTATATGAGTGAAATTTTGTAAACAGTGTAATTACTTCATTGTCAAAAGTTTCAACAGAAAGAAAAACCATATATCATTTTAGTAATTGTGGACACTTTGTCACCTTCCCCTTCCATACACCATATACTATTTTATCAGTCATTCTTAGTTACCAAATTCCAAGAAGAAAATTCTTTCACAGAGTAAAATGGGTTCTGAAGCAGAAACTCTTTCAGTTTGGACTTAAAGTAGTTGGGTTTTTGTAGATAACATTTAATTTCTGTTGGTAAGACATTGAATAAGGAAGCTCCAGTAAATGTTAACCCTTTCTGTACAATTGACAGTGATTTGTAATCCTTGTGAATATTATATTATTCCTAGTATTATGGCTATGTATGTCAGCATTAAGATTGAAGTGTTCAGGATTTTCCACTACAAATGATAATACAGAGTATACATACTGTGCTGGCATTGTTAGAACACCCAGGTTTTTAAATAGATTTCTGCACGACGTCTGTGGGTTTGCTCCACAAATAGTTCTTATAGCACGCTTTTGCAATTTAAATACCCTCTGTGCTTGTGACGAGTTTCCCCAGAATGAGATGCCATAAGTGAGCAGGGAATGAAAATATGCAAAATATACTAACTTTCTGGTTTCTATATTAGCTATTCTAGATATTACCCTCAGTGAAAATGTTGCAGAATTCAGTTTTTTAAGAAGTTGTTGAATATGCTGTTTCCAGTTCAATTTGTTATCTATATATACACCCAGGAATTTTGTGAAACTGCTTTCATTGCTTTTCCTTCTGATATCACATTATAGCTGTCCTTTGTTTTATTTTTTGTAACAAACTGAAGTAACTGTGTCTTTTCTACATTAAGTATTAGTTTGTTGGCATTAAACCACCTGTTAATTTTCTTTATACATCATTTGCTGTGTTTTCGAGGTTTTGTGCTGATGGGTCTTTCAAGGATATGCTAGTATCATCTGCAAAGAGCACCATGTGTTCATTATCACCTAGTATATGTGGAGATCATTTATATAGATTAAGAACAGCAGAGGGCCAAGAATTGAACCCTGAGGCACACCACATTTAACTATACCCCATTCTGAGTTTATAACATCCTGTATTAGCATCTTTCAGTGATACACATTGCTTTCTATTTTCCAGGTATGATTTAAACCAAAGTCCTGGCTTACCACTAACTCCATAGTGTCTAATTTACCTAGTAGAATTCATGATCAACACAGTCAAAAGCCTTAGCAAGATCACAGAATATACCTAGGGAATTTAATTTTTTATGCATTGATTCCAGTATGTTGTTTACAAAAGCAAAAATTGCTGAATCTGTTGAAACGCCTTGTCTAAAACCAAACTGTACTTTACTGAGTAGGTCATTTTTTGTAGATGTGCATACACCCTTCTGTACATTGCTTTTTCAAAGATTTTTGAAAATGCTGGTAGAAGTGAATGGTCTGTAATTCTCAATCTTTGAGGTATCACCCTTTTTATAAAGCGGTTTGATTATTGACTTCTTGAGTGAGTCAGGGAAGATACCTTCTTCAAAAGAACTATTACAAATATGACTAATAACTCTACTAATGCTGGTGTTACATTGTTTCACTACATGGGTTGAAACCTCATCATAACCAAATGACTTTTTATTTTTGAGGGATTTAATAATTTTTTCAATTTCATTTTGACTGGTGGGAAATAGAGACATAGGTGCTGTTTTTGGTGACAAGGATTTAAGTATTGCTATAGCATCCATATTCCCAATACATTTTCCTTTTATTTTTTCAGCAACTGTTAAGAAGTAGTTATTGAAAGCACTTCCTACACAAGAGGGGTCATTTACAAGTTTATCATTAATGCTTATAGATATAGGTTTATGTTCAAGGGATGATACAGTTGTTTCTCTTTTAATAATGTTCCAAACACTTTTTATCTTATTATCTGAACTACTAATCTCATCGTTTATGGCCAAACGTTTAGCTTCTTTTATTACTTTGGTTAAAATTCTACAGTAAGTTTTGTAATGTTGTCTGAGAAGCATATTATCAGTATTCCTAACTTTTACATACAATTCCCTTTTATGTCTGCAAGATGTTTTAATACCAACTGTAACCCAATTTTTGTTTACTCGTTTTTGACCAATTGGAGCTAGTTTTGTAGGGAGACACCTTTCGTAAATTTCAAAAACCTTTGGTGAAAGTAATTGAATTTATTGTTTACCCCTTTTAATTTATAAACAGTGCTCCAGTCCTCATTGAGAAGTTCATCATTTAATTTTTATTGAATTGTTCTTTAATGGCCTAACTCTGACAAATCCTTTCTTTTTGTTATTTTCATTTCCCACAACATCCAAAGTAATTATTTGAGCATTATGGTCTGACAAACCATTTTCCATTGGAATTTCATTATTTCTAATTTATTGTGCTCTACAAAAATGTTATCAATAATGGTACTACTATCTTGTTGTATTCTAGTTGGGAAATTTACAGTTTGATAGAGATCGAATGATCTAAGCATTCCTAGAAGATAATCTGTCTGGTTACATTCTACAGCAAAATTTATGTTAAGTCTCCACAGAAGATAATTTCCCCTTCAGTTCGTGATAAATTTAATAGAACCGCTTCAAGTTTATTACAAAATTTACTGAAGTCTCCTGTGGGAGCCCTATAAACTGTCAGCACTATAAGATATTTGTTTTCTAATTCTAACTGTATTGCACAACATTCAAAATCTTGTTCTATACAGTATTTACTTACATCTAATGATTTTGTCTCAGTATTTTCTCTAACATATATTGCTGCGCCACCCATTCTCATCTCTGACCTGCAATAACATGAAGCTAATCTATATCCAATAATAGGGAGGAGACATATTTCAGAATTCTTCAGTTGATGAACATACGATATTGATGTTAAGATTCAATGATTTTTGGGTTTCTTCTATAGATATTATCAACTCATCAAGTTTGCTTGAGATACCCCTAATGTTCTGATGGAACAAAGCTGCTTTAGACTGACATTCTTTATTTCTGACTGTAATATCATTAAGTACATTTCTTAAATAACTCTTCGTACTCTTGACATTTAGCCTAAAAAAGACTGAGTCCTACCACCTGTAGTGTCCCCGTCTGTACGCCTCGCGATTTACTATTTTATGAGCAGTTTTCATAATTATAACAAAATAAATAATTATGGTTGGGGTTCTCTTCCGAAATGGTCCTTCACATTAATACAAGTGAAACAGAATATACTAAAAAAGAAATACAGTGCTTTTATTGATTTTATGCATAGAAGGGAAATTTTATTCGATGAAACAATTACTTGAATGGGTAAATGGTTGTTCCCGTTCGGGAAATTGAATTTACTGTTCATAGGTAACCTTGGAGCTCGTTGTGGTCTGTGTCGGTGATTGCGTACGTGGAGTTACCGTAGTGATGAGCAGCGCAATGAGAAGTGTCGTGTTGACGACCGCGGTGGCGTGCAGAACTGCGTCGTGTTTCGGCAGGCCCCAGATATTCGCATCAGCTGAGCGAAGGGTGGAGTGGCGTCTGGTGTCTCTCATCCACGACAGCCCCGTTGTCGGTCTCCCAGGAGGCCTTCAGCACTGCGCCAGCGATGATGCTCGCTTCGTCTTGCCGCGCTGCAAACCAAGTGTCCGTACGCCGGTCTTACATCGAGTGTCCGTCTCTGTCCATTGTACCTCCCTCGTTGACTCGCCTTGGGCGGAGTTCGTTCCTCTTCTCTCTCCTGATTGGCAGAACATGTAACAAAAAAAAAAAAAAAAAACAATTTCTCAGCAATCAGCGGGAATGAAGTCCATTGGCTGGGATAACCCCACCACCAGCGTCATTTTCTTGGTAGGTCATCCCCCTCCATATAGCCATATTCTCTGTGGGCTGCACTTCTTACATACAAACAGTTTATTGTGAATGAATGTTTCTTTGCCAGCGACGTTTGCAAAGTCTGACAGCTCAGGGCTGGAACACTTTATGATTGGGGTTTTCAAAGAATCCTTTCATTCGTGAAACATCCAAACAGGCGAGCTCACAATGTCACACTGTGTCCATTGTTTTAAACAAACCCGCACTACATTCGAGGAGCTCTCCATCACTTCAGTAAATTAATGACCCAAAATATTCGGTAACACAAGGGAAGTCTGTTCTTTTGAACGTCAACCAGACCTCAATAAAGTACATTCTTTATTACTCCCTAGCCTGTCCACTAGGTTACAACCATTATCCTTTCTATGACAAGTAATAATATTAAACATTCCTTATGATAACCTTGTCGGTCGAGAACCGCATTCAAATCAAATCAAACGAACTTATGTAAATTAAATACAGTATGGCAATAAAACTACTGAATCTAACAACAATATTTCTTGTTACTGATAAACAATGAGATCTACAGAATGGGACATCTCACACCAATTACCACTGGGATGGGGTGCACATCCAACCTGCCTCTCCTGATGCTACTGGCAATCAGTTGCGTTAGCTTCTGCTTGCCCCGAACATTCAGGTGGAGTCCATGGGAGGTATGGTCACTCCGTGTTATGCAAGAACATCTATCAGACCAATGTGCGTTCGGTCAGCATGACACAATGCACTCTTCAGATCTGCCTGTGTGCGCTGTACATGACCACGCATCCAGGATTGATCATAACGCTTGAAGAGGTCAACAAAACCAACACTGGTGTGACTGGTGTTTTTAACAATGTTGTCAATGTCTCTTTCAGCACAATAATTGAGATTTCTTGATATACTATTTCCAGGATCCTCAACCATAATTATATGATCCTCTTTAGTAAGATCTTTCCCCAGGTTTGAAATTTGATCCACAACATTGCCAAGTTCTGCGTTAGGCTTAAATATACTACACACCTCAGCACAGAGCCCATGCTTGACTGTAACATTTGCACTTAATCCCATACCGTGACTACTTTCAAGCAATAACACTTTCTTGCATTTCTTTTTAGGAGCTTTGCACAATGTGTGCTTTTTTACGGCTTTGTTGCAATAGCCCTTCTGTGGTATCTGATACATCCTCAGTTAGATTCTCCAACACCCCAAAAGTATTGGAAACTTCCAACTGAAAATTTGTAGAATGCAGGTCCTGTTGTTTCCCTCCAGTTTTGGCTGCAATCCACTGGAATTCCTTAATATTTAATGCTGCTTTTTTAGCCTTCAAAACATTGAGTTCTTTAGTTAATTCAGCTACTGTGGATTCGAGACAAGAGATCCTACTTTCTAGTTCCCTCTTTTCCTTGCTACTTTTGCAAGTCAAACAACTCCAAGGAGAGTGCAGCGCATTTTCAGCTTCCATGTAGCCACATATCGGAAGAAAAAGAACTTCACAATCATTACAGCTGTTTCCCTCCTTTACAACCCTGCGACAGCCACTACACTTCATGCTCATTGAGATATTATACAAAATAAAATATGAGTCCTTGAAAAGAGTTGTAACTTAACCTATAAATACCTTTCCTTATTTTGCAATATAATTTGCACAAGGCACACTTTCTCCGTTTACCACGCAAGCAATACAATTTTAACAATAAACCTGTTAGTAACTTCCTTCACTCATAAAAGATTAATTCCCTTTAACGGGTATTAGTATAATTTAAACAAAACACACGTGTTTCAAACTTTTCGAACCAACAGTGATCAAGCACTACACTATTCGGGGAATACGGGGCTGCGGGAATAACAATTGAAGCTGTGAGCATTAGTGTGTAGGGTTGAGAGTAATGATACTCGTATAATTTGCTATGCAGACTGAATATTAAAACGTCTCGTTCAATCATGGAGACCCTTCAGATACATAGGCTGCAGACCCCAAGCCGAATGGGGGGTCGAAAACAATGGCTGGCTGGAGGCGAATATTTTTTGGTAGCTTCTGATACTCGGTAGTTTTCGGGGAATCCAACTACATATCTGGAAATATCATATTTTTAGAAGTAAGGGTATGTTTTTATTATTTCTGAATGACGTAAGGTTGAGTAGAAATAGTGTGTTTTATTTCACGTTAAATAAAATTCGTCTTTCGCTCAGAGAAGGGCCGCAGATAATGGGTTAGGGGAGCGATACAAAGCCTGGCTGGAGGTGAATATTTTTTGGCAGCTACCAATATTCGGCAGTTTTAGGGGAATGCGATTATATATCTGGAAAGATTATATTTTTAGAAGTAAGGGGATGTTTTTATTATTTCTGTACTATGTACGGTTGAGTAGAAATAGTGTGTTTTATTTCACGTAAAATAAAATTCAGAGACATGGTGCTGTTGGTGTTTCATACCGCGTTTAAAAACATTAATTCATACCTTATGAAGGAATCATGATAGGAATTTGGTTTAAATCGTATTTTATTAAGCATTAAGTATATTTTGCAGAAAATCCAAACCGTCAAACATTATTTTTTTTTCTTTCGTGTTGCTGGAGTGCTGGAGGGTGAACCTGTTCAGATTTGTTGATGAAAAGATGCAGCTGGCGCTTCATACATGGTTGCCCAATTGGAGAGGGGAGGAGGAGGCAGGTGAAACTAGGATTAGGGAGAGCAGGTGGTCGCTCAAATGGCCTGACAAGAGAGCAGTAGTAGGGGAGGAGAACAATAGGCAGGTGATGGTTAGGTTAAGTGGCGTAATTAGTGACGCATGTGTGCACGCAATGAGACGTGAAACTGAGGTTAGTGAAGGGGAGGGAGGGGAGGGGAAGGGGGCGTGGCTTAATTAGTGCCGCTTGAGTGCACCCATTGTTTGAGAGCGCAACACCAAATCACCCCTATTTACCTGTCATTCAGAAGTTTACCAATTAAGTAACATTCTGTAGTGAAAGTATAAATCACTTAGCGAATCTTTATAAATCAGTATAAAAAATTCTATATTACTTATTAAAGTCTATAAATAAAATACCTGTATCTTCTACCTCCTGAGCCAGAGAAGCAACTGGTTTAAAGTTATTCATAACCTGGAAATTAGATCCTAACTTTTCCTGTACATATGGAACAACACCTCTCCCTTTACTAATACCTAGCGGAAAGATATTCCTTTTCTTTATCCCTTGTCTACCAGATTTTCATATAAAATTGTTGCTATAAGCATAATGTTTTTAGCCTACATCTATATAAGGCTCTCTCTCCTATCTGCGATTGGCAGTAGGTCAAACCTTTTCGTCTCGCCAGCAGCAAAAGAATCAGACGTCTCTCCATTCCAGTTACCATTTTCCTAGTTGCTAGCCCCCAAAGATATCTGTATACCTTCATCCCTAGCCCATCCATTTCCTGCCTGTTCTGTTCCAACGGCAGTAATCCTTATCTCCTATTCTGTCTTGTTGTTTTTAATATAATCTGATCACAACCATGAGATAGCTTCCTGAATTCTCCATAACCCACGTCTTTATAGTCGTCCCAACAGAGATAATATAACGTCACAATGAAGCTACATCTCACCGTGGAGCAAAGAAAAGAGTACCTCCATGGATTTCACATACTTTGAAAAAATATTCCTCTCTACGGAAATTATCATATTTTTCACTCGTGATTTAAAGCAGTTTATAAAAGCTGTTATCAAAAGAGAGTACAAAAAAGAAAAGGTTGTTTACCCTAAGTTTATAGGAACGGCTATATTAACGTACAACACAAGTAGAATTAAACTACAACGCTACAAAGAAGTAATTAAATTAACATTGAGAACTACAAAACCCAACGAAAAAAGCGCTAATTATATGAATATAAATAACTAAATTTAAACGATATTTATGTTCGTTATCATAAATACGAAAGTAAACCTATCGTCAAAATGTAACAACTCTACTGGATTACGTTTTAAATTTTTTTCATGTAAACTAAAACCTTCACTAACAATAAAAATAATAAAATTTATTATCCAAATTGATATTCCAGAAGTAATTTCTTCTAGCTTCATAATTACGGATTTTATTATTTGTTTTTAACAGAGTATATATGGTGACTACAAAGGACGTTAAAATTTTTGTGTACTCGGACACTAACGTTAAATTTCTTAACTTGTGGCAGCTTGAGGAAGAAACCATAAATTTTCTCTTGATTTCATACTTAAGTTTAAAGGGAATATTTTCTTTGATGTTCACAGAAACAACTGGGGCTTCGTCGACCTTCGACCAATAACAGTCGCTAGCTGGGATACATTTGACAGGTCGGGCATCTACTACACACCGAGAATGGCGACCATGGTGGCTACAAAAATATGGAACCGTCTTGCTATGAATTTTTTTTAAGGAACACCTTGAGGCCCAAGGTTCCTTCAGTTCAATGAAGAGAATGTACCGAAAACCAATATCTTGGTCCTGGTAGTGATGGAGCCAGAAAATCGAATATTGCAGCTCTAAATACCTCACCCTCTTCCCTTCAGAATGCGTACACGGAAAATACGAATTTACACTCCACAAATAACGATCCAAAACATCTAAGGATAACAGTCCTAAATTGCCGTAGTATTAGAGAGGAAGTAGCTGATTTCCACGTTGCAGTAGCGACTAATGAAGTCGATGTAATACTAGGAACCGAAAGTTGGTTGACGCCAGAGGTTGAATCTAACGAAATATTTGGCCCTCATTTCAATGTTTTATGGAAAGACATAACTTTCTCCTTGGCGGGAGTATGTTAGTGGCCGTCAATAAAATCGCTAATTTCTCTGTAGTAACTGAAACAGAAAATTTTTGCGAGTTAATATGGTTGAAGGAAAAACTTTGAAGTTCATAATAGCGTTATTTTATCGACCTCTGGATTATGATTTGACTAGCTCGGAATATTTCAGAGAGCCACTTAATAATATTTAAGAAAAATTTCAGGGACATGTATTGATCGTGGGTATTGATTTTAACCTACCGTCGCGGTCGGTTAAGTGGTACACATGTACGATCAGGTCGGGTGGAAGAAATAGGTAAATAACCAACGTGTTCCAAGAATCATTCGCAGAAATATCTCTTATACAGATGGTCGAAGAGCCAACGCAGTGCGACAAAGATTCCTTGTCCATTTTGGATCTTTTTCTTATAAGCAATCCGGATATTGTAGATACAGCTTGTATAGAAGACAGTATAAGTGATTACAATGCGGTTGCGGTGATTTTAAAATCTATTCTGAATTTGAAATACGATAAAGACAAACTCGTATATTGCTTCGATAAGGGAAACGATGTGGATATGGTTGGGAAAAGTTTTGAAACATACGCACTAAATTTAAAACAAATAATATGGACTGGTTTAAATCAATTTCTTCCTAAGAAGTTTATTATGGTTAGTAAGAACTTTCTGTAGTTCTATCGGGAATTGAAACGTTTGCTCAGGAGGCAAAGGCATTTACATGCTACCGTGAAGAAGTCGGAAGACTCGTTTAATCGCGGTAAATTATTCCAGTTGGGAGCGGAAATGAAATAATTCTAAGTCAGGAATTTATCTGATTACTAATCCAAAAAAGTTCTGGTCGTATATCAAAGCAATAAAAGGCTCTCGTAAGGTTATGCCAACACTGATTAAGGAAAATAGGGAATTATCGGAAACTAGCATAAAGAAAGCAGAAATTTTGTATAACATTTTAAAAAGCTTTCACAACAGAAAACGTAGAGCCGATTCCAATATTTAACAATTGTACCAACAAAATTACGAAAGATATCGTTCTTGATGTCAAGGGAATAACTAAACAGCCGATGAATGTAAAAAACAATAAGACTCTCGGACCAGACGGTATTCCTACAAGATTCTATTCTACGTATACAAAGGAAATTGCGCCGTAGTTTATGAAATTATATACCGCCCCTTGGATCCAGGAAAAATACCATCTGAATGGAAGACCACTATCGTAAGTTCAGTGTTTAAAAATGAGAATGTTAATGATCCTCATAATTATAGGCTGATCTCGTTAACCTCAATATTTTGCAGGATTTTAGAACATGTCATCTATTTAAAAGTCATGCACTTGTTTGATAACGGGGAGCTTTCAAACCAAAATCAACATGGATTCATAAAAGACCGATGCTGTAAAACACAACTTGGACTTTTAATTCTTGACTTGTGCCGTATTATAGATCAGAAATTCCAGGTTGACTTAGTTCTTTTAGATTAAAAAAGCCTTCTACACTCTGCCTCACACTAGGTTACTTAGGAATCTTCGTGGTTATGGCATATCTAGACAAATATGCGACTGGGTTGCAGACTTTCTAAAGAGTGTAGTTCTCGAAGGTGAGCGTTCGTCACTTACAGAATTGAGGTCCCGGGTCCTCAGGGAAGTGTGATAGGCCCTCTGTTGTTTCTTATTAATGATATGTGCAACGTAATAAGGAGGAAGATATGATCAATTGCCGATGATGCTATTATTTATCGTGAATTCAAACCGAGGACGACCGCGCTTTGTTGCAAGACGATAATATGAAAATAATCGTGTGGTGTAAAGATTGGCAGTTGGAGTCAAACGCTAAAAAATGCCAAGTAACGTGTATAAGTAAAAGGGTGACACCATTTAGCTCTGAATATGCAATTAATGGAACTGTCCTTAGAACGGTAGATTTCTCTACATTTGTGCGGGTAACAATTCGTAATAATTTGACGTGGAAGGAGCATATCGAGAAGGTAATTGGGAAAGTAAATAATATGCTCTGATTTCTAGAACGTATTTTAAAACAGTGTACATCGGAAGATAATCAATTGCATTCAATGTACTAGTGCGTCCTCACTGATAATATTGTTGCTCTGTATGGGATCCCCAACAAAAGGAGTTAATGGAAACATTGGAGAAAACCCAAAGAAGAGCCACAGGTGTATATAGCTGGAGGGAAAGCGTAAGTGTGATGTTGAAGGAGTTATGTTGGGGGGACTTGGGACACTGAAGGGTTTGCTCTCGACAGCAGCTGAAAAATTCATAACTGACTTATTTCTGAATAACAGCAAACAAATATTACTACCAGCAACATTCATACCTAGGAATGGCGGCGAAAATAAGATAAGAGAAATCAGGGTCAGAATGGATTGATTCCTGTACTCATTTTTTCCATGAGCGTTTAGGGAATAGGAAGGATTTAACGCGCCGAGCAACTTAAAATCTGACAGGAGTAGTTCTCGATAAATCACTTCGCACATCCTGATGTGTGTTTTCCATGGTTTTCCGAGGTCGTTCCAGGCGAATGCCGGGATGGTTCCTCGAAATAGCCCATGGGCGCCTCCTTCCATATCCCGTATATCCCTTCCAAACTATTACACTTTCGGATAGGTGCTATGCACCGTCCGCCACCCACTTTTAGTGAATCGCGGAGTAATAATAATAATAATAATATAGAGAGTGGAGTAAGTTGCCTTTGAAGGTGCTGAACACTACAGACTGTATATTATTTTAAATTAAAAATATGTTTAGCTGTAAATATTTGGGTGGGCAGGAAAATTATAGCCAAGGCGTAATCCCCAATGCAATAAATCAATCAACCAATCATTCTCAGGTTTCTTCGACTTTCCCTATTACTTTACTATATTTTACTAAAAAAGTGAATGAGGTATTTTTAAGTTCAACGAACGTTATTGAACACTGTTTTCTAAAACTAATTCGAAACGTGTAGGTCACTAAAATAAATTTTTGCGAGTTATAGATCGTAAAAAGGATTATTTAAGCCCAATATGCAATAGGTGATCGGAAGAGATTTACCTTCACAAAGTCCACATGGTTCACCGGTCCAGTGAAACATATGGGTTTCAAATACTGGAGTTGGAGGGGATGCAAAATAGAGTAGCTCGAGTTGTCTGTAGAAATTATAACAGGATACATTCAGTAACAGAAGTAATAAAAGTTGGGATAAGAGTCATTACAAGATAGAAGGTGAATGAAGAGAATTATGGACCTGTACAGAGCTTGTAATGGCGATGAAACCTGGATAAATATTGAGGGTAGATTTAGAAGCAGAATGTGGAAGGGAAGAAAGGACCATGAAAATAGGTAAGGGTATAAGGAAGTAGAAAAGTTTTAATTTGTATACAGAGGGACTGGAACATAAGGAGATGTTGAGGAATATACATAAGAATGAAAAGGATTTTTAAGTAAAAATGTTTCTGAATCGTAAAGGGGCCTGTAAACGAGCATCTTTTAACGGTAATGTGGTGCCGGCAAGTATTGCGTCTGAGTGTCCGCATGGCCGGGAAATAATGCCGAGTTGCCCGGATGTATGTACGCGTTGATGCCGGTATTGCTGTGTGTTGCCGAGTGTGGCGGGCAGGTTGACGGTAAGATCACTTGCTGGCTGGAATTTCGCAGCAACCTGTGCCTCCATCCCCGGTAGAACGCTGGCCCCACGTATCAAGGGAATCGTCAGTTGGAGTACGGCTGTGGGCATAGGTGGTTTTAATTAAATGTTGTGTTTGTCTGCCCAATGCTTCATGTGCTCGAGTACAATACGTCATTGATTCGGCAATTAGGCACACTGCAGGTTTTTTAAAAAAAATCAATTTTAGAAAAAGAACGTTAAAATAGTTCCATGTATCGAAATCAGTAATTGTTCAGCTAGAATTACTCTTCATTTCATCAACGAAATACTCTTAAACAAAGAGGTGTGGGATGTACAAGCATCTATTTACATAGACACTTGAAGCTACATATACCTTTATGTATAATTTGAGTCCTTTCGTTAATACTATGTATTCTGGCACAGAGGAAAGAATCTTATACTCTGACTGAATACATTAAACTTTTGTACGAGCCACCAGTAGCTACAAATCGTATATTGCTTTACTCATGGAGGTATCATGTTTTATTTATTTTTTTTCCATTAATACAAACCAGTTTTCAATAATCTTGTAAAGTTTTTAATGAAATAATTATCCAGTTCTATTTCTCTGTCAACTTTTTTTTTTTATCTGCTTAACGTCTCTCTAACAACGGGAAAGGATGGGGGGCAAGGAATGGGAAGGAATTCAACCATGGCCTTTTGAAGGAAGCATCCCGGCATTTGACTGGAGTGATTTGGGAAACCATGGAAAACCCAAATCTGGATGCCCGGACGGGGATTCGAACCGCCGTCCTCCCGATCTCTGTCAACAGGAGTAGTCGTATCACGCTTAGTTGGGTAGGGACGAGCCGATTTCCTTTCTATTTTTATTTTCGAGATAACATATGGAGCTGCCACAATAATTTGCAGAAATGACTACGGCAAACTACTTGACGGCATAATCACGAAGATTTCATATGCTGAACGTGAACAGAAATGTAAAATTTGTTTGGAATAAGCTTTTATCAAGATATATATTTCGAGTCTCATGGACGCTGTAATGGTAACCATCAGCTCAACAGAACAACCTTCATCTTCCCATCCCCCACAACCATCTTATATACTGATTTCTGCTGGAGATGCCACTAGAGATGAATTTCGATTATTTTAATTAAATTACATGAGGTACTCCAAGTTTATAAATTTTTGAAGTGAAATTTACTTTTGTGAACCGATGCCGCTATCTTCAAGATGGTTATTATTGAACACACGAATCGTGATGGCTGAGACATTGAGCATTTGTTGCCGGAGATGTTGCTGGGTATGTGCTAAGCACCAAGGAGGAAGGAATATTCCTTCCTCCATGTTAAGCACTAGATTCCATTAATGGTGCCAGAAAGAGATGTCGTATACGAGTCCCTGAAGTAGGGCCGGTTGGGGTAATTCCGGAACGGGGTAATTACGAAAAAGTTTAATGGCAGACTTAATTTTAAGGTTAGGGAATTCCCATGCTAGTATGTTGTACATCGAGATCAGTTGGTCACACTGATAGTTCTTGGCGCCATTTTTTGTGTACGTCATTGTTGTGATAAGGGCGGACTCAGGAGAACATTCATAAACATCCGTTTTTCAAACCAACTACTCCTCTTTAGAGCCCTGCAGGTAAGTGAAAACAATACTTTATTGAACCATATAGTGTTTTATCAACTTTTCAAGATTATGAATGATCGATTTTATGTGTTTTGGAAAATGACAGGTGTACGTGCGTCCATTTTGAGGTTAGTCCAGAATTACCCCACCACAAAAGAGTAGCGGGGTAATTCCGGACGATAAGGTTTCCTATCCAGGTTTCATTATTAATTAACATTTTGGTCTTTTTTAGGTATAAAATGCCAAGAACTTACGTTAAAAAAAAGTGGTTGGCCCCTCCTATTCAGCTGATGACTTGGCTAATGCTGTTAGGGATGTAGAAAATAAAAATATGACGTTAAAGGAGCTGCAACTTTTATAATTTTCCAAAATCTACAATTTTCGATAGATTGTCTGGAGGCTAACACTTCACCTTCATTCCAATGAAGGTTTAACATATATACTTCTTAAATATTATTGGATGGACATTGCTTTGACCTATGATCTGTGTCCGAAATAACCATGGAGGAAGGAATTATTCCTTCCTCCATGGAAATAACCCCACTGACAGTGGGTAATTCCGGACAAGATGGGGTACCGGAACCTAAATTACCAGCAGTAAAATAATTTTTTTAGCCATTAAATTGACATGATTGGATTCATTACCAAATAAGGAATCTGATCATACTCATTGATTGTGAATTTAACAAATTTATGAGGACTAAAACCAATTAAACACTGAAAAAATCATCGAAACTGTAAACACCGTCCGAAATTACCCCAACCAACAATATGTATGTAATGAAATTGCCAACGGGGCATGAACTCCATCGGAATTAATTAATAATCGCATATAAACATATTGGTTGAGTGGGCCTTTCATAGCAGAAACTTGCATTCGGTAACGTCGTTACTTGCCGTAAGTCTGATAACATGTGTCGTTTCTTCAATTTTTAATCTTTGTGTTTTTAATATCGTTGGCTGTCATAGTTGTAAAATGACAGTAATGTAATGTATTGTCTCTGATGTAATGTGTGTGATTGTATGTGCGGAATGGCATAATCAATTAACAGGGAAGCAATATGTAGTTAGGAATGTTGTTTATTCTGGAATTGCGTTTAGGCTGAATAATTGAGGCCTTATTCGTGCTGCTCTGGAGTTGGCGCTTTTAAACAACGTAGGAAAATGAATGTGTAGTACTGTATTATATATTTTATTTTATACTGTATATATCCGATGAATTTGTTTTTGTTGTATTATACCTATGTTCTCTTGTTTGCCCGAAACTTAAAGTAAGTTTTTGTTTCGTCGCAGTTACAGAATCAACAATACTCAGCTATCCAATTATGCTGCTGAAAAATTTGATTTAATCTACACACGATAATTGCCATGCCACTCTAGAGACGCGGCGTCTCATATGCGGTATTTGTCAGCCCGCTCGCTTATATGCCTCATTATTCACAAAAGTACTGGACAAGCCACGATAGGTGCCGATATTATTATTTGCCCAATAGTATCAACTTTATTCATAACCATTCTATTACTAATTCTGTCAAATGGTATAGAAAGATTCAAGGACACACTATCTAGTTAGCCACCCTTGTCGATTTCATCTGTAATATCTTGTACATAACCTTACTGAGATTTGCGTGAATAATGTTCTCTAAATCCATACAACTGACTCAACCACATCTTTTCCTCACAGATTTTCATAATGTAGCTGGCTTTACAACTATCTATAAACTTGCCAACCACATAAGTCTAGCTTATTTGTGTTCCCAATCTTATGAACTGATACTACTGTGGCAGATTTCCAGTCATCTGGAATGCAGAAAATCTCCACACTTAAAGCAAATAATACTTCTTGTTATGGTAAAATGTCTTTGCCACCTACCTTTAACTCATCTTTGGTAATAATTTCTATACCTGACACTTAATGCTTTTATATTTATTTGGGTGCACTGAAGATAGTGATTCCGCTACAACAACATTCACTAAAGACTCTATAATACAGCTGTAGTCAGTCGCAAGATATTTTTTTCAAGCAGAAATTAGGTTGTAATACAACCTGGACCAGAATGACTCCGCAGAAACTACTTCGGAAAGTATTTCTAGCGGTGTCTTGCGTTTGACTACTGCAGTATTATGCAAATTACTTGCAGAATCGCGATCTCCAGTAATCCCGTTAAATTTTTTTTCTTAAAGAAAATTCTCTCATAATACACTGAGTGACTATTGCAAATTTCTCAGTATAGGCCTACTCATATTCCGTAAGATGGGAATGATTTTGCTCAGTAAATTCTCCATCTGTCCCTGTTTGACAATCCATAATATTCCCACCAAAGTAATTGCTCAGTATGTAAGGTATTTTGGGTATTATCTAGATCGCGATACCATTACAGTCACTTAACGCTTCGCAGACTACAGCGTTGTAAACACAAATGGCTATGACGTCACTGTGTTTCTGTTTGTGACGTGTTCAACCTCCGCGATGCAAAAAATGTTGTGGGACAGAGGTTTTCGGATGGGGAGAAATTAAATATTCAATTTTTGGTAACGAAAATTCTTATTTACTGTATGAACGTATTAATGAAATTACGATCACATTTTAGAAGATATTTGAATCGGTATCTAGAATATAGTCCATCCACGTAGTTCTGTATGGCGATACCTTACGAAACAAAATATTTATCAAAAAAGATTTCGTCACTAACCGTTTGCGTTTAGATTGTAATGCAGCCTGGACCATACTAACAGAGATGGATACGATTTGGAAATTGGATATCTGCGACAGTTACATTTCACTATGGTCCAGGCTGCATTAATATGTAAACAACAGTAACAGCGACAGTTAAGACATAGATATTAGGTATCCGCAATAAGATGTTCGTGGTTTAATCCTGTACTGCGATTCCGCCACTGACCGGCGTTGACGTGACGTTGTTTTGACGCTCGGTCACAATAATTTAAAACTGTACAATATCAATCTAAACTGATATCCCGAAGGTGAATCAGATGCAGGCGGCCGCTGGTAAGCGGCCGCAGATGTCCGATAACACAACCAGATGTTCAGTGTTTGATGTGTTATCGGATTTCTGCGGCCGGCCACAATAATAAATTATCTTTATGTTGGTACATCGACCGCGAATACCTCAAAACAACGTCAATATGACGTCACATCAACGCCAGTCAGTGGCGGAATCGCAGTCTAGGATTAAACCATGTTCGATAGCCCTTGTATTTCCGTATTTGTTGCTAATTCAATATAAAAATTAATTAATCAAATACGTTGATGATAACTAAAATTACAGCTGTTGATGTAGTTTTCGGTATCACCTATTAGAAACAAGTAGAAGACTTTAATTCTAGCTTCTGATAGCAAGACTTTTTTTATTTAAAAAAGAAACAAATTTGGAATTAAATTTTTTATGTAAATATACTACTTTCTTTGTACCCATTTGAAAAACCTATACTCACCGTTGAAGGCCCCGTTAATGACATTTAGAGCCCGGCGTGGAACATATTCGTCACATTCAGTAACATAGTGACATCATACTCTCTCCATCCGGAAGTGTTTACATTGCGAGGCGGTAAGTGGTTGAAGCGGTATCGCGATCTAGATATTACCCGGTATTTTTATATTCTCTGTAACTTCTCAATCATTATCCAAAGTCGTGTGAATTCATTCCTTCCACCTTAGTTTTGTAATATAATTATGGGACTTCTGGATTAATTCTAGAGTGTGATACCACTACAAGTTTCCATTGCACAGAAAATAACACTGCAAACACTTTCTGTCACTGCTAAGTTTAATATCACTCTGTTTCCAGGTGTGAGTCATACACCATGGACACAGCTACATATGTCACTAACTTGATCTGCATGGAAGCTGGGGGGGGGGGGGGACTGACTGCACTAATTCTTTTTTTAAAAACATAATACATTGCATATCAGTAATAATGAGTAGGAAAATGCTTTAAAGCAACGAAACTAAGAAAGGATAGGGAAATTCAACCAAACACTTGTCATAGATGATGGGAAGCTGGGAACAACTAACACAAAAAGAGGTGGTCACATTCAACACAATATTTCAGTGTTGAAACTTATTTTTGGAAGTAGATGACGCTTGCCCAGGTCAGACATGATCACACTGACCAAAATATTGCATTACATGTGACGGTCTTTCTAGCGATCGTCAGCCTTAGCTTCTGTCATCTATGCTAAGTTTTGGGTTGAATTTCCCTATCCTTCCTAAATACTTGTTTATTCCAAAGCAACTATCAAAAACTGATACCGAAAAAATTAAAAATATAGACAGCATTTCGACCTAACCACAACTGTTTGTGCAAGCGGTATTTTATAATTTCAGGTATCACAATATAGAATTAAGCAGATGGATTCAGTTCCATAAGATAATGCCAACCACCTTGATTGTGATTTCTGATATTTGAAATAAACTACGTACAATAAAAAAATATTTACATTTTTTTCTGTGCAGATATTTAGTAAATCTCTCAAAGAAATAATATAGCTGCAGGAAAAAATATAGATTAATTTTATATCACAATACCTGACATTACAGAATATAGCTTGAAAGTGTTAAACAGCTTATGTGCTATTGGCCTCATTATTTACTTGATTTTATTAATTTATTTTTATCAGTAACATACATACTTACACAATAACAAACATCAAATTATATGGAGCCAAAAGGTGACCCCTTCGAGTAAATTTTCCAATGCCTCATATAAGCAATTTTACATGCAGGAGGTTGGATACAATCTACACTGGAGCATGTGTTGAGCAGTCTGAGCTTCACAACAGTTGCAGTTGCACTTGATGTCATCGACCCCCAGCAAAGCCTCATCATACTATATTTACCTTCGATCTGCCCACTCCTGATCTCAGCCTATTTAGAGATTTCCATCTTAGCCACCTCTTGTTATAGCCACGTGATAAAGTTTCAGATACTTTTCCCCAACGAATGAAGAGGGGGGGGCCTTAGATTTCCACAATTGTAACCTGGATTTCTCAGTTGTTGTTGTCAGTTCCTTCGATGTTTTTAGGAAACTTCCTAAACTTCAGTCTTTGCATATGCATTAGATGTGGATACAATGGGTGAGTTCTTTCAAGATCCACTTTCTTCCTTCCTTTGTCCGCTGCTCTTAAAACTGAAGGTTGTGCTATTGCTGTGAGGCAGTGGAGCCATTTGACTGGAGTGGATTTTAAACAACCTGTTATGATTCTGCAGATGATGTTGAGAGCTACATCTATCTGTTTGGGTTGAGTTGAATTGTGTCATACAGGACAGGTATACTCTGCAGCCAAATAACACAGTGATAAGGCAGTAGTTCAGATGGTTTTGGGTTTCCTACTACACTCTGATCCAGCCAGTTTCTAAGTATTATTCCTGGTGGAAACTTTCAGCTTGGAATTGTAAGAGATCTGTCAAGGGTCACACCTAGATATTTTTTAGTGTCACAGTGTTCTAGTTTGACTCCAGGCCATATTACCTTTAACCTAGAGTGACTACCCTATTCTGTAAAAGAAAAGTACATACTTGTTTGTTGGTTTAAGCTGATTTGTACCACAGTATCCTGACAAACCTTCAAGAGCATTAGTAAGGGTGCTCTCCAATTCAAAGTCTTTGCTCTGTGTGGCTAGAGCAACATCATCAGCATACAGAAAACACCTGCCTTATGGGGGCTATGGCCTGGTCGTATATACGAAGTGTGGCTATAAAATAAGGAGATAATTAGATAACTATGTACATTTTTACGGCGGGAATACTTCTCGGGGTTTCAAGCTGCGTCAAAGTTGTGTCATCTGGCGACGTATCGGAAGGTTGCACCGCATGCATTGTCAAGCCCCGCTTAACATCACTGACTATTGCTATAAAAAAAAGAAAAAACTTTCAAATTTATACGTACCTAGTATTATCACCTTCAATATAAACCCCTCCTCTAGCCCTATAATGTTCCAAGCAAATTTTCTATTGTTTGAAACAATGCTGAAAGTGTTCTTCTGTTAGCTCCTTCATGATGTGGGCCAATTTTTCTTTCACAACTTTGACAGACGGAAATCTAGTTCCTCTTAATCAGATTTGACCTTGGGAAACTGATAAAATTCATATGGTGCAAGGTCAGATGAATGAGGTGGATGGTCTAACATTGGGAGTTTGTACTTCGCTAGAAACGTCTTGATAGACAATGCAGACTGAGACGGGGCATTGTCTTGATGGAGAATCCACGACTTGTTCTTACACAATTCGGGTCTTTTTTTTCTTATTCTTTCATGGAGTTGAGCAAGAACCTCAAGGTACTAATACTGATTAATATTTTGACCTTCTAGAACATTATGAAGTTCTATGAATATTGAAACAAACAACCATCATCGGTTTGGATCTTGATTTGCTCATTCGAGGTTTTTTAACGCTCTGTGAAGCTAGACCCTTCCATTTCATCGATTGGCGCTTAGTTTCAGGGTAATATGAAAAACCAAAGTTCATTAGATGTTATCACTCTTTCCAAGAAGTTCTGGTCACTTTCAATGGCATTTAGTAAAAACATTTTCGTGAGCTGCTTGTTCAATCATGACAGTTTTAGGCACCATTTTTTTGCACACACCTTTTGCATGTTGGGAAAATTGTTATGTAATATTTGCCTTACACATTCTTTGTCAATTCCTATAGTTTCAGCAAATCGTACGAATAGTTAACCGATGTTCAGATCGAATCAGAATTCCAACTTTTCGATATTTTCATCTGTTTTTGATCTGGAATGACGACCCAGGTGCGAATCATCCTACTATTACTATTACTCTACGATTCACTAAAAGTATGTGGCGGAGGGTACATTGCACCTATCCAGAAAGGTAATGGTTTCGAAGGGATATATGGGATATGGCAGGAGGCGCCCATGGGCTATTGTGAGGACTCATCCCAGCATTTGCCTGGAGTTATCTGGGGAAACCATGGAAAACCCAGATCAGGATGGCTGGAGTACTTTATCGAAAGTTACTCCTGTCTGATTTTATGTTTACTCGCCCGGTAAATCCTTTATATTCCTCTCTCTAATCGCTCGTGGAAAAAATGAGTACAGAAATGAATCGGTTCTGGCCCTGATTTCTCTTATCTTATTTTTGCGGTCATTCCGAGATATGAATGTTGCTGGTAGCAATATTTATTTACTGTCATTCCGAAATACGTCAGTTGAGAATTTTTCAATTATCTTCTATTGAGAGCAACGCCTTCGGTGCTTCATGTCTTCCCAACCTAACTCCTTCAACATCGCACATACGCTTTCCCTCCAACTATATATACCTGTCACGAATCAGGTGGCTCTTCATTGGACCATCTCTAATGCCTCCATTAATCCCTTTTGATGGGGGCCCCATACAAAGTAACAATATTCTAAGTGAGGCCGCACTAGTGACTTCTTCAATACTTCAACATCTTCTCGGCCATTTTAGAAACTCTTAAACCATTCAAAAATTTGTGGCTCTGTTATTATTCTTATCATTTTTTTTTTCAGAGAAACAAAACAACAGCTCTTATACAAATGAAGGCCATGGTCAAACTGATTATTTTTTTTAGACATGGTGGGTGCTGCATTTGAAAGAGAAGGCTTCAATCTACACTGCTGTCAGTCGTTAGCCTTTGGCACATGTGTACTTCTTCTGTAGAAGTATCTGTCTCATTATTTTATAGCCACACTTCATGTATTAAACAGAACTGTGGCCATAACACATCCTTGGGATAGACCATTCTTCTGTAATCTCCAACAGCTACGCTGTCTGCGATTCTGCCAGAGAGTAACAGTGAATTTACCTAGATTGAAATTCATCAGGTTGTAGAACTTGGCCAGTAGTACTTGATTACTTGATAGTTTACGGTGTCATATGCTTCTGACAACAAATACCACCCGTCGTCTTATCAGATTCGAATCTATCATCTATAAACTGCGTGAGATGTAGTTGTTGTTCTGTGCAGCTTTTACCAGGGTAGAATCCAGCTTGCTCAGGTATAAGCAAAGGATCAATGACAGGTAAGAGGTGATTTAAAATAATTCTTTCTAGTAATTTGTAAAGGTGACCTACAAGCACAACTGGTCTACAATTTTTCGGGTTGTCTCCTTTGCCAGAATTAAGGAGGAGAATCACTCAGTTCTTCTGCCACATCGTTGGAATTTGACATCTGCTCATACATTTTTTAAAGGGCTTAAAGATCCATTTCTTTGCTAGGCCAAAGTGCTTAATTTGCTAATATGTATCATCCAAGTCCACTGATTTTCCATTTTTACAATGCTTAATAGCCTTCTCTAATTCTTCCATGCTTAATGGCATTGTGAAGTCGTTATTCTCCTCTCTGGCTTCTTTTTCCATTTTTGATTTTTTAGTAGCTTTCCCATTCAGTAGTAGCTGGTGTGCTATTTGATTGGCAGTGATACTTTGATGTATAGTAGTCTTAGTTGTATCATTGTTTAGACCTTTCAGAAGTATCCATGCTTTATGGCTGTTTTTTGAAAAATTCAAGTCTTTAACAGTTTTAATCCATTGATCCCATTTTGTCCCTGTTATAATGAAAATGAGTTTTTCTTTCTGCTTCCTCTGTTGCTTCGCCATAAGGATCTCCTTAAAAAAATGCTGTATTCCACGAGTAGAGCAGCTTGATCTTATGTGAGACCAGGAATGTAGGATGTCCATCAACCATGAGCGATAGACATTCTTGAACATGTATTTTCAGCCTTGGTGAAGATGTTGTAGCATTCTGATGTTTGTTCTATAGAAAATATTTCAGCATCCAACAATTCTGAGAATTCTGTCAAATTTGCCTTTTTGAAGTTGTACCTTCTTCAGAAAGATACTTCCTAGGGTCTAACTGTGGAAAATATTATTGACCTATGCTGTGAGTTATGTATTGGAGAACATACAGATTTAATGCATTGGTGGCTGATACTGCTTCTACTAAATATAAGGTCAGAGTTGAAACCATGCCTCCACTGACCACTGTTGAATGATACAGGTAGCTTTCTTAATCTCATCTTCATGGTTATAATCCCAAACATTGCTATGACTATTGAAAGGGTGATCACAATCATGTGTTTATAAAGGGTTTAGAGGACCTTGTAGGGACCCTAAAATTGGAGAAAAAGCTGAGTAATGGGACACTGCTGCTGGTAACATACACCAACAACCAGTACAATATGATCTCCATAAGTCCCTAAATTGTTGCAAAGGCGTTAATCACCTGCCGTGATGTAATGGATTTAGGGACTGAGAAACTCTTTAAGGAGTGGGAAGCAGAGAAAGTGGCAGAGGTTCGTCAGATCACATGGAGGGTGAATGGCAGTATGGAAAAGACTGCCACCTTCGCCCTGACATTTAACACTCTAGTCTTGCTCAAGAATATAAAAGCAGGCTACATAAACCTGATTGTATGGCCGTATGTTCTAGACACAAATCGGTGCTAACAGTACCAGAGCTTTGGATATATGACCTATGGTAAGGGGGGCACATGAGCTGGCTATCAGTTGCACACTCGCACAGGTGTGCGCCAACCTCTCCGGCTTGCGCACTGTTTGGATCAGGGAGTGTCAAGTGTATTAAAAAGAGAAAAGGATACAGGAGCTGAAGACCTAACTGTATGACACAGTTAGCTGATGACAGTCACCAGATCAACTCCCAACGAATGATATAGATAAACAACATTTCCAGACTAAAAGGAGATAACAGTGTTATGGATGGGATACGCCCATCCCATCACGAATGCATATAAGCTGTGGCTGATTTAGGTTTAGTTAAAATGCAGGTAGTAAATTTTTATCCGCAAAATGAAAGGAGCTGCTACTGCTATTGAAATGAGAATCGCTATTCTAAAAGAAAGAAAAAACACTTGGTTTATTTAACACTGTTACTTCAGATCAGCATTTAAATATTCTTACTGTACTTATTAACAAGCTGCACTCACAAATCATATTTATTTCACAATTTCAATTTTTCGGAGTCCAAACATGCGCCCGAGTGACAAGGAAATCTGGCACCAACGACCACACTGTACAGTCTTAGATGTTGCCAGCCAAAGATTCTTACAATATTAGCTATCACTTCCATAACTACTATACAAACTACAGCTTGTGGAATCCTTTTGTACACAAATCAATTTACTGATAGTAGTACAATTATACATGAACACTTATTATTAATTAAATAAAGTAATAAATGATTGGTGGGGTTTGAGATTGTCACAAGCTTCATAAAGACAGCTTAAACTCCCATCAGGAAAGAAAATGTTGCTACTCAGACATGAGTGCAAGAAGATCATATTCATGTGGCTGCAAATGTGGCACTAAATGTATGAAGGGAATAACATTTAAGACTGCGGATTTTGGCAGCAACTCCAACCACTCCAGCATCAGCCAAAAAGGTTCCAGCCACAATAGCAAAACGAGCAGCAGTCAAAGTAACCTCACCTCCAATACCACCATCGAAAAAGGTGACCGGAGGTCTGGGGTCCTAAGTTCAAACATACCTGATTCAATTCACCCTCCTTCGTCTCCCCCAAAATCACTTAGCTGTAGGGAGTGGAATGGTAAGAGGCTGAAGAAAAAAATTTAAGTAATTCACACAAAGTCAGAGATGTCTGTAACACAGGTAGGATGGCTTCCACACTTCTGTGGAGCTTGTACGGTTTTTTGGCCGACAAAGAGGAATTACAGTTCTTAGCTTGGTCTGAACCACTGTGCATCTGTCTCTAAGAAACACATTTTAGACTAACACACCATCCAGTGCTAAGAAAGAGGGTGTGACATATATAGAAAGGATGATACTGATTGTGGCTAAGTTAAGGGGGGAGTGGCTGTGTTTGTCCAAAACACTGTCTACTCTGAACCTAGTGCTCTCACCTCTCCCTTACAACAGTACCAGATTAACCACGTAGCAGGAGGTAGCAAATGCTACGGGCCTCGCGCCTCCTAGAGCTCTACAATTTTTACACGGATGGCAAAAATCAAGGGCCTCTTCACATTTGCTACGGGCCCCGCGCTGTCTTAATCCGGCCCTGCCTTACAAGCAGTTCCTGTAAGAATGTAACTGACTGTATGCTCTTTATATCTATCACTGGATTCACCAGTTGATTATGATCAACAGGCTGACATCTTGCAGCAAATTTCTCCTATTGGGACTTCAGCGGCCACGGTGCATTGTGGGGTTTGACAACTGATTGCCCTGGAGGTCAAGAAATTTGTAGGTTATTAGAGCAGGAGGATTTGTGCATCTTCAACACCAGCCAAATGATTTAATTTACCACTTCTTCCAATGAATCCTCTGCCATAAACCTTCTTTGTGCTCTCCATTAATTGCAGACTCCTTGTGTTGGGGGGTGAATTGTGACCTTCATGAAAGTGACCACTTCTCAGTATGGTTGGAAGTGGAGTTTGGACATGGAAGATAAAATAACCAACACAAATGGAACGTTGGCAAATCTGATTTCAACCTCTACAGTCATTCACTCAGTTATATATCTATTATCTTACCTAAACTATTCAGGAAGTGGCCAATTACATATGATGCATATACCAAATAACTTTTATAACATTTTCAATAGTAAAGTACTTTTCAGCTCAGAACATAATCTTGTTATACACACATTATCTATCTAAAACCATTTAGAAGGGGGCTAATCTGATATAGTTGTATAGTAAAGAAATTTTATAAGCATTTTCTTAACAGTAAAGCACTTTTTAAATTGGTTCTAAACCATTTATGTAAAAGGCATAAGACTCAAGGTTGTTTTTCAGTCATAATGAATTTTGTTGCATTCATTTCCACTACGAAAGCAGAGATCATTTTAAGGTGTATTTTGTATGCTTTTAAAATTTATTTAAGGAGCTAATGAAAAAATAAAGAATTTGAACTTTTTAGATAAAAGAACTAGGAAGATAAAAGTAGGCTTAAATGAGAGAGAAAAATGCATTTAATAACAAGAATATAACAGTTCAAAGGTAACTTGAAAATTAAAGTAAGAAAAATGAAGTTTTAGTGTTGACATGTGATGGCATCACCATGTGTGACTTTTAGAAATTAATAGATCTTAAAAGAGAATAATTATGAGAAAATTTGTCATGACCAAATAGATTGGAAATAAATTGAACTAGGACATTAAAATTTCAGTAAAATCTGAGAAAATTACTGTACCATGAGAATGTGGGATTTTAGTAATTCACCAGAGAACAGTAATTCCCTGCAGGAATTTACCATTGTTCTATGGCAATTCAGCAAAAGATTAGCGAAGGCTATAAAAAGCCAACCAGGCAGTTGCCAGCAGTATTTGATCGGTACAGGAGGAGCATGTATATGTCACCGTAAGAACACATCTCTAGTCAACATGCTGGTGATAGAATTTGGACGTTGCGTTTGGGACTTATGAAATTTCCATACTAGGCAATGACGTCGTCTAACATTTGGCAGTTGGGGGTGGATTACTGCTAATATTATCGTGAACTGAAGGGATTTTCTTAAGTTGTCACCGACTTTATTGAAGTTTTGGACTTCAGTGGGCGAGTTGAATCTACCCGCTGTCTTCGATAATGGATGTATAGATCAGATTCCTTTCCTTAGGCTTACCACTGATACAGTTTAGCTACCAATTTTTCAGAATATACAGTTTCTTATGAAGTGACCTTCTTATTTGACTGTAAAACCTCTTAGCTGTTACAGGTTAAATTAACCGCTTGGCAGCCACTTTAAAGAAACCTAGCAATTCACGGTTCCGATTTAGGTAGTATAAACTGTATCAGTACTGGTCACGGCTTACGTGGAATCTTGGGGGGGGGGGGGACCTCAACAAGGGAGCGTGACAACTCTTTCTCCAGCATTGTCATGATGTTGAGGATGTGACCAGTATTTCCATCTCATAAAGTTTAGGAATACTGCGAAGAATGCCATTCCCCTGGTGGGATGAGTAATGTTATTACACTATTCAGGGTGACAGATAGATATTGTCGTTTCAGGTCGCACCCAACACCTGATAAACTAGCAACATTCCGAATTACAAGAGCTAAGACGCAGTATGTTATTAAGGGGAGCAAAAGAACATCGTGAGCACCATTAACCATTCCGCAACATTGTCAAAAGTGTGGGAGTCTATCTACCGTATATCTGGCAAGTACTCTCGATCACCAGTATCTGAAATGTATTCACCGACAAACGAACCATTGTTGAGCTGATGATGTAGTCCTTTGCTGCCATCACTTCATCTGCCAGATTGTACCTTTGGGTTCAGCAATGAAGAATTGCTGCCGAAAGGCATGTTTTAAGCTTTGACTCGTCTGATTCATAGATGTACAACAGCCCTTTTACATTTTGGGAGCTGGTGTCAGCCTAAAACAGCACCAAAGACACTGCACCAGGGCCTGACCTGATCTACTTTCAGATGCAATGCTGAACAGTACCTTCTAGATATTTTTAGCGATATTTGGACTGGATGACACTTCCCTGACTTGTAGAAAGAAGCAACACTAATCCCTATTTTAAAATCTGGGAATCACGAAATGTTACCAGGTAGTTATTATAGCATCGCCCTAACAAGCTGTGGCAGGTACTCTCGAGCACCAGTATCTGACGTTTATTCACCGACAAACGAACCATTGTTCAGCTGATGGTGTAGTCCTTTGCTGCCATCACTTCATCTGCCAGATTGTACCTTTTGGTTCAGCAATGAAGAATTGCTGCCGAAAGGCGCGTTTTAAACTTTGACTCATCTGATTCATAGGTGTAAACAGCTCTTTTACATTTTGGGAGCTAGTGTCAGCCTTAAACAGCACCAAAGACACTGCACCAGGGCCTGACCTGATCCATTTTCAGATGCAATGCTGAACAGTACCTTCTAGATATTTTTAGCTATATTTGGACTGGATGACACTTCCCTGACTTGTAGAAAGAAGCAACGCTAATCCCTAAAATCTGGGAATCACGAAATGTTACCAGGTAGTATTGTAGCATCGCCTTAACAAGCCGTGTTGGGAAGACACTAGAGCAGATGGTAAACTGCCACCTGGTTTGGTCGAAACCTGAAATCTGCTGAGCCACTGTCATTGTGGATTTAGGAAGCTCCGCTCACACCTGGCCCTGCTGGAAGCTGTGATACAGGACACATTGATCCGCTGCCAACATCAAGTGGGTGTGTTCTTCGAAATATGTAAGGTCTACAATATTACATGGCGGCATAGTATTTTAAAAGAGTTACATGAATGAGGATTTACTGGAAATCTGCCCTGCTTTTTACAATTATATTTATCACAGTTTTGATTGCAGTACTGAGATACTGTGAAATATCAAATATTTTTATGCAGGTAAATGGTGTTCCTCAAGGGTCTGTTTTATGAGAGACTGTTTTTGCTGTTGCTATCAACTGCATTTTGTCAGTGATAAGGAGTCCAATTTGATATTCCTTATTTGTTGTTGATTTTGTTATTTCCTGTTGATCGCCTAGCCTGAGAGGTGCTGAGAAGCAATTGCAGCTTGTGGTAAATTAACTGGATGACTGGTCAGCACACACTGGTTTTTGTTTCTCTGTTGACAAAACAGTGTGTACTTTTTACTTGTCGTCCTAGTCTTTTTAGCAGAACCTTGTCTTGCCTTGAGGAATACTGTTTTGATGAAACTGTTTGTTTTCTGGGCCTTATTTTTAATAGTACGCTTGGTTTGGTACTCCATCTTAGAGATGTAAAAGCTAAAGCCCCAAAGGCTATAGATTTTTTAAAGTGTATGTGTAGTAGATCATGGAGTAGAGCAATCCTTTCTGCTACAATTTTATGGAGCCTTTGTCCTGTCACAATTGGAGTACGGCTGTGTTGTACATGGTTCGGCATGGGACAGCTGCATATGGATGTTGGACAGTGTGAACCATGCAGGAATTTGGCTTGCAAAGGGTGCATTTCACACCAGCCCCATTCCCAGCATTGGTGCTAAGTCCGGTGAGACACTGCCTTTCATCTGTTGGCATCTCTGATGGTGCAACACTTCATACACATTGCCTCAACACCTGGCAGTCCCATTTATGACACAGTTATGAAGCCACCCTTTGAACACCTCTTCAGTAATCGTAATAGAGCTACCACATCCTTCAGCTGCTGTACAATGGCCATTTTAAAAGAAAATTGTTGTGAGCTGACCTCATTTTATCATCAGGGTTGGAGTAAATCTCCTTTCTGGCTTTTAAAGAGACTCGGAACAATTTTAGATCTTTCACAGTACAGGAAGCAAAATCTCACCAAGGGGGAGTTGATAAAAATCTCGGCAACTTTTTATTTCATATTGCCGCCCTAAGCTATAAAGATAAAAAAAAAAAAGAGGCCACAAGCTCATGTTAGGAGGGATACCATCAGATCTCACCGGAGAGGGGGTCCAAATTTTAAGAAAAATACCTCTTGTAATTAATGGACACCTCCTAAGGATTGGTAAACATATTTAATACCCTATTCCTGCAAGACAGCAGAGATAATTTCAATATTTATGGAAGGAAACAAATGTTTGTATAAATTATTGAGGGATAATTCTTTTAATTCTCTATTTACAAATTATACACAATTGATAATTGATCGAATAAAGGTTATAAATGAAACATTCTTAGAAGAAAAATAAATGGGTTTTATAAAAAGGTCACTCCTGTAGCAATAATGTATTTTGTTTGAAAGAATTGTAGATAATGATGAAAAATCAATCTAAAAATATTCATAATATTTGAAAACAGTTTTGTTAGACCTGACAGAAATGAATTACAGATGAAATGAATATCAAAGGATGTTCTCTACCTCATAGAGTGCTTGCATAGATATACTGAAATCGTAATTAACACAGGAGTATGAAAAGGAGGACAAATAAAATTGATTTAGTCAAGGCTGTAGCCTACCAACTACACTTTTTAATCTATGCACTGATGTCATATAGATTTGGAAGCCTATTTGTGGTGTTACAAGTGATCGAGACAATTAGAGTGGTTCACGAATAATTCATAAGAAATATCTGCACAGTGTTCACACTTGTAGAAACACCAAGGCACACTGACAACAGGTATTGGTGGCCCAGCTACTTGGGAGGTAGGCAGATAATACCCAGAAGTCCCTCGTGGCATTAGCTGGGAAAGACTTGGACTGCTCTGAACTGTGAAAGGTGTGGAACTAGCGTTTGAATGTTTCCATATAGTTAATTTCAGACTCATAAATGGCTCCTTTAACATATTCTTTCCTTATGTGGGAATTTAGTGGAATTCAGTAAATATTCAAATCAGATTCACTAACAAACGTTTACAGTTCACAACTGTAGATATTTGTTGATGTTACCCAATGCAATACATAATTCTTCCAATTATATTTACGAACACACACACATACACACACTCGTATATACCACTTCACTCGCATACTCCTAATTTATCAAAATGCTAAGCTAACATATGGCATTCACTAATGATTATTTCTGTGTTCTCATAGCACCTTATTTCTGTTATACACCCTATTGTATTATACACCCTATTATTAAAGAATTTTATTCAGAGTATCTCTCTTATTCCTAGAGTTATCAAACTCTCCCGAAATATGCTCAACCTAATGATGCTCTCTCCTTTTCAATGCCGTGGGATTTGATAGGAATTTACTTAGACAATGGATGCTATCTTTGTTTTAATGATGGGGAATTGATAATATATTTTTTTAATTATTATTTTTAGTCCACACACACTACGTCAAATTTCAATTATCAGAATTCTTTTGTTGTACTACCCTTTGAAGTTTACAAGAAGTTTCTTGTCATCATTAAGTTAATGCACCCTTATATCATCAAATATCGAATTCATCTCAAAAGTTATTTTGCATACTGTTAGCTGACATTACAAGTGCAATTACAGTATTTAGATTGAATTACTTTCTTTCATAGCTCCTCCAGATGGAAATTATAGACGTATTTACAGTTGGAAGGAGTTATTTTTGGTCACAACGATAAAAATGTTTGTTTTAATTTCGTGCAACCTAACAATCTCATACCAACAGCATATGGCCAATTACAAGCATGATGCATTAAATAGTATTCAAATTCAGTATTAATTCAATCTTATCCTTATCAAACAATTTTATAGAGCTTAGGTGTGACATCTTGATAATGGTTAACGCGTTTCAATTGCATCTTCTGTTATATCTTCATTTCTCTGACCTTCAATTTGAGCAAAAATAATTTAGACAAACCTTGATTTTGTTTACTAGCTCATTATTAACAGGGTACAGGTGGCTGAAAACTCTTTCACTTTTTGCTCGTTAGCAGGTAGTGGTCCTTAATGGCACAGTTGCACCTGCCCTCGGCTGACCCTTTCTTAAGGTTACTCAAGTTTACAAAAACAATTCATTCATATGTATCCAAGAAACATTTCTTCCATGGCTCAGTGACGTTTAAACATAATTTATCCTATTTAATGATATCTTGATCTTAGGCAGTCTCTCTTATGATAAACTTCTTATTACGTTTTTAATATCTACCAATCTGTCTAATTAACTCGTTAAATACTATATGAAATGTAGCACGTTCTCCAGAATTTTATTTGTGAAGTTTTTTGACTACTAGTTTCATTTTCAATAATTCTACTAGAATGACCGTGCAAGATGCACCATTTCTCCTATTAACATTTTCCAACTAAATCAACATTCTTTGAGATTACAGGAGATATAAATTCTTAAAACAACTTACGACTTTCTCTAACAAAACTCCAGGGATCTGCTTCTTACGATAAACTAAATATTTATTCATATGTTCATACTCTTCATTATGTAAAACACTGTCTGTTAGCCATTATTAGTAATGAAAATTATATCTGACAAGATTCAATTCTCTTATATTGTGATACCAAGGCAATTAACAATTATTATTTCAGACAATATTTTGTTGTTTTAATCTAGTTTCATAAAAATACCATATTGTATACAATACAATATCTTCGTGATTCTAAAATTGTATATTGCAAAGACTACCTAATCCGTCGTCATATTTGGTACTCCTGACATCATGACTACATGTGTCTGTGAAATTATTTTAGGTGTCCACAGATCCTTTTACTCGCATTTCTTTTTGGAATACTTGTTCACTGCACAGATCCTTTTACTCGCATTTCTTTTTGAAATACTCGTTCATTGCACATTTACTGCATTCAACAAAATACTTAACGCGAGACATGAAATCTTTTGCATTCAGTTACCAATATCAGCCCCACGTTCTCACTTGTTGATAAACTTCTTACAAAACCCATTGTGTGTGTTGACCCTCTGCCTTCACTAATGGGTGCACCTGACCACATCATCCCCTTGGCTAGACTTTTGGAAACACTATTCAAGACACCAGTCCAACTGTTTCGTTTTTAACACCAGTACTTTCTTTCAAAAGCACCGTCTTTTGACCAGATCAAATAAAGAAAAGTTCTTTTTTGATTACTGTGATGTACAATTTATCTTATTCGTTCCATGGATAGTCCAACCATAATGTTTTACACATTCCCCGGAACATTGCGTCTCAACAGACATAGTTTTTATTCACATCCATTACTTCCAAAGAATCAACACTTTTAGTGACGATATTCTCTGTACTCTGTTTGTTACTTCCATGTCTTCTTGTAGTTTCCTTGCAAATTTTCATTTCTGAACACTCATTGACTATTCTCCCGACAGGCGTAACATTTGAAAGCATGCTGTCCTCAGCAATTACTAGCTTTTGATCCGTGTGTTCCACAATTAAATCAATCTTCAATTTATTAGTTTTAATTTGCTCACGTGTTTCTTCGGATCCCAAGCATAATTTGCCTATCCTGATGTCTAGTCTTTCAATAAAACTGCCTTGTTTTGCCTTTATCAAATCAATGTTTTCAGACATGGTTTTAAATTGGAAATTTAATTGCTTAAACTGTTCATTCCTAAAACATTGAATCTATTGTTGAAAGTAACTATCTTGTTTGCCCTTCAATCATTTGTTCCATAAGCTCAAACATTGCCCCCAGTGAGGATGTTTCCTGATACTTACTGTGTCCTGGGATCTTCTCGTTTACTTGTGTTTCCGTCAACTGTTTTTGTACATCACTTATTACGTCTTTCACCATAATTTCCCCGGTATTCACTAATTTGTGTCTGTTGAGCGAATTAATTTTCTCCCTGAATTTAACTTTATAAGCAAAGTTCACAACCAACTAATTATTGAAGGTACTTAATTTTTAATTATTTACTTATCTTTAATATTTCCAATAGCGAAAAAGTTAGAGAAAGAACCAAAATAGCTTAGATACAACCATGTGATTCTCGCCTTTACCACCGATGAGTAAATTCAGTCAACTATTTCATTATTTCCAAAATCATTAGCAACAAATAGATATTCTTCACTATTACTTTTCAACTCTGTGCCATTTGCCATGTTGTTAAGATTATGGATCTATTATGATGCTACTATTTTAATCTACTCTGAATTTTATTTAATATTAGACATAAAAAATCACATTTGAAAGAGACTACTAAAAAAATTTTAAACAAAATGTATTAAACAAATCATGGAAACTATATAGATTTCAGTTTATACTAATATCCCAAAATACAAAAACTCATTATACAATGATGAACAGACACAACTGAAATGCAAGATGCATGAAATATTTTTAAACATGACACAACATATAAAGTAAACAAACCAAAGAAAGAAAAGCAACATCTCTTCCAGGCACAGCATCTGAAATTACATTTGTCAAATGACATTCATATTTTCACCTCTGCCACTCTCCATCCACGGTACTGAAATTGAAACATATATACACTGCACTAGAGCATATCAAAATATAGCCACCAGTTTCACCATGAAATCGGTAATAAATTTAATATCGCGCCACACATTGGGCACCAGTGAAATGGAACCTTGTTTGGTTAAATAATTTATAATGGTTACTTTGGGGACCAGTGGAATAGGACATTAATTTTCATATAGCAAAAATTATTTTAGTAAGGAAAGGGTGGTTAACATTACCATTCTAGAGATTGAAAAATTGAGATTGACAAATTTACAAACAAATATTGACATCTTTGACATCTTTATTTTCCTTATTTACAAATCAAAGTAAATAAACTTTTGTGGCACAAACCATGTTCTTTACCATTCACAGATGGCAACTGCCGATAGTATGATGATACAACGGCAGATTGTCATTGTAAGGTCATGGATCCTTGGCGATATTGTCTGCGACATGTGAGGTGTACATGCGTCACACTGCTTCCGCCTGGCAGCATATGTGTTATCCCGGCATGCTACGTTGGCTCTAGCACTGTATGTACAGGCATGATGAAAAGTTGTGTTGAACTGCTAACAGCAGTCAGGACCCAAAAGGCATTGGCGAACTCCAAACACCAGGCAGCAGATTCCAGTTGAAAAACCAAAGATTGAATGAATGTCATGGCATCAGTCTGCCCACAGGAAAACTTGTATTCCACCTTCTGGATCAGCGCCATCTAGTCACTTGTCTCCTGCAACCAAACTTGGGGCCGATAGGGAGACTTTAGCGTACTTTCAAGTAATACCATCATCGTATTCGCCATTACATTTTCACTTCTCCATGTACACCAATCACATGCTCTCATTCGTTGCTGCTATCTCCCACCATATTCTGTCCTGCATCATTTGTAACTTTATGTACATCTGCGAAATATCCATGCCGTCTGGAAGTGGCAATAAATTGTCTCTGTTTATTTTGCCTTTCATTCAAAACCACCTGGGCCCTCACAGCTCAGAGCAGCCAAGGTCTTCCCTGGTTAATCCTCCTAGGGACTTCTGGGTATTGTTATCCGCCTACCTCCCAAGTAGGTGGGCCACTCGCCCGTACCTGTGTTCAGTGTTCTGGCTTGGTGTTTCTACAGGTATGAATTCTATGCAGATATTTCTTATGAATTTTTCATGAGCTACTCTAATTGTAACACCACACTATAGTTCCCTCAGGCATATGGATAGAAAAATGAAGATATTCAAAAGTACACTAATGTGTGCAGATAATAGTCCTGTAGGGGAATGTGCAAGGCCTAAAAAGACCAGTGCATACACTATATCAGGTGAGAACAAAACAGTACAGTATAAAGAAAACAAAAGTAATAGCAAACCTACTGCTTGTAAAAAAAAAAAAATGTTAAAAGGATTGTAATTTATGATAAACATTTAAAACAAGTATCACATTTCAGTTATTTAGGTTGTAATGTGACTTCTGACAGAGAGAAGTATATTCTTTAGCATTATTCTTGGCCGCCGTCGTCAGATTCTATCACTCTTATTTTGCACAATCTGACATCAATGTCATCCCAGGAAACAGTAATATAATGCTGGCTCCGCCTCCTGGCAATCTCATTTGTAGATATTTCATTCAGAGCCGTCTATACTTTAGATTATTCATTTCCTTAAGTCAATTCATGAAACAATTTGCTAACAGGGAGGAATTAAGCTCCTCCCACTGATTCTTATTGGCGGTGTAGCTCATCAATCTTCCCCTACATTTCAATAATACTTTCGCAAAATTCAGATCATGAAAACTATCACAAAAGTTGTAATTAACGGGAATGCATTAAAGCGAGTAAAAAAAAAAGGGCTCGGTGCTACATTTTACTACAGTTTATTGGCGTAAAACTATAATGATAATTATTTATATACTGGTTTTACTAATTCCTTCTGATAATATTGCACTCATAATGTTTTCTGTGGACAAACCAGGGGATAACTATGTTCCTGTAGGTAGAATTTTTAGTACTACGAAATTACAGAAACAAGAGATTATTTCGGAAAAGTGTCTCTTCAAGATAGATTGAATGAAACTGTCTTCCTTAACATCGTTCTATACAAACTGACGAGAAGTGAAACAGTGCGAGCGCCAGTGTGAGTGGTTAGTATTCTGGGTTTGTGAACGAGTGGCTCTTAGTTTAAATCCAAGTTTTTAATATTTTTTAAAAATTTATTTTTATTTCCTTTTTAAACTTTCTGAACCTACACTTTGCTTATACATATAATATATCCTTGAGTCTTTCCTAACTGCGTCAAGGAATAACATACTCATAACTGAAAGTATCCAACATTTCTTAACAAACTGCCGACGTAAATATGAACACTTTAGCGGCGACAACACTGAAAGAAAGCTACTCGAGTTTCTAGCCGTGCCGAAATCAATCGTCTGTCCCTTTTCAAACGGCACACATGTTTCCAAAATAATTATTTCACAGTAGAACGAACTTCACGTTTCAGAAACAAATAATTTATTGTTGGAATTATTTCTCTAATTCTGTAGGTTGACTATGAGTATGCATTATCTAAATACATGAGAGGAAATCACATAGAACTAAATATTAGTACCGTAACAAATTAAATGACCATTGTCACTCAAAAATTTACAACCAGTTTGTAGGACAAACATAAATTCTTTTATAACTGGTGTATGTAAAGAAAGTTCGTTGAGAATTAGGGTTAGAAGCAGAAAGTTCTTAAATTGCCGTTTTTTTCCCATTTTCTAAAATGTTGTTGTTAGTTTCTGTACACAATTGCTTTATGTGCTTTACAGCTTTAATATTTGATAAATAAAGAGGTTAAATACTCATTACTTAATAAGGCATGGAATTTCCTGTCATATTCTTTGTTTGGAATTACTTCAGTATAATAACATAAATAAATACCAGCATTTGGCGAAGAAGGATGTCATCACTCGCGTGATTGTTCTTACGTCTCAGGTGTAAAGTGGAATGCTCACGTTTCATCACCCATCATAATTGACTCTAAAATTGCCTAAGCCGCAAGAATTCAAACAAAAACAGTCTACCGGTAAAGTGAGATTTATAGTGTCAAAAGACCGCTTTTCCAGCTACGCCCGGTAATTCATAAACTGTCACAGAGTCTACAACTGCATGTTCCGAAATGGTAATGATATAGAAAAATAGACACTTGTTCAAACTTTAAAATGCAGAATACATTAAAGAAAATAATTTCATTCTTTATCTATAAATGCTTGGGAGACCTTACTTTTCGGATTGCCCTTGGAGAATTAGCATGGATTCTCACCGTATTTTAAATTACCAGCTGTAATTTGCAGCTTTAAGTTGGGTGATTGTAGTGAAAATCAATAAAATCTTATGCTCGTGATAAATTATTACATTTATTATTTACGCGTTGTAAAGGTATTCTTCTTGGCCGAAGGAAATAGGGAAGTTGAGACTGTTGCCATCTCATAGCTGGACGGTATCAAACGAACACACACATTGGTGAAATGAAAAATTATTTTTCTTCCAGTCTGATCTATCATATTTTTATTTAATTGATTATTTCTGTTATAATAGTTTGATACTTTATACAGATTATCAATATCTAATCATGAAATTTTTTATCTTTATATATCTTTATTTGGTTAGTTGATTGATGAGGCACTTACTCCTACAAGTCCACGTGACCGAGTGGTAACGCATCTTGTCGACAGGCTAGTGTGTTACCACCTAGCCACCCAAAAGCTGCAAATTACAGCTGGTAATTGAAAGTATAATGGGAATCCATGTTAATTTTACAAGGGTCTCCTAAGCGTTTATAGGTAAAGAATCAAATTATTTTCTTTAAGGTATTCACCGTTTTAAAGGTTGAACAAGTATCTAGTTTTATACATCATTACCATTTCGGAACACGCAGTTGTAGATGCTGTGACAGTTTATGAATGACCGGGCTTGGTCGGGAAAGCGGTGAAGCTTTGGCCTCTCATTCGGGAGGACATAGGTTCGAATCCTCATTTAGCAATGCAGATTTGTGTTTTCCAAGGTTTACCCAAATCACTCCATATGAATAATACTAGAATGATTCCTTTAAAAGGCAACTACTCCTATCCCGCCTCTAATGACCTCAATGTCGACAAAGCGTAAAATCATAAGCAAAAAAGCTGGCTATATTTATTGTGGTCACAACTGGCTTGAACTCAATTAACAATACCTCCTTCTGATCCATCCTATTTTTTTGTTTATGGCATTACGTTTCATCGAAGTCATTAGAGGAGGGAAAGGACTTGAGTAACAAAGGAATTTGGCCATGGCCTTTAAAAATAATCATCCCAGAATTTGCCTGGAGTGATTTGGGAAAACCATAGAAATACCCATATCTGGCTGGCCGATTGGGGATTCTAACCCGCCTCCTCCTGAATACGAGGCCAGAGCTTACCATTCACCCACCAACCTCGGTCTTCCAGTCTTTTACAACTATCAACCTCACTTTACCAGTAGACTGTGTTTGTTTGAATTCTTGCGACTTAGGCAATTTTGGAGGCGATTATCATGGGTGACGAAATGTGAGCGTTCCACTATACACCTGAGATGTAAGAACAATCACATGAGTGGCGACATTCTTCTTCACCAAATACTGGTATTTATTTATGTTATTATACTGAAGTAATTCCAAACATAGAATAAGGCAAGAAATTTCATGCCTTATTAAGTAATGAGTATTTTACCCCCGTATTTATCAAATCTCAAATGGCTAAATGGCTAAGATATGTAGATGATACTTTTGTGATATGGCCTCATGGGGAAGAAGATTTGAAAAAAGTTCTTCGATCACATCAATAGTATCCAACCAAAAATCAAGTTTACAATGGAGCGCGAAGAAAACGGCCAGTTGGCTTTCCTAGATATTTTATTGAAAAAGCACTCAGGAGGCAGGCTTATACACACGGTATTCAGAAAACCAACCCATACAGACAGACATGCTTTATCACATCATCACCCATCACAAAAACGAGCCTTGATTAAAACACTGTTCTGCAGGACACAAAGAATCACAGATAAGGAACATCTAATGAACGAAAAAGAACATCTTAAACGAGCTGTAAGACAACAAGTTTATGCTGGGGTTATGCATAAAGCCTTGTCTCAGCTGTGACTGTAGATAACTGTGGATATTTCAGTTCTAGCTTTGCAAAATGTACTTGGCCGCCACTTTATTTGTTTTATCCCAAACTAAGGAAAGGTGGTAAAAATAATGTTCACAAGTGTATTGCTGGTATACATAAGATATATTATTGAAAAGTTTGCAAAGACAGAAACTGAAGTGGCATCAGACAATTTCTCTGAAGATATGATTGCAAGTTCGACTAACTGATTCGAGCCAGATGACACCCCATAGCTCAAAGCACAATTTACTATTTTATGAAAGCAAATAAAAGTTCAACACATGCTTCCAATATTCAACTTGTTAGCAAACAACCGACACTTATGTGATCCTGATGCCCCACATGGCGTAAAAATACTACTTCACTGCTACCTTGCAATAAAACTTTATATATGAATCTACATTGTTCCAAAATAAAACTGTTGCACAGTAGTGCTTGATATTAAACTTTCTGGCCGACTGACTACATGGTGTCACATTCACTGTTTCTGGAAGACTGCCCGACTGCATCTGTGCGAGTGAGTACAAGGAACATTCTGGGTGGATATTTAAGCTCACTGGCCGTGGGAATCTAATAAAAACTTCTGCGTCATACGAGAATATGCTGGAAATCTGATCAGATATCAAATCCCACGCTTGAGAGCTAGTATCAAATATTTTGACCTTGAACGTTAAAAATGTTTCTATCGCTCTGAAATTTTGAGAGTCTCGAGATGATATAAAAATTGTCAAATTTAATCCTTATAAAAAATCCTGTAACTTTAATAGTTTTGCCGTAAAAATCATTTTGATGTGATTACAAAGACTTGTTAATAACTTTCACAATTTTACAGCTACTAAACTGAAATAATTTTATTTTATGCCTAAAGAGCTACTCTTTCATTTGATATCAAGCCAAGCATGTTTACTATCACCAAAAAGGTCAGATAAAATTCGTAAGCCAAAAACAGAATCTAACTAATTAATATTTCAGAAGTTATTGAAGCTATCGATTTGAAAGTAGCTTTAATCAAATCTACATATTCGAAAATGATTACTGTGTGAACTTGAAGAGTCTTAACTTTTTTCTATGATTTATTACGAATTTTCAAAATATTACTCAAGGCTGATGGAACAGAAAATATTATCTTAACAACTGTGAAAATCTGCTTTCTTGCTTGAATTAACATAGTAACTGGCTTTAAAAATGATATGCAATTCTATTAAATTTAACTCGTGGCTCTGAGAACAAATTTTGTTACGCAGTTACAAAATTTATAAGATACCTGACAGAGCACTCAGACAAAATGGCTATGGATCTAATATGATAATAAAAGCAATGACAACTAAGCAGAAGAAAAACTGTCTTGACGAAGACCAGAAACAAAAAGCCGTGCTGCTATACATTATAGGTGTCTGAAAAAATTGGGAGAATTTTAACGAAGTATAATATTCTACCCATATTTAGAAGTGGAAACAAAGTGAAAGGAAAACTGTGAATGGTCAAACATCGATGGTCTCCCTTACAAAGCAGTGGAATTTATAAAGTATCCTGTAATTGTGGATAGGTATATAGGTGAAACCGAAAGAGTCGTAGTCTTGAGGATACGTGAACATAAGTCACACCCATCTGAGGAATCCCACAAAATCAGCTATTACTGAACACCACATGGAAGAAGAACGTGAAATACTGTGGAAAAATACCGAAGGTTTTCTACACAGAAAAGTAAGAGAGGCTATTGAAATATTCGAACAGCCAAACAACCTCAACAAGGATGGTGGTTACAGTCTTAGCCAGGTTTGGAAATGTGTGTTAGATAAATAATTAACTCTGGACCCACAGATATTAAATAGTAAAGAGCATATCTCTGGATAATCGATATTGTCAAACAATCGACAGTACAAATACGTAAACAACCAGCCACGCCAGTCTCCAGCAAATCCCAGTGTAGCAGATTCAGTAGATGGCCCCTTGAAGACCTAAGCCCTGGTCGCAATATCAGGAAGAAGGAGTATTTACACAAGTGTGGACAATTTAAAAAAATATATGTATGTTCTGTTATCAGTATTATTAAGCTAATGGAATCTGTATACATTATTTTTGTGTTCAAGAAAATTTAGGTCTGGTAGTTGTTAGCTCACAATCTTCAAATGTGTAATTAATTTAGTTTGGTGGCTACAACAAGGCAGTGGACACAGTCAGCATTGAAATTTCACCAAATCTGAGATAAGAACTCCCCCCCCCCTTATTCTTAATTTCACATTGTTGTAAACAGCTTTTTGTATTTTTCCTGGCAAGAGAAGAAGTTACTTGTAAATATTATGAACATTGTTAAGAATGTATCAGATAATTTAGTAGAGAGGTGTATCCAGTGGTGGTCTTAACCATTGCGAGGCTCCGGGCAGCAAATTTTCGCGAGGCCCTTTTCCTTTATGTAAAATATGTGAACGGAAAGTAGATATTTATTATTATTGATGAGAAATGCAAAAGTTGCAAAGAAATAAATTTTGGATTTTAAAATATTACATTAGGAGCTTTATAAAAGTTAACAAAACATAAATATGACAAATACTAATGATGATAAACTAAGGCATATAAATACCTTGAAAGATATAGTTACACAGGGATTTAAAATTAATGTTTTGCAGCTTTTCCTAGACTAAAATCTTTAATTTAAACACAGTGTTTCTTTGATAGCTCGTTTCATTTTGAACTAACCAACTTAAATTTACTACCGGCATCACAATTACGCGAACTCATTTCATAAATCTTGTTTTGCACACAAAACTAAATTCACAAATTATTTACAAGTAGTTTTTCACAGATTTTAACAACTAACTCTTTACTATAAGTACTGTTAATAATGTAAGATTCACTAAAACTTAATATTATTTAATGTTAATTTACTTACTGAAAGATATATGCCCCACTAACGATTTTGAAATGCAATACAGGTCGGGCCACACTATACTAATACCGGTCCGCACATTCACTGCAACAACTCTTCTCTTGCTCACTCGATTGAAGTTAATTGAAACGACACTTGGCTGACACTTCACCGTCATTAGTTTTGTTTACTTTTTGATGGCGTGGCCTGGTGCCGGACTGGTGGATGTGGAGAAGCATGTGGAGGCAGTTCGGAAATTTTCGGTCATTTTTGGTCAGATGTTGTTTTTGTGTTATCGATTACCTCAGAAAGATGTCTTTTCTTCAACCTCACTTCCATGTTCATCAGATGATTGCAAAATATGGATAGCGTCATTCTAAAGCATTGTCAACACATAACCCTATAAAATTTCCCAAACAATGTGAGACCCCTTAAAAATGGGCTTTTTATTTTTTCTAAAAAAAGTAATACAGACACAAAGAGTAATATGTTATTTGATGGATGGGCTCGTTTCTTGTCGCAATTTGAGTCGATTTAATGAGTAATTTTGCTCATTTTCAATCTCAGTTCACCATGTTGCGTGTTACACTCTCGAAATACCCAGTCTGCTGCCAAAACGTAAATCTTGTCACAAACCCCATACGTTCAATTCGCGAACCCCTGGGGGTTTGCGTATCCCACTTCTAAACCCTCTTCTAAATCATTTGTAAAATTTCATTTCATTTCATTATCCATCAGACACTGTGACAAAGGTAGCACCCTATTTTTTTATGTTTTAGGATAGCAGAAACAAAGTACATTGTATAGAAAAAGAGTACATTTATTTTATTATGTTTGAAAACATATTTTTCATTACTTATAAATCTGGCCTAATGTTTTAGATGGCTATGGCGTACGATTGGGGTACGGAAGATCCCTGGTTAAAATCCCGGTCTCGGTTGCAACTTTTACGTGCCTTAAAATTGAATTTCACCTCTGGCAAAGCATTAATTTGTTAATGCGAAATGCTAGGACACTTTGTGGTTGGAATTCCATGTTAAGCAGTAGGTGTCCTTTTCCTCTAAGGATTACCAGAGAGAGGTGCACAATGCAGCTGGTAAGAAATTCTGTGACTAGGTCTTTGAGACTACATGAAATTTTGTGTAGCATCTTTATGGTATGAATTTAAATTAAAATAAAAAATGATCTCATTCTTTGTTAATAAAATATATTGAATGAATCAGAAGTAACCACAAACGAAAGACCCCGCAGGGGCTGGTACGCAAGTGCCAGGTACGGGTTTGGAGAACCCGCGGTGCCCAAGCTGGAATCTTGTGAGCGCTGCAAGTTTCCCATACCGTAAACTCCTACCTTGCTTCAACGAACACCGGACGGTGTGATGGTGGAATGTTGTGTGCAAAGAAGAACGGGGATCTTGGCTTAATCGCCCGGATCGCGAGGACGGTACAAACATCTATAAAAAAAAAAAACCTCAACCTCAAGGTGAGTAACGTGCCAAGGAGGTGGATGGGTGGTGAGGCAAACCACCCACTAGCGTACAACCTCAGGGGCACCTGCCACACCCCTGTTGTATTCGGCTTGGTGGCGTGATACAGGGGCTCTACCTCACTCGACTTTTAGGTCCTCTGGACTCATGGGATCAAAATTTCAGATATCCCTAATTCATCTCTTTTTATCACCCTCTGTTGGCCTGGGCATGCCGCAGAGGAAATTTCGCTCCAACGCCCCAAAAAAAAAGGTAGTGGTAAGTGGGCGAGTGTTGAAAGCCCTCCTCCTGAAAATGGATTGAATAACAGGAAGGATTATGTTGTAGATAATGCCTTAATTATAATGTCTAGAAAGGAGAGATCTTTCGAGAAGGTGTCCCCCTTTTTCATAGAGAAAGAGTTAGAGGGTCTTGCCGAGACCCTTAAATCAGTCAAGAAGCTGAGGAACGGGTCTCTGCTTTTGGAAACATACACCCACAAGCAGGCTGTGCTCCTCCTCAAGTCTGAGAAGCTTGGGGAGTTCGCAGTAAAGTGCGAATTCCATAAAACTCTGAATTCGAGTAAAGGCATGGTCACCTGCCGCGACCTAATCGATATTACTACCGAGGAACTCCTTAAGGAGTGGTCAACAGAACATGTGGTCAAGGTTCATCAGATCACATGATGGGTTAACGGTAGTCTTGAGAAGACAGCCACCTTTGTCCTGACGTTCGACACTCCTGACGTTGCCCAAAGCCATCAAAGCTTGCTATTTAAACTTGAATATTCGTCCGTATATCCCGGAACCAATGCGCTGTTTTAAGTGCCAGCGTTTCGGGCATACGACAGCGACTTGTAAGGGCAACCCCACCTGTGGGAAATGTGGAAAGGCCGCACACAAGCCAGGCAGTGGTTGTACTCTCCCACAGGTGTGTGTCAACTGCTCTGGGTCTCATCCAGCCTGGAGCAGGAAGTGTCGAGTTTACCTTGATGAAAAGACGGTACAGGAGTTGAAAACCAAGGAACGACTACCTTATGGCGAAGCGAAGAAGAGGTTTAAGACGCTTGCGCCACCCGTCTTTGCTACTAGCTTCGCCAAAATCTTGTAAACTCCCATCAGGAGGGAAAGTGTTGCTATACAGACATCCTTTGCAGACATGGGCACAAGTACAACGTGCTCATGTCAATGCAAATGTGGCGTTATGTCCACTAAGGTCATAACACTGAAGATATGTTGGTAGCAACATATCTACAACCTCGACCACAATGACAGCAGATATACCGGTTCCACCAGCAGAAGCACAGCCATCCGTTGCAGAACCTACAGCTGTAGAACCAAGTGCAACAGCAGCAACCGCAGTAATACCTGTGGCAGAACAAATTGCAGCAACATCCGCCGATAGCAGTGGATGGCAAACTGTGCAAAAAGTTCGGGGTCTGAAATTCATACATACGGATCCCAGTATGTTTGTTAAGTCCCTTCCTCTTCTCCCCCCAGAGCACAAACTGTCAGGGAAAAAAGGAGCAAAGGCCTCGGCAGAAGAAAGATCTGCCAGGCACCAAGGCCTTACAAAATTCAGATTCGTCTTCATCCATTCCTCAGCAGTCACAATCGGAGGACATACCCAAACCGCTGCGGGTGAAATTAAATAGATAGATGGCTTTCAGGCTCACGAAGAGGAAGTCCAACTCGTAGCACGGTCTAATCCGTTGTGTCTCTGTTTACAGGAGATGCACTTTAGACCATTACACCAGCCTGTGCTACGAGGATATGACATATACCGAAAGGACAATACTGAGGATGATCGAGAGAAGGGGGGAGTGGCTGTGTTTGTCCAAAACAGAGTCCACTCCGAACCCGTTGCTCTCACCTCTACCCTACAAGCAGTGGCAGTCAGGATATACGGTCCTATTAAACTGACCGTATGCTCCATTTATCTACCACTGAATGCGCCCGTTGAGTATGACAAACTTACCGACATATTTCGGCAGCTTACTCGGCTATTCCTCCTCCAAGGAGACTTCAACTCACACATTGCATTGTGGGGCTCGAACACTGACTGCCCCAGAGGTCGAGTGGTTGGTAGATTAATAGAGCAAGAGGACGTTTGTGTCCTGAATACAGGACAATTGACCCACTTCACCACTGCTTCCGGTTCGTCCTCTGCCATTGATCCTTTTGTTGTGCTCTCCTTCAATTGCGGACTCCATGCAGTGGGAAGTGGATCGCGACCTCCATGGAAGCAATCACTTCCCTATATGGATGCACATAGGCGTTGAGGGTAGAGGAGGAAGCACCCAACGCAAATGGAACGTTAGCAAAGCAGATTGGCAGCTCTTCTGCCGTTCTATTTTGCTACAAGTCTGTGAGAGTATACAGGAGAAGGTTTGTCACTTCACAGAAGTGATTCACTGAGCTGCTGATGTTTCCATGCCATAAAGCTCCAGAATGCTGTGAAGGATGCCTGTCCCCTGGTGGAACGACAAATGTCGTTCCGCTATTCAGGGTCGCAGACGGGCGTTGCGTCATTTCAGGTTGTATCCAACAGCTGACAACCTGGCAGCATTCCGTATTGCCAGAGCTAAGGCGGGTCGGGTTATTAAGGAGAGCAAGAAAAGGTCATGGCAGAATTTGTGAGTACTATTAATCGTTCCACACCTTCATTGAAAGTATGGGAGTCTAACTGCCGTATATCTGGAAGGTACTCCCGCCCACCAGTATCTGGATTACTGGATCACGGATGTGTAATTACCGACGAACGAAGCATAGCGCAGCTGATGGCAGAGAACTTCGCAGCTATCACTTCATCCGCCAATATTGACCCTCGGTTCCAGCGACGAAAGGTTGCTGCCGAGAGGCGTGTGCTGTGCTTCGTTTCGTCGAATACAGAGGCCTAAAACTGCCAGTTTACATCTTGGGAACCGGAGTCAGTGTTACACAGTGCCAACGACACTGCTCCAGGGCCTGATATGATCCAGTACCAGATGCTGAGGCAACTTAGTAAAGATGTTAAGGAATACCTTTTAGATATTTTTAATCAAATTTGGACCGGAGGACACTTCCCTGACTCATGGAAAGAAGCAACATTTTAAAGACTGGTAAGGACAAGTTGTTGCCAGGTAGTTATCATAGTATTGCCTTGACGAGCTGTGTGGGGAAGACACTGGAGAGGATGGTAAACTGCCACCTCATCTGGTGTCTTGAATCCCAAAACTTTCTGAGTCGCTTTCAGTGTGGATTTAGGAAGTTCTGTTCCACATTGGACAACCTGATCCTGCTGGAGACGGTAATACAGGATGCGTTTATCCGCAACCAACATCTAGTGGGGATATTTTTCGATATTTAGAAGGCCTATGATACTACCTGGTGGCATGTTATTTTAAAACAATTACACGACTGGGATTTTAGGGGAAACCTACCCAGTTTTTTAAAATCATTTTTATCTGACAGTTGCTTCCGGTACTGAGTCAGTAGTGAAGTGTCTGATATTTTTATTCAGGGAAATGGCGTTCCTCATGGGTCAGTTTTAAGCGTGACCCTTTTTGCCATTGCTATTAATAGCATTGCAGCCATAATAAGGAGTTCCGTACAGTACTCCTTATATGTGGACGACTTTTTAATTTTGCCTGAGAAGTGCTGAGCGGCAGCTGCAACTCACGCTGAACAGGCTGGACGAATGGTCAGTGCACACCGGTTTTCGTTTCTCTGCCGAGAAAACCTGGTGTGTACTTTTTACTCGTAGCAGAAGTCTTTTACCAGAACCCCACCTTACCCTGAGGAACACCATGCCAAGGGTGCCTACCACACCAGCCCGATTCCCAGCATCTGTGCTGAGCCTGGTGAGCCACCGCTTTAAATCCGCCGGCATCTCCTCATGGTGCGACACTACCTGCACATTGCCAAAACACCTGGCAGTCCCATGTACGACGTAGCTCTTCACCCTAACTTTGAACGGCTTTATACCAACCGCTAAAGGGCTATAATCCATTCAGCTACTGTACAAAGGCTATATTAGAGGAATATGGGTTTCAGATGCCCTCTTTTTATCACCAGGGTTGGAGTAAATCTCCTCCCTGGCTTTTAAAGAGGCCCAGAACAATTTTAGGTCTGTCTCGGTATAACAAGCTGTTTACTGCTGACAGTAATTTTTATTAATGTGTTTAGAGACATTTTAAATGAGTATCACATATTTACCCCGGTATATATGGATCGGTCTAAACAGGCTAACAGAGTCAGTTGCTCTGTAGTTTTCCCCCGAGCGACTTACACATACAAGATGGATGGTTGGTGCAGCATTTACACCGCCGAGTGTTATGCTATCCTTAAGTCGTTCCAGCATATGAAAGTAATGCGTGATAAGAGATTCATTATATGCTATGATTCCCTCAGCTGTGTTCAGGAATTAGAAAACATGTACCCAGCAAACCATCTAGTCCAGGATATCCAGGACACCCTCCTTTCTTGTGGATAGGTTTTATTCTGCTGGGTACCGGGCCATATAGGAATCGGGGAACGAGGAAGCTGATGCAGCTGCAAAGTTAGCCTACAACAAGGTGAGAATTGACTTTTGCTCTGGACCCGAAGTCTGACTTTGCCTCGGAAGGGAAAAGATTTGTTTTTGACATCTGGCAGAGGCAGTGGCTGGAGGTTGAGCATAATAAGCTCCGGCTGGTCAAACCGACCGTTCAGCCGTGGAGCAGCTCCTTCCAGCAGGCGAGGAGGTATGAGGTTCTCCTTACTCGCCTCCATATAGGTCACTGTCCTCTGACTCATGGTTTCCTTCTCCGCCGAGAGGACCCTCTGGAATGTGATGCTTGTGGCGTACCAATGACGGTACGCCACATTTTAACCGAATGATCTTTCCCTTATTTTAAACGATGAGAGTGACAACGTGGGTAAGGTTTTAAAGTTTTGTAGCTTGGCCGGTCTTGTCCCAAAACTTTGGGCAGATCGACCTAGGTTTTAGATTGGATTGGTGGCCTTTTACAACCGCCAATCCAAGTACTGTTTTTAGTTGTGACCTTGTTTATATGGCTGGGCCCTTTTACAGCCAGCCCATTAGCTGGATGTTTTAAACTGGTTGGACCTTTTACAGCCAACCAGTTAATGTATGTATTTTTTTATATTTTATGGCCCATTTACAGCCATAGTCTCAGTTTTTTATTTTACGTTGCCGTCTGTGTGGCTGATCTCTTTACAGTCGGTATTTTAGTCAGTATGTTAGTATTTTACAGTCGGCCACGCAGATGGCAATTTTGCCATTTTGTCACACCAGGTATTAGTTAGGGCGCTAATAACCTCGATGTTGACGCATACTAAAGCCTGAAAAACAACAACAACAACACAAACGGAAGAAACACGTCAAGTGAAAAGTGATTGACGTTTGATATTTCATTGTGATTGCGTTCTGAAACACTAGAATCTTTCAATTCAGTATAGTGTGTGAAAGACTTTCAGTGATGGTTTGTGAAGACTGTGTTTTAATACCAGTGAGGTGATAACGTAAGGTCAGGTAAAAGTATTTTAATGTAGTTTATTACTTTCGTAGATTATAAAATATGCTTACACAACTCACTTTCATGGAAATTTTTGAACATTGATTCTGAGAAACAACAATGTGAAAACGTTAGGGTAGACTGAGTAGGAACATTTCCGTCACACGGATGATCGGCCAAGTGTGAACACGAGAGGGGCGACCTGTCACTTGACCAACTGTCGTATCAGTGAAGGTAAGGACCAGTGTCAGTCAAGTGTGGCTAGAACTAATAGCTGCTAGCAAACTAAACGTAGGATGATAAGAGTTGACTGACAAAATAAAACACGGGAATTCCCTGAGCGTAAATCGTAAACATGATGAAAGTATCAAAACCGAGTATTCAAGTGAGTTTTCTGATGTGTGAGGCTCAAAATTCAAATAGTAATTAATTTTTCAGTCATGTTTTACAGTAAAATTATTTAAAAAAAAAAAAACATTTTTACTGATAAATTGATTAATTTTGATATCTTTACATCTTACTTTTATATGAATGTGACGTTGAATAAATCTAAATGAGGAATTTTATTTAGGCTCTTATTACTATTAACATACACTTTTCTATGAATTAACCAACTGTTTTATTGTTGTAACTTACAGCCAAGGATAAATAAAAAGATTTAAATATGAATATTTTTCTAGTTGGGCTATTACACGAGGCCCTGGGCTATTGCCCTGCTCGCCACCCCCTAAGGCTACTTCTGGGTGTATCATATTCTGAAGTAAGAGTAATATTTAGTAATTAACTTTTCCAATATTTGTAACATTTTAAGCATGTATTCTATACTTCACTGCAATGATTATTAAGAAATTTTAGTCATTTCCTGAATTGTGGGTATTTGTGGTATAGCAATGATCTCCTGAAAACATGCTTGCATTATGTCGCATCAGTGTTTAGGAGTGTCTGAGCTCATTGTTCCTCCACAGTTTGTGATTCCATATGTTTTGGTTGTTTAATAAGTGCACTCAATCTGTGCTACTGCTTTTTGCTTAGAAGCAAAACATGTGTTCTTGTGATTTAAGTCAAATGCCAAGAGCTTTTATTCATATATGTGTAATACGCTGCCCGCAGTGTCATTTAATATTGGCTCATAAACATTGTTTGGTAGGCTTTATTTTCTTCTTCTGATTCCACTATTGAATATCTAAGACTACATTTCTAATCTCTGGAATGTGCAGCTAAGAACAAATGAGAACATGTCTGATTTGTTGTCTTGTACCTAGCAGCAGACGTCTGTTCTGTATATTTAAGGACTGACAGAAGTAATTGTACTGAAAAGTGAAATATTCCTAATGCAGCTTTATACATCATGATGTAATAGTATACCACCATAAATTGAACAGTAATAAAATATATTTTGGTAATGGGTTTTGTACAGTTTTAGTCTTGGATGCTTTGTGTTCAGAACTGTGGTCAAGGACTTCATAAATGTTGAATATGTAATTGCTCTCACATGTAATGATGTATTAATTTATTTATTTCTTTGTCTCATTTGCTTTTTTTAGTTGTTATTATTTTGTTTATTTACAGGCTAAGCAATTGATTTTATGCTCTGAAAATTTTAACCTTTGAGTTATTTAGCCATATTGTTTTGTTGTGACAAGGTACACTATTTTATTATTGAAAAATGTTTTTGAATTAGTTCATTCTATGTATAGGTCTCTGAACAGTGGGCCTCCCTTTCTCATAACAGCAGCTCCCACCTACACAACTCCTGATGGCATTCATCTCCTTATTGATTAAATTCCAGAGATGCTTGAGAGCAATCTTCGAGAGCTGTGTCTCAATATATAGAGATCAGTGTGAGGCAGCACCTTCTGAGGTGACGTTTAGTTCTAAGAATGCAAAGACAGTTGGACAAGCTTTATTTTTGAAAGTGCAAGTAGTTAATAATGAAAACCAAGGAAAGAGTCAAGTATATTTTTTTATGCTGATGTCTTTTTAATTAATTCCTTTGTTTAGTTTGATTCTCAGTGATTTAAATTAAACTGAATAGCAGTTTGTCTTGCAATTTAAAATTTTATTTTAATTCAAAACTCTTGAACAAAATTATGTTTCAGTATATGCACTGCTATTTGCAGTGGTTGGTCTTATCTGGTTCATTTCTCTCTTGGTACTTTTCAGCAATAGTTGTAGAGAAGTTTAAATTATTTATTTACTTGCTTTCAGATTTTATGTCTATACTGACGTACAGCAATGGATGCAGCTCTTACTGGAAATGACATAACACTGGAAAATGAAGCTCCTGTATCTTTGGAAAATTTATATCCTGCATTGTTTCAATGTTTTGCCATTATTTTGTGTGGGTATGTTTGATAATATTAAGTTTATTAATGTGATGATGAATAAAATTTCTTAAAATTTTGTAAGTTGTAAAGTGTCATTATTCCTGCAGGTACTTTGCAGGATGGCAGAATATCATCTCTCAGGCAGAAGCAAAAGGACTAAACACATTTGTTGGAGTTTTCTCTTTGCCTGCTCTTATATTTATGTCATTAGCTCAACTTGATTTGCATTCAGTAAACTGGACATTTCTGCTTTCAATACTAGTGGCAAAGACCATTGTATTTGTTTTAGTAATTGTCATTACACTTCTTATTAGTCGACCCATTAATCCAGCCAGAGCAGGACTCTTTGCAATATTTTGCACACAGAGCAATGATTTTGCGATTGGTTATCCAATAGGTAAGTTGCTCACACGTTCATTTCAGTAATTCATTTCATGTGCTTCAATTACATCATGCTATAACTCAGCTATTCTGGTATTTGATTTTTTACGCTGTGATTTTATATGTGAAAACTTAATCCTACATTTTACAATTGAAGTGGGTTTCCTGTGTACTTTGCAATACTAGTAAATTGGTGACTATATGTCCTTAGTTTGTCCATATATTGTACACTTATTTCCTAGCATTTTTTTATTATTATTGGTTCAGATTGGCATTTATATTCCTGTAGATTTTTTAGTAGTCAAAATAAGGATTAGAATACTGTAACACTCTGGCCTCATATTCAGGAGAACGCCAGTTTGAATCCCCATCCAAGCATCCAGATTTGTGTTTTCCATGGTTTCCCCAAATCATTCCAGGTAAATGCCAGCATTCTTCCTCCAAAAGGCCATGACCTTGATGAGGTGTAAAGCCATAACTAAAAAAAAAAAAAAAAAAAAAAAAAAAAAAAAAAAAATACTGTGGCAAAATTGTACTTCAGAAATTGAATTTCACTTGTTTTGACTAATTAGTATGCACTAGAAATTAACTTTGAAACCAGTTGAGATTATATATTTCACTGTGCATTTGAAAATGGTTGTGTTACATATAAATACTTTTTTTTTTTTGGTTTACTTTATTCATTATAATACATTCATTTTATTATTTTCTCGTTTCCAGTGGCAGCTCTTTATGAGAAAGTTCATCCTGAATTTACTAGTTACCTGTATTTAATGGCACCTATATCATTAGCAATTTTGAATCCTGTTGGTTTTGTCTTAATGGAAATTGGCCAGCATAGTAGCACAAATCATTCATCAGAGCTTGTTGCACAGCGTAATAAGTTTCGTTTGGTGCTAACTGTAATGAGAAGTATTATATGCAACCCAGTTGTGTTTATGACTCTCCTTGGAATTGTTGGCAACCTGATTTTTGATCATCAACTCCCTTTTCTGGTATCTGGGTTGCTGAAGGTATAGTAAACTTAATTTTTTTTTATCAGTATACAGTTGTTTGTAGCAAAGTGGCTAAAGAAATAAAAAAATATAAGTGGTGTGTAATTTTTGAAAAATCATTAGTAGCAAGGTAAAAATTGTTCAGTACACTAATTACTTAATGATGTAGATTTAACATTCACAACAAATACCACATAACATTCTTTGCGAACCTGTTATTTACAGCAATCAGAATTTGCTCAGAGATATGGAACGTTAACAGCCTTGATTGGATATACATGTTTTAAAGATGTGCTTTGCTTCCTTGCTTTTTGAATATGGTCAAAACTAGTCGTGGCTTCTTGCAAGTTCCATAATATTCTAACCTTTCTAGTAGAAATGTGTAATCAACAGTATCAAATTCTTTGTCTCGATTGCAGCAGATATAAAAAATATATACGTTTTCCTGTAGTGCTTACGACTCCCATTTTTGCATTTGTAGGTGAAATGTTTTTGGTGAAATACATTTGGTTGAAACTAACTAAGCCTTAATGAGTGGGCAAGGTGTGCAATTGTTCACAGGAATTTGGAATATGTTATTACTGAGAGACCAGTGATAAATGTTTCCCATGTGAGCATCAAGTATGAAGACAAAATGATATTTTCCTATGGTTTTAATTTGTTTATCTTTAAAATATCTAGATATTCGTGTACAGGATGTGTAATTTTATAATATGGTGAAATTATCACAAGTTTGTCGTCAGTGGTCGTATTAGTTGCTTTTAATCACCAGTAAATATTTTCTGTGTGACAATGGGACAGACGTTTGCAAAAAGTTTTTTTGTTGTATCCCTTTAGGCCATTTTTTTCCAGCCTCTTGTCTTTAACTGCTTGGCACCATGTCATTTTTAGCACAAATATTTAATCACAGCACAAATTTCTTCTCCATTTCAGATTAAGTGTTCACCAGATTTTGGCACCTGTAATAAAATAAATGTTTCTTCCAACATATTGAAATTCTGAGCAATACTTTACACAGAACTAGAATTACGTGCAATTTTGGCGAGCTTGTACAATTTTGATGTCCTGATCAGATAAGGAAATTATGGGTGCTCTATAATAGTGAAACATATGATTTACATTGTAAATGTTAATAACTAAAATTCATGAAGACTCACTGATCAGATTTATAAATATGAGGGCAAAGGAGAATTCAGAAGAGAATTATCTGGTGTGGAGTAGTAGATGGCTCTGACCTACACAGACGGAAAAAAAAATCCCAACACCAAGAAAAAATTATTGTAGAGTAATGAAATTTGGACAATGCATTTGTCAAGTTAACATGTTTAATTGATTAAATTTTCAAGATCACAGGTTAATTTAAGCTCAAGAAAATGCATTTCAAATGTGAAATACTGTTAAATTAATAGCCGGTGTAACCTCCAGAATTTTGAATGCAAGCCTGCAAACGTGAATGCATTGTGTCATACAGGTTTCGAATGTCACTTTGTGGTATGGAGTTCCATGCTTGTTGTACTTGTGCTGTCAATACTGGGACGGTCAGTGCTGGCTGTGGATGATGCTGGAGTTGTCGTCCAATGATATCCCATACGTGTTCAATTGGAGACAGATCTGGTGATCTCGCAGGCCAAGGTAACATGTCGACACTCTGTAGAGCACGTTGCGAGACAACAGCGGTATGAGGGCGAGCGTTATCCTGTTGAAAAACTCCCCCTTGAATGCTGTTCATGAATGGCAGCACTACAGGTTGAATTACCAGACTGACGTACAAATTTGCAGTCAGTGTGTTTGGTATAACCACAAGAGTGCTCCTGCTGTCATAGGAAATTGCTCCCCAGACCATGACTCCAGGTGTAGGTCCAGTGTGTCTAGGCCGCAGACAGTTTGGTTGCAGGCGTTCCCCTGGCCTCCTTCTGACCAACACTCGGCCATCACTGGCACCAAGGCAGAACCTGCTTTCATCAGAAAACACAACAGATCTCCACTCCGTCCTCCAATGAGCTCTGGCTTGACACCACTGGAGTCGCAAACGGCGATGGCTTGTAGTCAGTGGAATGCACGCTACAGGGCGCCTGGCTCGGAGCTGTCCTTGAAGTAACCGATTTCTAACAGTTCGTTGTGTCACTGTGGTACCAACTGCAGCTCGAATTTCTGCCGCAGACGCAGTACGATGCGCCACAGCTGTACGCCGAATACGGCGGTCTTCCCTCTCAGTAGTGCCACGTGGCCTCCCGGAACCCGGTCTTCTTGAGGCAGTACCATCCCTTGACCACTGCACCCAACAATCATGCACAGTGGATACATTCCGGCCAAGTCTTTCTGCAATATCGCGAAAAGAAAATCCACCTTCTCGTAGCCCTATTACACGACCTCGTTCAAACTCGGTGAGCTGTTGATAATGGCTTCTTCGTCTTCTTAAAGGCATTCTTGGCTAACATCAACTCACTATGTCAAATCTCAGCGGTAAATAACGTTCACAAACTTTACAGCGCGTATTTAAAGCAAACCTGATTTGCAAGCTCTGAGTAGCGCTACTAGCGCCACACTTATGCGCGAAGCGCGAAATTTGAATCGATGTCATCTTTCAGATGTATAAACACGCCTACCAAATTTCGTTTATCTAACACAAGTCTTTCTTGGTGTTGGGATTTTTTTTTTCCGTCTGTGTATATAGTTCTCACTCAGTCTTTCCTTCTAAATTGAATGTGGTGGGTGAGCGGTAACTCTCTGGCATTGCATTTATGAGTAGGTGGGTTCAAATCTCTGTCCGGCCATCCATATTTCAGGTTTCCATGGTCTCCTGAAATCAGTTCAACCAAATGCTTGGATGGTTCCTTCAAAAGGCCTTGGATAAATTCTTCCAGTTCATTGCCCCAATTCCTTTCCCAGCTGTAATGATATCAACTGTATAAAGAAAAAAAAAATCCCCTTCCAAGCAAACAGTCACTATTATGTACATTAATTTTGATTGAATACAAAGTTTCATAGAACAATAATTTTGGAAAATTAAGTATTCTATAACTTTCATTCTGTGACATTTTTAATATAAATTTCATCTCTGGAATATGGCGCCGAGTAAATACACGTGTGGCGTTTGCGCGCAAATAATAAAAGAAAATGTATCCAGTATTTTGTGCTCCGAGTGTGATAGTTGGATACACCAGAAATGTTCTGGTATTGACAGTAAAGATTTTAAAAAGACAGCGGCTGAAATAATGAATAATGGCTTTAAATGGATCTGTGATGTGTGCAAAAGTGAGGTTAGTGTTGTGGTCTCCGGTGACATTCTGGACGAAAACGATGATCCGGTCGTGTCCAAATTGGAGTGTATTTTTAATAAATATTTTACTCCTTTCAAAAACAGTGTTGAAAATACGTTGAAGAACATTAAAAGTGAACTGGAGAATATCTCTAAACAGAATCTGAGCACGTCAAAACAATGTGCATCGCTAGAGAAAAGAATCAGTGCCGTGGAAAACAAGTTAAAGACATTCGATTGTGGTACTTCCAGTGGTGATAACATTATTTCTGAAACTGCTGAAAGAAAAAGACGTGAAAAAATGTTATTGCTTTCAATGTTCCCGAGTCTAAGAAGCTGGTTGGCAAAGAGCGACTCAACGATGATCGTGCAGCTGTTTCTAATCTGCTGCCGACTAACCTCACTATTGACGTAACGAAGATGAAATTGCGCAGGATAGGTCGCCAAGCAGATGGTAAAACTCGCCCGCTGCTACTGGAAACACGTCGGTCGCATATGCAAGAGAAATACTGAAAACAAAACTAGTCGGCAACAAGGATAAAATACATTTCAAACCGTATCTTACTCGTGCGCAGCAAGCTCATCTGAAGAATTTACGTGCCGGATTGGAGACTCTCAATGCTAACAGTGAAACCAAGACAATAAAGTATATTAATGGTATTCCCAAGATTGTAAATGTGACCACTTTTCGTGCCCCCAAGGAGAATTAAAAATCTGAATCAGGATCTTCTAGTTTACTACCAGAACACCAGAGGACTAAGAACGAAACTTAATAATTTTCTTACTACATCAGCCAGTAGTCAGTATGATGTATTATGTATCACCGAGTCGTGGCTTCACTCGTCGATCATGGATGGTGAAGTAGTTGATAATAGTTATTCTATATTCAGGAAAGATAGAGATTCTAAGACTAGCGCTCATCAGCGAGGTGGGGGAGTTTTTATTGCCGCAAAGCATACTTACAATACTCATCTTGAAACTATATTCTACATCAGAAATAAGTACCCAAACTGTCGACTAATGATATTTGGTGATTATAATTTGCACAGTAGCTTACAACAAGTAGAATGTGAAACATTGTTGAATGAAAATTTTCTTCTCTTTGGATGCCTTCAACTAAACAACATTCTCAATGATAGTGATCGGTTGCTGGACTTGTGCTTTAGTGACCTTGATCTCTTGATTGACAAGGCATCCGCAGTTGTTGAACAGGAAAAGTATCACCCTGCATTAGCTGCGCTACTAAAATTTCAGACAAATCTGAAATCAAGTGATGCCCCTATTTATGCATATAGAAGTGCTGACTTTGCTGCATTGAATAAATATTTCACTGGTATCAACTGGATAAATCTATATGAACTGGACAATATTGATGATAAAGTAAAATGGTTCAATGAGATTGTTCACAGGGGTATTAATCAGTTTGTTCCGGTGCACTATCAAAAAAATGCGAATTATCCATGTTGGTTTTCTAAAGAACTGATATGTAAAATAAAACAGAAGAAAATCGCTCATAGAAATTACAAGAAGAGAAGAACCAGCAGTAATTACATCGCATTTAGTAATTTACGATCAGAATGCAAGAATCTAAGTACAGCTTGTTATAATAATTATATTGATAAAATTGAATATGACCTGAAAACTGACACTAAAAATTCTGGAGTTTTATTAAGAATAAGCGACGACACAGTGATGTTGACATTCCCTCAACCATGACCTGGAACAGCACAACTGTGAGTAATGGTGCTGATGTCAGCAACTTATTTGCATCATACTTCAAGAGCATATACAAAGAACCATCAGAACTTCTAAATGCTGATACTATGCATGACAGTAGCAGTAAATATCCAGATGTGAACCTCTCTAAATTTTAAGTTCACTTTGATGATTTCGTGAGCTTACACGACTGAACATAAATAAGGGTGCTGGACCCGAACAGATACCTAACATCTTATTAAGAAATTGTGCTGCTGGACTCTGTGAGCCAATCACTCACATCTTCAATAAGTCTCTTGAAACAGGAAGTTTTCCCTCAACGTGGAAAATAGGATATATTAAACCCATACATAAATCAGGTGCAAAATCCGACATCAGCAAATATAGGCCAATTTGCATTCAATCCTCACTGGCAAAGCTTCTAGAGAAAATTGTCCTGCCACAGCTTACTTTTGCATTTAAAAATGTCGTAACCTCAAGACAGCATGGATTCTTTGGCAGAAGATCTACAACAACTAATCTCTACCTGTATGTTAACTTCATACTTAATGCTTTGAATAAAGGTCAGGATGTGCACTCTATATATACCGATTTTAGCAAGGCCTTTGACATGGTGAACCATGATATTCTGATAAATAAATTAAGTCGTTATGGTATAAGATCCAAGGCCTTGGATTGGCTTCGCTCATACTTATCTGACAGACATCTACAAGTGCGAATTAATGGCCATTTGTCGAATGAGTACACTGTTATGTCTGGTGTGCCACAAGGTTCCCATCTAGGACCTATTCTATTCAGCATCTTCATAAATGACATTGGTGAAAAGTTTATGTCTGATTATTTGCTCTATGTTGATGATATGAAGATCTTCAGAGCTATTTACAGTGCTCATGACATTGAGATATTACAACAAGATATCTCCGAGTTAGAGGTATGGTGTCAGTTAAATAAGTTACACCTTAGTATAGAAAAATGTGCTGTCATGGTGTTTTCTCGACGTCTCAACCAGCTACCTGTTAATTACTCTATATGTGGTCAAAACATGGGAACAGTCAATTCAGTTAAAGACTTGGGAGTGATAATCGATGACAGACTTACCTTCTCAGAGCACATTAATTACATAACACAGCGAGCATTTCGTGTCCTGGGTTTCATATGTAGAGCTGGTAAAGAATTCAAAAACATTAATACATTGTTTCGACTTTTCTCTGCCTATGTCAAACCGTTACTTGATTATGGTAGTATTGTATGGTCACCCTTTACAGACCAGCAAATTAGCCGTGTCGAAAAAGTTCAACGCAAGTTTTGTAAGTTTCTGTTACACCATTTTCATCGTGAAAACATGGAAGATGTGTGTGATGTATATCAACATTATAAGATTAACAGCTTGCAAAGTCAGAGGCAGTTGACTGACCTATGCTTCTTCTACAAAGTCATCAATGGACTTATTGATTCACCAGATATACTCGAACAATTCCAATTTAATTGCTCTAGGGTAGACTTACGAACAAGACGACTGCTGGATGCTGTAAAGCCCAACAAAAATTATGTTGCTTCTGGGCCGTACCATAGGATAGTAAACCTGGTTAACCTATATGCAACCAACGTCAACTTCTTTGGAGGTTCTTATACTGGATTGATCTCCAACATTAAAAGACTTTTGTGAATCACTTATTCATTATGTAGCTTGTATGTTGATGATAAATTTTATTTCAATATGTACAAAGCCGATTGGCGTTTAAATAAATAAATAAATATAAGTAATAATAATGAAAGTATAGATTTTTTTGTCTGACACTCTAAATTCCCTCTCCTAACAAATATTTTGACTGAATTAATTGCTGTAATTCTAATTGAGAAGACATGTATACCATACATATAAAAATCACAAAGACCATGGGCATTTCTTCCCATTCCTTGGCCACAATCTTCTCGTGGTTTTATGGCATCGTCAGTGAGCTGTAAAGCTCTAATAAAAAAGGAGTTTTGACCCTTTATGAACAGTTGTTTCCAATTCTTTGTTAAAAAATACTTATCTTATAGTATTGTAGTGTGACAAACATCAAACAAATTGAGTTCTGGCAAGTGCTGCTGCTTGCCAGTAACTTTCAGTAACACAATGCTTTTGTGCCATATTATACTCTTTAACAGTTGGTGGTCAGTGGCTGTCGAAGTGAACATCCCATCACCGCTTTGCAAAGTAAAGGTGAAAGACTTTACAGAGCAGCACATTTGTGTGAAATTTTGCTCTAAGACCAGCAAAACTTTGTCTAAAATGTTGTCATTGCTCCAGCAGGACTATAAAGAGGATTTTGAGCCAGTAACAGTGTCACAAGTGGATCCAGCATTTTAAATTACGAAGAACATCACTTAAGGAAGATTGAAAATGAGGACTACTTAAAACTTAAAGAAACAATGGAAACAGTAATGCTGTTTGCCTGTAATTCATGCAGATCATTGTTTGACTGTGTGAAATGTTGCTGAGGAAGTCTGCATCTGTGTTTGGTCATGTCATAATTTTTTTATCAAAAAACTTTGGATGCATTGTGCCTGTGCAAAACTAGGACAATGATTTCTGACCAATGGCCAGAAAGATAACTGTGTCAATGCCAAGAGCTGCATGTTTGTGTCAGTACCAATGAAAATTGAAGACAAAGTTGGCTTTATGGCTTCAAAATCAAAATGTATGTGCAATCATTGCAATGGAAAATGTTGCATGCATGAGTTGGTCAGAAATGAAGTCAGTGGTGTTTTCTTTTATCATCAAGGGGTATATCACTACAAATTCATGCCAAAGAGCTCAGTGTCAAAGTTTTAAAATGTTAGACAGAAGATGTTTGTTGCATGAATCACGAGCTGCGGAAAACATGCTAGGTGCTGCACGACAATAATATGCCAAGTCACTGGTCTCTTATGGATTCGAATCCCTGTCTGGGCATACAGATTTGGTTTTTCCATGGTTTCCCCAAATCAATCCTGGGATCACTGCTGGGATGGTTCCTTCATAAGGCCATGGTCTAATTTCTCACTGTTCCTTTCCTGCCTCTAATGACCTTAATGTCGATGAGGCATAAAGTAAAAAAAAAAAACTTTGTCAGATTTTTGGGCATTAATGAATCGGGTTTCTTCCTCACCATCCCTGCTCTTCTGTATTTGTCCCTGCAGACCTTTTCATGTTTCTGAAGTTCCTCATAAGACATTATTTTCAGATTGTAGGAGAACAGAACTCACAGCAAGCATTCCATCTGTCACGGAAACATTGAGAGCGATGCAATGGAAGCAGGGGGTAGTATTTTAAAATTGTTATTGTGGTAATACAATTGGAATTACAAATGTCTGTTCTTTTTTTTTTTTAGGGTTTCATACCTTCTGATTGAAAGACAGAACCCTTAGGGAACCACTCGTTTGTCCCTTTATCACTTACTCATAACTTCTGTACCATTTAACTTAGAAATTTGTTATTATGCACTACCCCAAACAAGGTTATTAAATAAAATTTGGATAAATCATGGATGCAAAAATATTATATGGGGTTTAGTGAGAAGTCACCCAGTTAGCATGGACGAGCTTCTGGCGATTCTCAGGAATCGCCCACTTCTTGCCAACAGCCCTCTGAAGGAGGACAGAAGACCAAGTAGCGGTCCAGGGCACCCTCTTAGCCTTCGGGTTGAAAACTGCCTCTAAAGGCGGAGGAATCTGAAATAATCAATGACATGGGATGCAGAAGGCAGTGGGAAGTCACTGCATTAAAAATGCGGAGGGTATCCTGAGGACATGGAATCCTCTCAAATAGTCCTCCTAATCAGATCTCCGGTGGGGACTGCTCAGGGAGGAGCCATCAGAATGGATAGAAACATTCTACAATTCAGAGCGTGGAATGTTAGAAGTCTGAATAGGGTAGGTAGGTTAGAAAACTTAAAAAGGGAGATGGAACAACTTAAGTTGGATGTTGTTGGGATTAGTGAGATTAAATGAAGGACGCACAGGATTTCTGGTCTGGGGAACACAGGATAATTAGCACACAAGCTGTCAATGGAGTCACTGGTGTAGGATTTGCAATGAACAAGAAAGTAGGGAAATGGGTGAGTTATTATGAACAGTTTAGTGATAGGCTTATTTTTATGTGATTAGAAACTAAGCCCACTCCAACCACATTAGTTCAAGTATATGATGAAGAAATAGAGAAAATATACGCTGAAATTGAAGAATTAATCCAATATGGGAAGGGGGAAGAAAATCTAATAATCATGGGGGATTGGAATGCAATAGTGGGAGAAGGAAAAGAGGGGAATACTGTAGGAATTTTTTGGACTAGGAGAAAGAAATGAGCGAGGAAGCAGATTGTTAGAATTTTGTGAAAGATATAAACTAGTCATGGTGAATACACTATTTAATAATCGTGCAGGAAGTATTTACACCTGGAAACATCCGGGGATACAGTTGGATTTCCAGCTAGATTATTTCATGGTAAAAGAGATTCAGGAATCACGTTCTAGACTCTAAAGCATACCCAGGAGCAGACATAGACTCTGACCATAATCTGATCGTTATGAGGTGCTGGGTGAAATTCAAGAGAATAGAGAAGCAATACAAGCTGAACAGCCTGGACATGAATAAATTGAAACAATCTAACATGAGAGAAATTTGCAGAAATGTTAGACATTGGTCTAAGAAGTAACCCTGAAAGGAGCTCATCTGAGGACAAATGGAATACATTGAAGAGAGAAATAATGAAAGCTTACGAAGAAACATTAGGCTTTAAGGAACAAGCTGCCTGAAAACCTAGATACACAGAAGAAATTTTGGAGTTGATGGATCAGAGGAGAAGGTATAAAAGTGTTCTGGATGAAGCAGGTAGAGAGCAGTACAGTCATTTTAGAAATAAAAAAATAGGAAATGCAGGAGAGCAAAAGAATTCTGGCTGGAAGAAAAGTGTGAAGAAGTAGACAAGGAAATAGTCATAGGTAAAGTAGATGTGGCATATAGGAAGATGAAGCAAAATTTTGGAGAAATGAAGAAAAGATGTACGAACATTAAAGCTGCCAGTGGGAAACCTCTCTTGAACTCAGAAGATAGAGCTAAGTGATGGAAGGAATACATTGAGAAACTGTATGATGGGGATGGCTTGAACATCAGCATAATGGAAAAGGAAGATGATGTCAACATTGATGACTTTGGAGATCCTGTTTTGAGGGCAGAATTTGATAGAGCTTTAAATTACTTGAAATCACATAAAGCTGTTGGAATTCATTAAATCACTGCAGAACTTCTGAAATCTCTAGGAGAAGATGGAATCAAAAAATTATTTAACCCAGTATCAGAAAGTTATAAAAATGGAGAAATTTGAACTGACCTTAATATAGGTATCATCTTCATACTTTTGAAGAAAGCTCAAACGGACAAATTATTGCACCACAAGTCTAACATCACATGCTTCAGTTTTGCTGACCAGACTAATATACAGAAGAATGGAAGGAAAGGGTAGTAGAAGAGAGAGTACCTGAAGAACAGTTCTGGTTTAGGAAAAGCTGTGGTACAAAGGGAAGCGATTCTGGCTTTAAGGTTAGTACTTAAAGGGCGAATCAAGAAAAAACATCATACATTTATGGCATTTGTTGATTTAGAAAAAGTTTTGATAATGTTAGATGGGACAAGATGTTCAACATTTTAAAGAAGTCGGGTCTAAAATACCGAGATAGAAGAATAATTTATAATCTATGTAAGAATGAAGTGGCTGTAATAAAAGTAGAGAATCTTGAGAAACATGCATCAGTTAAAAGGGGTGTGAAATTAGGTTTTAGTCTGTTCCCATTAAAATTTAACTTGTATTTAGAGGAGGCAATAAAGAAAGTGAAAGAAAAATTTGAATGTGGCATAAGTGTCAAAGGAGAAAAAAATCGGTATGCTACAATTTGCTGATGATACTGTCTTGTTAGCAGAACAGGCTGAGGATATTGAGAAGTTACTGAACATCATGAACAAAACACTGAAGGAAGATTTTGGACTAAATTTAAACCAAAGCAAGACAAAAGTGATGAAATGTAACAGAAGTGATACCAATAATAGTAGATTAAATATCAAAATAGGATTGGATGCCATAGGAGAAATAAGTGAATTCTGCTACTTGGGAAGTAAAATTACATCTGATGCCTGAAGCACAAAGGATGCTAAAAGCAAGACAGCACTAGCAAAAAGTGCCTCCATGAAAAGAGAAATATTTTATTTTCAGATTTTAATCTCCGACTTAGAAAGAACTTTTTAAAACTTTACGTGTAAAGCACAGCACTTTATGGTAGCAAAGCATTAACCTTAGGAATACCAAAAGGAGAATTGATACATCTGAAAATGTGGTGCTATAGAAGGATGCTGAAAATTAAGTGGGCAGATGAAGTATGTAATGAACGAGTTTTGAAAATGGTGGTGAGAAGTTTGTGGAACTTACAGAACGAAGAGACAGAATGGTTGGTCATATTTTGCAACGTGCAGGAGTGGTTAATTTGGTAGTGGAGGTAACAGTTGAAGGTAAGAACTGTAGAAGAAGCAGAGATTACAATTTATGAAGCATATAATTGAGGATGTGGGTTGTAAGAGGGCACCCATTAATTAGATGAAGTGTTTTTCCGGAATTCCAGACCCCCACCCTTCCCATCTGGTGATATTTGGTGAGATCTGGTCGAACACCCCCCCTCCCCCCTAAGATGACTTGAGATATTGACGGGATTCCCCTCCCCGTCCCCCTCCCGCTAATCGACCTTGTAGTTTTTTGGAGCTTTTTTTTTAGTTATCCTGCTTCCGAGAGCAATTATAAGCCCCCCCCCCCCCCCCAAGTTGGTTTCTGCATCGTTTCTAGACCTTAGACCCCCTGAAAAGTCGACATCCACATTGTTTGTGGACCTTTTTTTTTAGCTCTACTGTCCTTTGAGATTTTCTAAAGTTCCCGTGAGATTTCCGTCAACCCCCCCCCTCCCCCTTTGTGAGATTTTGCCGGACCCCCCCCCCTCCCCCATTTCACCTCACGTAGTTAATGGACGCCCCCTAATGGGTATGTTGAGATGAAGAGGTTGTGCAAGGTAGGAAGGGTTGGAGGATTGCATCAAATCAATCCAGAGGCTGATCTCAGCAAGAAAAAAAATATTCAGGGGGGGGGGGGGGGGAGGTTATCAAATGTAAGCTAACTCACTCATTCTGAAAATGTTTGAATTTTTTTCATTTCACGGTTTGTAGTATTCAGCTTTGTAATTAATTTCCACTTTGATGATTAATTCAAGAGCTATGATAGATAGATAATAGTAGTTACAGAAATTGGCCTCCATAATAATGGAGCCCAGTGCCCAAAAATTTTACTATCCAGTGATGTTTTGTTTCACTGCCATCACATGCTCTGCTATGCTGGGCGAGTGGCAATGCCTGGCATTTGGGAGGACATGCGTTCAAATCCATGTCCAGCCATCCAGATTTTGGTTTTCCATTGTTTCCCAAAATCTTGTCAGGCAAAAGGTTCCTTCAAAAGGTGATAACTGAATTTCTTCATGTTCATTGTCTCCATTGTCTTCCAGCTCTAGTGACCAGTTGAAACCTCTAGCCACAATTCCTCTTCATATGAAATGCTTGCAATTGACCTTTTTACTCTTTTATTAAAGAAATTGAACTGAGCTATTTCACACATAAGATTTTTCATTGTATATGCTTTGAGGAGAATGGACTTTTTGGTATAAGAAGTTAGTTAAGGTAGAACTTTTATGTGAGCAACAGTACTCTGATCTGACATTTTTGGGGTCCCTGTCCTGCCTTAAAGTTTTTAGTTTTGCGTGGTTTCATGAAATCACTCAAGGCAAAAGACTGATATCAAATTTCTTCCTGTTTCTTGTTCCCAATTCTCTCCCACCTGTTATGACCTCAACACTGATGAGGTGTAAAACCCCAGGAAAAAAAAAAGGTCGGTGAAAATCGTAGACATCTGTACATAAGTCCTCTTCTGGTCTTGGGAGATATAATAAATAAAGTTGTTCTGAGATTGCCAAATGATTGTGATTTCTGTTTTGATAGGTATTTGGATCTGCATTTTCTGCAACAGCCTTGTTTTTGCTTGGTTTGAGAATGGTTGGAAAAATGAGTACATTGAATGGCGCATCTCTAGTGGTTCCTGGTATACTAATAGCTGTTAAACTGTAAGTAATTAAAACTTATATTTATGTGTTAAATCACATTAATTTGGGTTTCTTCATCTTGTTATAGAATCACCAGTTATTATTTATTTTAAATGATTTCTCTTATTATGAACTGAATTACAAAATTCAAAATGTTGATCACTTTTACCTTCATGTTGACTGTTTGTATATTTTGTACTGAATTAAGTTTTATTTCAAGTAAAAAAAATGCTAAAACATTTAATTATTGTCCTCTGAATAACAATTATAATACTTAAGAATGAAGTTTCTCTTGGCATTGAGAATTTATAAAATGTTCTCGGATAACTAGCCTAGATAATGAAGTGTTATCACATGATATTTCAGCGATCACAAACACTGTCACCATCTTCTGGTGAAGATGGCGACAGTGAATGTGATCGCCGAAATATCGTGTGATAATACATCGTTAACTCGGCTAGTTAACTGAGAGCATTTTATAAATTGTAAATAATACTGTTGTAAACTGGATTTGATGAGAAATAACAACAATTGGTTGTGAAATCGAATGGCAGGGGCTGATTGCAAAGAGCCACAGTACCAGTTTCATATGTGCCCAAGTACTGTGGTGATAAAGAAATGTTAATTTATGGCATAAAATGATTAGTTATGAAATGAGTGAGACTTCTTTTCCGAGATGAAATTGGGAGCGTTTTTAAAAACATCTTATAACTTTGAGGCTATTGAGTTATGTGGGATTTGAAACAGGTTACCAGCTGACTGCATTTTGGTAATGCACAATTGTATTGCAGAAGTTGTGTTTGAGATCTTTAGTCTGTGGTGTTTGTGGTTATTTATGGTGCCATGTTTCACACCCCTTCAAACTACTGTTCTTGCTGAGTGTTTGGGTCTCTTGCAAATAATTAATACTCCTTCCTGCTTGGTAGATCTAGTTTATTTGTAAATTAATCCTTTGAACTACTGCTAGCCAATTAACAGGTTGCTTGTAGGCTCTTTGAGGTAGTTTCTATATCTATACTCTGCAATTCACAAATACTGTGGGGGGCAGAGGGTGCTAAGCACCAATCCTAATTCTGTGCATTCCAATCCCCAACAGAACAAGGAAAGAAAGAATACATAAAAGCATCAGTATGACATCTTATTTCTCTAATCTTATCCCTCATGTCATTGTGATCTAAATAGCTTGGCGGTAGGAGAATTTCATTGCTCTCGTAAATTAAAGATTTTCACATATTCTCCAATAAATTCAAACAAAAATGATGTCTGTCTCCCAAACAGTTCGAGCCCAATCTATTTATCAATTCTGTGACACTTTCATAAGGAATGTAACTAGCAGTCACGAATTGAGTAGCTCTCTGCTGTACTTTCTCTAATGTGTCAATCAATCCCTCGCAATACGGATCCCAAACTCCACAACAGTAATCCAAATGTGGATGCACTAGTGTTTTGTAAGCTATTTCCTTTGTATGAGCATTAAACTTCTCAAGATACGAGCTATGAATCGTAATCTAGAATTAGCTTTGCCTATGACGGAAGTTATGTGCAAGTCCCATTTCATGTTGCTATGTACTATTACGCCAAGCTACTTCAGGGAATCAACTGTGTCAACAACTAAATTGTTAACTTTGTAATCGTGAACAAACGGAGTCTTTTTGTTACTTATTTTCATTGCCTTGCACTTTTTGCATTTAAGTGTAAGCTGCCATTTATGGCACCATTCCAAAATAACATCCATGGTCATGCCGAATTTCTAAGCAATTGTTGGAGCACCTTAGTTCCCTGTAGATAAGTGCATCTTGCAATTAACGTTGTCACTGAGATCATTTATAATAATTAGGAAAAGAAATGGTCCTATTACACTTCCTTGAGGAATGCCCGAAGTAATATCTAGCTTAGAAGAAGCTTCCCCATCATCAATGACATACTGTGACCGAGCAGTTAGAAAATCATGTATCCATTCGCAAATCTGATCCAATATACCATATGCTCAAATCTTCACTAAAAGTTGGTTGTGTGGTACAGAGTCAAAAGCTTTCTGAAAATCCAAGAAACTTGCATCAACTTGTCAACCTGCATTGATAACTTTCATTACATCATACGAAAATAGGGCCAGTTGCGTTTCACATGGTCTGTTCCTCCGAAATCTGTGTTGGTTTGCTATAAGTAACTTGTTTTCATCTAGAAACTTCATACTGTTAGAGCTATAACAGGCTCCAGAATTCTACTATAAACAGATGTAAGAGATATGGGTCGATAATTCCTAGGATCTCTCCGATCTCCTTTCTTGAAAACAGGAATCACCTGCGCTATTTTCCAGTCAGAAGGTACTTTTCTTTCTTATAAATATTTACAGAATATATATGACAGAAATGGTTCTATTTCTTCCGCGTATTCTGAAAATCCCCTTACTGGTATACCGTCGGGACCCAGCGCTTTCTCCCACTTCAGGAGCTTTAATAGCTTTATAATACCTACACTATCAATGTGTACCGGATGCATCTCAAATTCTACATGCCATGGAAAATGGGAATGTTTTCCATGTTTTTGTCAGTGAAAGAATTTTTAAATTCAATGTTAAATAAGTTAGCCTTGTCATCAACTTCCCGATCGTCTTACAGTAGAACTGGCATATTGTTGTCATTACCATTAACCTTTTTATACGTATGACCAAATTTTCTTTGGGTTTACGTTGAGGCTTTTGGAAAGTGAATTACAACAAAAGTCATTAAAGGCCTCGCACATCACATTCTTAACATGTCCTCTTATCTAACTTTTCTAAATCACTCATATACATCATCCTTCTTGAGCATGCAAGTATCTTCCTTTGCTTTTTAAGTAACCTTTTAACTTCAAATGTATACCATGGGGGATCATTCCCATCCGTGATTTTCCTTTACACATGAATTGAAGCCACATCTCTTCAACTGAGCCTCTTGCTGCTCTGAAGGTAGGGTAAATATCCCTCAAATAGGTTCTAAAACACTCCTTTGGGGCCTTTTCAAATCTGTAAACGATCCTTTCTTTTTTCTTTTTGCGCATCTTAATTTTACTATAGCGATTACAGCTTTTGATCACTTATTCCCGAGGTGGTAGAAATGTCTGTAAATGTTTCAGGCCCATTTGTAATGAGAATATCTCAAATGTTTTCGTTACATTGTGGTACCGTGTTGGTTCAGTGCGAGCTGCTCAAGATGAAGATCTGATAAAAGGTCAAGATTAATTTCACAGGATGTTGTATCCCTGCCACCAGTAACGTGAACGTAATTAATCCAGTTGATATATGGAAAGTTGAAGTTACCTCCTAGTATTATTGCATGATCCGGAAATTGACGAGCTATATTACTTAAATTATTCCTTAAGGCCTCAGCAATAGTTACATCTGGACGATAGAAAGACCCTACTACAAGTTTTGTCCTAGCTACGTTGAGTCTAAGCCATAGGATTTCACAGACTGTATCGATATCTATTTCATTCAGCTATAAATACACCACCTCCATTGGAATGCAACCTATCCTTACGGAAAACATTAATGCTAAAATAAAAAATTTCTGCTCACCTTATATCCAGTTTAAAACCAACTTTCAGTTCACAATACAATATCTGCTTCTGTGCTACTAATAACGCTTTCAAGCTCAGACTGTTTATTACAAACACCTTCTACAGTTAATAACGAATACTTTCAATTGTCAAGAATGATTTAAGCTACTCCTATTGTAAAGTGTCGAATTTAATTAGGTTGCCCGTAACTGTAATCCCAGTTTCGGGTCTTCCTCTCTCAGCCTAAAAAATCTCACAGTGCACTCCACATGGCCCCTGCCACCCGTGTAGACGATTCACGTGTATAGTGCACACCTGATCTATCCAAGGGTACCCTACACAACTCAGCCCCAGGGCGAAGATCCAGGAATCTGCAGCCATGATTATCGTAGAAACACCACAGTCTCTGGTTTAGACCCTCGACTCGATCTGAACCAGAGGTTCACAGTCAGTTCTACCGACAATGCTGCAGATAGTTAACTCAGCCGAAATCTTGTGGTCATCAACCACAGAGTTCACACTTTGAGCAAGCCACCGGAAGGAAGAGACCCAAGGTGGCAAGCATCATTGGTGCCGACATGAGCTACAATCTGCAGCTGGCTACACCCTGTCTGTTCAATGGCATCCGGGATGGCCTGTTCCACATCTTGGATCAGACCTCCCGGAATATACAATGAAATGATGGTGGATTTTATCCCTGACCTATAAGCCATTTCCCTAAAGGGCTCAATAAACCGCCTAACGTTGGAGCTTCCTATCGCCAGAATCCCCTTCTGTGGTCACTGAGATCTAGCAGACTGGGGGGCTGGCAACCTGCAGGATGATGATTGCAAAACTGAATCAGTCCTGGACAATACATAAAACTGACTGGACAGTGGTACAAGCTTGCCCCCCTGGGATTCAGACTTGTACGACTGCCCCCGCATGCGGTGTCGAAGTCTAGAAACCACACACCAGTCACTGTTAAGTGACCTCCGCACAGATTCCAACATCTCAGCCTGGACTGCAGTTACGACGATTGGTAGGGCAGAACCCATGAGAGCATTAGCTTCAACAGAGTCACCCATACCACATCTGCTGCAGTCACCTATGGCAGCTACCAATCTTGTAACTTTCGTTAACAAAGCTACAAGCTGAGTGCTAAGACAGCCACCTCAACCCGCGTCTACACACAGCAATCACAGTCCATACACATATCAATTTCAGAACAAAAACTGAGGAGAGGATGTAAGAATGAACTAACTGAGAGATCCAAATAACACACTGTTCACTACTTACCAACAATTGCTAATCATGGCTTAAATAAAATCTAACTGGAAATAAATTTATACCAGACGGTGGATACTGCACTGAGTAGTTAATAGGACGTACAAGTAAACTGTGTTAACTAACGACAGTAATAAATAAAAGAACGAATAAGCTCTATATACTTTCCTACACAAAAAATTTAAAGGTGATCACTATTACTGTACACTGCTGCTACTCAAATACCGCAAATAAAACAAAAGCTATAATAACACTTTAATTTAAGTAAACAGAAATGGCGACACTTGTCACAATGGTTGCTGGATCAACTAGCTGCTGCTCTGTGTAGACAGTGAATATTCAGGTATAAAAGTTAACTACAACACTTTAAATTAAATAAACAGAATTGGCGGCACTTGACACGATGGTTGCTGGATATCAACAGATATTTAAGATGTGTACTGATTACAAAAGGCACAAACAACATTCTTGCCTTGCAGTTGCTCTGTGTCACACTTATACTCTTACACTATGAGCCTAAGTAAATATTGCCAACTGTCTGTCTGTAATAATTTGCACAACTGTCAGATCTCGGCTGCCACTAATAAACCCTCTACCCAACTGCTGATAAGCTGTCTGCCATTATCTGGCACTGTCCTGCTGATGATACGTCTGCCCTGGCTGTTAATCTTGTATTGCTAATCACTAGGCTATCATTTACACTTGCCACCCCCGCAGGGGCCTGGTACGCAAGTGCCAGGTACGGGTTTGACGAACCCGCGGTGCCCGAGCTGGAAACTTGTGAGCGCCGCAAGTTTCCCACACCGTAAACTCCTACCATGTTTCAACGACCACCGTAGGGCATGACGGTGGAACGTTGTGTGCCTAGGAGAATGGGGATCGTGGCTTAATCATCCAGATCGCGAGGACGGTACGAACCTCTATAAAAAAAACCCTCAACCTCAAGGTCAGACACGTGCCAAGGAGGTGCATGGGTGAGTGGCAGTTCACTCGCTAACGTGCAACCGCAGGGGCACCTACGCACCCCTGTTGTATTAGTGCTTCTTTTTAAACTGGTTTTACTCGTAGGACCAAAACGAAGTCTTCCAATAAAACCACAAAACCCTGCGGTACGGGTGTGCCGAGGGCAAATATAAATACACCCAGTTCTAAGAAGTGGGTGAGGGTCGATAGCTCCCCCGGTTCTGAAATCAACAGTAACGGAAAGGTATGTTCGATTCCGAATGCCTTTGTTGTAATGCAAAGAGTGGAAGGGACATTTGAGAAAGTTTCGCCTTTCTTTATTCCAAAAGGATTACAGGGTCTGGTAGGGTCCCTGAATTCGGTTAAAAAGCTTAGGAATGGGACGCTGCTGCTGGAAACATCCACCAGCAGGCAAGCGACCCAACTCCTTAACTGTGTGAAACTCGGGGAGTTTGCTGTTACCTGCGAACTCCACAAATCCCTGAATACCTCTAAAGGCGTAGTCACCTGCCATGATATAATGGAAATAGGGACCGAGGAGCTCGTTAAGGAGTGGGAAGATGTGAAATTGGTTGAGGTACGTCAGATAACGTGAAGGGTTGATGGCAGTATTGAAAAGACTACCACCTTCGTCCTGACGTTTGACACTCCAGTACTACCGAAGAACAGCAAAGCAGGTTATATCAACCTGAACGTCCGTCCGTATGTTCCGGACCCGATGCGCTGTTTTCAGTGTCAGCGGTTCGGACATACGACAGCATCATGTAAGGGCAACCCCACCTGTGGTAAGTGTGGCAAGGGGGCACATGAGCTGGGCGTTAGTTGCACGCTACCACAGGTTTGCGTCAACTGCTCCGGATCGCATCCGGCCTGTAGTAGGGAGTGTCAAGTGTATCTTAAAGAGTGCAAGATACAGGAGCTGAAGACCAAAGAGCGGATTCCCTATGGGGAAGCTAAAAAGTAGGCCAAGTCGCTCGCCGCTCCAATTTTTTGTACTAGTTTTGCAAAGATGGCTTCAGCTCCCGTCAGGAAGCAGAGTGCTGCTACCCAGACGTCCTTTGCAGACATGGGCCTGAGCACTTCATGCTCATGTCAATGCAAATGCGGTGCTAAACCCACTAAGGTCGCAACGCCTAAGACCGCTGACGTCAGTAGCAGCACGTCTGACACTTCGACCAAACCAGCAGCAGCAGCACATGTTCCACCAGCAACAACAGCACTTAAAGTCATTGCACCGCCAATTCCTCCACATGGAGTGACTGGAATAGCAACAACATATGCTACCAGTGCAAATGGAGGTGACGAAAAGATCCGGGGCCCGAAGTTTCGACAGATGGACCCGACACAGTTTGTAAAATCCCCCTCTTCGTCTCCTCCCAGACTGCCCAGCAATAGGGCGTGGAAGAGGCAGAGGAGGAAAAAGAAAAAGAATGGGGAGGAATTTGAGGAATCCTCTGGGTCGGAGATGTCTGTCTCCGCTTCCGGGCAGGAAGAAATTGAAATGCTGGTGGACGAGTCTGGTCCCATTCCTCAGCAGACAGCGACCGAAGACCCACCCGAACCGCGGCGGGTGAAGCTAAACAGGTAGGATGGCTCCCATACTCCAATGGAACATTAATGGTTTTATGGCTCACAAAGAGGAGTTACAACTCTTAGCACTGTCTGACCCATTGTGTCCTGTGTCTTCAAGAGACACACTTCAGACCAACACGTCAACCTGTGCTAAGTGGTTTTGACGTTTACCGAAAGGACGATACCGAGGGTGATCGAGCGAAGGGGGGAGTGGCGGTGTTTGTATGGAACACTGTCCACTCCGAACCTATAGTTCTCACCTCTCCCTTACAAGCAGTAGCGGTAAAAATACATGGACCTGTGCAACTGACTGTATGCTCAATATATCTACCGCCAGGATCACCAGTTGATTGCGGTCATCTGGCTGATATCACTCGCCAACTCTCTCGACCTTTTCTCCTATTGGGAGACTTCAACGCGCACAATGTGTTGTGGGGTTCGACCAACAATTGCCCCAGAGGTCGAGCGATCTGTAGGTTATTGGAGCAGGAGGATTTGTGCATCCTCAATACAGGTCAGATGACGCACTTCACTACTGCTTCCGGTTCGTCCTCTGCTATTGATATCTCTCTCTCTCTCTCTCTCTCTCTGCTCTCCTTCAGTTGCAGACTCCGTGCATTGGGAAGTGGATCGTGACCTTCATGGAAGCGACCACTTCTCAATATGGATACATGTAGAGTATGAACGAGAGGCAAGACCTTCTGTACGAAAATGGAATATCAGCAGAGCTGACTGACAGCTCTACAGTCGGTCAATCAATCTCAATTAGCGCCGTAGCATTAATGAGACGGTGAAACATCTTACAGATGAAATTCACCGGGCTGCTTATATTTCCATGCCTCGCAACTCTGGAGCGCTGCGCAGAATGCCCGTCCCCTTTTGGAACGAGGAATGTCGTTCCGCTACACAGGGTCGCAGATGGGCCTTGTGTCGGTTTAATTTGCAGCCGACACCCGACAACCTCGCAGCGTTCCGGGTTGCTAAATCTAAGGCACGTCGTGTGATTAAGGAGAGCAAGAGGAGGTCATGGCAGACCTTTGTGAACACCATTAACCGTTCCATGTCATCATCAAAGGTATGGGAGTCTATCCGCCTTATATCCGGGAGGTACTCACAACCACCAGTATCTGGATTACTGGATCGGGGGCGTGTAGTTACCGACGAGCGAAGCATAGCGCAGTTGATGGCAGAATACTTCGCTGCCATCACTTCGTCTGCCGGATTGGACCAGCAGGTCCGACAACGACGAAAATCTGCCAAAAGGCAAATCTTTAACTTCGACTTGTCGGAATTGCAGGACTACAATACCCCATTTTCATTTTGAGAGCTGGAGTCGGCTCTTAACTACGCCAAAGATACTGCACCACGGCCTGACCTGATCCAGTACCAGATGCTGAGGCATCTTAACAAAGATGCTAAAGAGTACCTCCTGGGAATATTTAACGAAATTTGGACCGGAGGACACTTCCCCGACTCGTGGAAGGAAGCAACAATGATCCCAATTTTAAAACCAGGTAAAGACAAGTTGTTGCCAGGTAGCTACCGTAGCATTGCCCTAACGGGCTGCGTCGGGAAGACACTAGAGCGGATGGTGAACCGCCGCCTCGTCTGGTGTCTTGAGTCCCGTAAACTGTTGAGCCGTTTTCAGTGTGGATTCAGGAAGTTCCATTCCACCACGGATAACCTAATCCTACTGGAAGCGGCAATTCAAGACGCCTTCATCCGCAGCCAACACTTTGTGGGTATATTTTTCGACATATAAAAGGCTTACGATGTTATTTTAAAACAGTTACATGAATGGGGATTTAGGGGATATCTACCCCGTTTTTTAAAATCATTTTTATCTCGACGTTGCTTTCGGTACCGAGTCGGTAGAGAAGTGTCCGACCTTTTTAATCAGGAAAACGGTGTTCCTCAAGGGTCAGTTTTAAGTGTCACACTTTTTGCCATAGCTATAAATAGCATTTCATTCGTTATGAGGCCAATCCAGTACTCCTTATACGTTGACGACTTTTTAATTTTTTGTGCATCGTCCAGCCTGAGAAGTGCTGAGCGGCAGCTGCAGCTCACGCTGAACACCTTGGATGAATGGTCAGTACACACCAGCTTTCGTTTCTCTGCTGAGAAAACCAGGTGTGTGCTTTTTAGCCGCAGTAGAAGTCTTTTAGCAGAACCTCATCTCACCTTGAGGAACACTGTTTTAAGTTTTAGTGAAACTGTTCGGTTTCTGGGCCTCATTTTAGACAGTAGGCTTACATGGCTGCCACATCTCAAAGATGTTAAAGCCAGAGCCCTGAAAGCTCTTAATATTTTAAAGTGTCTATGTGGCAGGTCGTGGGGCGCTGACCGCTCCTGCCTGCTGCAGTTTTATAGAGCCTTTGTACGGTCGAGGTTGGAGTATGGTTGTATTGTCTACGGTTTGGCATGGGACAGTTATCTCCGTATACTGGATAGTGTCCACCATGCAGGAATACGTCTCGCCACAGGTGCATACCGCACCAGCCCGATACCCAGTATTTGTGGTGAGTCTTGCGAGCCACCGCTTTCCATCCGCCGGCGTCTCCTCATGGTGCGACACTATATACATATTGCCGCAACTCCTGGCAGTCCCGTGTATGGCGTAGTTCTTCACCCTAACTTTGAACGGCTTTATGCCAACCGTCAAAGGGCTACTAAACCGTTCAGCTACCGTATAAAGGCTATATTAGAGGAACATGGGTTTCAGATGCCCTCTTTTTATCACCAGGGTTGGAGTAAATCTCCTCCCTGGCTTTTAAAGAGGCCCAGAACAGTTTTAGAACTGACACGATACAACAAGCTGTGTACCGCCGACAGTATTTTTATCCGAAGTTTTAGCGATATTTTAAATCAGTTTCGCGATTTTACCCTGGTATACACGGATGGGTCTAAGCATGCTAACGGTGTTGGCTGCTCCGTGGTATTCCCCCGAGCGACTTATAACTACAAACTGAATAGCTGTTGCAGCGTGTACACTGCAGAGTGTTACGCTTTGTTAAAGTCGCTCCAGCATATGAAAGTAAGTCGCAGCACGAAGTACATCATATGCTGTGATTCCCTCAGTTGCATCCAGGCTATAGGACTCATGTACCCAGCAGATAGTCTTGTCCAAGGCATACAGGACACCCTCCGATCGCTCCAATCTTCTAGAAACGAGGTCACATTCTGCTGGGTACCTGGTCATGTGGGAATCGGGGAACGAGGCAGCTGATGAAGCTGCCAAGTTAGCCTGCAACAAGGTCAGAGTTGACTTTGATCCGGTCCCAAAGTCTGACCTTGCCTCGGTGGGGAAAAGATTTGTTTTTGACATCTGGCAGAGGCAGTGGCTGGAGGTTGAGCATAATAAGCTCCGGCTGGTCAAATCGACCGTTCAGCCGTGGAGCAGCTCCTTCCAGCAGGCGAGGAGGGATGAGCTTCTCCTTACTCGCCTCTGTATAGGGCACTGTCCTCTGACACACGCCTTTCTTCTCCGCCGGGAGGACCCGCCGGAATGTAATGCTTGTGGCGTACCTCTGACGGTGCGCCACATTTTAATTGATTGTGTATTATTTTTAGACTTGAGGGCAGATGTTGGCTTGGCCAACGATTTGTCCCTCATTTTAAGCAATGAGACGAGCAGTGTGGCGAGTGTTTTAAAATTTTGTGTTTTGGCCGGTCTAGCGCCTAAAGCCTAGAATTTTAGGCAGATTGGCCTAGTTTTAAGGAGGATGGGTGGCCTCTTTACAGCCACCCATGCATGTGCATTGTTATTATTTTTTATGTTGTTATGATTCATGTTTCACTTGCCACTATACAGCCAGCGAGACTTGCAGTGTTTTTAATTCCCCTTTTAACTTTCTTGGCTTCTTTACAGCCATCCAGGTGCTGTACGGTTTAAAGTACTGGTGGCTCTTTTAAAAAGCCATGCCTAATTTTATGATTTATTTTATTTGCTGTCTGTATGGCCGACCCCTTTACAGTCGACCATGCAGACAGTATTTTAGTACACTTTAAAGCCACAGTAATAGCTGGTAATTGTTAGGGCACTAATGATCCCGACGTCGACGCGCCCTAAAACACCAACAACACCACCACCACCAACTACTACAACAACACTTGCCACCTAAAGTTTCTTTTGAGGGTAATTATCAGTTCTCCATAAGTATTAATGTTACTAATTATAATCGGCCCACATGATTTTACTTTCTGAGATTAAACTGAGATTGAAAAAAAAAGTTTGCAATCAACTGTACTTATTGACAAATGATTTGTCATCTGTGGTTAAGCAAAAATGCAAAACATTACAGATGTTTACTTTACATCAAGTTTCATTTACTTGACTAGCTAACATTGTAGGACAAATGAGAAACTCAAGGGGAATTTTATGGTTGGTTGAAGGGTTGTAAAGCATCTCTCTTAATCAAAGTCAATGTATCATGTCTCTGCAATTGTCATTCAGTCCTGGTAGCGGGTGTGTCTAGGTTGAATAATGCATTATGTGGTTGACTGAGCCAGTGCCGCGCCAAGCTTAGCTGCCTTGAGCCAAGTCAATGTATCCCATTTCAGCACATCAGCTGGCCCTTCCTACGATTAGAACCAGGGAAAAGGATTTCTAATACCAAACGTCAGTACCAGATGGTGCAGAGCTACCTCTTTCGTGTTGCGTGCTCTTGCACCAATGCCTGCGTAAGAACTGCCTTCAGTTCCCTTCCCCCGCCAATGCTGGATTGCTTCTTGATGAAGAGCCTCGTTTGATGCCCTCCTCCAATCACGCCACTCAGCCTATTCCTTTTCAGCGTTGCTTTGCTTGGAGCATAGAACAGCTCAATAATGTCAGAACATTTATTGAAGGAGCAACTGGGTTGGTTGTAGATATTCCCCTCCTACCAATTAGCATGCTGAATTCATGGAATTTTTAACTTAAAACACTAAAACCAGCTTTGTCAATGGGTTGCACAGGTCTAATCTCAGATGCCTATTCTTCTGGACCTAACAGAACTGTGTCTGGTAGCAGCTAATGGTTTTACAATTGCCCAAAGTGCTTACTAAATTTTTTACAATATTTTGTTGCAAGTGATCGATATGCACTCAACATTCCAACATGTAATCCTACTTGGTGATTACTAAAGAGTATGACATGTCTTAAATCAATCTTAATACATAACATTATCAAACTATAATGAACATGTATGACTCCATAAACATTTCTGTATGAGGGACTTCTTTAAACATACAAAAAAGCCTCTGTCAATTAATCAAATTGAGTTAACATTAAACTTGTGCATCGTTTCAACGGATCAAAACTAGAAACCTACAGTATCTGCATCGCACGTCTCCATCTTCCTATATTACTTACACACAGTGAAGCAGAATGTTATGCATTGTTATTTGTTCCAACTGTTTATATGGAACAAGCTTTTTTCATTAGTTTTCAGTTATCCATCATTTTCTGTAACAGATATCCAAATCAAATGATGTCTTTATGTAAGATTCCATCATTAGGACCATTAAGTGAGCATAATTAACATCATTCACTGGTTTTAAATAATTATAACCATAGTGGGGAGGAAAAAGATGTATGTCTTGATCCAATGTTCTATAATTTGCCATATACATTTACCTCCTGTATACCTTCAACTCAAAACACAGAAAATGATTTATATTCACCATGTAACCTGTTTGTCAATAACACTGTGCAGGAAACATGACTACAAAAATATCAAAAGAAAAAAGGAGCAAAGGCCCAATTTTTCTGAAGACCCTATCACTTCCTGTGTCAGTTGTGCGATCACACTCCTGTCCAGGGCTTCAAATGTCAGGTGAACTGATTTGTGGCTAAAAATTTAAAATACCCTTCATCCAGTATCCTAAAAATACTTAAAAGGGGATGATGGTGTGACTCATTAAATTGCATATAGACTTATGGCACACAGTGTGACTGTTCACTATTTGGAATGGTTGTGGTGAATGCAGTATGCCTCCTGGCACAGTTAATCTCTCACCTCTCGCTTTACAAAAGCAATGGCTGTTTGGCATGTTCCCACACTTCACCTTGCCCTTGGAATGCGAACAATTACTACCCATTTGGGAGGTCGGGGGTTAGAATCCCCCTCTGGCCATCCACATTTGGATTTTCAATGGTTTCTCCAAAATCACTCCAGACGAATGCCGGGATGGTTCCATAAAAAGGCCATGACTGAATTTCTTCCTGTTCCTTGCCCCCATTCCTATCCCACCTCTAATTGCCTCTTCGTAAATCCACAAGCCACAAGCCAAAAGTATAAAGGCAATAGTCCTGTCAGCTGTACTGGAACAGAAGAATGGGAGTGGTACTTTCCTTTTACACTAGAGAAGCATATCTTGCCTTTGTCTGTTCTGATACCATAATCCCTCCGAATGCTCATTCATTCATCACCCGAGGCTCCTTTCGCCTTCTTTAGCAAGTTAGGTACACATGTTGTGTTCATCCACTGCAGACGATGACAACTTTGGCATCTATTACATTTCTACTTGTGACCTCTCTACAAGGTGATTTGCAAATGACTTATTGTGATTTCCTTCGTACTTAGACTTGAGGTTTGCATAAATCTCAGCAGACACCATGCAGTTTTTCACTTCTTCATGTACCTGTCTCCCTTATTTGAACTCTTCCTATTGTTTCCTTTCATACTACATGTCACTGACCCAGTCGGTCTTACACATTTCTTGATGACTGTTGCTTTCTTAGTATAAAAGTTCGTTTGCCTGCCATCTGCCTTCCTTTTGACCTACACCTCTCATTCTGTTCAGTGATCTCTGGAAAATATTTATCCAGTGGATTCGATGGGCCTGCCTCCCCTTCGAATTCAAATGATGAGAGTTTTTTACCTTTGCCCTTCTGGCATATAATTACTTGCCTTATTCATATTGCTGCAGATCTGCTTCAATTAATTGGTGACTTGGCTGCTAGGATGTCATGTGCCTTCCAGAAGTCTAGGCATTTTGTGTGGCAATCTATGACTGTTAAGAAATATATCGGGAATATAAATATTTCTTCTGCATATTGCAAATGGCCTTGAAAGAACAAACACAAAGGATGTTCTTATTAGCACTCTGTTATTTTTAAGAATATTACTTGTTTCTGCCAAATTATGCTTCTTGATGTTACATTTTAAATAAATGAATTTTTATTGATGAGATTTTATAAACATGACCACAATTTTGATAGCCTATTTTGACATTTTTAGAACCTATTTTGCTTTGGAATACATCCTATTGTAGGCAGCTAAAATAAGATTTTCGGAACTTAAAAATCTGAGGTCTTGTTATGTTGTTAATTATTATTGAAATGAATTTCACTGTAAACAAACACAGTTCGATTTGAGATCATGTCACATGTGAATGTTTGTCAAGCAATTTCAATAAATTAATGTATGTTGGTACCTACCGTAAAGTAGTCCAATATTTATGTCCAAAGCACTGTCATCATGGTAGTTTAACTTATCAAATCAAGTAGCTTCACACTCGCTAGCGACACATGTGAATGAAATAAAATACACAACTGTACCATGTCAATCATCTCATATGCAATTAACCAATAGAGAAAGTATCACACGTCTTATATCCTTGGAACAAAACTTTCTTGTGCGGGTGCGATGCAGCAGTCACTACTATTGGCCCATTAAAGGACATTTTGACAGAGCACGCAATATACCTTCCAATTGTGTTCCAATTACTACTGAACTTATTTGATTCACTATTTACTCATTTCATCTTGCTCGTGAACGGAAGCTCACCAGCCACACGTGAAATCGTGGAATTATTTTAATATTAATTGTATTGTTGGTTTATTTTGTTTTTGAGTTTAATCATTTGTGAATACCCCTTTCAATGGTGCCCAGGGCTTGTGCCCTTCATGCCCCATGCTAGGTATGCCACTGCTGGCCATCCAGACTTTGTTTTCCATGCTTTCACAAAATCACTCCAAACAAATGCTGGGATGGTTCGTTCAAAAAGCCATCGCCAAATTCTTTTCATTCCTTGTCCCCCATCCCCTCTCCCAGCTCTAATAATAAGCCATAAAGCTCTCGGAATACTCCTTCATTGTTCTTTATTGTTGACAATCTTTAAGCAAAAGAAGAAAAAGAAAAGAAGGGAGCTGATGTGGGGAAGTGAGCATATAAAATATTATATTTTATTATTTTGTCTATACAATTACATTTTGGATATATGAAAGAGGGACTAAATTTATCCCAAGCAAAATTGTTGAAATATAAATAGCAATAATCATTTATGTTTGAATTATATTCATATGATACATATCAGATACACACACAAATTTCCAAAAATCTTCGGAAAATGCACATTATGGGCCTGTGGCAGTTCATCTTATTATAAAATACAGAAAATGTATTTTCTGTCTACTGTATTTGCTCCTTAATCCACGAATGATAAGCTTGTGTAGTGGGAGGTATATATTATTACCATGATTTTAAATTAGAGCATTTCATGTATGATTGCCCAATGTTTACTTAATATTAATTTCTTCATTTTCATCCTAGGCTACTTCCAGCCTCCGGCTGGTTTTGCTGAGAACACAATCAACTCTGTTGTCTGCTATCCTTCTGCCATACATCCTCTTCCAATATTGGCCCTTAATCCATCTATCTCATGGTCTTCCTCAAGGCCTCTTCCATTCCAATTTCAAATTATACATTTTCTTTGGCATCTTTTCTTCACTCATCCTATTCATGTGCCCATACCACATGAATTTTGATCTTTCAATTCTGTCCTATACAGGTTCCACTTTAACTGTTATTCTCACATGCTTATTACTTGTCCAGACTATTTAGGCCAATCCTACTTCTATGTAAGTTCTGAATTGTTTTTATATACCTTTCTTTCATGCCCATAGTTGGTAGGGATGAAGTATAGTGGGGGAACTATTGTACTCTAAGACCGCTGCAGTAATTATAAAGATCCTAAAACAAACCTGAAAAAATGATGAATGGCTGGACTGTGGTGAAGCTATGACAGGCCCAACAACCCAGTATTGGATCAAGTAAGTACTTTCAGTTTGGGAAGAAGCTTTGGATAAAGGACTGGATTAAATTAAATTGAATTGAAATTTGTTTTTTAATCAATTGCAGTTGTAATTCAACACTAAATTGTGCTAAAATTAATGTGAAGTTGGACAAGGAATTGAAAGATCAACCCATCATACCAACTCTGAAGAAAGACATCTTCGACAGTAGGGGGGGGGGGGGGGAAGCAAAAGATTTAAATACACAATATTTTCCTCAAACACTTTTACTTGTTTAAGGGCTAACACAAAATATTGTTTTTTCTATGCAGGTCATCTTTTATTGCAAGCTATATGATTTGGTAATTGATTTACCGTAATTACTTTTTGTATCATTATTTGACTTTCTTTTTATATGCACACCGACCAATCGTATGTAATTTTCCTTTGGTTGGCTTTTGACTCAATTATTTGATATTGGAGTACATTTTTTTGTATGTGTGTTTTGTTCAGGTTAGTTTTGCCAGTAGTTATTCGTGAAGTGGTGAATTTGTTCCATGCTGGACAAAACTCTACTGCGACACTTGATCTAAGTACATATGGGTTCTTGTATGGAACTTTCCCTTCAGCTCCTGGAGTATTTGTATTTGCAACTCAATACTCTGTTGATGTAGACCTTGTAAGTAAATTGATTAACAATGTGCTGGTTAATGCAAAGTAATATTTAAAAATTAATGTACTGATTGTTGCTTCATTTCAGATTGCCAGTTCAATGGTTGCCTGTACCTTTGTGTCAGCTCCTCTTATGTTTGTTTCTGCTAAGATGGTAACTGTTGACAAAATGTCGCCATCTGACTATATACAGGAATTAGACTCATTTGTTTTTGATATCAGTATTATTGGAATTGTTACTGGGGTAAGTATTGCATGATTGACATTTTGAAACTGATTATTCTCTTTTGTACACAGTGCTTTTATCCCACTGTTCCAATGATTTCTTAGTACTATTAATGTAATTTGTTACCAATATTTGGATAATACAGTCAGATTATGGACTTTTCTTCATACATATTTATATAAGTATTTTTAAATTCAAATAGTTTGAACTAGTAATCTGAACAGAAAGAAACAGTTTGTTTTGTAGTTTGACGGCCTAAATTTCAGTATAATAACCTGTAATAGGCATAGATCATTTTTATGTATTCCAAATTTCCTCAAGATCCAAAATAGATTATACTTTGTTTTGTCTCAGTACATTGAGTTCCAAATCCAGATTTGATGTTATTATCAGATTCTTGAATGTGTTTGGTACTGTGTGGCATTTAATGACATTACATGGTCTTCCTCCATTAGCTGCTCCTTTATACTGTGTGTAATCTTGTCATTCAGTCTTCAGGAAGTACTGTTCTCCTAAATGCTTTGATCCTTAATTACCTTGGTAAATGTATAGCAGTTACACCCATCAGTGTGGCTTGGTTAGGGCACCACGCTCTGTATCAGGGAGCTACAGCAAGGTAGGATTGAGTCCTGATCCTTGAGTGCAGACTATGTTGATTGCAGTTTTTAGATGGTTTCCCCAGTCTCTGCTTCATAAACTACACATTACACAAACATAAAATACACTTAGCACACACAGAACATAGTTCCACATTTTGCAGACATGTGAAAACAAACCCACTTCCCCCATCAAACTGACAGGCCTAGCAACCCAGCAATTTGACGAAGATGTATGCTTCAAAAATACAATAGCAGAACCGACCTATGGATGTGCCCAGTGGGTTAATGATAACACTTGCACTTGTAGGAGGATGCAGGTTCAAATCCCTGTTCGGCCATCAAGATTCTACACAGCTGTTGACAATTATAGGCATGTTGATTGCATGAATTTCTATATGTATGTAACTGGGACTGGATAAATTTGTTAATACCATAAGCTAAGAACTTTACAACCGTGTACCAAATGAAGATAATTTATCTTTCCTTTCCATATTAATAATATCCAACACTCACCAAAGTTGAAGGGAGGAGGGCTGCAGAAACAAAAATATAATTCACACACAAAAAAACTTTTCGGGATATGTCCATTTTCAAGGAAATAGAAACATATGACTGAGATCGCGCAAGTGCTTTCTGTCTTTTTTTTTTAACTGTTTTACGTCTCTCAACAGCGAGGTCTTTAGAGACGGGTGCCTTCTGTCAACACAGCCACATGTAGGATGGAATTGGCCATTGGAGGTGGTGGATGGAGTAACGGTAAAATTGTGAGAAAGAAATTAATCAAAATAAGAAAAATGGGACATGTAAAATAAGGAGATTTTTTTTTAAAAAAAAAATGGTAATAATAATAACAAAATCTGACTGTGAAACAATTGTGATCGATGTTTTTGGAGTAAATTGTTCACCTGTGACCACTCATTCTCTTGGATAATGCATTAGTGGTGAGTCATATGTAAAAACTTTGGCAATGGAAGCAGGTGAGCTGGTATATGAGATGGGATGTGGTACAGGTGGAATGGTCTGTGATGGGGGAGGTTTCCACCAAGCATGGTGGCTGAGCAGTAATGCTCTGGCCTTGCATTCGGGAGGATATGGGTACGAATCCCCATCTGGGCTCCAGATTTGGGTTTCCACGGTTTCTCCAAATCACTCCAGGCAAGGACATAGCCAAATTCCTTCATGTTCCTTGTCCCCAGCCCTTTCCTGCCTCTAATGACCTCAACATTGATGAGGAATAAAGCCATAAGCAAGAAAGGGGGTAGGTTTTGCAAGAGGTAGGGTTACATTATGTTGTGGTGGGTGGATGTACATTGCACACCTTGCAACAAGGCCTGTTAAAAGGGAAGGAGCTGTAGGGTGTTTTAGGAGTATTAGAGGGTAGATTTTTTAGCTTTGGTGGTCTGCTGAGATTAGATATCCCATGTCCTTGCTTTATATTATGTGTGACATGGCATTAATTACCATGAGTGTTATATTCATTTCCTTTCTTTCTGTAGCAGATATCTTTCTCCCTTCCTTAGATGACAATAATGTTAGTAAATTTGATCACTTACATAGAATTTTGACTACTTGTTCTTAACATGGGTTCATGTGATGTGTAGTTACATTTACAGAGAATGATGCTAAAGTGAGTATTCTGATCTTATGTGCATGTTCATAAGTACACCATAGTAATGTATTGACCCCATAGTATTTTTTCAATTATTTTTAACAAAAATTGTAAAAAAATCCTTGTTAGAACCATATGGACATGTCATATTGTCCTGGAAATTTCCGTGGACATTGTAAATGAATAGGCTGTTTAAAATCATGAATTAGTATCAACTTTGACACTAGCTGGCCTGAATTAGTTGTTCTGCTGCCAAGTTACTTTCAGTAATTATCAGACTAGAAAACTGCATTTGTAAAAGATTGCTCAGATTTTGCACACCTGCTGTCCACTGTCTGCAGGTATCCCATACTGCTTTCAGAATTATTCTATAAAAGATGCTAATGTTGGCCTTTCTAATTTCTTTTTTTTTTCTTCTCAAACATTGCAAACATGTATGTGATAGAAATCAGTCACTTTGTGACTGACATATGCCATAAAGCATTAGATGAGGAAAGGGTATGTACCAGCAGGAGAAACACACAGGTTACTTCTACTTTCAAGAAAAGACATCGAAGAGACCTCACCAACTACTAATGGGTGTGTCTAACATTTATCTGCAGTAGAATGTTGGAGCATATCATATACTGATAGATTCTTAAATGATAAATTGTTTGTGCTGAAACAACACAGATTTTTGAAACATAGATTGTGTGAAACTCAGCTCCCTCTATTTTCTTATGATGTGATGAAAGTTATTAATGCATTTTCTTTTTGGATATCCAGGAAGCTTTTGATACTGCACCACACAGCCTCCATTTAATGAAGATCAACACATATAAAATATTGCAACATGTACGTGAATGGATCATGACTTCTGATAAGTAGATGGTTACAATATATCATTGTAGGGAAAAAACATGTCTGCTTATCTAGAAGTCGCATTAGGTATCCCACAGAGAAGCATATAAGGACCTCTGTTCCTTATATTTATAAACGATTTTGGAGACCATGTTAATAGCCATTTAAGATTGTTTGGTGATGATGCAGTTGTCTGTTAGAGTTCTGTTGATATTTTAGAAACTTTTCATGGTCTTAACAATATTTTAACACAGTGCAGATAAACAGTATAAAGCAACATGAATTTGGATCAGCACATAACATCAGTCATAGGAAAAGCTAATTCTGGATGGGAAATTGTAGATTGAATTGTGAATGATTGCCATATACTCCCACTTTCACTTTTGAGTGTAGTTAAATACTTCTTCCACCAACCTATTTGAGTCGGAAGGACAGGAAAGATAAAATTAGAGAAATAAGGTGCCGGACTGATTCTTATATGAATTCTTTTTTCCCTCGTACCATTAGGGATTGGAATGCACAGCAAAGAGATTAGCTTTGGTGCTGAGCACCCTCTGCCACCCACAATTTTGTGAATTGCAGAGTATATATGTAGATGTAGATGTACTTGTAAAGGAAACTGTATGTCATGGATATCCTGTGTTCTCATATGTTACTTTTCATGTGAAAGTAATTGTGGCTCCATTTTTCAACATGGCAATCCTTTTCCAGAGACGGCATATATCTCTATGCTCTGCCTGTGTGATATTGAGATACTCCTGTGGCCAGTAAGATCCTCAGATCTGTCTCTGATAGAATATAGGTGGGACCAGCTCAGATGTCAACTTTCTCCCAGTGCCAGTATATCAATGAGTAGTTACAACAGCTTGCCTCAGGAGAGGATGCAGTGGTTTTATGGTACCTTTCCCAATCAGTGCATGCATCCAGGACAGGGGGTGCAACATCATACTGATAAGTAGGCTCAGACTGCCAATTTCTTTGTAAATTTGATTAAATTTTGTAATCACTGAAATAACATCATATACCCTCTCAATCCATGAAATTTCATTTTCCTTCTCCCATTTCTGGGTGCTTCAATTTTTTTGTGAAGCAATGTATGTTGTTCTTGTCCATGATAAATTCAATGTAATACTTGTTCCACTATTGTACTTTGGTTTCAATGAAAGTTTCAACGAGGCTGAATGTCTTAAGCATGTGGGGAAGTGTTCTATTACTATTACAATTACTCCGCGATTCACTAAAAGTGTTTGGCGGAGGGTGCATTGCACCTATCAGGAAAGGTAATTGTTTGGAAGGGATATACGGGATATGGCAGGAGGCGCCCATGGGCTATTGTGAGGAACCATCCCAGCATTCACCTGGAGCGATCTAGGGAAACCATGGAAAACCCAGATCAGGATGGCCGGAGTGCTTTATCAGAAGCTACTCCTGTCCGATTTTGTGTTTACTCGCCCAGTAAATCTATTCTATTCCATTCCCTAATCGCTCGTGGAAAAAATGAGTAGAGAAATGAATTGGTTCTGGCCCTGATTTCTCTTATCTTATTTTCGCGGTCATTCCGAGATATGAATGTTGCTGGTAGCAATATTTGTTTGCTGTCATTCTGAAATACGTCAGTCGAGAATTTTTCAATTAGCTTCCGTCGAGAGCAACGCCTTCGGTACTCCAGGTCTTCCCAACCTAACTCCTTCAACATGGCACTTACGCTTTCCCTCCAACTATATATACCTGTCACGAATCGGGCGGCTCTTCTTTGGACCATCTCTAATGCCTCCATTAATCCCTTTTGATGGGGACCCCATACAGAGCAACAATATTCCAGGTGAGGCCTCACTAGTGACTTGTACGCAATCGATTTAACTTCCGGAGTGCATTGTTTTAAATTACTACCAGAAATCAAAGCATACGATTTGCTTTCCCAATTACATTCTCGATATGCTCATTCCACGACAAATTATTGCGAATTGTTACCCCTAGGTATTTAGCGGAATCTACCGTTCTAAGGAAAGTGCCATTAATTGTATATTCAAAGCTAAATGGTGTCACCTTTTTACTTACACGCATGACTTGGCACTTTTTAGCGTTTAACTCCAACTGCCAATCTTTACACCACGCAATTATTTTCATAATATCGTCTTGTAACAAAGCGCAGTCGTCCTGGGTTGTGATTTCACGATAAATAATAGCATCATCGGCAAATAATCTTTTCATTCCCCTTATTATGTCGCACAAATCATTAATGTATATGAGAAACAACAGAGGCCCTATCACGCTTCCCTTGGGGAACCCCGGACCTTTACTTCGGCAAGTGATGAATGCTCACCGTCGAGAACTACACACTGTGTTCTGTCCCTTCAAAAAGTCTGCAACCCAATCACATATTTGTCTAGATATACCGTAACCGCGAAGTTTCCTAAGTAACCTAGTGTGAGGCACAGTGTCGAAAGCTTTTTTGAAGTCTAATAAAACTAAATCAACCTGGGATTGCTCTATCTATAATACGGCTCAAGTCGTGAATTAAGAGGGCAAGTTGTGTTTCGCAGCATCGGCCTTTTCTGAATCCATGTTGATTTGGGTTTAAAAGCTCATCTTCATCCAAAAACCACATGACATTTGAATAGATGATGTGTTCTAAAATCCTGCAAAATATTGAGGTTAACGAGATCGGCCTATAATTTTGAGGATCATCAACATTCCCACTTTTGAACACTGGACTTACGATGGCGGTCTTCCATTCGGCTGGTATTTTTTCCTTGATCCAAGGAGGCGGTTATAATTCATCAAATACGGTGCAATTTCCTTTGCGTACCTAGAGTAGAATCTTGTAGGAATACCGTCTGGTCCTGGAGCCTTGTTGGGATTTACATTCATAAGCAGTTTAGTTATTCCCTCGACATCGAGAACGAGATCATTCATAATTTTGTTGGTTCGATTGTTAAATATCGGAATCTCCTCCGAGTTTTCTGACGTGAAAGCTTTTACTAAAAACATAATTCAAAATTTCTGCTTTCTCGATGCTAGTTTCTGATAATTCCCCATTTTCATTAATCAACGACGGCATGACCTTTCGAGAGCCTCTTATTGATTTGACATAATGACCAGAACTTTTTTGGATTAGTAATCAGATCTTTCGGATAAATTTCTGGCTTGGAATTCTTTAAACGCATCACGCATTGCCTTACGCACATCCGCTCGCAAGTGGACTAATTTAGCGCGATCAGATGAGTCCCCCAATTTCTTTACCGTCGCATGTAAACGCCTTTGCTTCCTGAGCAAACGTTTCACTTCCCTATTGAACCACGGGAAGTTGTTTACTAACCTTAATAAACTTCTTGGGAACAAATTGATTTAAGCCCGGTCCATATTATTTCTTTTAAATTAAACCAAAGTTCCTCAACATTTGTATTAAGCGTGTACGTTTCAAATTTTTTCGCCAAATGATCGACCATAAACGCATCATTTGCCTTATCGAAACAATATACGAGTTTGTCTTTATCATGCTTCAAATTCAGCCTAGATTTTAAAGTTACCACAATCGCCTTGTGATAACTTATACCGTCTTCTATACAAACTTTATCTACAATATCCGGATTGTTAGTAAGAAAAAGATCCAAAATGGACGAGGAATCTTTTGGACAATCCGCGTTGGCTCTTCTACCATCTGTTCAAGAGAATTTTCCGCGAATGATTCCAGGAACGTTTCGGTTATTAACCTATCTCTTCCGCCTGACCTGAACGTAAATGTGTCCCAGTTAACAGAGGGTATATTAAAATCACCTCCCATGATCAATGTATGTCCCTGAAATTTCTGAGAAATACTATTAAGTGACTGTCTAAAATATTCCGCGTTATCTAATCCAGAGTCCGGAGGTCGGTAAAATGATCCTATTATGAACTTTAAACTTCTGCCAATTTTTACCTTCACCCATATTAACTCGCAACAATTTTCCGTTTCATTTACTACGGAGCAATTGATGGTTTTATTAACGGCCACGAACACACCTCCGCCCATTGAGGTAGTTCTGTCTTTCCGAAAAACATTGAATTGAGGAGCAAATACTTCGCTAGATTCTACCTCTGGCGTCAACCAGCTCTCGGTTCCTAGTATTATATCAACATCGTTAGTCGCAACTGCAGCGTGGAAATCGGCTACTTTCCCTCTAATACTCCGACAATTAAGGACCATTATCCTTAGCGGTTTAATATCTGTATCTGTAGAGTCTAAATTCGCATTTTTACTATTTCACTCCGAAAGGAAACGGGTGAAGTATTTGGAGCTGTAAATTTCGATTTATTCACGCCGTCACTTCCAGAACCAAGATCTAGATTAACGACGCGTCTTCTTCGTTGAACTGAGGGATCCTCGGGCCTCACGGTGTTCCTAAAAAATAATTCACATCAAGACGGTTCCATATTTTAGCAGCCACCTTGATCGCCATTCTCGGTGTGTAGTGGACGCCCGACCTGTCAAATGCGTCCCAGCTGGCAGCTATCATCGGTCGAAGATCGACGAAGCCCCAGTTGTTTCTGCGACACAGCTCCTGTAGACTACAATTCAAATTATAAATCTTCCACCATACGGCTTCCCCACAATCGATGCGCGGCACGACACTACAGATGGAAAACTGCAACTTTACCGAATTCTCACGCGCTGATTCATACGCCTTGTGGCCCAACTTGTCCATCGATTTCACTATATCTGAAACAGAAACATGACACGAGTCGTTAGTTCCGACGTGCGCAGCTACCCTCAACTGACGGCAGTTCGATTCTCTAATCGCTTTTGGTATAGCCTCCATGACTCGTGGCACGGTTGCTCCTGGAAGAACACACAGAATGAACGTTAGTACGAGGGTCTGCACCATTCTTCTCAGCTAGGTCTCGTAGGGGTTTCTCTAGACGTCGGACGTTGGAGCTTCCAATGATAAGTAATCCTTTCCTGGCATCACTCGGTGTCTGCGAGTAAATCTTCCCTGCTGTGCTTCTCGGCCATTCGCACTAAGATCTTCAACCTCCTGCAAAACTGAAAACGCATTACTTAGGGGCAAGATATCATTCTCCCGTCGGTTATTTTGGAATTTTGATGCCTTTCTCCTATCCACCCGGTGCCAGTCGTTCCCTGCAAACAGATACCTGACAATCCTCACCTGCCGGTTCTACATCAGTAGCCTCCGGTAATTCTTCGACGCACTGCCGTTCGTCATCTAACATGCTCCACACCTGTGCCTGAAGAGATGCCATCGTAGTATGAATTCTCTTCAAGAGCCTGACGCCTACTGTAACACATTGCGCAAACCATGTCCCACAAACAACCAAATACAGAGTCACAAACAAATTAATCAGAAAAATCAGACAGACTGCTACAGCTCACTAAATGGATCACTACCTAACAGGAAATATTTAAGATAACACGAAACAGGAAATTTCAGATCACACAACAATTCGACTACTGCTGCAACGGACGCAGAGGCTCAACTCACTGGATCACTACCTAAAAAGGAAATTCAAAGATAACACAAAAAACCAGTAAAATACAAATCACACACAAAAGTCGGATACGGGTCGCTGAGGCTCAACTGACTACTGCTGACTCTCAGAAATTTCAAAAATAAAAACAAAGTCTAACTAACACACTTTAGATTTAACACACAAGAAAGTCGACGACTTCTCAACCTGCAGTGAATAGTAATCTTGACGTCTTCTGTTGTTTTTGAGATGTCTTCAGCCACTCCCTACAGCATCAACTGTTGCTGTTCTAACTAAGGAAACTTTTCTGGCACCACTGCGATTTACTTTTCCAGGTGCAGAACTGGTTGGAATGTGGGGAAATACTCTCGAATGAAATCAGCACCACAAACATTTAACTCCCATTTAATAGCTACAAATTACAGACGATTCCAACTGATATGGTTGAGGAGCATATCCACTTCACCTTAAGATCGTTGAAATTTCCCCATAAATCGGGGCAAGTGACAGGCAGATGACAAAAGTTAATGTTAGGCAGCAGGAAGAACCGCGCAAGAGCCAATGTAAATGCTATTTGATTTCCTAGCTAAGAGCCAATGGATTGTGCTGACCTTCCTAGTAACTTCTGATTTGCATCAGAGCTGCATTCGGAAATTGCCTATTCACGTCAGCAAATTCTGCTTCCACAAAAGAACTGGTGAACGATGAACAGATCGCCGTGCACCTCGCTTACTGACTCCACCTTCGAATATAGTTGGTAATATTTCGTATTACTTATTATTTTTAGCTCTCACACTCTTTCCCCTCCAGCTCAGCATCCCTTCTAAGATGCTGCAATTAGCTAACATAATGCAAATGTGGACCTCACCCACCCGACTTACAAAGTCATGTCAACATAAGGAAACTCTGAAATACTATTTTTTTCTGGGTAGGTTGGCCAGATCTGGTAAACAAACAAGTGAATTAGAACACAATTAAAATTTACGCTCTAAAACTGCTAAAATAGGAGTATGCATTGTGAGTTAGATATGGGTTACAGTTTTCTCCGGGATGTCTATATCCTCGTGTGATTTTGGCAGTGAAACCACTCTCTGAGTGGCAGTAGGTACCACATTGTGTAACTGTCGAATTACGATGGTACAAGTAAAACAAAATGGAAATAATTACACCAATTCCTAAGATACTGGTTACACTAGTGGTTGCAACAATTGTGCAATGTCTACTGGATGCATGCAACTGTGTCTCCATTTGTGCAAGCACGTGGTTGTGTTTAATAGCTTCATTTGATGATTGTAAATATATATTAATCTCATTCAAGAGTAGAGTAGCGTCCGTTTGGTTCCGGATGCGAAGTGTTTGACTATGATACATTTTATCTGTAAAAGTGGGTATGTAGTAGGCAGGAAATGTTAGATTAACATGCAGATCTTCTTCTTGCATAAAGGGAAGAGTGAAGTCTTCGCTTACAACATCCTCTAAAATTCCTGACCCTGAAAGAATTAACTTATTAGTATTAAAGTTTAGTGGGTCAGTTTGACATGTTATTATTACCGCAATGGGATGAGTCATAGTATAAATCCAGTTAGTTTTCAGCCTTACAAAAGGAGGCTTGCTCAGACTTAAAATCTCCCATTGGCAAGTATCAAGAAAAGTGTCCGAGAAAATTTTTTTTTTTTTTTTTAAGGTGGCGTGCCCCCTCATGTAATGGGAATGAAGGGCATAGTTATGTTTTTGCATATATTAAGATTGTCATTGTGTTGTAAGGCATGAGATCTGTGGTCCTGACTCATTAACAAGGTGCTCTGGACCTGCCAGCTGATATAAAGATTAGTTTCATTCCATAATATAGGGAAAACCTTAAGAGAATACCGTTCTAAGATAAAAGCCAATGATGCAAGGGGTATCTTGATAAGAATCCTAAGGTTTTGTCCATGAGACTCACACTAACATCAACAATTTTGTAATAGTTGGGCAAATACTCACGTCTACACGGGTAGATCATATGAACATTTCCAGTCAGGCGTTTCTGAAATGTATTGTAGGTGGTCATTCACAATACCTTGCTTTTCTGTGATTTTTTTCCCATGGAGGCATTCGCTGGTCTTTGTTCGGGACTGATTCTCATAGCAGTTTCCAGTTTTTTTGCTAGAATTATTTGGCACGCAGCACTAATTTGCAAATTATTGTTAATGCACTCTAATGTGGTGATTTGGAAGTTTAATTTCTTTAGATTGCTTTTGGTTGCTGTCCCAAAAATGGTTTTTAAAACCTTGCCACCTACATTGAGGAGTGTCTTCTTTTCTCTATTAGTCATTCAGAAGCCTGTCCATTAACTTACTGAACTCATGACGCATAGCTGTGTAAGCTACTGTGACTGAATGGGAGATAGTAACTAATTCATTTTCAAAGGTCAGATTTGTGCTCAAAGGACTTGCAGATGTCGATTTTGGGCTTGCAACATGGTCATATTATAATCCAATATGAGTCCAAAACAGGTCAGTACTATGAATACTAGACCCTTAAAAAAGAGAGAGAATGGCATTATATAATGTTTTTTTTTTTCCACGACTGCATTAGGGGAAAGATTCTAAGTAACAAAAGAATACCTACACTGGGAACAAGGGAAAACATTTTCTACCAAGGTATTGCTTAAGCTAAGACCCCAGTTAATACATCCCAGTCATCAAAATTTTAACTAGGCTCGAACAAACATTCTGATTAATCATAAATGTACAATATTACTCCCACTAGTATCATATAGTTATAAGTATCATGAGGATGGCCTCTTACTATCCCTTATGCTAATCCCCCTTAGAAATTAAACAATTATTCTATGCTATGATTCTTTGTAGAGTCCCAACATTATGAAGCTAGCTTGGGCAGGCCTGCCGACAGTGCTGTGTATCACATTCCACTAGTCACCGTTAAGCCCCCCCCCTTTTCCCCATGCGCGTAGGACAGCTGCACAGCCTGTTCTTCCTGTGCCCATAGAACAGTTTATCAAGCCACCAATTGTTCTTATACTTAACCTAATATGTATATAATACCAGATGGTAGCTGGTGTCAATCTGGCTTGGACAGAATAAGTTATCTTAATAAAAATTGGAAATTTGCAATTTAGGGGTTCACTAAGGATCTCTACTTCGAAGTATGTGGTTCACAACTCAGTAAGAGCAAATCCCATATATCTGTTAGAATTCAAGATTTTTACTGGAATATTATTCCTACAATCTTATAGACTCATTTTTCTGTTTCTTAAGTCGTATGTGTGATTGTTATGTGGCACCTTGTCTGCTTGAGTTGTAGGATGACTATGAAGATTATAGTGGTTATTTGATGTGGTGGATTTGGTGCTTGTCTTTAATTTGAGTGTTTCAATGTTATTGCTTTTAGCATCCATTGCTGGTTGTGGAGTGACTGCTGAGGTGGGGGATTGTGTAAAGGATGTTTAGGATACGGCTTCACACAGTTTTTATGAACTACTACTTCTCTGCCAGGTAACTGCAATTTCAAGTTCTCTAGAGAAGTTTGGGCAAGTACCAGGTATGGTCCTGACCAGATTGTTTTGAATTTGGATGATTTTCCCAGTTTCTTATAGGGTTAATTAAGCATCACTAGACCACCAACCAGTATTTCTTGGGGTTTTATCTCTTTATTGTGCTCTAACAATTGTTGTTCGAACGCTTTCACATTGTTCTTCTGGACCTTCTTCCAAATTCTTTTTAACCGATGCACGACGTTGGACGTTTTGTTGAGTTCCAAGACTGTAAAGTGTGAAACCATCTCTCTGCCATATAATATTTCCAGTGGGTTGTTTTTTGTGGAGGTATCCACTTTGCTGTTATATGCTGATACAGTGAATTATAGAATTCTTGAGCTTTGTAGGCGCTAATTATATCCATCCAACTGGATTCTTTTAAAAGGAGCTCTGATTTCTGGGAGTGATTGCAGTTTTTCTCTACAGCTGCTTTCCAGAATTCTTTCATTACAAATCGAGTAATTTCTAACGAAATTTCTGATATCATTTCTCCGAGATTGCCACCAATATTGTTTTGCAACACTTCGGCTGATGCTCTTCCAACTAACATGCGCAGACAAAATAGAAGCATTAAATAATTCCATGATTAGCCTTCTTAAGGAGGCGGGAACTACTATGCAACAGCCCTGCTTGGTATTTCTGTAAAGAACATTTTCCTTCATTATAAATTGCTGGCTATTTCGCCAATTTTGGCACTCTTCATCTTTTGACTGTTCGACCGGTAGCTCAGACAAAGGTGGTGATTCCTGTTTTTCGACTACACCAATTTTTCCCCTTAATATGTCAGCGTTATTATGTTTCTTCCCAGGTTTGTGGATTACATCAAACTGATATTCCGAAAGGGATAGGGTCCACCTTGTTAGCCTACTAGAGGGGTCTTAGCGCGAAAACGGCCACCTAAGTGTTGCATGGTCAGTCACAATTTGGAAACTACGACCATAAAGGTAGCAACGGAAAAAGTTTATACACCAGTTCACTGAAAGAAGTTTTTTCTGTGTTTTCGAATAGTTGATTTCTGCCTTCGTTAATTGCTGTAATGCATAACAAATGGGAGGTTTATGGCCGTTGACTATTTTCAATAGGTCCACACCCAGAGAAAAGTTCTAACTGTCAGTGAATAATATAATTTTTTTGGAGAAATCTCAGTAAATTAACAAGGGCTTTGAAGTTAATTTTTTTTTTTAGTTCCAGCATGACACACTCACATTCTTCAGACCAACTGAATGGCGTGCCTTTATGAAGTAGAATGGTTAAAAGTTTGGCTATCTGAGTGTAATTTTGAACGAATTTCCTGTAGTAGTTGGCTAGGCCTAGAAAGGATTGCAACTCTTTCACATTTTTTTGAAGACGGGTAACTCTTTGACTGCCGAAACTAATTGGGGATGCAGTTTCACACAGTCTTTGGAGATTAGGTGACCAAAATATTCAATCTCTGCTAAAGCAAAATGGCATTTTTCAAAGGACAATGTGAGGTTACCTTTGTGGAGTCTTTCAAAAAAATTTCTAAGTGTGCAAGATGCTCGTCCAAATTCTTAGAAGAGATTATTACATCAAGGTAAACCTGTACAGAGTGGGCTTTAGCCCTCGGAGAATTCCGTCCATTAACCTTTGGAAACTTGATGGTGCATTTGTCAGGCCAAAAGGAAGTTTTCGGTATTCATAAGGTCTGTCGGGGACACTAAATACCATTTTTGAAATTTCTTGTTTGGCCACGGGTACCTGATAGTAACCCTACTTGAGATCTAGTGTTGTAAATCAATTACTAAGATATTTAACAGTTTCTGATATGTTTGGAATGGGGCAGACGTCCAGTATAGTTATTTTGTTTAATGGTCAATAATCCACACAGAACCAAAACTTTGCTTCTCTATTATTTGAGTGTTTCAGCACCAAAATAACTGGTGATGACCACGGGGAATTCGAGTGTTGAATTATACCATCCCTCAACTGCTGTTTTATAGTCCTTTATTAATTTCCCCTTATTATACGGCACTCTGTATGGCTTTTTATAAATAGGAAGGGCATCCCCAGTTAAAATTCTATGCTTTACAATATCAGTAGTGGATAAGGCTTGATCAGACATAAACAACTTTTTATACTCGAACAAGAACTGTTCAAATCGGACTTGCTCTCCCACAGGCAGATGTTACCTAGACTTAAAGCTAATAGGTGGTTCTGCAGAACTGGCAAGAACATACTTACCAAGCGTGGTGAATAATTGGTTAACATTCTGGCCTTGCATTCAGGAGGATGCCGGTTCGAATCCCCGTACAGGTATCCAGATTTGGGTTTTCCATGGTTTCCCCAAATCACTTCAGGCAAATGCTGGGATGCTTCCTTCAAAAGGCCATGGCCAGATTCCTTCGCATTCCTTGTCCCCAGTCCCATCCTGCCTCCAATGACCTTTACATTGATGAGGCGTAAAGCCGTAAGTTAAAAAAAAATAATAATAAAAAATCATAGTTGGTGTCTGCTAGGTTTTAAAAAATTATCATTTACACTTACAATACCATGGCTGCAGTTAAGATTTCTTAATACCTCTACCGAGCGTGGTGGTGTAACGGATAGCGTTCTGGCCTCGCATTCGGGAGGACGGCGGTTCGAATCCCCGTCCGGGCATCCAGATTTGGGTTTTCCATGGTTTCCCAAATCACTCCAGGCAAATGCCGGGATGCTTCCTTAAAAAGGCCATGGCCGAATTCCTTCCCATTCCTTGCCCCCATCCTTTCCCGTCTCTAAAGTCCTCGCTGTTGAGAGACATAAAGCAGATAAAAAAAAAAAAAAAAATTAATACCTCTACAGCTGTACATCAGCTGTATCAAAATTTTCAACTACCGCTGACACATGTTTGACTTCATCAAATAACTTTAGATTGCAAATGCTTTTGTTTACATACACCCTTCTGGAATCCAACCAGTCTTCCCCCGGTAATGGTTCAATAAGATTGACTGAATCTTTGGTAGCATTGATGTTATCTGCTATGGGAACATGAATAATTTTCCCGAATGATTTTGAAACTGTGTGGGTCGCAAAGACCTTCACAACTGACTTTGTGAATGATCACTGTCGTGATCTCCGAAACAAACTGTGTGCTTTGCTAAGACAATGACTGCCCCATGTTCATGCAAAAAATTTATTCCAATAATTCCATTGTATTGCCCCCCCCCCCCCCAGCTTTGGAACCACATAGATCATCACACTAAGAGCTTTTGCGTCAATAGTGACAGTAGTATCATTTATTACCAATTCTTGGATTTCCCTGTTGTCAACCCCTGTGATTTTGCAGTCTGGTGGGTACAATTTCCCATGCTACATAAGCCATGCTTCAGCAATGAAACTTCAGCACCTGTGTCCAACAAATGGTTACACATTAACCCCTTTAATTGTGCTTTTACGGTCAACTCAAATTTTGCCACTCCATTCATACCCTCTACTGCAGCTACGGGTACATTTTTACACAAAACAGGCAAAATGCCATGGCCGCATTTGCCCCCCTCTAGTTTAAACTCTCCTTATTACTATTTTCTGAGCCTCTAACATTCCATGAAACTTCATATTCACTGTTTACAATATGGGCACAATGGTCGCCGCCATACTGTGCACGGCCAGGCCTATCCCAGCTCTCATTACATTGATCATGTGGGACACCCCGTCCCATATTTCCATAAAACTTACTGCTTCCAGCATCCCGTTGACTCCAACCGTACCATATAGTACCATTATTTCCAGTACCCCCGCATTTGACCAACAATTCTTCCTCATGTGCCCACTTTTGGCACATTTATAGCAAACAATTGATTTCTTATTAATAAAAACGTGCCTTATTCTATTCTTAGCCTCTGCCATTGGTTTTCTTTTTGTCTGCTAAAAAAATACAGCATACTTTATTGCATCAGCTAGTGGTTTTAGATCTTTCAGTGCCACATACTCGCATCTTCATTAATACTGTTAAGGAAACTATCACTTCTGCGTCGGTCTGCCTCCTATCTCAAAACAATATTCTGTGATGTGTGCTTTGTTAAGTTGTAAGTTTGATTGTTAATTGCCTTTATTCTGTCAGCAAAATGTTCAATTGATTCTGATTGTCCTTGCTACAACATTCTTAATTTTTTCCGATAGTATTTTTCCTCTCAAACCTTTTATTTAACTCTTCTGACAATCCTCAAAAGTTACAATTTTCGCCGAACATAGCAAACTTATAAGCATCAGCAGAAAATCTACTCCTAAGCAGTTTCATTCTATGTTTGTTCGGTACATCCAAGTCCGCTAAAAATCATTGAATTTTGATCTTCAGATCCAGATCGACTGAATGATAGATTATGCATGAAAAAAGCATTAATAAAAGATTATTGCTATCAAAATCCCTACTTCGTGCATTATGTGCCTCAAGAGACGTGATATTCCAATTCAACTGTTCAATTACTGTATGCAGATCAACTTCCATTTTAGCCAGATTGGAAGCAACTAACCTCTGTTTGCTGCTAGAAGCTGTTAATTGATGATGCCACCCTTGGAACCATGCCAGTCAGCGTGCCTGCCGTTGCCACCATTAAAGCTGCGTCGAACCACTACTGCCACGCTGCCTCCGCATCGAACTGTTTTTGCCACGACGAACTGCGATCTTGCCTCGACCATGTCTCCAAGCGAATTACACTCAGGAGGATCTGCCACCCGGCAGACCGTACCATGTTGCCACACATTGTGCTGTGCTGCCGGCTCGTATCCTCCGCTCCAAAGTTGTCTATCTTGCTGCGGCGGTCCACTCCGCTTATGACTATATCTCACCGACACGGTTAGTCCCCGCTGTCCAACACATTGTCTTGATTTTCTTCACTGTTAAGTTCGTCTTCCCAATTCTGGCACCACTTGTCAAGGAGGCTGAATGTCTTAGGTGTGTGGGAAGGGTTCCTTTAGGTTTCACCAACCTGAAGCGAATAGTTATCACGACATCTTCTGTTGTTCTTGGTATGTCTTCAGCTGCTTCCTACAGCATCATCTGTTGCTGTTGTTACTGAGGAATCTTTTCTGGCACCACTGCGATTTACTTTTCCAGTCGCAGAACTGGATTTAATGCGGGGAAATAGATTTGAATGAAAGCAGCGCTGGGAAATTTAACTCCCATTTATTGGCCACAAATTACAGATTATTACATCTGATATGGTTGAGGAGCATGTCAACTTCACCTTAAGATTGTTGAAATTACCCCATAAATCAGTGTGACAGGCAGATAACAAAATTTAATGTTAGGCAGCGGGAGGAGCCATGCGAAAGCCAATGTGAATGCTATTTGATTTCCTAGCCAAGAGAGCCAACGGATCATCCCAACCTTCCTTATAACTTCTGATTCGTTTCAGAGATGCTCTTTATATCTACCAATGATCAACTGGCTGACATCTTGTGGCAGATTTCTCAGCTATTTCTCCTGCTTGGAGACTACAATTTCCACAGTGTGTTCTGGGATTCAACTACCAATTGCCCCAGAGGTTGAGAAATTTGAAGACTATTGGAGCTGCATGATTTGGGCATCCTAAACACCAGTCAAATGATACACTTTACCACTGCTTCTGGTACGCCCTCTGCCATTGACCTTTCGTTGTGCTCTACTTCAATTGCAGACTTCATGAATTGGGAGGTGGAACGTGATCTTCATGGAAGTGACCACTTCCAATTTGGCTGCACGTTGAGTTTGAAAGTGGAGTAGGAAATAACCGATGTAAAAGGAACATCAACAGAGCTGATTGGCAACTTTACTGCCATTCACTCTTTCTCCAGCAGTGCCATGACATTGAGGAGAAGGAGAACCACTTCATAGAAGATCAGGAATGCTGTGAAGAATGTCCATCCCTTGGTGGAAGGTCCACTGTCATTCCGCTATTCAGAACCGATGGGTGTTGCGTCATTTCAGGTTGCACCTAACGTCCGACAACCTGGCAGCATTCCAAATTGCAAGAGTTAAGGCATGTCGTGTGATTAAGGAGAGCAAAATGTCATGGCAGAAGTTAGTGAGTACCATTATCTGTTCCACAATACCGTCAAAAGTGTAAGAGTCTATTCACCATATATCTGGAAGGTACTCTTGATCACCAGTACCTGGATTACTGGATCAGGAGCATGTAATTACTGGCATGTGAAGCATAGCACAGCTGGACGGCAGACTCCTTTACTGCCATCACTTCATCTGCCAGATTGCCCTCGGGTCCAGCAATGGAGAACTGCTGCTGAAAGGCACATTTTAAGCTTCGATTAGTCTGATTCAGAGTCGTACAGTAGCCCGTTTACATCTTGTGAACTGGAGTGGTCTAAAACAGTTTCAGAGACACTTCGTCAGGGCCCGACCTGATCCAGATGCTAAAGAGTACCTTATAGATATTTTTTTAATGATATTCGGACCACAGGACACTTCCTCGACTTGTGGAAGGAAACTATGCTAATCCTTATTTTGAAACAGGAAGGACAAAATGTCACCAGGTAGTTATCGTAGCATCGTCTTAGCGATTTGCGTTGGGAAGACACTAGAGTGAATGGTAAACTGCTGCCTCGTCTGATGTCTCAAAACCCGAAATCTGCTGAGCTGCTTAAAGTGTGGTTTCGGAAGTTCCATTCCACCTTGGACACCCTGATCATGCTTGGAGCAGCAATTCAGGATGCCAAGACCTTGTTGTTTCATTCAGTATAGACAAGGCCTATGATACTACCTGATGGCATGGTATTTTAAAACAGCTACATGAATGGGGATTTAGGGGAAATCCTCTCTTTTTAAATCGTTTTTATCACAGCGTTGTTTTCAGTACTGAGTTGGTTGTGAAGTTTCATATCTTTTAATACAAAAAAAACTGCAGCCCTTAAGGGTCAGTTTTAAGTGTAACGTCTTAAAGATATGAAAGCCAGAGCTACGAATTTTTTTAAAGTGTTGTGTGACAGATCAAATGGTGCCGACCACTCCTGCCTACTACAAGTTTATAGAGCCTTTGTACAGTCATGGTTGGAGTGCGGTTGCGTCGTATTCAGTTCAGCATCTGACAGATACCTCTGGATGTTAGTGTTCATCATACTGGAATTCACTTTTGCCACTGGTTTGTATTGCAATAGCCCTATTCTCAGCATTTGTGCTGAGTCTGGTGAGCTGCTGCTTCTCATCCACTGGCATCTCTTGGTGGCGCAACACTTTATGCACATTGCTTCAACACCTGGCGGTCTTGATTGTGACACAGTGATGATGTCACCATTTGAACGCCTCTACAGAAATCATATTAGAGCCACCAGACGCTTCATCTACCATACAAGGGCTATTTTCAGAAGAATATGGTTATGGGCTGACTACATTTAGTCATCAGGGTTGGAGTAAATCTCTTCCCTGTCTTTTAAAGAGACCCAGAACAATTCTAGATCTGACACGGTTCAGTAAGCTGTTTACCCCCTGACAATGTTTTTATCAGAGTTTTTAACAACATTTTAAACCAACATCACACATTTACGCCGCATTATACGGATGGGCTATTGGAGTGGGTTGTTCCATAGTGTTTCCTCGGGGGACTTACAATTATAAGCTGGATGGCAGATGCAGCATATACACCACAAAGCTTTATGCTTTTTATTAAAGTCACTCCAGCATACCGAGCGTCGTGGTGTAATGGTTAGCATTTTGGCCTCGCATTCGGGAGGATGGTGGTTTGCATCCCCGCCTGGGCATCCAGATTTGGGTTTTCCATGGTTTCCCAAATCACTCCAGGCAAATGCCGGGATGCTTCCTTCAAAAGGCCATGGCCGAATTCCTTCCCATTCCTTGCCCCCCATCCTTTCCCATCTCTAAAGACCTCGCTGTTAAAGAGACGTTAATCAGTTAAAAACGTTCCAGCATATGAAAGTAATGCATGAAAGCAGATATATCATATCAGCTGCATTCAGGCACTGGGAACCATGTACCAAGCAGACCATTTGGTCCAGGACTTACAGGATTCCCTCCGATCCCTTCAGTCTTGTGGAAAAGAGGTGAATTTTTGCTGGGTACCAGTCCATGTGAGAATCAGTGAATGAGGCAGCAGATGAAGCTGCCAAGTTAGCCTCTTTCAAGGTTAGAATCAACATTGATCTGGTCCCAAAGTCTGACCTTACCCTGGCGGATTGTTTTTGGTATCTGGCAGAGGAAGTGGCTGCTAGTCAAGCATAATAAATCCAGCTGATCAAACCAATGGTTCAGCCATGGAGCAACTCCGTCAAATGGCCAAAAAGGGACGAGGTTCTCCTTACTCGCCTCCCTATAGAGCAATGCCATTTGACGCATAGTTTTCTTCAGTGCCAGGAGGACTCACTGGAATGTGATGCTTGTGGCGTATTTTTGATGGTGCGCCACATTTTAATTGACTGTGTACTGGATTTAGATTTAAGGGAAAGTGATGTAATGATCTGTACCTTATTTTAATTGATGATGGATACAATGGGGCTAAGGTTTTAAAATTTCATGTTAGCCGGTCTTGTCCTAAAAGTTGTGGTGGTAGTAGTAGTAGTAGTAGTAGTAGTAGTAGTAGTAGTAGTAGTAGTAGTAGTAGTAGTATGTTCCTTTATCTGGGTCTGAAAATCTACCCTGCCTGAAACATTTAAGTAATTTGGATAAATTGTTACTGTTTTTGTTTGTATTTTGGCTGAAACTGTTCAGCACCTTTAAAATGAAATGTGAGATTTATACATTTTTGAATTTCCTCCAAGTGTGTATGTGGAAGTCCCAAAGCTCATCAGATTTCTAATATAGCTTGTTCTTCACAGTCATTGCATAGGCAAACACCCATTTTGATTAATTCACTTTGCAAACATTGTTGTCTATGCATGAGGTAGCAGCCATCACAACTGATGTAATTTGTTGTAAATATGTTTCTGTTAAATAATTCTGTAAACATATCAGGATAATCTGAAACATTGTTGGTTTACCCTTAGATGTCAGTGCTGATTATTCTATGCTGTAATGATGATAAATAAATTGCAGAAGGTCATAATAAGTGTATACTGTCTGTGTAGAGTAGATTCTTTTGAAATCACGCTTCATAATTTGATGGCAGTATTGTGTAAGGAGATAAACTGTTCGTGGGGTAAGGATAAACAGTTATCACCTCAACTATAACCGTGGTTTGTGCCTTTGGATATTAGATTTTTCTTAAGTTCTCGGTCGCCATCATTCTGAAACCCTCAAAATGGAAAGGGAGGTTCATAAAAAAAATAAAAAAATCACTGCTTCGAATTTAAAGTTCAAAATATCACTGTATTTTTGAGAGGGAGAGAGTAGAAGCTGATGGTGGCCTATTCAGGACATCTCTTCTGAAAGATGTCAAAGAGGCTACAAATTCAAATTTCCTCATGCATTTGACAAATCACCTTTAATAGTTTCTTTTATGCCCTCCTTCCATATGCACTGCAGAGAGGTTTGGGATTTAAGTACACAAATTTTTAATTTTCTCAGTTTCTGTACAGGGGAAATAATATCTTTCTACTAAATAAGTTTTTTTGTAGCTTGTATCTCTATTTATTCACAAAATATTTCCTGTGCCACCGAGTCGTTTCAAATAAATGAAAGTACTGGTTCATTGATTTAATGAGAAAAGCTCTTTCCATTCACACTTCATAATTGTAACTGTCTCTCACAGTCTTTCCTTGGAAAGTAATTCTGACCGACCAATTGTTTTGACACTGTTCAATCTACTAATAACTTGGCACAGGTCACTCTGTCTATAACAGCATCAGTATTTATCAATGACTGTTTGTTTCTAATGACTCTAACTATGCCAATTCCCATTTATTCTTGGCCTAGGCATTACTAAATCCCTCATGTATGCTGGACTACAGCTTCTGTACACTGCATAACTTTCCTTCACAGCTTATGACCTGCTGATCACTTCATTACAGCCTCACGTAATCAAACTGCCTACACATCACTGACTTGGTAATACCGAGAGTGTTGGGTGAGTGGTAATGCTCTGACCTCCCATTCGGGAGTACATGGGTTTGAATCCCCACCTGGCAATCTAAATTTGGGTTTTCCCAAATCACTCCAGGTGAAAGCGGGGATTTAACACTTACACTGCTGGCCGATGGGCACAATTCCCACATTGTATGCTGGCTGATTTTCGCTATTTTACAATACATTCATCTGAGCATAAAATAAAATTGTTGGAATCTAGGCAAACAAATAAAACTGAATTTTATTTGTCCAAGGGTAGTCAATATTTATCAGTTTTGAGAGTTGCTGTTTTTCTTTTCCACAAGTTATGTTGATTTATGATATGGCGTGTTTTACAGAGAAAAATTAAACCAAAAAAATTGTAAAATAGATTAACTTTTTGCATTATGTCATTTATTATTAGATATATAAAACAGGTGTCTTCTAAAGTGCTTTGCTTGAGATAAGTAGAAACATTTATTTCTCGTAGTGTACAACTGTATGGTAGAGTCTAAAACATGCAAAGCCCTACATTACAGTCACCACACTGGCAGAAAGAGTCCTTTCTTGTGAGTTTACCAGTGAAATACTTTGCTTTATCACTGCACACAATGCACCTTCTTTGGGCTTTCTTCTTTCCAGCTGGCATAGGCACTCTTTCTGGAAAGAGCTTCTGTGTCAATTTTGCAAGTTTTTTAATTGCCACTAGTCACATTATTGATGTCACCAGCAGTGAGCACCAAGACCAAACATATCTCCTGAATCAAGTGTTATGTTTATGTTGTGATCTTACTTGAAATTGTGTTGTGGAAAATACATGCAATTGATAAACTTATAATTATCAAGTGAAAAGCAAGTTTCTTCCACCACTTCACTGTCTTGTGTGTAAGAGCACCGTAAGACAACCAATGGTCGATGAGATCCTCACCTGCCTTGTGCTTGTTGTAATCTATTTCAAGATATTCAAAGGTTTCAGGAAGGTGGTGAACTCGGGTGGTGACCTGATCAACTAAAATACATAGAGAAGCCATTGGAGTCATGCTTTTTAGCCAAAGAAAAACATGACATGTTAAGGAACGTAGTATTACATTCGCCGCATTTTTCGTGAGAGTTTGTGGAACGTAATATTATGTTCACAGCACTCTTAAGTTTTAAAAGGCTGAATTCCTTCCTGTTCTTTGCCCCCAGTCGTTTTCTGCCTCTAATGACCTTGATGCCGATAAGGCGTAAAGACATAAGAAGAAGAATAAAGAACCTTGGTAACCAAGGTGGCAGTAGCCTGTTGTTTTATAAGACTTGTAACTTCCTGTTTGAGTCTTACTGCATCCAGTTGTCTCTGATACTGGCACATCAGTGTTAATTGGCCACAGTGATAATTAAAGTGACCAAAATTTCTGATAGCATTTTTAAATCAGTTTGTGTGTTTAAGACATTCAAGTACATTGGTTCATTATCATAGTAAATCAATTATGCCCCGCTGTTAAGAGACGTTAAGCAGTTAAAAATTCTTCCCCTTGGTCAAATTAAAAACATTTATGGATTTTGGGTCTCAGACAACAGTATAAATTGTATACTACATTTCGGCAAAGGTAAAGGTGGTTCCCCAGGGGGCTTAATATACTTAATGGGTGGTGAAATTAACATTTTATTCTTATAAAGGTCTTCAAGAGAACATATTTGCTAAAAATCATCCAACAATGCTAAACAACAAACCAGACCAACATTTTACACACTGTAGATAGAACTTAACTGCAAAATTATCACAGTGTTTACTATATAGTTTTGCATCTATTTATCATGTACGCAAAAGCTATCTGACTACTAAAATAAACCAATTTGTCTTCTTGCCTTATAGCATAATATTCTGTTGCAGGCTTGGCTGGTAATTATTTACCTGTTTAGCAGAAAGTACAGGAAAGTGCTACATAGATTGACATTTTGCTTGATCCTGTCTCAGGTATAATTACTCAAATATTTTTGTTGCTAAGACATGTATACAAAAATTGTTACACTTAATCAAAAGAAAGAAAAAATCGTAGTTTGACTTGGTTTTTTTTTAACTCTGTTACAGAGTGATATTTTAGATGGAAAGACAGGTAAAATACAGCCAAATGCAAGTCTTGCGCAAGCTCAGCCACCTACCCCTGTTAACTTGAAAAAGGGTTTTTTACCCGAAATATTGTATTTTCTTTGTTTGTGTGTTGCTGCTGCCCTCCTCCCTTCAACTTTGGTGAGTGTTGGCTGTATTTTACCTGTCCTTTCCATGTAAATATTGCCTCGCGGCATTTCTTTCCTTTCATTACCTATAGAGTGATATTGTAAATATATGTATTGATTTAAGAAAGCCAGTAGTGGAATTACTTTTATTTTTGTATCTATAACTTTTAATAAGGTTATTTTTATGTTGGCAAGCATTTTTGTGTGAAAGAAAACCAGTTGTTTAACATTTCAGCCAGATATTATTAATGTTAGCATCTAGTTTGAAAATTAATCATTTATTTTTGTGCTGTTTCTAGGTTATTGGATGCATTGGTGCTGTATTGTGGTCTGTACTAGATCACTCTAGGACATGGGCCATATATCTTCAATTCATATTTTATGGTATTGGTGTCTATAGTTCACGTCTATGGGCAGCTTTCCTAGCTGTTATACTACTGTTCTTACAGTGTCGCAGCATGTGTTTTGCTTTGAAGCTCCAACCATATTTCATTATTTTAGGATGGGTGTAAGTAATCTTTAAATTTTATATCCATGCTATACATCCACTTTGATAATATATATATATATATAAAACAATGAGCAGGAAAATGGTTTAAGGCAATAAAACTAAGGAAGGATAGGGAAATATGACCCAACACTTACCACAGATGATGGCGGCGCGGAACGACAAACACAAAAAAGAACAAACACAAGAAACACACAATATTTCAGCATATAGACTTATTCTTGCAAAAGTGAGACACTAATTGGAGCCAGGCATGTACATGACAGCCGTCTGGTAGTTGCCACCAAATCCAGCAGTTCTATCATTTGTTGCAATATATTAATGACCGGTTCCAAACCAATGTTCCAGAAAATTGGTCTGCACACTGATTCCTGCAGGCAACCTTTTGTCAGTCTTTTCTCTATGTACTAGTTAGGGCTCCACAGTTTTTCAAATTGATTTTTACAGTAATCTCTAAAACTTTAAAATATGTTTTGTAGACATTTGATTTTTCCTAGGCTTTCAAACAGTGTAGGCCACCAGAGATTGTCGAATGTGCTGGCGATGTCTATAAATATTCCTACCATATAGTAATGCACAATTTCCATTAATTGGTTAATGGCATCCTCAGTTAACTTCACTACTCTGAACCCATACTGATTTGGTTTTATTCCATTTTTAATCTGTGTCCCTTTAGTTTATTGCTGAGTAACTTTTATTGTACTTTCCCCAGAGCATTCAGTAAGCAGATTTCGCAGTATGATTTTGGAAGTTGCAGTTCTTTGCCTCCACCTTTGGCTGTAATTACCACCTCACTTGTTTTCCATACATTTGGTATTCTCCCCTGCATCAATCATTCATTGAATAGTTTACGTTAGGTTGGTATCAGTTGGACAACCAATTCCTGGAGAATCTCTGCCGGTATTCCAGCAGGCCCTGCTTCTTTTCTGTTTGGAAGGAAATGTATTGCCTGTACTCTCTCTTCATCTGATATGACGCACCTCTGACGTTCATTCTCGTGGGGATCCTACATTTTTTGATGCAGTTCTCTTTGCTGACCTTTCTCATGTTCTGTATTGTAATTTGGAAGTAGCACATCAAGTAACTCCTGTGCAGTCTCCATCCAGTTCATGGTCATGGATCCATCCAGTCTTACTGTAGACAGGGTCATAGGTGGTCTAATTTTGCCAGTGGCAATCTTGTAAGAGACGCCCGATAGTCTTGAACTCATATTTTGTCTGATGAAGGCTTCCCAGCTTTTTTGTTTTGTTTTCAACAACAGATCCTTGAACTCTGGCTTTTTATTCATATATCTGTCTAGAAGAAAGAGTCTGTCTCTCTGCTGCAATAAGACAACATTGATATGCAATTCTTGCCTTCCTCGTTGTTTTGTAGTTTCGTAATCTTTCTGTCCATGGTTTATCTTTTAATCCCATTATCTCCTTAAGTGAAATTTCAGTCCTCATTGTGTCTTGAATTATTTATTTATCAGTACACTCAAATATTCCATTCTCAAGAGTCTAAAATGAACTGTTAATTCACAATACTATAATAATATTTTCTAATAGCAAATTTAAAAAACTTAAATCCTACTACATACATGGTACAAATTAATATACTATCACTACTGCACACTTTAAGTTATCACAACCTATTACTATGTACCATAACCAAATAAAACTTAAGAACTAAAAATTGAATTTCCAGCAGTAAAGTTCATTTATTGCTGGCATCCATTGAAGAATGAGCTTCAGCAAATTCCAGAAGCCACACTTCCAGTATAAGCATTCCACTGTCTATAGCATTTTTTGTTCATTTTGGGTATCTTGATCCACTCCCTACATGGTTTGTGATAATCTGAGAGGTTGCTGGTTACGCAGAAACTGATACCATTCCCTAGCTGCATTTGATGCAGCATTTGCCAGCTTGATGAGTCCTTTCCGGATGTGGTTGTCTTTTAGTATTTCTAAGGTAGTTTTTCCCGTGAGCTTCACTCTGTACTGCTGGACTTGATCATCTACTAATGTGCATTCAAACAGTATATGACAGGTGTTCTACAGGAGATCTACATGTTGGTAGACCACTCTCTGCCCTATTGATCCTGTACATACATGATTGATACGGACCATGACTGGTGAGGTAATGCATCAACCCTCGGGATGGGTTGAAATGCTTCATAAGCTTGACCTAGAATCTCTGTTACCTTGAAAGTGTTTCCTTTTTCTTATTACCTTGTCTAAGGGACATTTTCTGAGAGTGACCATAAGTACCTTTTTTAAACTGCTTTACATCTCTTTTTAACATCGAGGTCTTTTAGAGACGGGAAAGGATGGGGGGCAAGGAATGGGAAGGAATTCGGCCATGGCCTTTTGAAGGAAGCATCCCGGCATTTGCCTGGAGTGATTTGGGGAAACCATGGAAAACCCAAATCTGGATGCCCGGACGGGGATTCGAACCGCCGTCCTCCCGAATGCGAGGCGAGAACACTAACTGTTACACCGCCCCGCTCAGTCCCATAAGTACCACCATAGATTATCAAAAGTGCCCGAAATGTCAATTAGTGGGGCGTGACATATTTTTTGTTTGTCGAGTTAACTACATGCTGAATTCTATTTATGGCATCCTCTGTTAACCTACCTCTCTGGAAGCCGAACTGCTGCCGATTCATACCTTTCAGTAATATGAATTCTTTTACATAGTAATTTTTCTTGAAATTTTTTTTTTTTTTTTAGTGTGTTGAATAGGCAAATTGGTGTATAGGATTTTGGTAGCAAAGTGTCCTTACCTTCACCTTTCCTCATAATTTTTATGCTCGATGTTTTCCTACAATGTGGTATCCTTCCCTGTAATAGACAAGTGTTAAGAAAATCGGTAAGGTGAGGAACTATTTGTTTACTTAGGGTTTGCACTACTTCTGCTGTTATCCCATCAGGCCCTGGTGCTTTATTCCTCTTCAGTGCGGTGATTACTTCCTGTGTAACAAATGGCAGAATCATCATGTCATTAACATATTTGTTGTACATTAGCTGCCTTGTCAGCTTTTGCTTTTTGGAATCAAACTCCTGCCGGTTGTCCGGCATGAGTGTTTTCAGGAGGAGTTCAGCGATTCCTGCCAACCACTTGTCATAGTTCCATCTTCTTTCTTGAGTGTGGAAAAAACAGTAGGTGATTTATCTTTCTACGCAGCTAACGTATATGGTAATCCCCATGGGTTGCCTATAGTTAATATTAATGTGGTCATGTGTTATCACTAGTTGCCTGCAAAAATCTTCAAGGCCAAATTCTTCTCTTATCTCAAAAACTTCTAAAACAAGCTCAATTAGATGAACTGTACATGTGGAAAAATTTGCTGCTTTTAACTGTATCCTATCTATGGCTTCCGAAACGGGTAATGTTATGGACCTCGCTTTGCTGTCTCCCAGTCTAACTAAGCGCCTTAGTGCAATTTAGAGGAGTGACATTTCCTCTAGTCTTGCCAGTCTCATTGCCTTTTTGTGTCCTTTGTAAATTTCAACAGAGTTGTGTCTTTGTGATACATTTGTGTTAGCTTTCATGATAATGCCCTGTGTTGATTGTTGCTTCGCTAATACCTCCCCTGTTCCATTGGTCTGCATGCCACGTCTTCTTTTAATCCTTTCTTTTACCGGTACTCCCATAACCTCCCTTCATCTTCTACTTGGAGGCTTGTACTTTTTGCCCTGTATACCAGATGTGGAAATCCTCTCTGAGTTGACTTTAAAATTTTGTTGATAGCGAGATCTATTACGGTCTTACTGTCCATAATCTATTTTATTTATGGTTATTTCAAGCAACGTCTGGTATGCGGAGCAGTCATCCTTTGATGAACAGTTTGCTTTTTTCCCTTGCTTCATACAGGGCACACAAATAGAAAGTTGCCCCTTTTTGTTGCATTCAGATCTGTTGTGATCCTCTTTGCCACAATGAGAGCAGGTGGAATTTTCTTTGTTGAAATGCTTGCTAATATGCCCCCAGATTATTCCATTTTACGCACTTAGGTACTACTAGAAAGTCTTAATTGGCTATTGATTGGAAGCTGTGGTTCTACTTCCACCACATGATGAACAGTTGTTGTTTTTCCCCTTAAGGCCAGTTCTGAGTTTTAAGATGATGCCTTTCTCACATTTGGCTTTACTTTCTATTCCCTCATGATTTTGGTAGTAAACACTGTTGTGTATTTCCTCTTCTTTTATTCCAGTTGGGACGTCCTACAATATTACTAATGGCCATCTTTTCTTAAGTGGCTCACATCTAAGTTCCTATTGCAGTTTTGTGTTGTCCATTATCTTTTTAGTATACTCATTTGACTCAGTTTCCACAATTAACATTTTTGCTAAGGTCCTCATGCTCTTGATCCTTATTTGATCTTTTTTAGGGTTTAGTAGTTCTGAAAATTTCTTTTGAAACTCCCTTGCCAATCTGCACCTTTGTTTTTGTGAGGATAATATTACTAGAAGCTGCTTGAGTGTATGTTTTTTCAGGTCTCCTTTCACAGCCTTTCATTTTTTATTTGCAATTGGGTCATTCTACCGATTAGCACTGCATGAGCCATTGCCCATTGGGCTATCTTTTCCTTCAAGCCCTCTATTGTTATGTGTGACATTTCTTGGCTTAAAAGTTCCTTATCGATGTAAAGTGAAAGCTCTTTGAATCATTTTTCAATGTCCATGGCTACAATTAGATGTTCCAGTCTGCCACATGTGTCTGTTGTTAAATCACCATGGGATTCATTTGAGTACTTGCCATTATCTGCAGACTTGGCTGTTGACAAGGTGGGAATGAGAGAAGCTTTTAGTTATTACATTTTCTTGATAGTAAACTGTGGACGGGATTTTAGAAGGTTTTGGCTGTGTGCGAATGCACTCATACAGTTGTGGAGTTGCTTCATGGGCAGCAAAGACAGCTGCACAGTGGCCTGCTGATACATGCGGTATTACGTCAAGCCAGCCCATGTCACGTTGGTCGCGTGACTGACAGATCGAGCTCGCTGTCGCACATCATACGGGGTTAGCCCACTTTTAACAGTTGGTGAATGTTCACAGCAAACTCAGTTTTTACTCAATTTGGTTAAAGATCACTGAGACCTCACAGTAGACGATACTTTCTCTATAGTGAGTTCACACCATAAAAATTGCTGTCCCAAAAAGAACACTAAGTACACCACTCAGTCATACAAGAGAGAAAAAATGTTGATTGTTCCAACAGTTATGATCGGAATTAAAATTTTGCTTTTGCTTATTTCAGCATGTTTATTTCAATGACACGTATACATTGTGTAATGCCAGATGATGTTTTACCCATGCAAAATGTGATCACAATGCAGAGTGCCTTGACATGTTATCATGTTTGATGACGGCCATCTTGACTAATCTTGTTTTGGATTTTTTTAATTTTTATTATTATTTCCCATTCATTTATACAGCCTATTATCTACTGACTGAATTAGGTCCTACATGTTAATTTTTAAATTGTTTACATAGTTTCAAGAATTTGCAATAAACATTTGCATGCAAGGAATTTGGCATGTCATTACCTTACTCTTTGACATTACACTTTGTCTAATTAATTCCACAATATTATATTTGGTCTTGCTTACAGTTATAACAGTAACAGTTGCTATTGCAAACTTTTTAATATTATATATAATAACAAATGTTATACTCAGTTATCACTGAAGTACTGCAGCATTACATTGTTGTTTTAGTGCAATATAGTATTCTTAAACTGTTCATTATTCCATTGGTACATTACTAAAGAACCTTGTCATCGACTTTTTTCCAAATTTTATTACAGAAATATTTCAGTCCTTTTGGCACTAGCATGCTATTACATTATTTACGTGCTGTACTAAAATCCTGAAACATTTTCCATTTATTACCGTATTATTCACAATCTTAACACCATATTTTGGAAGTTTGTTTAGTCTTAGTGTTGTTAGTTTTATTGAAATCTTCCAGTTATTCTTAAAGTATTCCATTATTGAGTTTGTTAGAGTTAGCCCAATTTACATGTATCTGTCTGTGATCTATCATGTTGTTATACTGCTGGGCAGTTGTGCCGGATTACTGGATAATAACAATTGCTTATAAGTAACATACACTTAATTTTATGTTCCTAGTCACTACAGTCCTGAACCAGTTCGCATTTTGCAGGATCCTAGGTTACCATTAATATGGAAATTAACTGCCGTATATTGTCATGGTTTGTGCAAGAATGGTTTCTTTCGCAGCCTTGTCCATGTCAAAATCTTTATTTCTCACTTTGGGAAGATTGAAGCAACTCTTCAACCCCGACCAGTTTGCTTTGCTGATGTCATTTGGATGTTGGTCCAGTTACATTCTCGCATTACGTCTGGCAATCTTCCCAGTTCGAACATTATTAGATTGTGATTGCTGGTGGTTTGGTTCTCAATCACCTTCAATTCCTTAAAGTTATATCTATGTTTGATTTTGCACTGCTTGGTCACTGAATGTGTATGGATTGTTTGGCTCGTACCTGACATCCAGCGATAATTCGCCAATCATTTCACGTAGCTTTTCCCCGCAGGGGCCTGGTATGTAAGTGCCAGGTACGGGTTTGGCGAAACCGCGGTGCCTGAGCTGGAAACATGTGAGTGCTGCAAGTTTCCCACACCATAAGCTCCTACCATGCTTCAATAACCACCGTAGGGCGTGACGGTGGAACGTTGTGTGCCTAGGAGAACGGGGATCTTGGCTTCATCGCCCAGATTGTGAGGACGGAACAAACCTCTATAAAAAAAAAACCTCAAGGTCAGACACGTGCCGATGAGGTGAATGAGTGATGAGGGAAATCACTCGCTAGCGTGCAACCTCAGGGGCACCTGCGCACCCCTGTTGTATTAGCATTTCGTTTTAAATTGGTAATACTCGTGGGTTCAAAATTAAGACTCACAAGAAAACCAAAGAACCCTGCGGTACAGGTGTGCCGCAGGCTAATATAAATACACCCAGTTCAAAGAAACGGGTGAGGGTTGATAATCCCCCCCCCCCCCCCCCCCGCATCTGACAGTGACAGTGACAGTAACAGAAAAGTTTGTTCAGTACAGAACGCTTTTGTAATTATGGAAAAAGTTGAAGGAACATTTGAAAAGGTGTCACCCTTCTACATCTCAAAGGGTCTAGAGGGTCTTTTTGGTACCCTTAACACTGTTAAAAAAACTGAGGAACGGGACACTGCTGCTGGAAACAGTCAACAGTAAGCAAGCTACCCAACTGCTGAATTGTGAGAGGCTCGGGGAGTTCGCCGTCCAATGCGAACTCCATAAGTCCCTAAATTCCAGTAAAGGTGTAGTCACCTGCTGTGACGTTATGGATTTAGGGACTGACGAGCGTCTCAAGGAATGGAAATCAGAGAAAGTGATCAAGGTACGTCAGTTCACACAAAGGGTGAATGGCAATCTTGAAAAGACTGCCACCTTCGTCCTGACGTTTGACACTCCAGTATTGCCCAAGAATATCAAGGCCGCATATATAAACCTTAACATCCGTCCGTATGTTCCGGACCCGATGCGCTGTTACCAGTGTCAGCGGTTCAGACATACGATGGCGTCATGTAAGGGCAACCCCACCTGTGGAAACTGCGGGAAGGGCGCACACGAGCCGAGTGTCAGTTGCACGCTTCCACAGGCTTGTGTCAACTGCTCCGGTTCGCATCCCGCCTGGAACGGAGTGTCAAGTGTATCTTGGAGAACGCAAGATACAGGAGCTGAAGACCAAAGAGCGGATTCCTTACGGGAAAGCTAAGAAGAAGACCAAGTTACTTGCCGCCCCAGTATTTGCAACTAATTTTGGTAAGATGGCTTCAGCTCCCGTCAGGAAACAGAGTGTTGCTACCCAGACGTTCGTTGCAGACATGGGCACGAGCACTACGTGCTCGTGTCAGTGTAAATGTGGTGCAAAACCTGCTAAGGTCATAACTCCTAGGACCGCGGACGTTGGTAGCAACACATCTGTGACCTCGATCACACCAGCAGCAGTGAAACAGGACCCACCAGCAGTAGCAGTGAAATTACCAGCACCTCCAATACCACCACGTGCCGCGAAAGCAGTAGCACTACCAACTGCTACCAACGTTACTGGAGGTGACGCGAAGACACTGGGTCCGAGGTTTAGGCTGACAGACCCGATTCAGTTCGTTAAATCTCCCTCTTCGTCCCCTCCCAGAACATCTGGTAAAAGGGAAAAAAAGGGAAAGAGGTCGAGGAAGAAGAAGGGCAAGGAGGTAGTCGATGAGGACACTGAGTTGGAGACGTCAGACTCTTCAGAACCAGAGGAAACTACGATGCTGGTGGACGAGCCTGATCCCATTCCTCAGCGGGCCGTGACCAACGACCCACCTGAACCGGGGTGGGTGAAAGCAAACAGGTAGGATGTGCCTAAAGACCCCACTGTTGACGCACCCTAAAGGAACAATAACAACAACAGTATGATTTAGTGGTCCCTCTACAACCACTAACCCAAGTATTGTGTTTTTAGTTCTTCCAGTTTTTATTGTGTTCTGTCGTGTTTTGATTTTAATTCTGTCTGGCTCTCCCCTTTACAGCTAGCCAGCGAGTTTGCTTTATCATTTAACCTGGTTGGCTTTTTTACTGTGAACCAGTTATTTTTGTATTTAATTTTTTATGACCAATTTGCAGTGACCGTTTTAGTACCCTTTTTAGTTGTCTGTATGTCTGACCTTTTTGTAGCCGGCCATGCAGTTGGCATCTGCCAGTATTTTAGTCTGTTTTTTTTTCCGTCTGTGTGGCTGACCCCTTTACAGTCAGCCATGCGGGCGGTATTTCTGTTGCTGTTTTAATATCTTAGTTTCCTTTTCGTTCTGCATGGCCGACCAAGTCACAGTCGACTACGCAAATGGTATTCTAGTATTAAACCACGCTGTTAAACCAGGTTTTAGTTAGGGCGCTAATAACCTAGATGTTGATGCACCCTGAAGCCCTAACAACAACAACAACGTAGCTTTTCTCCTCATGTGTCTGTAAGACCACTGTGCAAAGTATAGATTTGGCTTTCGCATCGGCAACTATCACCGTTTGGCTGTTGCCTATGGCTAAACATTTTTCCCTAAACTTTCATCTCTTTATTGAAAGTACATGTTAATGAGGACCATGATCCCCCACTTTGTACCTATCTCCACACACACACACACACACACACTCACTGTATGTTCACCGCAAAACTGTAGGGGACACCGGGGATGGTTGGCACAGGTTTTCACGTTTTGATTTTTACAGCTGATTCTGTGAACACCGTCCAAATTTTGAATATACCTCTGTAATCTGCATCTATTCGGTTACATTTATGTATTTTTATAAAATCAGAATAATGAATTTTATGATTGCAGGAAATCGCCAAACAGTGCAAGATGTGGTTGGCCAAACGATTAAAAAAAAAAAGATAGTGAAAAAAGAACACACACCTGTAATGCATGGAAATGCTTTAAATAAATAATAAATCAAAATAGGCAATGGTAACTCATTTGTATATATTTTAATTAAAAAATGCTAGAAAATACATGCAGAAAGCAAACCTGGGAGAAACTAAAAGCGACAAGACCGTAAATTTTGGGATTAAATCAAATACTCTTCATGTCAACAAGATTATTTGTGACTCACGAGCTTTTTTCACATTTTAATATTTTCACCAAACTTCATCTACTTTTTCAGACCACATCCAGAACTTATCACAACTTACCACACCTTACCATTTAAAAAAAAAAAAAAATTAAACTAGAACATCAGTTTTGTCTAATGATGTTACAATTCCTGTATACTGAGCACCATAGTAGGTCACCACTAGCAGTTATTCTTGAGCTGAGACTACTTTACCTCATCAGTTTTTGACTCCACCATTATCTTCTTCAGAAGAGATGTTAACTGGGCTAGATAATCCTATCACCTGCCCACGGGGTGTCTGGGGCTGGTTCACTTGTGTCACTGTCATGTAAAAGTAGACGTTCATCAAAGATATCATCTCTGTCAGCGTATCTCACAGCTAGGCTCTCCTCCTCACTTGAAACCGTAAGACAGATTTTATTCTTTGCACTTAGTTTCTTCGTTTTCCCCAATTTTGGCTATGTGCCAACCAACCCCAAAAACAGATGGCCAACCTGCCACAAACAGTTGTAACAACTACCATCCTGGCAATGAATGTTTTAGCTCTGTGAAACATAGTCCTTAGTTCAATGATTCAAATGTACTACACAAGTTAAGTGTATCCAAAACAGCCTGTGGTGCAGAAAACAAATAAGACAGTTCAGAAAAATTATTTACTGAATGAAATTTACAACAATTGCTCCTCCTTTCCTCAAAAATAGAGAACTTGCACTGTTATTTTGTTGGGAAGTAGTTGAGATTATGAAGGTCACATGGTCAGCAGGTGGCACTTCAACACACTTTACAGAGAAAATTAGAAGCTGATGGCCAACCTGTCTCCCATGCTAACCAGCCCCAGTCTCCCCTAATATTTTTGTGACAGTTATGTGCTTTTTGAAGACTATGATGGCACTCATAGGTTTTGCCCCTGTCGAGATTATCTGAGACGTCACTGACGTGTAGGATTTTCACTACACTGGAGTAAGGCTCAAGTAGACAGAGGATATCTATTTGCATTTCCTCATTTAGTTTAGTTGCCTCATGTAAAACCAGAATGCTTCACATGCAGTTTAATTGCACGATCTTAAGCTGTGCAACCCTGCTCAAGGACGCCGAGTATGGGTATTGTACTGTGGCCATGTCTGTCTCAAGTCGAGCATTATTTTGGCATGTGTCATCACAAACTGATGGTAAATTTGATCTGGATTGAAGATTTCATTTTGCCTGTCACATACTTGTTTGACTAAAGAGAATAATTGGCTTGAATTAGTAGGTATGTTGTTTACCTTAAGTTGAATACGATCGATTGCCTCTAGTTGCAGAAATGTGATGTATTTGCCATTGTGCTATTCTGGTTAGAGGGAATAACACTAGAGTAAAATTTTGTGTTTCTTCTAGTCTAGTGAACTGAAGATTATTTTCAAACTTTTGGTAGAAGTGGTCTGGAGCTATAGTGGCATGTCTAGGTTTCTTGTTTGCTCAGTTTTGGGAACCTCCACTAATTTTGCTGTGTTTGGTTTCCATTTGAACTGTTCCTGCCCATCCAAGTCCATATCATTTTGATTGAGGCCTAGGAGAAATGGTACAGATGGTAGAAGTAATATCTAAGTATTGATGTACAGGTTCATCTGGCTGCATGCCTATGCTGTTTGCTTTTCCTTTCTCTTCTTGCAATATGTTCTTCCTGTTTTTTGTTTTTTTTTTTTTTTCAGCCCTATCCGTGTTCTGCCTCTTTGTTGATGGTGTGTTTCTTGTTTTATTTCTTTCCTTTTCTTTCTATTTCTCCTATCAGGCAATGTAATGGTGCTCAGTAACTGATCTTTTTATCTATCATTCATCCCTTTGGAGTTCCTTCTACTGTCCATAATCTGTTCTATTTATTAGTCTTTGAAGAAACAGTTGGTATGTTGGTCATTATTTGCCAGATTTGTTACATGATTTTCCCTGTTTCCTGCATGGGATACTACTATTACTATTACTATTAGCATTACTCCGCGATTCACTAAAAGTGTTTGGCGGAGGGTGCATTGCACCTATCAGGAAAGGTAATGGTTTGGAAGGGATATATGGGATATGGCAGGTGGCGCCCATGGGCTATTGTGAGGAACCATCCCAGCATTCGCCTGGAGTGATCTAGGGAAACCATGGAAAAATCAGATCAGGATGGCCGGAGTGCTTTATCGGAAGCTACTGCTGTCCGATTTTGTGTTTACTCGCCCGGTAAATCCATTCTATTCCATTCCCTAATCGCTCGTGGAAAAAATGAGTAGAGAAATGAATCAGTTCTGGCCCTGATTTCTCTTATCTTATTTTCGCGGTCATTCCGAGATATGAATGTTGCTGGTAGCAATATTTGTTTGCTGTCATTCCGAAATACGTCAGTCGAGAATTTTTCAATTAGCTTCCGTCGAGAGCAACGCCTTCGGTGCTCCAGGTCTTCCCAACCTAACTCCTTCAACATGGCACTTACGCTTTCCCTCCAACTATATATACCTGTCACGAATCGGGCGGCTCTTCTTTGGACCATCTCTAATGCCTCCATTAATCCCTTTTGATGGGGACCCCATACAGAGCAACAATATTCCAAGTGAGGCCTCACTAGTGACTTGTACGCAATCGATTTAACTTCCGGAGTGCATTGTTTTTAAATTACGACCTAGAAATCGAAGCATACGATTTGCTTTCCCAATTACATTCTCTATATGCTCATTCCACGACAAATTATTACGAATTGTTACCCCTAGGTATTTAGCGGAATCTACCGTTCTAAGGAAAGTGCCATTAATTGTATATTCAAAGCTAACTGGTGTCACCTTTTTACTTACACGCATGACTTGGCACTTTTTAGCGTTTAACTCCAACTGCCAATCTTTACACCACGCAATTATTTTCATAATATCGTCTTGTAACAAAGCGCAGTCGTCCTGGGTTGTGATTTCACGATAAATAATAGCATCATCGGCAAATAATCTTTTCATTCCCCTTATTATATCGCACAAATCATTAATGTATATGAGAAACAACAGAGGCCCTATCACGCTTCCTTGTGGAACCCCGGACCTCACTTCGGCAAGTGATGAACGCTCACCGTCGAGAACTACACACTGTGTTCTGTCCTTCAAAAAGTCTGCAACCCAATCACATAATTGTCTAGATATACCGTAACCGCGAAGTTTCCTAAGTAACCTACTGTGAGGCACAGTGTCGAAAGCTTTTTTGAAGTCTAATAAACGGCTAACTGTGAAGACTTGCTATTCTTCTTTCTTGTGGCTGGTTTCTCCACAGTGTTTGCAAGCGGCTAATGTTTGGGTACAATGTTTGCTAATGTGGCCACAGTCATATCACTGCAGACACTTTGGCACTACTGTGTAATCTTTTGCTGAGATAGCATTAAATTCTATGTATATTTTTCTTTCCTGCATTATGCACTTCCTTAGTTCAGCACTTAGTTCAACAACTTTATGGACAGTGCTTTTATCTCTGGGAACTATTCTAATTTTTTACTTTTCTCCCTTAAGAAATAGCTGCCTTTCTATTTTTCAATCGAAATTTTGTTCATAGACTTTTTCTGGGATTTGACAAGGCTCAAGTGAGGTGGGTATAGCATACAGAATCAACAGAGATTTCCTTTTCTGTGGCATTTCACACTTTAGATTATTGTTTAGTTCTTTATTTTTCATGATTTTTCTTGCTTATATCTTGAGATGCTATTTCTATTATTACTGCACTATTTGTGTTACATATTTTATTTTTATCTTTCCATGACTGTATGATTGTGGATAGTTTATCATAAGGTACCATCCCTGATTTTGTCACAGCTGCATAACTAGATCCCGTCAGTTTTTTCTGCATGTTCAGTTCGTTGTTTTCTTCTCTAAATATCCTTGGTTCTTTCTTCATCTCTTCATTTCTTCTCTCTATATTGGCCATAGGCACTATGAAGGAAGCAAGGTTGTCCTTATATTCCCTCAGTTTGAATTCAGTCATTTTTTGACCTGGCAATTCAACACAAGTAACAAGTTTTTTGTACATGCTATTAACTGTGTCATTGCACCGCAATTCAGAATTTAGGCTCTGTTGTGTACTGCTGTTACTGTTACCTTCCGTGGAGCCCACGATGTCGGCTGGGTCATGAGGATAATACCCACACCGTTTAATAAATAATTAATTTTTGTGACTAGTTAGTTACCTGCCTCTGGATACAGAATTTCTTCTTGTTATGGACATTCACCATATATATTTTCTGTCTCAGCTGACAAAATTGATAAACATGGTGAAATTCAAACCTACAATTTTAAACAAAGCTACAGTATACAAACGCTTCTATATTATGCTTTTTTTATTTGACTGTTTACTAGTTTCTCTGTTTCCTGGATGGTGCTTTGCGCTAATATTAAATGCCGGACCAAAACTGCACTTAGATGTGTTTTACACACACTATTAAACATGACTAATGGTCTTCCAGAAGATTTTAAAAGTCCGGCCAATCATGAAAATGTAGCTGTCACATGGTTGGGCCACTCGGTGGGCAAGGCAAGGCAAGTCTGGCATCATTTAACTTCAGGCCATTATTTTGTTGATATTCTAAGGCTGCTTAGAAATCTCTAACTCCTATTTTATCTGCCTTGACCAACACTGATGTTCTTTTGAAAGAAGTCCAAGTGTTTTAAAAAGTTGATGGCTTGACCGGTGATAAATGAATGGCCGTGCAGTGGATAACTGGTCTGTGTTTGTTTTGTGGTGGTGGATATATTCTTGCAGCCTGTCATCTACTATATGGCCAGTCTATCCAATAGAGACCATCCCAAAGCTGCAAGGAGTCTCATAAACTCCCTGCAGTTTGTAGTGGGGATTGCTTGTCTCTCTGATTAACCCTTTGACTGCTGACGGCGGATCATGTACCTGCCGCGCTGTGGCCTGCTACCTGCGCTAAGTGATTATCCCTGGGGACGGAGCCGTCCGAGCGGCTCTACCCGCCCTGTGCTGAATGTTTCTGGCAAAGCACTGTGACCTCTCACGACTGATACAGAATAATGCTCTCACTACATAGTTTCTCTGCAAATAAATCACTACAGAATAAAACTGAATCATTAAACCTATTTTTCATAACTAATAATTATTTCTTGCTTGCATTTTTCTCTCGATTTTTGCAGCTTATGTCGAAAGCGTGGTGATTCTTAAATTTACGTCAATAGTTTACAGTTCTTTCTTGGCAGTTTCTGTAGGTCCCTTACTGTATTAGAGTGTTATTGTTGATTCGGAAAAAATGCTAGAAATATTGTATTCCACACTTACATACCGCGTTCAGACCACGACTGTAAAATTAGAGATATTCGAACTCATACAGAGAGTTAAAGCCATCCGATTTTTCCTCGCGCTATTCACGAATATAGAAAGAGACCTTAAAATGATAATTGTTCAAGCAGCCTCCCCCACACACCGAAATTTGGTTTCCAGAATATCTTTGTAGATGTAGACACCCAAAATATCTCGATGTTGACTGAATGTTTGCTGCGCTTTGTAATTACCCGATTATGCGTAATTTTGTTTCTTTGATGAAATTTGTTCCACATAAGTACTCAACAGATTTTTCATTTCTAAGCTATGAAGTGTCTGTCCATTAATTACGTGATGTGAAATAGGGGGGGGGGGGGGGCGGGTTGCGGCGAAATCGCACGAAACCTCACCAGAGTAACAAAAAGCGGTATCTGGACATAAGTTCACTAAAAATTGGAGTATTTAGAAGGAGATCTCTGGTACAATATTCCCTAATTTTCAATGTTTTTCACGCTAGGCATCAGAAGACAAATAGCTCTGAAACAATACATTTCATCACATCCAGTATCTTTCCACTTTGATATTCGAGAAAGCTCTGATTCTGGAGTATTCTTCATAGTGGTTATACAAAACCGATTCTTTTCATCAGCTATATATTTCGTCAGTTCTTCTGTAAGAAATAACATGAAAACTGACAGAATACTTGACACATTCCCTATTTGACACGCATGTCCCAATAGTGTAACATCAAATGCGTGACTAACTGGACGAAAATGATTTTCTAGTTAGATTTATCGCCAAGACGTAATTTCTTAGTAGCCGTTTCACTATCACTTTCTGATTCTTCAGAACAACTAACTTGTTGAAACATGAGACTGCATTGTCACCCCTCCTGACGAGTATGTTTTAGGATTACAGCTTTCCGATTTTGTGGAAAAGCTATCACTTCCATCAAAATGAAGTAGTTCATCCTCAGTGTTGCTCATCGTAAGAATCTCCATGATTTATTCCTCAATGCACCCACGACGTCTTTCAATTTTCTTTATAAAATACAGGACACAAAGAACACTGATGTAATTTTCATTGAACAGTGGACTGTAGAGCGAAGCCTAGGCTCCCAGCAGACAAACATTCGTACGATAAGCTAGCGACCAAAACTGCGAAAGGCTATTGAGAAATGTGGGGAGAAGTCCGCATTACGACTCAGGTAGCGGCGCGTCTATATTCGTCATCAGCACACAGGTAGTGGCAGGCGGGTGCGGCTTATCTCGTCATCAGCACTCAGGGAAAAACCGGCGGCTGCGGCTATACCCGTCTTTAGCACTCGGGGCCCGCAGGCAGCACGACGTGTATAGACGTCAACAGCAGTCAAAGGGTTAAGGAGGTGCTGATCTTTGTATGGGCCTCGTAAACTAGTTTGGCATAGAATTTACTCAATGGCTTCCTAATGTGATTTGTCACATCTCTGATGTAGTGTAAGAAAGCTGCTCTGTGTGGTGTATTTGTGGTTTGGTTGGAGGCTGTCATATTTGTACTGGTGGCCCTCATGAACATGGCTGTGCTTGTAGTCTGATTTTGGAGCTGTTGTATCTTTTAACTCTAAATGTTTCCTCTAATATCTCCAGTTTTATGGACAAACTTTGCAGGTCACACTCTCTAACAGTTATAGTGCATAAGGTCATAAGTACACCTCTTTGAGGCGGGATGGTGGTGTGACACAGAATGTAGATGTATGCATTAAGATTAAGACATACTGAAGGCCCTAAGCTCCTGTTGTCCCACTTTCTTACTAAAAATGTATGAATGGTAACTGAACTTGTTCCTCAATTTCCATTCTAAGTTTGATCTTAGGATGAGCATTGCTTAAGTGCTCAAGGAAATATTCTAGGGTATCCTCCCGGTGTGTCGCTTAAGTATATTGTTCTTGGTTTATCTGCTAGATGGTGTTGAGGAGAAATGAGCTTTCGGCGATGAACTCTGCTGCCATCTTCAGGTCTGGTGTTACTGCTGTGACAATCAGAGCTGCACTGGTTATTGCCTGGCATTGGGCATCTTATAAAACCACATTTAGTATTTTTTATTTTTTTAAAGGATAAGAAGGTGTCACTGGAAAATAGACCACAATAACTGACTCACAGTTGGTTCACTAGCCACCCAGCAAAACGGACACAATATGGAGCCGCAGCCAGCCCGCGCGATGGAGTAGGTAAAGGGAAGGGGGAGGAGTGCCAGGCTTTATAAGACATGCCAACGCCAGTGCAGCTCTGTTTGTAACAGAGGTAACACCATACCTGAAGATGGTGGCAGTGCTCACCGCTGAAAGCTCGTCTCTCTTCAACACCATCTGCCAGATAACCTATGAAGAATATATTTCTAGGGTATCCTGCCCACATGGCCAAACTAAAAATGTATCATCCATATACTGGAGCCATAAGTTTGAATACATCCAAGCAGTATGCAGTGCCTTTGTTTCTAATACGTCCACAAAGATATTAGTGGTTATAGGTGATAGTGGTAAGCCCATAGCTATTCCTTTTCCCTGAGCATGCTGGAAGAAGTTTGACTTGAGGCACAACTCTGCTAGATCTGCCCATCCCACCGATAGGTGTATGGTGTGTATCACTGCAATCATCTCTTCCACTGGTACACTTGTATACAGTGATGAGAAAGTAAGCTGACTGATATGTCAGTTTATCTAAGATGGATTCCTGTGATGATTTGTATGGAGCGCATACTATTTGTACAGATATGTAATGTCTTCTTTCAGCAGTTTTTACTTGTCAGCAATGTGCTGAACTAGTTGATGCACAGGAGAGTTGATTACACTCACATCTGGCCATAGTGGTACTTCCGACTTGCCCGTGGAGCTTCGGTAACCTTACAAACAAGGTGTGACACCGTACTTTTTCTCTTGAGAATTGGTTTGACATTCTGTTGAGTAACCGAAAAGTTATTTACTCAAACTGACACTTCAGTCCTCAGCCTACTTAGTGGATTTCAGCCCAAGAGGGAGTATGTTTATTCTAATAAAAGGCTTGCAACTTTGTTGTCATGATCTTCCGACTTCGTTACTACCATTGTTTTGCTTTTTTTCTATTGGCAGAACCACCAGGTTATTTATCCTCCAGGGCTAATCTCTCTTCTGTAGGCAGGTTGCTTCGAGGCAGTTTTGTATGACAAAGTATTTGAGCTGTCTTTCACCGGATATGGTATGCTTGTTCTATGTTTAAACTAACAATGGCTCTCTCGTCAAGCACCATCATATGAATTGCTGGCAACTTAGTTGGAACCAGGGTGAGGATGAGACCTTTTGCAATCATTGAATTGATTGCAGGTGGGACAAATGTATTAGTTGTAATGGAGAGTATTTTAACAGGGATAAGGTTGTTTTGTAAAAAAATTGAAAATATATAGCTTTTAAAAAATAATTCCTTGTTTTTAGTACCCGCTCATATGGATGCAAAAATTGATTTATTTTTTCAAGATGTGAGCTGAGTATTAAACAAAAGTAGTGAAGTTTTTTTAGTTTTTTGGGATTTTTTGTACATCACAATTGGATCAAAAGCTTCACAAATTTGTGAACAAGAATTTTCATGGAAATTGATTATTATGTGACATGTAAAAAAAAAAAAAGCCATCAGTAACCACCATGATGCCACAGTCTCTCACATACACACATCATGTTAAAAATGGCCAGAAAGGCTTCAGTACACTTTGCAATCTGGTCCACTGACATAAAAAAAATTGAGACTTATAGTAATTTTAGTTCCTGTACATTAGTTGAAGATTTCTTAAACCATTTTTTAGAATTAAATGTCTGCATAAATTTTTTTTTGTGTATTCACTAATAAAACCACTGCGTATGAATATAAATAACGTGAGTATTAACAACAAACCTAATAAGTTACAGGGATTCCTGTCGTGACTGCTATACTGTACCTCATTACGTTCCTTCTTTCGCTTAACTCTGAGTAAATAAATTTTATGTTGCCTCACCATATCTTTGTTGGTCACTTGGAGAACATTTTGCATCCTGTCTATTGCCTCTAGGATGACAAAGATAGGCTCACTTTATTTCTATAAATTTTCCACTTCAACCTGTAAAGAGTATATGTAACATCTGCCTAATCTTCAGTAATCTTTCTAACGGAATGGTTTTCATCTTGTACTCAAATAAAAACCCCATTAATTCTCACAGCTAATACATTACTGAAAAAAAAATAATGGTACACTCAATAATTCAACTTGTAATTTTATATATAAAGATGAATGTATGTTTGTTTGTTGGTTTGTTTGTTCTTCATACAAATCCACAGTTTTCATGCGATCTCGATGAAACTTTGCACACTTATCCTTTGAAACAAGGAGAAAAATACTGTCTACATTTGGTTGAAAAATTATCGGTATAAATAACACATGTTGTCTCATAACTTCGAAATACGGAGATAGACAGACACGTTGTTTATGGACGTTTCCGTACCGTGTTTCCGTGTAGTGGACTGGCAGCTCAGTGGTTAAATTGCTTGCTTACAAACGTCGTGGTCTCTGGTTCAAATCTCCGTGGAGGCTAAGATTTTTAAAAATTGTTTTTCATCGTAAGAGTCAGGCCTGAGCCGTAGGTTACTCGGATTGAATGTTAAACTGTAGATATTAGAAAGTTAGGGTGCAATGCGAGGCAAATTGTAGGTAGTCTTGCAATGTTTTAGGGGTATACTTTTTATGTTATAATGATCCCTCAGGTGTTGTTCGCACTCAGTGTGTGTGTGTGTGAACCACAGTAATATTCTTATAAATACGGAAGTAAGTCTCCGTCTTTTTGCTACGTTTTGACGACTAAATGGCTATATCGTTGTGATGGAATTTTATAAGGAAATCTGTATGAAGGGCACAGGATATTTTTTCCAGTATGATTAACAGTTGTAATCACGAAATTTTGAGACCTTATCGAATGGTGACAGAAATATGTTGGAAATTGATTCTCTTCAAGAGACAGGTTCGACGGTAGAATGATATAGTGTTAGCTTTCCTGTCATATTATTCTGACTCAATATTGTTTTGGACCAATCCTTCGTTACCAACAACTTTCTATATTTAATTCTGACAAAAAATTCTTAATCCACACGTACGAAGTCGCGGTTACGAGCTAGTTTCTTTTAAACATTGTTCTCAACAAATCTTGACATTTCCTGTGAATATCGTTCTCTTTCTCCTCAGCGGCAACAGAGTTCTCTAGTTCTCTTCTCGCAATCTCCACACCTACTTTTCCTCCCACCTCTTCCCTCCATCCCTCCCCCCACCCATTCCCACCACCCCTTCCCCGCACCCCATCTTCTGCCACCCCTTCCCCTCTCCTCTCCCTGTCCCTCCTCTCCCTACCCCTCCTCTCCCCACCCCTCCTCTCCCCACCCCTCCTCCTCCCTCCTCGCCCTGTCACATCTCTTTATTCTTTGATGATTGATAGATACTGGCCTTAAAAGTTCTCCACAGTTTGGTACAGCTCCTTTGACATAATCGTATATTAATCAACCGTACATTGTCCTCCTCTCGGGTACACACATACAAATAAGGGTGGTATTAACAAAGGTACAAGTGCATTTTTTATTAAAACATTTACTTAACTAATAAAAAAGGGGGGAACATATGATGGACATATGAATAATGTTTGATAAGAAGAAATTAAGCTGAGCTAACCAAACAGTAGGAAGCTTCACTATGAACACACCTGTGGGATAAACAAGAAAACATGGAAACATAACCAAGGGCTTGGCACAGAAATATGTTTTTTCTGTTACTCTGTTGGCTTCCATCAGCTTAGGCAATTTACCAGACTTAGATATAAACATTTATAAAGGTCATAAAAATGTTGCATTTTTATATATAAAATCAGAGTGTAATGTAATTAATTTGATATGCTGTTAATGATGCCTGTACAGCATCAGCTGAGTGATTGCTATGTACGAGAGTTGTTTGATAAGTTTCTAGATGGTGTAACAACCGATTTGGTTACATGATGCCTGGAAAGTTTCATTATTCAAACTCCATTAGGCCAAATATTAGCCAGTAGTGAAGCTTAGTTCTCACGCGGTAGTCGTTTAAAGTGTGCGGTTTGGCAATTGCAACAAAGATGGACAAAACTGAATTCTCTGGCATTGACAAAACACTTTTATTTATAGAAGTGTACATCAACACAGTTTAAAGCCGAGTTAGACGATGTTCATGGGGACTCTGCTACTGTGTTGAAGACAATCTATTTCTGGATAAAGTCCATGGTATAGTTAACGAAAGATAGGTGTGTGAGATTACTGAGGCCATAGGCATCCAACAGAATGAGTGCTTAACATCCTGCATGAAAAATTGCATATGAAAAAGTTGTGTGCACCATGGGTGCTTTCATTGCTGATTCTTGATAACAAACTCAAGTGAAAGGCATTTCGACGCAATGTTTGGCTATGATTAAATGCAGTTCTCAGATTTTTGGTATCAATTCATGACTAGACGAAACTTGGATCCATCACTACACTCCTGAGTCGAAGGAACAGTTAAAGCAGTGGATAATGCCTGGTGTAAGTGCACCGAAGAAGGCGAAGACTGTTTTGTTGGCTGGAAAGGAGATGGCCACTGTTATGGGATTCCCATGGAATTATCTTAATTGATTATAGTAATACCCCGCTTTACACGACCCCGTTATGTGCGGTTTCACTTTAGCGCTAATTTCAATTTCGCGTTAAAATGCCTCGTATTACGCGAATTGCTTACTTAAGAATATGTATGTACATAATGTAGTCATTGGCTTCTCTTTGGTCGCGAGAATCCCCGCTTTCTCCGACCATTCTGATCGAAGATTTAGGGATTCCCGGATCTACGACTTTGTTCTATGGGGATTCCCTCGTTTGTTCCATATGTTTATCTCGGCTGGCTGTCGGGTTTTAACGTTTAGTGGAGATACATAATTTAACGCTACGTTAAAAATGAAGAAATAAGAGCGTAAAAGTGTAACTTTGGAATTGAAGATGATAAGAAGAATGGAAAATGGAGGCAAAGCAACAATTGTTGGCAGAGATTTTAATCTGTCAGAATGGACTGTGAGAACGATTTTTAAAAACGGGAAAAATTTTACTTTCCAGAAAAAGTTCAAAACCGATAAGTGCGACAAAACTTTCTCGTTCGAGATATTCTATCCTAGAAAGAATGGAGAAGTTGCTAGCAGTCTGGATCGAAGATTTAAATGGTGAAGGGAAGTCCACTCCGACTTTTGCTGCCAGCAGAGGTTCAAGCAGCGTTCCAGTCTTCACAATATCCAGATAACAGGTGAGGCCGCCAACGCGGACACTCAAGCTGCAGCTGAGTTTCCGGCCAAGTTTCAAGATTTCATAGCATGAGAAAAAATTCCTACTTGTCTCATCTTCAATGTTGATGTGACCCGGCTTTACTGGAAAAAAATGCCATCTCGCCTATGGACCAGGGAGCCATAGCAAACTTCAAAGCTTATGAAACTGACGGGGAAGGGAGACAGTCTATGCGAGAGTGGTGGAAGTCATACAACATCATATAGGCTATTCACAACACAGACGAGTCTTGGAACGAAGTTAAAAAGAGTTGTATGAACTGGGTGTGGCGTAATATATGGCCAGATGTAGTGGAAGCACCTAGAAGAATTGTCCAAATGCACAGACAAGTGGTTGAAGACATTGGTGCAATGATTGAGGGGTCTGAACTTGAAGATGTCGCGGTAGAAGATCTTGAAGAACTTGTAGCAACTCATGACGAACCTCTCAGCAATGAAGATCTGATAGAGTTACAGAATAATTCCATAAACGATGAGGAAGAACAAGAAGAGAAAATTTTATCTTCAAGCGGAATACAAAATGCTTGTTCAAAAATTTATTCAGGTTTAGACATATTGCAGAGCATAGATAATGATAATGATGATGATCGTGTTTTGACCGTGTGTCAAACAATTAAAAACAGCATTGGGTGTTATGAACATATTTTACAAGAACGTAAAAGAAATGCTACCCAAAAGACAATAGATGTATTTTTCCATAAAAAAACGTGTAATACTGCATAAAGTGTTCTTAGAATTAAAGTGATTGATTCAAATGATTCACATTTTTTTAAATTAACTTTTGACCATAAATGCTTACGGGATTATCGCTCCGTTGTTATATTCTTAATTCTTCTTTTCCCGACGTTTCGACCTAGTCTTCGGTCTTCTTCAGGGGGTCTTGTGCCCAATTTGCTAAAGATTGTGCTCTTCTGGAGACCGGCGTGGCTAGTTGTTTATTTGTACTGTCGATTGTCTGACTATCCCGTAAGCATTTATATTTGTAATATGACGCCTGCGAAAACAACAAAATCATTTATAACTTTTGACTATGTTTAATCGTAAACCCCGATATACGCAAATTTCGTTTAACGCGATTTTTTTGCGGAACGTATCCCTCGCGTAAAGCGGGGTATTACTGTACTTGCTAAAGGGTAAGACAATAACAGGAGAATACTATGCAACTTATTGGGCAGTTTGAAAGAAGAGCTGAAAAGTAAATGGCCAAGATTGGTGAACAAAAAAAGTGTTGTTCCATCAAGACAAAATGTTTCATATGTCAACTGTTGCATTGGCAAAATTACACAAATTAGGCTTCAAATTGATTCCCTATCCCCTGTATTCTCCAGATTTGGCTCTGTGCAACTTTTTCTTGTTCCCAAATTTGATAATCGGGCTTGGTGGAAAGAAATTCTCGTCGAATGAGGAAGTCATTGTAGCTGTCAATGAGTATTTTGCCAGCTTTGAGACAACTTACTTCTCTGATGGTATTAAAAATTTGGAATCAAATTTATCACCCCCAATGGGGGCTATGTTGAGAAGTAAAAAAAAAGTGTTTTACTTGTGTGTGTGTGTTTTTTTTTTACCAATTTGTCAGATGACCCTAATATACTATGGGAAAAAGATGTTTTAAATTTTCTACATCCTGCAAAATAGAATGCATGACTGCCAAAGAGAATCAATTAAGTTGATAAAGTAAACAATTAGACGTGGACCTGCCAGTGTAGCTGCATGTGTTAAGACACCATCACATTGAATCAGGAAAGTACAATGGGGCCAGGTTCTTCTCCTGGTCGTTGTGTACCAGCCGTTGTGATTGCAGTCTTTAGGTAGTTTCTAGCAGTCATTTAGATGAATGCTGGGATGGTCCCCATTCTCTGCCCTATAAACTACACATTTCAAAAAACAAACGAACAATACACTTAACAAACAGAATCTAGATTACACATTCACAGACAGGTAACAACACAAACATCCTTCCCTAGGTATAAATAATCCAGATCTAACAAGTCTGATTCTAACTATGTTGGTGTTCCAGCCCATACTCCACCCTCTTCGTCCCCTCTACCATTCTCATGACTCATATTATGTTGCCAGAGTCATCAGTCAACTTGTGTTCATGTGGTCTCTAGTGGCCCTAATGAGGAAGAAGAGAGAGAGAGAGAAAAAAAAGAGGACTATAACAATCAAATAAAGTGGAAACCAGTAATAGTTGTGGTAAGGTTAACAAAATTAGTGATTACAGAGAAAGGCAAGCAAAACACAATATAAGATGACAACCTGAAAAGTATATCCTATCCTTGCTTGTGGTGTATGTTATAATAGTGATGTATAACATCTAGTACAGAGAGGGAGGGAGGGAGCTAGCTGTGGTATTTGTCTTCTCTTGACTTTGATGAAATTGTTAGTGGGAAGGATATTATATGCGAGATACATTACTGGACCACTTCCACCACGTGAATCGTGCACACTGCAGTAGACACGTGACATAAGAAATGTGATGGTAGCAAATAAAATGGAAGTTTCATTTCTTGTGATGAGAAAATGACATTCCTTTTCTTAGTTCTCTTAAAATATTATGGCCTTTGGAAAAATAATGCAAATTCCAAAGTCTTCAAAACTGCAAATATATGCCAATTATGTAATGTGTGGAGGGTATGAATTTGTGGTTGATATTTTAAGAGCATGAATTTACATCTGCAATGGTTTGGTTTTCTCTTATTAAGCTGGTCCCAAGTATGAAATAACTCGCTTAGTGGTTTTTATTAATAATAAACAATTTTGTCTAGGTTAATATAAGGATATTGGAAGGAACCATCACTTACCAATCATGTTGGCAGAATGCTGTTATGTGCATGCAGAGAATTAAATACAAACACAAACCATTGAAATTTTTGGCTCTAAATCCTTTGTCAGCAGACTACATGATGTGCACTGATGCATTTCTTTGTGTGCGTGTAGTGAGACTGTTGTTTTTGGTGACTGGCGGATTCTTCCACAATCTGCATTTTTATACTGATTTGCTAAGCAACATCTTCTGTTTTAATCAAATCCTGGTTTTATTTAGGATACCAGGGGCTATTGTAGCAACCCTTGCACTGGCAATTAAACAAGAAGATATGTGTATCGAGAAATGTAATCCCAATTTTCAGTACGGAGAAATACAGGCTGCAGTGACTGTTATATTGCTCCTGATCTGTTTGATAGGTAAGATTGTATCTGATTTTGAAGAAAAAAAAATGATGTTTAGCATATCAAAAGTTGTAATAGTTTCTTGATAGAATAAATCATGAATAGCTAAATGTGTTGAATGGTGAAGATTTTACTTAGTAGTCTGTGTTTCTTGAGAGCAAAAATTCATCCTGACTTACCACAGATTGTGTTAAGATGTTACCTACCACAAGTAGGAAAATTTTGTTTTAAACGAAGACTATTATTGCTGAAGGAAACGGGCAGGTAGGAAGTTCTCTATTGATCGTTTTAAGTTTTGTTATCTTTAGTTGTAGTAGGAAAATGTCTACCCTTAACACTGTAAGCATTTTCAGGATACAGCCTTTGCCTTAGTTATCTGTTGAGGATTATCCTCTATTTTTTCTGGTATTATGTGATTAATGTTTACTAACACAAAGCTATCAAAAATGTTGATACTGTTGGTGGTTTGATATGTAAAAATTCTTTGCTGCCCTCATCATAGCCTCTCAGGTTACCATTCTCACATTCTTCGTCTACTTAATATCTGTAAAATGTTCTTTTCCTTCAAATGCTAACCACACAACCAGATATGTGACACTGCCAATGACTCCTGTAGAACTTATTTCTATGCTAACCTATTCCTAGACAGTCTGGAAGAGGCATTTCTTTACAGAATCCTTCTCAAACTGCTTAAGAGGTATTTATGATTGGGACATAAATTGGAAATCTCATCTTCAACCTCAGTTCATTTAATGACAACTCCTTAAAACTTTTTCTGTATCTACTCCCACAACTGTATTACCTTCCTTGACATGGCCATAACCTAATTCAAATTTTGCCTGCACACCTCTCTCAACATAAAACCCACAAACCTCTTGACAAATACCTTTGCCAGAAGCTGAAGTTGGAGAGTGGTTTCAAAATGTTGCACCAGATTGATGCGCTCCCCTGGTGGAGGCATGAGAATATTTTACACAAACATCTTCATTTTAACAGCTGCCACTCTTTCCACACCAAATGTCTATAAAAGATGGCAAATGCGTGTATTCTGACCAAAAAGTCCATGCTCATAACTTCCATAAAACAAACTGATCTATAAACAAATTTCCCATGATACTTCCAACACAACACACCAAAACATCTGTATCATTACACACAAAACCAACCATTAGTTAAATGATTCTCTCATACTCTAGAATATAAGGAGATATAATGGCAGTACCAGTTATTGCTCAGTGTGATAATATCTAGTTAATATTGTAAAAAATTTTAGTTTCATTTATGTCTCATTTATTCTCATAATTTAAGGAATCTTCTAATATATTGTGAATTTATTTTTGTCCTATGTATTGCTGTTACAATTCACCTGCTCTTAGTACTGTTAAGTTGTTATTTTCTGTATGTTCTTTTAAATTCATATTGCTTTTTAATATTTTCACCCATTTCATAATCATTGTCTTGTAACCACTGTTTCGAATATTAAAGTCCATATTTATTACTGGGTAACTGGGCTGCTGAACTGTGTGCTTTTTTTAAATGTTGGATGAATTTTCCATTATTAATTTTAAGTTTCAGTTCTGGGAGGACCCAGTAATGCTTTCCTTCATCAGAACAAGTCACAAATAATTATTTCCCCTTTTGGAATCAGGTTAGGAAACAAATAACTCTATCTCCTCTTGGGCAGAATATCAAATCAACTTTATCTTTCAGCTGTTATGCTGTATCTGAACTCATTTTGGAGAAGCAACTTACCCTGCAGTGTAAGGAGTATTTCTGGGCCTGCAGGGGCCTGGTATGCAAGTTTCAGGTACAAGTTTGACGAACCCGCGGTGCCCAAGCTGGAAACTTGTGAGCGCCACAAGTTACCCACACCGTAAACTCCTACCATGCTTCAATGACCACCGTAGGGTGTGACGGTGGAATCTTGTATGTCTAGGAGAGCGGAGATCTTGGCTTCATCACTCGGATCGCGAGGATGGAACAAGCCTCTATAAAAAAAAAAACCTCAACCTCAAGGTTTGACACATGCTGAGGAGGTGAATGGGTGTTTTGGGCAATCACTTACTAGCGTGCGACCTCAGAGCACCTGCGCACCCCTGTTGTATTAGCCTCGGGCATCTGCAATGGAGGTATGTGCCCCCGGACATTTCTTCTTTACTCATGGGACCATAAACAAAGTCTTTAAATACCAAAACCAAAAACAACTCGGACCCCTGCTGTGGTGATGTGCCACAGGCTAATATAAACACATACAACACTAAGATGCAGTTCAATAGTCAATATGGCAATTTTAGCCACATGTTGCTCAGCGCTGATCGAAAGTGGTTTTATATTAATTTTAACTTCTCTGAAGATCGGGCCTCACTTGCCCGAAACTGTTCCGCAACGTCACCGCACGGACATGTTTCTTACTGTTGGTGCTCACTCAATCGATGTTTGTCTAAAGGACATGGCGTGTCGTCCAACACTGGGCCGCATTGGATTGGTTTATGTTTTGGCGGTGCGGACCAGTGTCGACTTGCTGGATGTGGAGAACCACATAGAGTAGAGTTCGGAAAATTTCCTTCCCTTGCGACCAAACGTTGTTTTGATGTAATTGTTTGCCTTAAAAAAGTGTCTTTTTTTCATAAACCTCGGAAGAGTCCTAGCATCTTTGCAATAAAAAAATCAAAGCTTTGCCAAAGTTGAAGATCAACTTTAAGACCCACAAAAATTGCAGCCCAATCCGCATTTGTAACGGGGACCTCCCACACCCGAATCGCACGCTGTAACCATCTCAGTACCAGACTAATCTACAAATACCAAAAATATTCAAATATTCAAACACATAAAAGTAGATTCGTGTTTTTGGATAGCAAAAATAGATAGTATAGAAAAAGTCAATGTTCATTTTATCATCTTTGAAAACTTATTTTTCATTACACCCACATTCGGTCTGGTGACTCAAATGGTTACTGTGTACGATTTGGGTACTGAAGGCCCTGGTTCAAATCCCGGTATCAAATGTAAATTTTGCGGGCCTTAATATTGACTTTTACCGCTGGCAAAGCTTTTGTCTGTTAATGCGAAGATTCTAGAACGCTCCGTGGTTTGAATTCCACGTTAATCTATAGGTCTCCTTTTCAAGTTCATAAGTGACTACGAAATAGGTGAACAGAGAGTTTCCCAGTAAGAAACTCTGTGACTAGAACTTTGAAACGTGAAATTATTATTTTTATTATACAAAATCTTTACGATTTATATTTAAATTAAAATATGTTGTAATCTCGTTCTTTACTGACAAAAAAATATTGAGCGAATCAGAAAAAATCTCAAACAAAACAAACATGTCAAGTGTGAAATGATTGACACTTCATTGTGATTGCGTTGAAACACACTAGAATCTTTCATTCCGGTACAGTGTGGTGGTGATTTGTTAATACTGCGTTGGGATACTATTGTTCATAAAAGATCAACCAGTTAGATGATAACGTGATTCAGATAAAAAGTATTTTAATGTACTTTCACACCAAAACTGAGAAAAATAAGGTACAGTCCTCTTTAATTAAGTAGGGTTATAACCTACCTGTCATCCACAAAGCTGATTCCCTGAAACTATCGCTTGAAAACGTTAAAGCCCCATTTAGAAGACCCAACCTGGTCTCCCTAAATCGTGGCCATGTCCCTTCAGCCCTGAAAACAGGTCATCTGAAGCGACCTCCTGGTCACATTTTTGCCGCGAGACCAGGCAGGGAGGTCGGGTGGAAATTCCATCTGATTTAGGGCAAAAGGGTGGGGGTAAGTCAGGCCCCCACTAATCTGCCCTGAAAACTGGCCGTGTAAAACCTCGCCCGGTTGTGCCCACACTGTTTGGTTACCCGTTTTCTATTATTTTGAGATGGATTCATCCGATAATCAAGAAAAATAAGTATTGATAGAGTTGCTGGAGGTGTAAAAGACCCAAAACTTTTATGGGACACCTCACATAGAGTTGCCAACTTATTTAGAAAAAAATAAACTTATTTAGAAAAAAATAAGTTTCTTTTGAAGAGGAAAATAAAAAGTCTGTAAAGGAAAAAAAAAGTTTGTTTATTGCCTTAAATACATAAATTTTTGGACTTACTGCAGTAGCTATTAATTATTGGTTTCATTTCAGTGTTACAGCTGGAGCCACATTCTACATCTAGTATAACTAAAAAAGAAACTCCTTTTTAAATTTATGGACGCTCTGTTTCTCCTTTCCCACCATCTTGCATTTATTTCATTTCATCATTAGCACTAACATGTCGTTTGGAAATTAATTGAATTGTATAGTTTACCAAAAATAAATTGTTTCCGCATACTTTATGGTTCTGTTCAGAAATAATGGCGATCGGACAAGAGTCGGCTGGAGTACAACAATATGAATGGTCCGCCATTATTGCGATAATTACATAGATCAAAGGATGTGAGCGAGCAAAAAATCGCTGGCCGATAGGTACGTTTTCTTGCAAGAGGTTGTGAAACTACCAGACGAATGTTCAGTTACATGTGTCGTATATTTTATTCGAAATAAAGTATTTTCACATACTTTATTTGTAGGAAAAAGTATAACGGCCTAAAATAAAATATGATACTTTATAATACAGTATGGTTGGCAATGCTAACCTCACGTGCCCTCTATCATCACAAAGACACGAGAAATAAGGCATTTTAGGTGTAATCTGCTGGAAATTCCAGAAATCTTCACCATCCAACTCATCTAAGAGTCTAAAGTGACTGAACATATGCCTTTGTAATATAATTGCTTGGCACACGTCTTTTTTTTTTTTTTTTTTCTTTTTCCTAGGCTTTTCGTTCAATGTCAAAACGTCAGGGTTGCACCAAGAATTTTTGATTTCGATAAATATGGAGCCATACATATTTAATTTAAATATTAGAACTTTAATGAAATTTGTAACTAACTAATTTTATTACTAGTATTACTATTGAATTGAACGTGCAGATCATGACGGATATAAGCGTGGTGGTAGGCCACTAGTATGGTATAACTAGATCGGGCCGGTCGACGGGTCGTCTAAATGCAACACTCAGTCGACGGGAGGAAAGTGAAATCGGGAATGGGACAGGGTGATCGGGAATGTGTCGTCTAAATGGGCCTTAAAGGAGACTCAAGATCAGGTAGGGACATGGGCGAGCTATGGAAAAGTGAGGACGCGGGGGGCGAGCCATCATTCGGGCGACTGTCATTGCGGTGACGGTACAGACCAGTATTGGCAAAGTGCAGCTCGACCTTCACACGTTAGCAACTGATACACAAACTGGCACAAATTAAAATCCCAACCCCCAGACGGTGTTGTGATAAATGAATGAAATTTGGCCCAAAGTATACCCACATGAAGAGTATTAAATGATTAAAAATTGAAAGTTTTATATATAATAGTATGAGAATTACGGGGCTATTTACTATGTAAATTGCTATGTGTGTTTTTTTTTTTGTGTATAAGTGGCGAACAGTGTGGTGTAACATGGCGCTTTGTTGTCCACAAAGTTCTTGTTGGCCAAGTATGCCAAGGTGAAGAGTGACAACCGTTTATACCCAAATGTCTAACTGTGAGAGAGATCGGAGAATTGGCGTGTTTTAAAAGGGTGCTTCATATCTTGAAATCTCCAGGACTGGCCATAGTGCAATGTCATATACAGACTTGTTACACAGTAATAATCGACTACATGTTCGCAGGCGTAGCAGAGAAATGGCTTACCTGATATGATTTCAGAATGTCACACAAGTGTAGCCACTGGTGTCATGTTTTGGCGGCAATCAGTTTCAACAGCATGACTGAGTTGGCTGCTGTTGAAGGCAAAATGACAGCCCACCACTTTGTGGACGTGGTGCTGCATCTTATTGTGATACCCTACATGTTCACCAGCCAAATTGATTCTTCCAACAAAATAATTCCCGTTCTTATACTGTGGCCATTACAACACAAGCCTTGCAAGGGTTTATGATCACAATTTTGACAGCACGTTCCCCAGATTTGTCCCCAAAAGAGCATGTCTGGCCTGCCAGGAGTACACACATTATATCACATCGTCACCCAGCACAAACTGTGCAACAGCTTACTGCAAGACACATGCAGGCATAGAGAGACATACCCCAAGAAGATATCCGAACACTTATCGATTCAATGCCGGCAAGGATCCACGAATGTATTGGTGCCCAAGGTGAGTGCATTTTTCACTGACAACTGTATCTAAACTCCTTATCCATTTCCATTTGTTATCATTTCTTCTGGGTATGCCCCTGGATATATCTTCCAAGTTTCCTAAAATTCTACCATTCTTGTATGCATGTTGAGTTTTTAATTTCCTCTAGTGAACTATGGCATGAACATAAGATTCCACTATCCATTTTTTTTTTTTTTTTAAGTCATTACAGTATAGTCAGGGAAGCAATTCTACATTAAGTTCCTTCATAAAAATAGAAGAATAAATAAAATATAAAAACAACGTAATTAAAAAAAACAACGGGTCAGGTAATATAGGAACATGCCTTTGTGATATCTGCCGTCTTTACATGAAGTACTTAACAAGAGAAGTATTTTACTCCCCGCCTAAGACAAACATAGCTACAGACTCCTAAATATGACATTGTATGTATCGAAGACCATCTCCACGTGTAAATTTTGGATTTCTAGCATATAAGTAAAGATGTAAACGGCTCAAATGTTTGTTCAGTTTATGATTAAAGCTAAATTTTGTTGAGAAACAGAAGTTTGACATCCCTGTCGATTTAAGGAACCCGCAAAAATTTAGGTTCCTGTATTTGGCAGAGAGGTTACTCATAATAGAAATTTTCTTCTTCTCTGTATTTATTATGGAAAATTCTTAGAGAATCATACGCTTATTTATTTCATCGCGATGATATTTGCATATTCTCGATCAGTGGAAATCATAGCAAACTTACGTGAACCTAGAATTTAAGTGCTTACTAAGGTTCCGACTGTTTTAAACACATGCTCTACAAAAACTGATTACCAACGAGAGATGATACCCCCAATGAACATGACCGTTCGGATTGACTTGAAACCTGGCAGTATTGTTAGTTTATTGCACAGTTTTCTGAATCATCTTGTTTGCATAAACTCCAACGTGATGCGATTTCATGTTTAGTAAAGGTGCACTGTCGACAATAGGTAGGTTCGAGTAGTGTAAATCGGATACTGTGAAATGTACTAAATTTATCCAACACGAATCTGTCATACAATAAATTAAAAAATTACTAGAAAATACTTCAAAGGCATATGTAACTCTTAGCATGAAAGCTAATGGAATTCTAAATAAGCAAAACAATTTTTTTAAAAATTGAATTTCATGGCACGCTTAAAATGTCCGAGTTTAATTGATGACTGGACATTGGAAGTGGAAGCCTAGACTGCACGTATTATGACATTAGAGTTGGTGTAATGCACCCTCAACCACCCACTTTTAGTGAATCGCGGAGTAATAATAATACGCTAGTTTGCTATTTAACTCATACTATATATACCGCCGCTTCTAACAAACCAAACAGAGTGGCGGATGGCAAGCACAACAATCTCCTGTGTTTGTTGGAGCTACAGAGCGATGCCTTCTTTGTAAGCGCACAGTGTTGCCAGTAATTGTACTCTATTGTAATGAAAGAGCCCCCTGGATCGCATTTGATAAAGCGTTACATCGACTTAAAAACAAATATTCAAAACAATAAAAGTAGAAGAGTTTCGACACCAAAGGATAAAAGAAGTCTATCAAAAATATTTTTTTTTTGGATTACACTAATTTCGATTACTATTTTTGAAATGTGGGCGTCACCCCCAAACGGGTGACACTCGGGGTGGTTTTCAAGCAGGCAGTCGAGGCGAGAAGAGCTCCGTGATGGGCAGCGAACTATGAGGCTAGGGATTTTGAAGATTTTTAGTAGTGGTGAAATGGGGAACTTAGAAAATTTCAATTTGTTATAAACTGTATATAAGCAATCAGGACAGTGGACTCTGATGCTAGTCCGAGATGCCATAGAATGATCTTTCAAATTTGTGGCAATTTGCTGAAAGTTTGCAATCAGTGTGTGTGAGTGACATCAACCTGCAATCTGAATTCAACAAGAATATAGTATTGATGCCTTATCTTTCTGGTACCAGCACTTATACAGAATTCAAGAATATAAACTTTGTCTAACCAGGTACTGTTTTACTCCATAAACCTTTATCTCTTTGGGGAATTACGAGGGATTGGCGGCCGAATAACAAACCAATGCAAGCATCATTTAAAGATACAACAACATGATCAAGTTCTGCCCTAAAGGAGCAGCAACAACAACAGTATTTCTGGATGTATTTTATTTATGTTTGGTCTGAAGAAATTTCTTCAAGAAACCATGAACATCCCTTTCTGAAAGTGTTGCAAGGATAGGGTATTACTTGTAAGAAAGAAGCTTATGCTTGGTGTTCTGCATAAAGCTGGAATCTTAGTTCTGACCGTGCGTAGCCTAGGATGTTACAGTTCTGACTGACCTGGCCATCACATAGCTTATTTAACCAAAAGCTACGGAAAGGTATAAGTTCAAATGATGTTCACTAGTCCATTCTTGTTAGATAACTATATTCTTCAAAATTTTATAAAGTCAGAAAACTGCACAGGCAATCAGACAATTTTACCAAAGAAATGTTTTTGCAAATTTGATTAACCGTTTCAGCCAGACCACACCCCAATAGTTCAGGAATCAAATCACTAGTTGAAAGCCAATAAAAGTTCGTCACACGCTCCCATTGTTCAATAGTTTAGTTAACTTCGAACAATCCCGAGGTCCCACTTGGCGAAATACTAATTTCAACTCCACATTATAATAAAACTGAGTGATCTACGCTGCATGTTAGCGAGCCTAAGGTTTTCAAAGCTAACTGCTAGAGACTACATCTTGTCACTCGCACTGTTCCTAGCCGACTGAGCTACATGTTATCGAGTTCGCGGTTCTTGGCAGACTGAGGCCAACTAACTGAACGTACTCGTCTATATCACCTCGCGCTCCCTGCTTCTCGAAGGTTCCTGGTGACTGCTCTCTCACGAACCGTGGGAACGGATTCTTTTCCTCATTCACATGGATAGATCCTGGGAGGCTGATCAGATATCAAATCGCACATCAGAAGAAGTTTCGTCATGAAATTGATCTTGACTACAAAAATAATTCAATCACTCTAAAATTTTACAAATGGCTAGATCTTTTGGCAAACATTATTTTTCATTATTATACAAAAATTTTTAACATTAATACTTTAGCCAAAAATAAATAATTTAAATATGAACTTCCACTCCAGGCGAATGAATGCTGAAAACTAATGTAACAGAAAATACTATCTTGAAAGCTATAAAAACCTGATTCCTATCTTGAATTATCATAGAAACTAATTTCAGAAATGAGATGCACTACTCGTATTCAATCTAACTCTTGGTTCTAAGAATAAAATTTTGTTACGCAGTTACAAAATTTAATAGGTAGCTTACATACTTCATAGTCATTGACCAACTGTTTATTATATACAATTGGTAGGAGGTCAAATTGCAATCTTAAAGTGGTCTCCCAAATCTCACATCTGCTGTGTAATTTCAGGAAATTTTAGTTTTTGATGTATAATAAAACTCAATTATTGGAAAGAATTCAAAATTGTATTTTGCCATCATCTGAGGTTGTGGTGAAATGGTGTATTGGTTGGCTTTTGCGACTGCGGCAAACATTTAAAATTTTGTTCTCTGTACAGTCTATAAGTTGGTGAATTTTCATGAAAATGTTTGGGGTGACACTGGTAAGTATTAATAGATACGTACAAAAGAATGAAGATGTTTCTTCAGTTGTAGGGAAAGCAAATTGTAGACATGTTGTATACAAGGCAGGGACAAAAGGTTCCAAGAATTGTCATGTACTGTCAACCAGTTGTTTGCCAGAAGTGAAATTTTTGTTTGGGCAACACTACTGTGGAAGGTGCTGTGCTGTGCTTTGGAAATTTGTAGTTGGTTTCCTGCGTGCAGTCCATGATATTTTAGACGTAGTTTCTTCGTCTTTAGAGCAGCGTGGCAATATCAAATTCTGTGTGTTGCTGGAGAAATCACCCTCGGAGACACTTGAGATGCTGAAGAAAGCATACGGTAACTGTGATGAAGAAAACGGCAGTTTACGAGTGGCACAAGCATTTTTGTGACAGTTGCACATCAATTGAAGGTGACGTTCAGACTGGGCGACCTTCTACTTCCATGACAGATGAGAATGTTGAGCCCATTTGACAACTTGTGCATTAAGACAGGCAAACAACCATCAATATAATTGCCGCCGAAGTAGTATTTCACATGGGAGTGTTCACAGCATTCTTCATATTGATTTGAACATGCATTCTGTTTTCTTCCACATGGTTCTGAAAATGTTATCTCCTGAGCTAAAAGAAATGAGTGACCATGTCCAGGGACTTGATTGAAGTGGCTGATGCAGATTACAGCTTCCTGCACAAAATTGTAACAGATGATGAGACTTGGTGCTTTCTTTACAACCCTCAGATGAAATGCCAGTCTGCTGAATGGAAGTCAAAAACATCACCAAAAAAAGCAAACATTTTGCTTGTACAGAAGCCAGGTAAAGTAATGTTGGAGGTGTTTTTTGATTACTGGGGCTTCATTCATTATGAATTTATTCCAGAAGGGAAAACAGTCATCAAAGAATTGTACACAGAGATCTTAAAATGGTTACGAGATGTGATTCGACGAAAAGACTTGAACAATGGGCAGGGAATGATAGGTTTTTTTTTTTTTTTTTTTGCATGACAATGACCTGTCACATCGATCCATAATGGTGAAACAACAACTTGCCAAAAACAATGTTACCAGTCTGGAACATCCTCCATATTCTCCCGATCTTGCACCACCGGACTTTTACCTGTTTCCATGGCTGAAATTGACATTAAAGAGATAACATTTTGCTGATTTGTTAGAAGTGACTGAAAATGTGACAATGTGGCTAAAAGAACTTTTGAAAAACGGCTTTCAGTAGTGTTTCCAACAATTGTATGAATGGTGGAATAAGTATTTAGAAGCAGTAGGAGAGTTTTTAGAAGGAAAATAAGGTAAAAATGTTATACACACTTTCAATAAATTTTTATTAACGAATCCCGGGATTTTTTTGACCCTACCTGGTATGTTGATTTTTAAAAAGAAATTAGATGGATTACAAAGACAGCTTACAGACTTTCAGTATATCAGTTCTTAGAAAGTACTAGAATGGTTATAATGAAGATATTCAGTATGTTCATTGATAGGCTGTTTCATTATTTTCAAAATGTTTTAATGTTTTGAATTTCAGATTGAAGTTCTTAATAGTGTGTTGAAGACACATAGTAGGCTTAATGGGATATGGTAATATATTACATTCTTAGTGTGTGAAAAGTTGGTCAAACACAGGGACTAAGAAAGAAATAACATGCTGAATGACATTTATTATATTTGGACCAATAAAATGTTATTAGTTGCTGATGTTGAGAAACATTGACATAGACATCTGGAATTCAGTACAGTAACTGATCACTTTCTGATTAAATTTTCAGCGGTGGGTATAGTACATTAATTGGGAAGAGGGGAACAGTAGTGCCATCATAACACTTTTCACCAGGTATGCAGAACTGTTTGCTTTTGATTTTTCTGCTTAAAAGGTTCATAGTAGCATTTTGAAAAAAAAAAAAAAAAAAAAATTAAAGTTTTTTGTTTTTTTTTTGTTTTTTTGTTTGTTTTTTTTTTTTAACCACGCAAATTGCATAATTGTTCACAATTATGCTGATAATGTTTGTTACAATGGTAGCTGACTCAGTTTTGTGAACTTTGTTGTGTTCATATACTCATTACAATTATGTAGGCTGTCATTCAGCTGCAGCTCTTTTCTTACACCTGTTTTTATTTTCTAGCTGATTGACTTAGCATGATTGATTATTGAAATTATTAATTATTTAAACAACCATTTCTGCAACGATAGTTTGATTATTTCAGTAAACAATAATACAATATTTTTTTTACAATAAATGTGTTGACTGTGAATGTTGCATTTTAACAGTTACAGTTGGCTGCCTAGTTTTACATCAGAGGTATAAGCGACGCCATGCACATTATCTATCACTGGTTCAGGAAATCAGTGGTACAGATGCTCAGGGTTTGAGCATGAACAATGACCCTGCTGCACCAGATACATCTGTGCATTCTATCAATGGTAAGTTGTGTTACATCTAACTGGGTTATTCCATCTTTTTCCCACTTCAAAGGAAATGGTAGTCTAGCCCACCCTGATACTTGACTCAGAAAAAAATATTTGTATTATTATTGTATTTGCACTTCTCAATCCATATGACTCAACAATGTTCATGAATAAAACAGGTAAATAGGTAAATGTACTCTTATGTTAAAAAAGGCTGTTTTTACATATTAGAGAGAGAGAGAGAGAGAGAGAGAAAATTACTCAGAGGGAATTGACCAAACTGTTTGAAAATTGCTCTATACCATACTGCACTTACTTTGCCTTTAGGGAATATCCTTATCACCGTGTGTTTCTGGTAATATTAGGGCATTTTAGGATGGGAGCTTGTAACTGTTGCATATTTATTAAGTGTGGCTAAATTGCGATTAACAGAATATGTATTCAAGAAAACAAGGAAACGGAAAGAGTGGAAACATGAAGTACATTGGTGCCTTCACAAAGCTGGTTGGTCAGTTGACTGTATTGCTGAGTATCAGTCATATTAATATTACCACTGAACTCTGTAACTATTGACTAAGTTTACTTGCACATTTCCGTACAAATGAATAATTATGTTCATAGAATATTAAAAAAAATTTTAACAGCATATCAGCTTTTATAAAGTTTGATCTTACCAAGGATTCATAGACACTTTAAAAGATAGTAAGTGGTAACCGTTGACTAGACCTATTCTTGTTTTAGTGGATATGACCAGAGATTGTTTGTAGAGGCATCCTTGCAAGCATCAATTTCCCCCTCCCCCTTTCTTCAGGTATCATGTGAGTAGAAGGCCTGTTCTTTTGTACAGTGACTTAAAATTCTAAATCACCTTTAGTAATCACTGTTGGCTGATTAATAAATGTGTTCTTAACCATCCACCATCGTACAAATGAGCATTAACACTCTGACCTTGCGTTTGGCCATCCAGATTTTGGTTTTCCATGGTTTCCAGGCAAATGTCAGGCTAGTTCCTTCCCATTCCTTTCCTGCCACTAATGACCTTGATGCCAATGAGGCATAAAGTCATAGTGAAAAAAAGTAAGATTTGTAGAAATGGAAGAACATTCCAAGACACATTAGTTGTTGCAGTTGTGTAATAAAATAAAACAAAATGCAATATATTATGAAATCCCCATCACTAATGTAACTTTTAATCTCTTCCTTCATACTACTTTTCACCATTCCTTTTGCTGGATCCAAGTATTGTTTTCATTATAGAATGTCCTTTATTTTTTAAGTGTACTGTGCAGGCATTATTTGTTTTAAGCATGTTATTTTTAACAGAGTTCAAAAAAAGGAGGAGGTTCTCAATTCGTCTTTAATTTTTTTTCATGTATGTTCAGCGATATCTTCGCCAATTTTGAACTGATTTAAATGAAATTTTTGTAGTGGATAGGGTATAACTCCAAAGTGGTCCCAAACGAATTTCATTGAGAAACCACCTCTTCTACTCCATTACACCCCTTAATTTTTACAGAAACTCCACATTTTTAATCCAATGTCGATGGAACTTTGGACATGTATAGTCAAAAATAAAGAGAGAAATACTGTCAACTTTTGTTTCAAAAAAACTGAACCCCTCTCCCCTTATCCATCCCCTTAATTTTTGTCAGTGTTCTTTATACAAAAGCTACAGTTGACACCATTTAACTGATATCCATTAAAGTTGGCAATTACATGTCATTTTTCATGGAGAAGGTTTCTGACCCCAAAAAAAAAAGTATCCCATCTCCCCCTTTACACCCCTTAATTTCTTATCTAATTTTGATTGAACTTTGCACATCTATACTCTAAAATAAAGAGAAAAAGCCTCCCTCCTTCCACCCCCTTAATTTTTGTCAATGTCCTTTATAAAAAGCTACAGTCGACACCGTTTGACTGATTATCATGAAAGTTGGTGGTAGATGGCGCTTATATGAATTTTTTCATGAAGGGGGTTTCTGACCAAAAAATCCTAAAACCACCCCCCCCCCCCCTCCCCATCAAACCGCTTAATTTTTATACAAAACCACAGTTTTTACATAGTTTAGTTAGAACTTAGCACACTTTTCACTTTTACTATAAAACAAAGAGAAAAATAATGTCAACTTTTGGTTTACAAAAACTGAATCCCTCTCCCCATTTCCACCCCCTTGATTTTTGTTAATTTTCTTTTTAAAAAGCTACAGTCAACACCATTTGACTGATCTTTATGAAAATTGGCACATATGTGTATTTTATATGCAGAAGATTTCTGATAAAAAAAATCAAAAAACTACCCCAGCTCCCCTTTTACACCCCTTAATTTTTGTAAAAACCTACATTTTAATCCGATTTCGGTGGAAATTCACATGCGTATACTTTAAAACAAGGAGAAAAAGAAAAATACTGTACACATTACTTCCACAAAAATGCAAAGCCTGTCCCCCCTTTCTATCCCTTTAATTACTGTCGATGTTATTTATATAAAGCTACAGTTTCTATCTGATTTTGAAGAAAGTATGCACATGTATACTTCAAAACAAACAGAAAATTACTGTTTACATTTGGTTTAGAGAAGCCAAATCTCTCTCCCCTTTCCATCCCCCTTAATCTACACAAAGCTACAGTTTCTATTCGATTCTGAAGGAAATTTGCACTCGTATACTTTAAAATATACAGAACAATTGTGTTTAAATTTGGTTGCAGAAACCCAACCCCTCTTCCCTTCTACCCCCACACCTCCTAATTTCCAATGTTCTTTATAGATGCCCACAGTTTTTATCAGATTTCGATGGAACACTGTACATGTATACTTAAAAATAAAGAGAACCTTAGTGTCTACGTTCTGTTTACAAAACCCAACCACTCACTCCCTTACCCCATTTTTGCAAATGTTCTTTACACAAAGCAACAGTTTTATCTGGTTTCGATGGAACTTTGCACATGTATACTTTAAAACAGAGAAAAAATACTGTCCACACGAGCTTTATAAAAACCAAACTACTCTTCGCCTCTACACCCTTTAATTGTTTTTTATACATACCTACAGTTTTTATCTGATATCAATAGAAATTTACACATGTATACTTTAAATAAATTGGAAAAGACCATCTACATTTGGTATACAAAAGCCCAATCCCTCTTCCCCTTTACCCCCACCCCTTTTAATATCCAATGTTCTTTACAAAAATCCACAGTTTTAAATCCCATCAAAATCAGTTTAGCTATTTTTAAGTCGTGGCAGAATATTCATAAAATAAATGTGTCCTAATGTCTCAACATTTACATCAGATTTCAACTTGGACCCCGAGATTTCACGTTGTGAAAACCAATTACAAATCTATATTTTCTGTGTGATGCCGGAACAAACAGGTATATTCCAGAGACAGATTTGTGTATGTGGTATGTATTAATGCCCAGATGTTACAGGTTTCGATTATCGAGTGGCAGCGTAAACTGATGTTATATAATTAGGTCAAAACACATCCTGGACCAAAATGTAAACTGACATTCCTTAACACAGCATCCAATTGACCTCATTCTGGAAGTTGTTGGGGTGTATAAAGACAGAATTTTTTTAAAAAGCAAGCGCTTTAACCTCTGACCTACCAGGAAGTTCACAAAATGAGAACTGCTGCACCATATTTAAAATACAAAACCATCTATAATACCACTAAAAATTTAATAATAAAGTAATTGTTTAAAAAACATAAAACCGTCTTAAAAAAAAAAATAAAATGATTTTATACCCTGCTTAGAAGAAAGTAAATCCAAATGGACAATATTTTACATTACTGTTATTGAAATTTTTACATTAATTAGTAATTTTGGAGTTAGTGCCAGCCAAAGCAAGAAAATTAAAGCGATATAAACAATAATGAATAACAATAATACATAAAAATCATGTTACTACTTACCTACAGTTAACTTTACAAACATGTTTCAACAAACTTGAAACATACAGAAGATATGCCGATTTATACTAACTGTAAGCATTTACTGCATGATACAGCCTACCAACTGGCACTGTAGCACCAGATATGTGCCTGGATGACCAACGAGGCTGAGCCACAAATTAAAATACTGTCTAATTTGTTTCCCTAAACGGTCTCCTGCAGTAACAATACCTGCCTCACTACCTGCTGTAAAATATTTGGAATTTTTGTTCGTACTCCCCGTTTCGATCGAACACCTAATAAAGTTCAGTAATTCATTCTTCGCTATGTGACAGCTGGCACCGACTCCAAAAATAACTAATTAATGTAAAAATTTCAATAACAGTAGTGTAAAATATTGTCCATTTAGATTTACTTTCTTCTAAGCAAGTTATAAAATTATTTTAAAATTTTTAGTGTGCTTTTTTTTTTTTTAAGGTGGTTTTTATGTTTTTTAAACAATTATTCCAAATGAAGTTTATATAATCCTTCTAGATTTTTGTAAATTCACTCCTTTTTGATGTAAATTTTACTGTATTTTTGTTTAAACAGTCAAATTTCTTTTTTAACAGGTGGTGAAGTTAGAAATTTGATTGATATTGAAAATCTTGATGAGAGGAGTTGGCGTACATGTGATGCACAATTTAACTGCCCGTCTGATGTCCGAGCTAATTGCCGTCAACTTATATCTGATTATTACCTTCAACAGCATGACATTGAAGATGGTGATCATCAAGTTTTAAGACATGTGGTGCTTCTTATTCTGCTTGTTGCCTCTATGTTTGTGGTAAGTTCCAGTGTTGAAAACATAATTCAACTTCAGTAGATATTACTTATATCTACTGAAGTTGAATTACGTTTATCCAGTTAGAGTAAACAAGTTTCTTTTAGCATGTAAATTGAGTTAGCATATTAATTGAATAATGAACTGAACAGTTAAGGTAAAGAAAAGAGTTAATTCTATGCAAAAGATTTCTTTTTCTACCCACACCACACCAAACAATGTAAATTTAAAATTTGACATTGTTGATTATTTATGAAGAAAAGGGTGCTTGTGGGAGTGAAGACTTGAGAAAAATGGAGGATCCTTTGTCAGAGATGAATTCTATTTCCCAGAGTCCATGGTCCACACACACCTTTGCCCTCCCCCCTTCCCCAAGAAGCATCCTAATCACCAATTCCTCTATACCACAAATATTGTCCGCTGTCATGGTTTTAGTGCCGTGGAGTACTTCCTGGGGATCAGAAACCCTCAGCAGTTTACCCAGCATTTACATCCTGCTCCCTTGCTTACCTGATCCTCAATAACAACCTTTTCTCTTTCAACTCCACCATTTACTATTATTTCTGTGGTACTGCCATAAGTACCCAGATGGCTAACTCTTGTGAAAACGTTTTTCCTAAGCAACTGCACTCTGTTTTCCTTGATAAAACACCCTTGAAATTTCTTATGTGGCTCAGATATGTAAATAAAATAATTATTATTTGAATACATTCATAAGACTACCTTAATTTTCTGCAGAGTCTAAATTGTCTACAGAGCTAGTCTTCAGCTTGTCATATTCCCAATTATTTACTGCAATCACCACTTCCCTTCAGTTGTCATTCCCTATTAAAATAATGCAAACCAACCTTCAACAATACTTCCTTTTCAACAGCTGCCCTCCTTTCTACACAAATCGGTCTGTACCTCATGACCTCAGGATACTTGGTCAGTGCATTTGCTCTGACAACCAGTCTCTCAACTGCTATAATTACATTTCCCAATCCCTCATATTTAAAGGATCTCTCTCCCATCTTTTCCACAGTCAAATTTCTTGGGCAAAATCCCTCCTAACATAATTCAACAAACAGAAATCTATTCCCATCAAATACACCCCACACTCACCAATCAGTATGTCCCTGGGCTGCAAATTATAAAAGAGACCCTGAGACACATCATTAATTACTGTCTTGAAAATGGGCTTCTTCTTAAAATATTACCTGCCCCTATTTAAGTAAGCTGCATTAGCCCCTCAAACCTCAGCAAGCTCCTGTTACATAAGTGCAAACCCACCATAACTAGTAAATCACCCAATTAGACCAAGCAAAACCTACAACAGGGACCCTACCACAATCCCATGCAGCCAATCCCAACATATTCCTCTTCTGGGTTGTATATTAGCTATTATGTTCACATTGTTGCTACCTCTTACATGGGTCTCACCACCTCATCCCTGTCCACTAGGATGAACCACCTGAGGTGGACAATGCACATTCAGAGTCTGGACCACTTGATAGCAGCTCATGCCATAACACATAACATAAATCAAAGTAGCAGCAGCTTTACAGTCAGGATCATTAAAACTTTGTCTGGAGGCACTAGCTCTTCAGAACTTCATCATTGGGAACTGGCATACCAATAGATGTTGGATAACAGACTTCCTAGGCCTTAACCATAATGTTTCTCTCTCTCTCTCTCTCTCTCTCTCTCTCTCTCATTCCCTTCAGGGATATGTGTATCCACCAGTGTGGCTGCTCCCCATTAAGGTGCCACCATGCTGGATAAGGGAGGTACAACGGGACCAGGTTTGAGTTGTGGACACAAAAGGCTAACTGTCCTGATTGTGTTTTTTATGCGGTTTGCCGCGATCCTCTAGGCAAATGCTGGGACAGTCCCCAATCTCTGCTGATAAACTACACATTTCACAAAACGAAAATACACTTATCAGGCAGAATACAAGTTACATATTTTGCATATAGACTGCTACACATCCGCTTCCCCAATAGAATAGGTTCCCCCCGGTACACACAGGAGTGCAAGCCAATCTACCTGCCAGGATCTACTGATAATAAAAACCATACTGTTCTCAGCAGACTATACATAAAAAATGATAATTCCAGTAAGCTAATTTTTCTCTCTATTATAAATACTAGTGCTATGTTTTCTACTCGTCAACCAATTGTATACAAAAAGTTTGTTTCCTGAATAAGCTGACAGTTTATGGAAAGAGATATAGTGAAGCTGTATGCAAGAGTGAAGAAAGTGACTATCTACATCCATACACATTTGAATGATGATGACTGAAAGTTGGATAAAATGGAGATGGAGCTCTAATTTAATAGTGATGATTTAAAAAGATTGATTACCTGTTATATACACAGATCTGTCTGAACATTATGACTACCTACCTACTATCGATATAAACCCGCCCAAGGGACAGCAGCCTCACCTGAAAAGGAATGACTGCTCGTCAGACACACGCATGGTGCATGTAGTATATCATTAAGTGTGCTATCCATGTTTAGAATGGGAAAGGCATGTGCTTTAACTGAGTTTGACCGAGGGCAGATTGTGATGGCCTGGAGGCCTCGGGACGAGCATTTCGGCAACTGCATGATTTGTCGGGTGTTCGACGAGTGTTGTGGTGAGTGTAATCAACAAGTGGAAAAACCGAGGTGAAACCACATCCAAACTTCGAGGGGTTGGGCGGCCACACCTCATTACAGATTACAAATATCGGATTGTAGGCTGGGCAGACTGGTAAAACAGGAGCGGAACTAACATCAGACTTTAATGCTGGGCAGAGTACAAGTGTGTTTGAACACACAGTGCACCGAACACTCCTAACAATGGGCCTCCGCAGCCGATGACTCATTCATGTGCCGAATGTTAACACCACAACATCAGCAACTACGACTGAAAAGGGCACATGACCATCGTCACTGGATGTTGGCGTAGTGGCAAAGTGTTTTATGGTCTGATGAATTCCGATACCTTCTTCATCATGCTGAGAGGATGCGAATCTGTCATTTTCCAGGGGAACAGCTTCTGGACACATGTACTAGGGGACAGAGACAAGCTGGTGGCGGCTCATTTATGTTTTGGGGAACATTCACATGGGCATCCATGGGTCCAGTGGAGCTCGTGCAAGGCATCATAATGGCCAGTATTCATTGTACACTGGTTGTAGACCATGTACACCCCTTCATGACGACCATGTTTCCCGATGGCAGTAACATTTTTCAACAATATAATGTGTCATTTCACAAAGCCAGAAGTGTAATGGAGTGGTTCGAGAAACACGGTGGCGAGTTGCGATTGATGTATGTGTTGGCCCCCGAACTTGCTAGATCTGAACCTGATGGAAAACATCTGGGGTGTAATAGAATGTGGTGTCAGAACTAATCCCCCCCCCCATTTCCGTGAAATTTACAGGACTTTGGTGACGTGTGTGTGCAGATGTGGTGCCAACTCCATCCAATGACCTACCAAGGTCTCATTGCTTCCATGCCAAGACATGTCGCCGCTGTCATCCATGCCAAAGATGGACATACTGGCTATTAGGTAGGAGGTCATAATGTTCTGGCTGATCAGTGTATGTACACTTTGGAAGTTCTGTACTGAGTCTAGTGGGTGAGTGGTAATGGTCTGGCCTGGCATTTAGTAGGGTGCCGGATAAAATCCCCATCCAGCCATCTAGATTTCAGTTTTCTGCAGTTTCTCAAAACCACTCCAGGTGAATGCTGGTTTCTTCAATAGGCCATGATGAAATTCCTTCCCATTTCTTGCTACCAATTTTCTCCCGCCTCTAAATATCTTGATGTTGGTGGGTAATAACCATGGGAGCTCTTTCAGTTGGTGCTTTGTATTTTTACTTTATCTCTCATACTTATAGTGCTGCTAAAGATGTTCATAAAAAAAAAATTAAAAATTGTAGTTATTTATAAGTCGTAATAAATTTGGTCTTATATGCTTGTAGTCACTATTAACATCTATTTAATTCAGTATCATTTGCTGTTGCTATGTATGTCACTTCGAGACAAAAAGTTGAAGCTATACATGCAAAGCAAATAATATATCTGTCAGTCAGTGCATATTCTGAGATCAATGGAAATGAATTCCTAGCTGCACTACACAGGGCCAAGATAGATGTAAATAAAACAAATTTGCTGTAATAGTTGAGTTAAACACAGCAAAGTTACCACTCAATAAACAGATCTAGTAGAGGAGCTGGTGTTCTTGGAAGACATGTTTTGTGGAAAAAAAGTTGGGGAAAGCATCTATCAATACAAATAAAGGATAAATTTATTTAAAAATTTAATCAAGCTTCTTGAGCACAAATGGAAAGTTAAATGGTGTACAGTGGCTGAGAAATTCTTAAATATGGGAGTTGACTAGGAAATTAAGTTTTTTTTATCTCATTGTTATTGATTTATAATTGTACAACATTGTTTGAATTATTTGCTGCTATTTGTTTCCTAAAAAATTTCTCCCTAAATAACTGTTTCACAAATTACTGACAGCTAACAGGTTTTGCAGGTAAATGGCTACTCATTACCCTTCTTAAAGTTAATCCTTTCAGGGACTTCGTCAGATCCCAGCAAAGAAAAACCTGAAATTCAATTAATTTACTTCCTCAAGAGTGGTAAGGGGCTGTTATAATGGACAGTAAACACTATTCATTAAGGATAGATAGGATGTAAATTGTAATAATTGGTGAATAACATCACTCTTCAAGAAAACCCAAATACAGTTCAAAGATTGATTACTGAATATTATCATCTGTAACTCGGTAGATCTTTTTCTTATTTGCAGTTTGTTTCTGATTGAACTGCTGGTAACTTTGTCTTCTGCTCATTCTTTACTTACTTATTCAAATAGTTTATCAGTTGGTGTATTAGTTCATAAGTTTTTTTTTCTGAACTCATGGTTAGACTTTTTGTGTTTTTATCTTTCTGCAGGGTATTTCGCTTTCTGTTTGGACATTAGTGATGGAAGATATGTCAGGAATATACGTGGAATTATCATTTCTTGATGCCAGTCTCAACTTTGGGCAGAATATTATGTTATTTGCTCTGTTTGGTCTTGACGTGAAGGGAGCAGTTTTACCTTTAGCTCAAGTGTAAGTTTTAATTATAAATACCAACAAATTTCAATAATCTTATAATAATTCTGATTTATAATCAACTGTGTCTACGTTATTGAAGTGTTAACTATTTTTAGATGGCGAAGATTGCGTTTTGGGGCAGCAACAATAAATTTACCACCGTGGGAAGATTTGGATTTTGAGACCCGGCACGTCTGTGATCAGTTTGTATTACACCATTTGGAGAAATGCAGAAATGATATTGCAGAAGACAAGAGGTTATATACAAGTTTGCTCTCTATCTGTCATTAGATACTTGATGTTTTAATTTCCTAAGGAAAAAACTTAATTTATTTTTTATATTTGATTACATCAGCATGCTTATCTAACTGTTGCAGATGTATAATTCCTGTATGAAATAAATCTTGAATTTATCTGGAGTATTTATTAGCTAGATATTTTTGTTGCCGGAACCTTTTAATAAAAGCTACTTGTCAAGTAACCTAAAATTTCGCAATTTCATGTCAACATTTGTTTAGAGAACATGAGGTTCATCCCAATAACATTGCTGATTAAGTTTAGAGACAGTTTCTTAAATAATTGAAGGGAAATATCAAAGTAAACTCATATAAAGTCAGAACGTAGCATCCACATTTTCACGTAATGGGTTTCAGACTATTTCGGAAAAGAAAATGTTGCACTCATTTTCAGAGCTACTTCAGACCCTAACTAGTAAAACAAAATTTGTACCTTTGTAGGTAGGAAATTTTCCTGATGAGATATCAGACTTTGAAAGTTCGAAATACTGGTAGCACATTTTCTAATGATGCAGTAGACAGTTTAAAAATTCCTAGAGCCCCAGTTTTCAAGATAGGAAAACGGTTAATATCTCAAAAGAAGTGTAATTTCTCATTACATATTATATAAAAGTTTTAAAATAACTAAAGTCTAAGGGTAAGTTTTGCAGGATCTAGTGAAATTAATAATCCATCAGGGGGATGAAAACATGACCAGTTAGAAGAATATAAACAAATTCAGCAGAAGATTCTATATTCAAAAGAAAGTACATTTCCATCTGAACATTTTGCAGTAAGTCTCATTGGGATCCATAAATTAATTTGGTTAAAATAAGAAAAATAAATTTTTTCATGGTTTTGTTAAGTTTCAATGAAAACTAAGTACTTCCGGTTTTCAGGAGGTAAACTTAATCCACCTAAAGGATTTAACAAAAATTAATAACAAATCGGGTAAGTTAGGTAGCAACCACACAACTACATATTGTATGGGAACTTGAACAGAGAATCATTTAAAGTAACTTTTAGACCAGTAACTTCGATATTTGAGGAGATAACAATTTTTCAGTGATTTTGCTGCTCTTACCTTTTAATAGTAACCAGGCATATTAGTACATCAAATGATAAAGACAGTCCTATAGAACAGTTTAGAAGTTATTTCGACTTCGTAATTCAAAGATTTTGGACGTAAGAGAAAGTTTGAAGAATCATATGAAAATAATTTTTCATAGCAAAACTGTGACAGATACAGAATTTTTCACTAGGACCGGTTTTAACATTTAGAATCTCAGCTACCAGCTGTAAAATTTTCAGATCAATAGGAATAGATTATATCCACAAGATTTTTTGGTAAATCCATGAGAATCGGAAATTTTCCTTGTTCCCATGACACATCTCTAAATAGAGGGACAGCAGAGCCCCTCATGGTCAGTTCGTAAAAATTGGCTGAGCAAGCACCATGTCACTCCAGCCTGTGTTTTGACGCTAGGATATAGGCAGCAAATACAAAGCGTTACCATGACATAGAGATTTCAGGTGACCATCTTGGAAATTTCAGATCTCCTGTGAAAATAGTAGCAAACCCTCATGTGACTAAGGAGTTAGGGATAAATGAGGGTTGGCCTGACACGAATCATTTATCGTTACTTGCAATCATTTAATTTGGTGAAGATTTCCGATGCCTAAAAGATTGTTCAACAACTTGTAAAAATTTTCTGAAGAATATAGTGATGATTTATCTACAATAGCAGTGACTTTAATTTGAACTTACCTTTCCTGATTGAGTTTATCCAATCTGGTGGTGACCAAGTTCTCTGAATGAACAATCTAAATTATCCAAAGGCAACACATCACAGTTAGAGATTCAGACTAAGTCTTGTGTAACCCCAGCAAAGTACTTGTTCCTGACATACTGTATCATGTTATTAAGTTATTGAAAGAACTGCCTTTAAATTAATTTCATCATCAAAGACACGTAGTGAAATGTTGATTTGCTATGTTGGTGAGTTCTTTTGAATTTACTATCTTGTACCAACATTATACGCATATAATGGCTTTGTGTTCATCTTCTAAAAGGAAGCATAAGTGTCTCCAAAATGAAGCAAAAGAAAATAAGAGGCTTCTTTTGCTTGGGGTATGTAAAATTATTAAGTTCGTAATGTAATTTTAAAGGCAAAATTAAACCTATAGAAACCAAAACTATACGAATAAAAAATCTGAACAAATAAAAAATCCGAACTACCCTCGGTACAAATTAGTTCAGATTATCGATGCTCTACTGTATAACAGCTACTTTTTTAGCTTCCAGCCACATCAAAATGTCACACTCCTGGTGTGATGCAGTTGGTCATCTCACCATGTGACAATATTGTTTTTGACACAGCTTGAAATACTGTGATAGTTTGTAATAGCTCTTGTTTGTCACTCAGTGGAACTGAGAAATAATTTACTGATATTAAAATCATTGGAGGTTCCTATTTACATAAAAGTTCTACTTGTAAGTTTAACTGAAATAGTTTATTTTTCTATTTGTAACCAGCTTCCTAATAACCAATACAAATAATGTTTGTAACCATTATCAGACATGTTCTCTGAAAAATAAATGATTGCAGTTTATTTACATTTGACGAAAATGAACACTACACCACTAACCACCTAAATCACATCTGACTTGCTGCCCCATAAAAGTTAAATTGAACTGTTCCATTGTAATGACTGGGCACTTTAAATATGGAAGTTTATGCACATAGTCCAATATAGCTATTAGTCATACTTCCTTTAGATGTTATAAGGAATTCTTTGATAAACTGACTGTGCCTTTCCTACCCGGCCTTCCCATGTTGCGAGTTGAATTCCATGCAACATGATTGCCATCAACCCCTTTTATAGTTTCCGAGAAACCACATGATCTCATTCAGTCAGTCATACCTTCTGTAGTAGCCAGTTCTAAACTGAATTAATGCCTGGTTCCTTGTGACCAATATTCTGCCATTATTAAATTCTTAAAGACAACACGTATCTTTCCCAAATGTGTTCAAAATATAGCCCTAATTTGTAGAAAAATTTCTAACCTTTCAAATTTTAGAAATTTCAAATATTTTTACCATAATATTGACGTAAGTTTGTCATATTTTTGTAGTGAAAAATCCCCAAAAAACTGAATTTCTCGCTTAAAACCTTAGTTAATCAACAAACCTCTTTTATACTAAAAATTCTTGTCTTCTAGTTTGCTTACCTAAATTTTTTCCTCCAACTGTTTTTATTAACTGGATCTTAATTATTTTCAGGACACCCCATTACATAAAATTATTTACATCCACAAAACACCCAATTTCCAGCTCAATATTTCAAATGTAATGACTGGGCACTTCCTATCTGCAAGTTTATGTACAAAATCCAAAATCGCTAAATAAGCCATACTTCCTCCTTGAGATGTAATAAGGAATTCTTCTACATACTGAAGCAGCCTATCCTACATGTCACTTTCCATTATGTGAGTTGAACTGTATGCAACATGATGCACATCCCCTTTTATAGTTTCCACTCCGAGAAACCAGGTGACATCAGTTAGCCAAAACTAGGTTCTGCAAAAACTAGTTCTAAAATAAATTTCTTCGTTACAGAATGGCTTCTTGTCTTCTTCCACATTACTAATGTTCTGCCATTATCAAATTCATGAAAACTACACCTACATTTCCCAAATATAAAGAAAATACAGCTCTGATTTTTAGAAATATTTCTATCCTTTTGAAATTTAGAAATATCAAATGCATTTTCCATAATATCTATTTAATGTTTCAATCATATTTTTGCAAATCCCTAAAGCATCAAATTTTTCCCTTTATCAACAAACCTCTGTTATATTAATAACTATCATGCCCTTTAGTTTTCTTTTCTAAATACTTTTTTTCTTTCAATAGATTTTATTATTATGGATATGTTATTTTCAAAACCACCCTATTATGTTAAAATATTTAAATGCATAAAACACCCAATTTCCAGTATTTTTTTCAGTATTAAACTATCAAATTGTTGCTTCTTTTAACCTCTAAAATATTAATCTTTACTGTCTATTAAATAACCAAATTTCTTCTTTGTAATATTATTACACAATATATCTTTGCTTAGACACTGTTGTCCCATTCTACAAAGTTTAATCATTCCCGTAATAAAACTTTCACATCAACCAAACTTGTGTCGAAACACTTCCCTCCATCCCTTTAACCTCTGCAAATTTTTGCACTGTTTTCTTTCAGTTCCTTCTCAATTTTCAGCATTACTCAGTCAGTTGATAATGCCACCGATATACATTGTTGATGCAGGTTTGCATTACTCCATTATATTGGGATGTTTCAAGTGTCCAGTTTCCTTCCCTGGCTGCGATGCCAGCTTGATATTTTACTTCAGTTGATCTAAAATGAGGGCAGAGAATTGGACTCCGTCTAAACATCCCACAAGTGCAACATTTTGACGCTGCGGGAAGCACAGAGTTTTTTTTAAATCAATGTACAATTCCATGAAACACTCTAATCTTATATTACCTTTTCTATTTTACACCCTTTGACTTCAAACAGTTCTGATGTCACATTAACAGTGATTTTATGCATGGCATATATGGCATATAAGAATTATTACTTTCAATTAAAGTATATGGTACTATTTTTTATTAATAGACTAAGCCAGAAATCTGTATTATAAACTTAATACATGCTACTGAATATTTACAAAACACTTCCATTTTCCATCATAAGTTTTCAGAAAAACAGATGTACTGATTAATTTCTAAGGGAGAAATAAATTTTTTTCTTGCTTTCAGATGGCGTTTACGAACTTACCGTCAAGTCTTCAAGGGTTCTGCTCTAGTTGATTGGTTGTTACAGTCAGGTCTGGCTAGAGATAGACCAGAGGCTGTACACTATGCTTCAGACTTGTTGTGTGGCAGAGTCATTAGACACATTCAAGATATGCATAACTTTTATGACCAACCTCTCCTTTACACTTTTTGTTCTGAGCAATGATAGGAATTTGTTTGAACTGAATTTTAGTGTATGTTCAAGATATTTGTACATACTAGCTATTTATTACATTGTTATGTTTTTACTTTTTTATTATTTAAATATTCATGTCTGTACTGTACAAAGTTCATGGAAAGTTCTGAAACTATCCATGCAAATCATTGTTTTTAATTACTTAATTTGGCTGTGAATTAAGCATTCTCAGGATGTTAATTTATTACTTATAATGAAAGGTTGTACAAATGTGATATTTTAAATTTTAATGACTTTGGTTGTTATATTAGTTCCAGTTTTACAGCTGGATTTGTTATATTTGTTCAGAGTGAAATATGACACATAAATTATACTGTCTTAAATGTGTAATGTGTTCATACTTACTCACCTTCCCATGAGTCTAAAATATTTGCAGCTTTTGCTTTAGATGTATGTAGTTCATGTTATCAGCTTTACAAGCACTGAAAATTCAAACATCTGAAAAGTCTTGAACCCATTTCCATTCTAGTTTTTAACATATTGTGTTACAAGGGACATAGTTTTTCCTGGTTGAAAAATAAAATACAGATATATTTTTTTTAATTTCCTACATTTGGCAGTTATGTTTAATATGACCAGAAAATCAGGAACCTTAGTTGAAGCAAATGTAATTTTAATGTGTTGAAATATCTGTAAATAGGCAAGATATCTGAATATATGTGGAGCCATTGTTTAAATTTGGTGTGCAGATGAGAACTTTTACTGTATTCCTTATAAAGTTTTAGATCTTGTGGTCACCAATAGGCCATAATAACTCAATGACATTTCAACAACCACAGGATTAAGTGACCACATAGCAGTAATTGCAACCATCAGATCAATAATTGAGCATAAAAAAGGAAACGAACGGATTGTGTACAGATTTGGTAAGGCCTCAAAGTAGTGGTTTAGAACTTACCGGAGGAATAATTCCACAAATTGATGCAACAGTACTGGATTTTCAGAAAGCCTTCAACTTGGTGCGTCACAACCAACTTTTAGTGAAGGTTCGAGTGTACGGTATATCTGATCAACTTTGTGAATGGATAAAGGATTTTCTAACTGATCGGTTGCAGTATGTCATTTTTTATGTAGAAGCCTCTTCTAAACTATATGTTACATCAGGTGTCCCTCAGGGAAGTATAATAGGACCACTTCTTTTCTTAATTTTCATATACGACAATGTGAAGAACAATTGAAGATTGTTTGCTGATGTTGTGGCCATCAATAGGGAAGTAAGGAATTGGCAGATTCCTTAGAAATTCAACGCAATCTGGATGTTACTTCGGCATGGTGGGATAAATGGCAACTGAAAGTAAATTGTAAAATGTGCAATACAAAGTAAATAATGCAGTTATTGATATCAGATTCTGTGAAGTATTTTGTCATGACAGTACAAGACAACATAAAATTGGACTTGCACTTTAATTCGGTTGTAGGTAGAGCTAATTCTAGATTGCAATTCAAAGGGTGTACTAAGCATGATGGGCGAGTGGTAAAGCTGTGGCCTCATATTCGGGAGACCATGGGTTCAAATCCCCTCCTTCACTACCTCTAATGACCTCGACATCAACTCAATGTAAAGCCATAAAAACGGCAATTTTTCTCCAGTTGTATCTTAGCTGGAATAGTCGCCCAGTTTACCAGTTCCGTGAAGTTCTTCAAATTGTGTCAATCCCTTTGGTATTTTCTTGTAGTTAATACATAAGTGTTGCCTTTTTAGCTAAAAAATTCAGGCATAATGTGCTTTAGCTGCAAATCCTTTTACTGTAATAAAATCTGCTAAGTCGCATATATTTAAAATGCAGTGCTGTCCGTTAACATGTTAAAGTACTTAGAAAATAGTGCTTCATTTTCGTTCCTGAAGATTTACAGGTTTGTCAAGGTGCCAGGTTTATACTTTCCTCAAAGTATTTTCTGAAACTCTTTGTGACAGGTAACATCTCAAATAACAACACCGTTTATAAACTTTTAACTTTACTTTTATTTTTGTAGTAACCATTTTAAAAAAATATTCAAGAACAAGATAACATACTTTTTTTCAAAGGTTTAAAGCATATAACAATATTAAGTGACATAGCATTCCATCTTAGCACAATTCTGAGTAGGCTTGTCCATTCACAATAATTGGCAGGTTATAAAGATGCCTTAGAGAACATTAAAGTGTGGACCAATGCTTCTATATTGCTGTGAGTTGCTCCAACAATATAAAGCTTACACAAAATTACTTAAAATCATAATAAACCATTTTTAAATGAAATTAGAAAATACTTGCAAGCACTTGAATATCAACCTGAAAAAATTAAATGATTCCAAACGTTATAGCTTGCACAACATTTTTAATCAACATGTTAGAAACTGTACTGCTTTTACTCAAATTACAGTTCAGTTAAACCATTTTCATCCATCAAAACACTACACGTTCATAGAAACAAGTATACAAATTTACAGTAAACCAATGCATATCTGATACATAGAGGATTAATTTCGGGGATAGCAAAGTGGGTATGAGTGTTGTTACAGAACGTTCCAGACATTTTGCCAGCTACCTTCAGAGCATTACTCTGTAGTTTGTAGTTTTTGTTTAAATATTTTTTAGAGAAACTTAACATAAAAAAACTATGAAATTTTGTAACATGTCTGTCTTAAAAAAGGGGCAAGTTATTTAGAAACATAAGTTTAAAAGAAATGTAAACTATACCAACACATTACAGTTTGAGAACATTCAGATACTTAATCCTGTATCAGCTTAAGCCATGGGCTACAATATTTCAGCAATGGTTGGAGAAATTGGGGGCAGGTTGGCTCAGCTTCTTTCGTTGTAGAGTGTGGGGAAGCGCCACCTGTTGACCATGTGACCTTAATAGCCTCAACTACTTCCCAACTAAATAACATGAGAGTTCTCTAGTTGCGAGGGAAGGAGGGGTGATTTTTGTAAACTATCTTATTTGTTTTCTGTACCACAGGCTGTATGGGATACGCTTAACTTGTGCAATACATTTGAATGATTGAATTAAGGGCTACGTTTTCCTTTGTTAAAACATTCATTGTCAGTATGGTAGTTGTTACAACTGCCATCTTTGTTATAAAAACGTGTTTGGGGCAGGTTGACCATCCGCGTTGAGGGTTGGTTTGCACATAACCAAAGGTGTGGACAAAGTGCAAAGAGCAAAATCTATTTTATGATTTCAAGTGAGGAGAAGAGCGTAACTGTAAGTTAAGCTGACAGAGATTGTAGCTGTGATGAACATCTAGTTTTACACGAATAATAAAAATGAGCCAGACCGTGGACATCCTGTGGGCAGGAGGTAGGGCTGTCTAGCTGAGTTAACAACTCTCCAGAAGATGATAATGGTGAGGTAAAAAGCCATAGAGCTAAAGTAGCCTCAGTTCAAGCATAACTGATAGTGGCCACCTATTATTGTGCTCAGTATACAGGATACGTAACCCCATTGGAAGAATCTGATGTTTTAGTTAAAACAACCGTAAAGTATGGTAAGTTTTTGATCGATGTGGTCTAAAAATGTAGATGAAATTTGGTGCAAATATGAAAATGTGAGAGAAGCATGTGAGCCACAACCAATGAGTCAAGCTAAACAAACCTACCTCATCGACATGAAGTTCATCTGATTTAATTCCAACGTTTATGGTCTCTTATTTCCTTTCGTTTCTCTCAGGCTTGCTTTCTGCCTTCTAATTATTTTTTTTAGTTTTTTTTAATTAAAATATATTCAAATGAGTTACAATAATTACTTTTATTAACTTAAAGCATTTCCACGAATTCCAGGGTTTTTTTCTTTCTCTACTCATTTTTTTAAAAACATTTGATGAAGGCTATGACAACTAACTCCAGTTTTTATGCCAACCAACCCTGCGTATGGGATTGGTTGCCCAACCACGACTTGCAGTGTATGGTGACTTCCTGCAGTCATACTATAGAAATTAAACCTAATAGATATAGATTACAGTGATATATGTTCACAGAATCAGCTGTAAAAATCTAAATGTGAAAATCTGTGCCAACCATCCCCGATCTCCCGTATCTCACCTGAACTGATTTTGGGAAACCAAAATCTGGATGTACTGTAAGTATTATCAATTTGTGCAGATGGGGACATTCAAACCAAACAGATTTACTCAGTGTCTGTTGTATGAGACGTGTTTCAATATGTATAGGAAGTAAACATTTTGTATGGTACTTATTTATTGTGGAGACACTGCAAACTAGCCTTTTAGTTATTTATTATTTTCTGGAAATCTGGATTTTCCATCTAGAAACTTACAACTAGAAATGATTCTAAAAACTTTCGATGAAATCATCAAGCATGAATTGAGTTATCTGAGGAGTTTTCAGTTCCTCTAAAGTAGAGGTTTTGAACATGGGGAGCACATGGTGCAAGGTAACTTTGCCGCCCACATGGATGTACCCTAGCTCTTTTCCATCTCAACTACTACATATCCTTTGCCACCTCTTGAAAACCTGTATTCTAACATCACACACTTAGTGAGTTTCCACAAACTTCCAGTGTTAGTACTGAAAAGTAAGCATGTACCTTATAATTAATGAAATAGGAGGAGGGGGTGTGGGAATATTTCTTTTGACGGGAACTCCTACCTTAAAGTATTAATACCACTGGCATTGAGACAGTAAGAGTAAATAAGAACCCTTGTATTAAATTATAAAGAGTAGCGATTAGGCATATTCTAACTTAAGAGACTACGTATACATCTACTGTGGTCTACATATGCTGCTTCTACCAATTGGTCCATATTTGCTTACTGCTTTTGGCTATTGCACATCATCCATTCTGTACAGGTGGTCTCTCCATTTTTCTATTTTCCTTTGACTGTCTATTACATCGTTTCTCATTAAATCCAGTTTTGTATGTCTTTCACAGATCTTGGAAATTTCATTTCTGCTGCTATTTTTTCCCCTCCCTTTCTCATTACAGCCAATGTGGGCTATATTGACACCAGCAAGCCACCTGTAGTGTGAATTAAGTAGTGGGACATGGGGGGAGGCCCTGCCATAATTTAAACCAGATTTGTTAGATTTGAAGTTGTAAGCACCTTAGAATTTGGCTAAATTCTAGTTTGCTTAGCTTAAAGCATAAGGGAGGGAGTAAGCTTTCCAGTAAATACATAATTTTCATCGCAAATACAGGAAATGGGAAACGTTTCATGCAGAAGCTGATACTGTAAACCAACTCAATGTATAAGCCGATTTAAGAGCAGTAGAGTCACTCAACATATAATACAAGTGCTAAATAAGCATTTTATAATAGTGAAGAACCTTTAAACTAACCTGGAATAGGGTAATCCATTATTATCCAACTTGTAAACAATAGATTTTGGTTGCATAGTAGTTTCACTAATTCTTAACACTTTTAGATGCAATAAAGTAATTTTAAAATAATGATAATTCAAAAGAAAGATAAATTTACTAAATTTCCGTAGTTTCAGACTGTGTAAATAAAGAAAATAAAATTTGAAACACTTTGATAGATACACTTTCAACATTTTTAATCGGATGTTTTCAGTAATTTCTCGGACTAAAAAGTAAATTTTCTAAAAGAACTAAAAATCTAGTATAACATGTTATAATTTTAGAACATTCCATGCAGTAGAACAGATTTTAAACCAATTTTTAAGATTATTTTGTCGTAATCCACACGTGGTAGTTTTCGAGATTTATTTGCAAATAAACCAAGCCACTTCTGTAAATAAAATAACTGTTAAAACACGTAAGTAAAGTCAAAGAAAATTCCGATAACTTTACTTTTTCGATATAAACAACACAAGAATAATTAGGAACCAGAAACCGAGTTAACTTCTGAAACATTTCAAACCCGATGTTGTTAAACAGATAACTTTGCTATTACACCACCGATAATAATAAAATTTACACCACTGGAATCAGGAACTTTTATAGAACACTAATTTTGTCACGATAATTTGTAATTCAGCAGGGTCACATAAAAATTGCTTAAATTTAGAAAGAAATCGGGGAATCACTAACTTTCAAACATTTTTTATCATTGCGCACTCAAACTAAATTCAATTACAAGAAAGTTTATCATTTGAGAATTTTTGCTAAACACTTTTTACAAACCTTGAAGACTAAGCTACCTACAGTTAATTTTAAAACACATTCTATAATTACATTTTTTCACACTAATTTTGGTAATCAGTAGAATACCCCACGTCACGCGGATGAGGGTATGTAGGTAGTGGCCAAAAGAGGGGGCTGTCTGTATCCTGGGAACGTTGCGCATATCGGACCTGCACTCAGTATGGTGCGTGTGTGACGCTTAGACCCAGCAATAGCCGGAAATCATTGAACTTTGAGTGACTGTATGGCTGACGTACCACCATGTTAAATTTTCTGACGAGTGACTGGCGATGATAATGACTATAAAATTTTAAATTTTCATAAGGGGTTTGGGTCGGTTTTCTTCTTCTTCATAATCTGCAATCTGTTTGGAAATGTTTGTTCGATTGCCTACTCAACTGTAACAGCTATTTTCTGAAATGTGACTTTGGAATAAAATTCGTTTTTCATCAAGTGGATTCTCAAATATTTTAGTAGTGAACTGCAACCTTTCTTAAGCTTTTGGTTCAAATAAGCTCTGTGCTTAAGATTTACAGTTGAATATTCTAGTCAGGCACATGGTCATTAAAAATTATTTAGTCAAATTTAACAGAACTTTCTACAAGGTAACATTCAGTTAAGGTATCTAAGCTCTATACTAGCCCCGGTATAGCAGCTTAGTTCCTTACAAAGTGTTAATCCTAAGGGTGCAATGTTTGTGTTGCTATTTGTCTGTGAAATGGGCAAGTGGTTTTTTTTTATGATAAGTGTTTTTTTTATGATAAGTGGTTTTTCTTTTGTTCGGGAAATCTGTAGTTTGACAATGAGACTGGTGACCCATCCAGCGTTCTGCTACATCTACGAATAAAAGTAAATCATTTCTTAGTAGTTTTGTAATTATAGCCACAAAAATTGGAAAACAAAATTATTATTAACCATGTTATTATCAATGAACAAAAAAAAAAATGAATGGATAATTTAATTATTTTAAATTGTGAGTGAGAAATTACATGAGACTGGTCCTTAAATTTATGGTATTTGTAAGCTATCTGTTAAATTTTGTAACTGCGTGACAAAATTTTATTCTTAGAACCACGAGTTAGATTGGATAGAATGTTAGTGCATTTCATTTCTAAAATTAGTTTCTATGATAATTCAAGATAGGAATCAGGTTTCTAGATAGATAGATAGATATGTTCACTTTGATCCCATGTGAGAATAATCTCGGGGATGTAGAACAGTACATACACTTATTAGTAATGTCAATATTACTATATAATTGATAATATTATTATATATTGACAACAAGTTAGTTACGACCCATTAGTATAACCAATATTTCCTGTAATCTACAAATACAATCCCGAGTTAATTAATACTTATTATGTGGAACAGTGTACACACTTGTTACCAGCATCTAACAACCAGTTATTTTCTTACGAACCAGTTACCACAACTCATAAGCAGTCAATTACTTAAAAACCTGTTAGTATCATAATTTTTAATAGCAGTTTTTGAGTGCATGCTATCCCATGTTAGTTACTATATATGAGTGAAATTTTGTAAACAGTGTAATTACTTCATTTGTCAAAAATTTCAACAGAAAGAAAAACCATATATCATTTTAGTAATTGTGGACAACTTTGTCACCTTCCCCTTCCATACACCATACATACTATTTTATCAGTCATTCTTAGTTACCAAATTCCAAGAAGAAAATTCTTTCACAGTGTAAAATGGGTTCTGAAGCAGAAACTCTTTCAGTTTGAACTTAAAGTAGTTGGGTTTTTGTAGACAACATTTAATTTCTGTTGGTAAGACATTGAATAAGGAAGCTCCCGTAAATGTTAACCCTTTCTGTACAATTGACAGTGATTTGTAATCCTTGTGGATATCATATTTATTCCTAGTATTATGGCTATGTATGTCAGCATTAAGATTGAAGTGTTCAGGATTTTCCACTGCAAATGATAGTACGGAGTATACATGCTGTGCTGGAATTGTTAGTACACCCAGGTTTTTAAACAGATTTCTGCATGACGTCTGTGGGCTTGCTCCACAAATAGTTCTTATAGCACGCTTTTGCAATTTAAATACCCTCTGTGCTTGTGACGAGTTTCCCCAGAATGAGATGCCATAAGTGAGCAGGGAATGAAAATATGCAAAATATACTAACTTTCTGGTTTCTATATTAGCTATTCTAGATATTACCCTCAGTGAAAATGTTGCAGAATTCAGTTTTTTAAGAAGTTGTTGAATATGCTGTTTCCGGTTCAATTTGTTATCTATATATACACCCAGGAATTTTGTGAAACTGCTTTCATTGATTGCTTTTCTTTCTGATATCACATTATAGCTGTCCTTTGTTTTATTTTTTGTAACAAATTGAAGTAACTGTGTCTTTTCTACATTAAGTATTAGTTTGTTGGCATTAAACCACCTGTTAATTTTCTTTATAGCATCATTTGCTGCGTTTTCGAGGTTTTGTGCTGATGGGTCTTTCAAGGATATGCTAGTATCATCTGCAAAGAGCACCATGTGTTCATTATCACCTAGTATATGTGGGAGATCATTTATATAGATTAAGAACAGCAGAGGGCCAAGAATTGAACCCTGCGGTACACCACATTTAACTATACCCCATTCTGAGTTTATAACATCTCCTGTATTAGCATATTTCAGTGATACACATTGCTTTCTATTTTCCAGGTATGATTTATACCAAAATCCTGGCTTACCACTAACTCCATAGTGGTCTAATTTACCTAGTAGAATCTCATGATCAACACAGTCAAAAGCCTTAGCAAGATCACAGGATATACCTAGGGAATTTAATTGTTCGTGCATTGATTCCAGTATGTTGTTTACAAAATCAAAAATTGCTGAATCTGTTGAAACGCCTTGTCTAAAACCCAACTGTACTTTACTGAGTAGGTCATTCTTTTGTAGATGTGCATACACCCTTCTGTACATTGCTTTTTCAAAGATTTTTGAAAATGCTGGTAGAAGTGAAATGGGTCTGTAATTCTCAATCTTTGAGGTATCACCCTTTTTATAAAGCGGTTTGATTATTGACTTCTTGAGTGAGTCCGGGAAGATACCTTCTTAAAAATAACTATTACAAATATGACTAATAACTCTACTAATGCTGGTGTTACATTGTTTCACTACATGGGTTGAAACCTCATCATAACCAAATGACTTTTTATTTTTGAAGGATTTAATAATTTTTTCAATTTCATTTTGACTGGTGGGAAATAGAGACATAGGTGCTGTTTTTGGTGACAAGGATTTAAGTATTGCTATAGCATCCATATTACCAATATATTTTCCTTTTATTTTTTCAGCAACTGTTAAGAAGTAGTTATTGAAAGCACTTCCTACATAAGAGGGGTCATTTACAAGTTTATCATTAACACTTATAGATATAGGTTTATGTTCAAGGGATGATACAGTTGTTTCTCTTTTAATAATGTTCCAAACACTTTTTATCTTATTATCTGAACTACTAATCTCATCGTTTATGGCAAAACATTTAGATTCTTTTATTACTTTGGTTAAAATTCTACAGTAAGTTTTGTAATGTTGTCTGAGAAGCATATTATCAGTATTCCTAACTTTTACATATAATTCCCTTTTATGTCTGCAAGATGTTTTAATACCAACTGTAACCCAATTTTTCTTTACTCGTTTTTGACCAATTGGAGTTAGTTTTGTAGGGAGACACCTTTCGTAAATTTCCAAAAACCTTTGGTGTAAAGTAACTTGAATTTATTGTTTACCCCTTTTAATTTATAAACAGTGCTCCTGTCCTCATTGAGAAGTTCACCATTTAATGTTTTTATTGAATTGTTCTTTAATGGCCTAACTCTGACAAATCCTTTCTTTTTGTTATTTTCATTTCCCACCACATCCAAAGTAATTATTTGAGCATTATGGTCTGACAAACCATTTTCCATTGGAATTTCTAATTTATTGTGCTCTACAAAAATGTTATCAATAATGGTACTACTATGTTTTTGTGTTCTAGTTGGGAAATTTACAGTTTGATAGAGATTGAATGATCTAAGCATTCCTAGAAGATAATCTGTCTGGTTACATTCTACAGCAAAATTTATGTTGAAGTCTCCACAGAGGATAATTTCCCTTTTAGTTGGTGATAAATTTATTAGAACCGCTTCAAGTTTATTACAAAATTTACTGAAGTCTCATGTGTTAGCCCTATAAACTGTCAGCACTATAAGATATTTGTTTTCTAATTCTAACTGTATTGCACAACATTCAAAAATCTTGTTCTATACAGTATTTACTTACATCTAACCATTTTGTCTCAGTATTTTCTCTTACATATATTGCTGCACCACCCATTTTCATCTCTGACCTGCAATAACACGAAGCTAATCTATATCCAATAACAGGGAGGAAACATATTTCAGAATTCTTCAGATGATGTTCTGTCAGACATATGATATTTATGTTAAGATTCAATGATTTTTGGGTTTCTTCTATAGATATTATCAACTCATCAAGTTTGCTTGAGATACCCCTAATGTTCTGATGGAACAAAGCTATTTTAGACTGATCAAGATAGTATTTTCTGTTATATTAGTTTTCGGCATTCACCTGGAGTGGAAGTTCATATTTAAATTATTTATTTTTGGCTAAAATATTAAAGTTGCGAAATTTTGTACGATAACGAAAGTTAACATTTACTTAAAGATCCAACGATCTGTAAAATTATAGAGTGACTGAATTATTTTTATTTTCAAGATCAAATTATGTAGAAACTTTTTCTGATGTGTGATTTGATATCTGATGAGCCTCCCGGGAGCCATCCATGTGAATAAGGAAAAGAGCTAGTTCCCACGGTTCGTGAGAGAGCAGTCGCTAGGATTCTTCGAGAAGTGGGAAGTATTATGTGATATAGATGCGTACATTCAGTTTTCGGCCTCAGTCTGCCAGGAACCATGAACGCGACACCACGTTAGACTCAGTCTGTCAGGAACTGCAAACGCGATAACATGTAGCTCCGTAGGCTGGCAAGTTTTATATCAAGCACTACTGTGCAAGTTTTATTTTGGAATAATGTAGATTCACATATTCAAGTTTTACTACAATGAAGTTTTAAAATAGATTTCCTCAAAGTGGAGGCTCCGGTTTGTTTGAACTTGCTAAACGGTGGAACAATGGGAGCGTGTGACGAACTTTTATTGGCTTTCTTCAACTAGTGATTTAATTCTTTGGACTTTGGCCTAGGCTGATGATCGGTCAAGCTCATTTATAAACTTTATCTTCAGAAACATTTGTCTGATCTACATTTCACTTTATGAATGTTGCTTCAACTTAAAAGACTATGATCAAGTATCATTCATCATAACTGTCGACCGAAGCACTTCGGCGAACGGTTAGACGCCTCTTACATGGCGACTAGTTGTGACGGGAATCGATAAGACTCTCTTAACCGGATTGAGCGTACTACGCCTTCCTTCAAAACGAAGCCCCCGAGGGACGACCGCCCCCGACGCCCACCTCCAGGCGTCTTGGTGCTGCCGCCCCAGACACAGCCGCCTCCGAGGGACGACGCTGGTGCCTCCAGCGACGGCCGGCCGCCCGGCCGACAGTCCACGCCGGCTACAGCGACTGCCGTTGCAGTCACACTCAACCGTTGCATCCAGCCTTGACATACCGGCGCCAGTATGCGCAGATGTCTACATTCTACATCGCGGGCTTTTCTTCAAGCAGAACCAGCAAGATAAGTACTGAACTAACTATGGCTTTTTGCTTTCATCCAAGGTTTCTACTAGAATTTCCATGTGTGTAATCACATTTAAAGTCAGTGCTATATTTTCGCTTGTACTTTATGAGTATCATGAATGCTATCGCGGCAAATGCGTTTTTGACTTCTTAAAATCATATTATGGCAGTTATATTTATTTCGCCGAGGGTCTATAATAACTTTTATGGCGCAAACAATACTTGTGTGTTATATGGTTAAGACTATCAGCTTCTGTAAAACATTTACTTTTCCTTTAACAATTTGCAAAATGCGTGTGACAATATTAATATTTTATTCAGGTTTTCTTTTTATATTGCTGTATATACTTTTCTATATTATTTTATGTGCTGTTTTTCATTTGTTTGTATTTTGAAATTGCTATATGCAACCATCAGCTTTTACGACAAACAGTCGAATATCGATAGCAGGGTTACCACCTTAAGTGTTGGCACTTTGTATAGTGTGTTCTTACTATTGCAACTTTGAGTATTAATTTTTGCCATCATGGGATCTGTAAATAGTCGCCCAGCTACTAACATTCCTCTGGATGACAAACTAGTTTTTCGGTGCGAACCTTTTGAATCAGATGGAGTTACCAAAATAATACAATCTCTTTACGAAAAACATATGGCACTAATAACAGCTGCCCATATATTCACTATTTCGCTTACGGCGCATTCCGAAACTTCACTGATAGTGTTGTTCTTCGCTGCAATTTAGTAAAGACTTATGTAGAACTTAATTTTAAGATACTGTCAAATCATCTGTACAATGCGGAAATTTCTGCAAACAATGGCTGTAACGCTTACTCTATACACATTTCTTCAGCCTATCAGCTAGAAGAACTTGTTGTTCCCTTTCAAGAGACGCTTGATATTCATATACGTCCGAACACAAATTCCATGAGTATTTATTTGGATGATCTAGTTCAAACCAAACTGAAGTTTGAAACACAATTTAATGCTTTTTTTTGAAGATGTAACCCCTCATGTGAAGGTTGATGTACTACAAACTATTAATGAAATGTTACTGGCTATTTCTCAAGAGGTTAATCAGCTGTATCATTTAGCTATCTCTTACATCCAAGGTCTACTAGAATATGAAACTGTGACAATCGAAAAAGTACATGCAGATTTTCAAACTTTTTGTGAAAAAGTAATGCAAGCTAGGCGCACATACATAGAATCTGAATCACAGCTTATTGAGGAAACTGACACACAATCATTACAGCCTACTCCCATTCAAAAACAACAGCTGCAAACAACTACAACTAGCCTTATCTCAAATGAACAAGTGCTACCTGATATTTCAAGTAAAAAGAAAACAATTTGGTAACTATTTCACAAGAAACACAACATATAGTGAAGGAATTTTGTTACTTCAGCTGTTTTCACCACTACTGAAAATAGTACGGTTCCTTACAGTTTTCCTGAAGCTCAAACAACTGATTTTTTGCTGTTAGAGGATTTATCTGATTGTAATATTAGTGGACAAGAGATGAAGAAAGATAGTGAGCATAACCTATTGCATTTTGCTACAGAAGAAGAATTACAACACAACATAGAAACAGTTGAATCTTGTGTTTTTCAAACTCAGGATACTAATGTACATATTCCTGTCCAGACGTTAGTTAGAAGCAAGTCTATGCCATGTTTGCTAGGAACAGAGCATACCAGTACTACTAATTCCACAAGTGACTTACATGTGGTAACTACCCCAGTTTCGCAACAATTTTTAGCTGTTTTGGGGCAAACAATGCAATCAGCTGACTCGGTGCAGCCTGCTAACTCCCCTCCTGTAGAGGTTCAACTTGTTGATGTTTACTCAGAAACATCTTCTCATTTTGAACTTATTATCAATACTTCAGTTCCTACAGCTTCTCAATTAATTGAAGATATTTTTGGACATTCTGATGATTTTTTCCATCTCTAGGAGAAGGGGAGGAATTAATAGACTTTGCTGTTGACATAGTTCCTGAAAATACAACCTTCCAAACAGCTGATCAACTGCCAACAGCTGTTCACACATATGACAGCATTGCTGTCATTTGTAGACAAGATGAAATTGAAATTGCATGAACAAATGTTTCCCAACAATAATAATAATGAATTTCAACTGTATTTTTTTCCAATTTGGAAACTTGCAACACTTCTAAATCTTTGGTGAATTTCTTTTTATGTAATGAAGCAATCCCACATATTTATTTGAATTTTGAGGATTTCATGGACATTGTGAAGAGCCACTTACATACACAGAACAAGTGTCAGCATAGGAAATTCAGGACATTACGTAGCTTTTTAAAGATGTTTCAATTTGGAAGGGCACCAAAGAAGAAAACATTAATTATTCATCCTGTTCTTACTAAACTTGTTTGGACAAAGGAGAAATGTTCTGAAGCTTAAGAATATTATTAAGAACATTTACATAGAACCACAAAGACAAGAACCCATGAAGAATTTTGAGGAAATTTATTTGGTATATACATATTTTCTACAGTTTTGCATTTCTAATATATTTCTTTTTATGTGTTATTTTCCTGAGTTATACACTCAGCTGATTTGAACTTTGGCTTTGTTAGCAAAGTTTTGTGTCTTGTGGACTCTTATCTGTTCTATAGAGTATACTATTATTTTCAACTGTCACCTACTCTGGGACAGCATACTACAAATTAGTCTTGAAGCTGAAATGGATTTGACAGAGGTCAAACTTATTGAAGATGACTTCGGATTTCTAGGAGTTGAAGTACTTTATACAATGGACAGTGTAAATGTCAATTTTGAAATAGCAGTGAGATGCTAATCATTTTTCCTATTTTTCTAATACAGAAGAGAGAGAAGGAAGAGAAGATACAGAAAGAGAGGGAATATTATATGGGGGTACTTTATTATTTTATGCAATTACAGCGAAGACTGGATTCATATTTAATAACCACCATTATTTACTTATTTTGCTCCAGGGACAGCTGGTGAGAGACAGCGCCTGTGAATTATTTATAAAATATTACTTTATCTACCACCAGCAACCAACGATAGTATATTAAAGACAATTAGCCAAATGAGCAGTTGGTCAAAAATTATTTTAGTCCAGGGACAGCTAGCGACAGACGGCGCCTGCATAAGCAACCACAGCAAAGACTGGCTTAGCATTTTACTAGCATCATGCGGACTTGCGGGGTAGCAATATTACTGCACATAATAAAATAGGAAAAAATTAGTATTCCACAGTCTATGAAGACTGAAATTGCTATATTGAAAGTTTAATGAAGATATGGATGCTTTGAGATTGATGGAGGAAGCTTCGATCAAGCGAAATTGATGTCATTGAAGTTGATATGGATAACTGATTTAAGGTTACATTGTATCTCAGATGTTTTTAGAAGATACCGTAGAATTGGATTTGTGGAAACAATGCACTCATGGAGAGGCATGACTGATTTTGAAGGAAGCAAAGTGCTATTATATGGACAATAAATACATATTTGCACATTTTTCTTTTGCTTTTGTCCTTCACACTTTAAGACAGTTCTATATTCCAAAAGTTTTTGCATTATAAGGATTTTGCAGTATTGAATTTTGTAATAATAATTTTGTAACACTTCATTGTGAATTTTAACTTTCAATGTATACTTATTTTATGTGAATTTTCTCATTATATCCCACATGTTGAGGATTTCTTTGTGCTTCTATGCACCTATTGCACTAAGTGTGCTACAATGTGAGACATTTTTCAGGTTACATGCCTATACTCACTGTATATTTACTGATTTAGACAAGAGACATCAAATACTCAGTATTTAAAGATTAGAACCATAAACTAATGCTAATATTGAAGTAATTATACACCAGTATACTGGTGCTCCACAACTATGTTGTGTTAGTAAAGAAAAATGGTTTGAATTAAAATGCAGCAGTGTACTGCTGAAGGGAAACTGCATTTCCATACTATTATTTATAAAATATTTATGGATATTGTAATACCATTTTGTAATTTACCTTTCTATGATAATATTTAAATGTCATTAGCCATAAGGCTCAAATATTTTCAAGAAAATGAATAATAATTTTGTGAATTCATATGCTATTGCATTACCAGAGACATTCAACAAAATGCTCTTTTGAATAACACTCTTGTGTCATATATATATATTTGTAATCTACTTGTCAACATTTTCATAATAGCAATACAACTTATGCATTAAGTTTTGCCAGTTGCTACACATGTAATAATAGCTCTTTATGCTTTCTTTCCTATTGGTAAAAAATCATATTTTGAAGAACTTATTCATATTGTAAAACTTTTATTTATTGACCATTTTACTTATATTTGTATTTTATATTCATTTCTCTTTGTATGTATTTACTATAAGAATAGAAACTAATTCTTTCCTTTTGGATTTTTGACAGGTGGCTGACTTGAGGTCTCATGCCAAGTCTGCTGTGACAGGCACCAGGGACAGGACTATTACTCAACAGCCAACCTGTGGGGCTTTGTTTTATATTCTTTTCGCCCCAGTTAAGGTCACAACCATGATAGGACTTGGATATTTTACCCCTTATAAGAAGACATAAGTGAAATTATAGCAAAATTTACCTGTTTTGGGGTATTGTAAAAAGTGATTTGTGTGTTTTTTCTATTATATTTGCAGGTGAAATGAACATTTCAACAGTTGAACATTTAGTAAGCGTGTGTTTTGTGTTTTTTCTCTCATTTTATAGGTGATAAAATCATTTAAAAAGGACATTTTACAAAATGAACATTGAATGTAACAGAATTTTTTTTTAAAATTTTCAATTATATGAAACAATTTAAGTGTTAATTTGATATTATTGATGATAATATTTTGCAAATTTTTGTTGAGTAATTGAGAGAGAGAGAGTGAAAGAAGTATGAATGGCAGACCAGCCCCAACCGTAGGTAAATAAGAGGGAGAATTTTAGGTTTTTTCAGTTTTTTGTTTCTTTTGGGAAAATTTCAGTTAGTTTTCTGTAGAAAATAACTTCAATTTTTGAAGGGCATGTAAACTGTCTGCTAAATTTTGTAACTGCATGACAAAATTTTATTCTTAGAACCACGAGTTAGATTGGATAGAATATTAGTGCATTTCATTTCTAAAATTAGTTTCTGATTCAAGGTAGGAATCAGGTTTCTATAGCTTTCAAGATAGTATTTTCTGTTATATTAGTTTTCGGCATTCACCTGGAGTGGAAGTTCATATTTAAATTATTTATTTTTGGCTAAAATATTAAAGTTGCAAAATTTTGTATGATAACGAAAGTTAACATTTACTTAAAGATCTAGCGGTCTGTAAAATTTTAGAGTGACTGAATTATTTTTATTTTCAAGGTCAAATTATGTCCAAACTTTTTCTGATGTGTGATTTGATATTTGATGAGCCTCCTGGGAGCCATCCATGTGAATAAGGAAAAGAGCTAGTTCCCATGGTTCGTGAGAGAGCAGTCGCTAGGATTCTTCAGGAAGCGGGAAGTATTATGTGATATAGATGCGTACATTCAGTTTTCGGCCTCAGTCTGCCAGGAACCATGAGCGCGACACCACGTTAGACTCAGTCTGTCAGGAACCGCAAACGCGATAATATGTAGCTCAGTAGGCTGGCAAGTTTTATATCAAGCACTACTGTGCAAGTTTTATTTTGGAATAATGTAGATTCACATATTCAAGTTTTACTACAATGAAGTTTTAAAATAGTTTTCCGCAAAGTGGAGCCTCGGGTTTGTTTTAACTTGCTAAACGGTGGAACAATGGGAGCGTGTGACGAACTTTTATTGGCTTTCTTCAACTAGTGATTTAATTCTTTGAACTTTCGGTTGTGGTCTGGCTCGAACGGTTAATCGAACTTGCAAAACATTTCTTTGGAAAATTCGTCTGATTGCCTGTACAGTTTTTGGTTTTGAAAAATAGCAGAATATAGTTATTTAAATGGCAATGAACTATTTATTGAACTTTACCTTTTCACAGTTTTTGGGTTAAAATCTATTTGGCGACCGTATAATTCTATCTAAGCCAAAACTGTTACATCCAAGGCTACACACGGTCAGAGTTAAGATTCAGCTTTATGCTCCACCCCAAGCATAAGATCACCTCTTACATATTTCGTTCCGTTTATTATGGGAGACTGTTTTGAATGCGTGTATAAAACGTTGTGTGTGCTAAATTGAGTGTGATACGAAGCAATTTCAATTGGCGACATTAACATGTTATGTTGTGCCAACGACTGTAATGTGTTTTCGGTGCTTCAAAAATGTTTATTTTATTCAGAACAATGTCAAAAACTTTTAATTTTTTTGTAATTTCATTTAGGATTATTGCCACTTAGTTGCAAGAATTTTTAAGTAAGTTTTAATTGTTAGACATTGTTGAAATGGCTTGCTGTGCATTTTTTTTATGTCTGCTTATAAACCATTGCTTTAAAGTGGCTAGCAGATTCGCTCAGAATAATGTGCATTGGAAACCCATGGGAAAAGAAACTGATCTTCATTATTAATGTGCTTCTGCAAGAAAAAGAAGTTAATTCTATCATCTGCTTTTTCATTTAAGGCTACCCTTCATCAGAATTGATAAAGTTAAAAACTCTGGAGGGAATAATAATCAAACTGAATGTTAAAACTTTAATAAGACTACAACACATTAAAATTATGCCACAAAATACACCATAACAAGACCAGTAAGACAGTACTAAACAGTTTTAACTACCCATAGAAATTTAATAGTTATTGTAATTATCTACTAGTAGATAGTGATTAAGAAATATTTTCAGCAATGATCTTATCTTTAAACGTGACTGCAATCCAATCGCACAGAAGCTGACATTAACCCCTTCAAAAATGAATAAAATGTGTGAGAAGTGTGAACAGCTCCAGGTCTGGTTCCAGATCCCCGCGGTTCCAGCTCTGGCTGCACTAAACCCGTAGCGCGCGTACTTGGGTCCGGCCAGATACAGGTCTGACTTGGACTCGGGCATACATCCATCATTAGTGTAACTGATACGGGTCCCTGGAACCATATCTATCCGGGTCTACCCATGTATAGTTCATTGTATGGATCAATTCAAATTTCACAGGATAAACTGTAGCATACAAGTCTGGTGTGAGATCACATAATAATAATTATTAACATCCACAGTTTTTAGCCACTTATCAAGGCTGATTTGCAAATGAACAACTCCATTTTAATCTCTCATCTCACCAATCCTGTCACCATTTTGCTCCAGTCCTCTCCTCCTTTGAACACATGCTCATATACTCCTATCAACCATCTATTCTTCAGAATTCCTCTGTGACATTTACCTCGATCTATATTTCATGTATTTCTTGGTATTCAATGCTCCCCAGATTTCTTAACATGTCCATATGATTTGAGTCTTATACAACAGCAATGTATAACATCCATCTACTGAATGAATATAAAGGAAGGCCAAATGATGTGCAACTGATTTCTATAGCTCTAGTTTTATAAGTTATTGGACAGTGGAAAATTTTGATATGAAGCAATCAACACATTCAACAAACCACAAATGAAACATTTTTTCACAAATTTATTTCAATCATATAGATAATAAGAGTAACGACTATGGGGACACCATAATGATGCTTTTAAATTTTCTTTTTACCCCATCACTTTTTTAATGACTGGAATAAGCAAAAAAGGGCTACAACATAACTGTGGGGTAGTGCAACCCATATGCATTACTGTTGTTAGTAGTGCTATAGATTTAATGATACAATTTGAAACTACTAAAGGTGTCTGGAGACCGTCACCAGCTTTAAAGGTTAAACAGCACCTTTATTCACACTGTGAATCTTCCAATTTTCAAACAGACATTACTGATGACCCATGAAATCAGCAATTTTAGTACTTATGTGTTGATGTCTCAAAAGATAACTCTCTAGGTTAACAAACAGGATTTTCGGCAACTCATCATGCATTGATTTATCATTAGAAATATACAACATAACACCGTTTGCTAGATCTCTAACAATATGATTTTTTAACTTAATCTATAAATGAAGATACCAATTAATATATTCTTTCTGCCAAGACACTGGAACTGCCATGAGCAAAACATATTATTCTGAGTCTCCTACTACAGTACAATGAACATATTAGGTCCTTTGTTACAAATTACATATTTTGAAATTTCTTGCTAAACACAGATTTCACAACAAAATTATTTTGCTTCAACTTACACAGTAAATTTCACATTAAACGTTGTCCACATTACATCACGAATATAGCTAAAACATATCACAAGTAAATGCAATAAAATGATAGTGGCATTGAATGGAAATATGAATAAGCATCCACATAAAAAGAAATTGAATCAAGGTTTACCAAAGCCAGAATTTGTACATTTAATGCAGATTTTGTACCAAACATACATTTGAAATAGCCTCACTGATGTGTCTTCAGTATAAGATAGTTTCAAACCAAAATGAACCGGAGGGAAGATTAGAGGGAATTAGGACAAGTGGAAAAAAATAACCCAAAGCTTTTGGCAGAGAGATGTCCGATTCCTAGGATGTTGTGATATACCAATTATCACCCGTATAGCTTGGAGATAATACAGCCTCCAGTGTCAAAATAGTCAATTCAAGGTCACACAGTCTTCACTTCCTCTCCTGCCCGTACCAACCCCTCGGACTATCTTCGAGCCCATGAAGTTGCAACACATTTCTTGCCAGTGAATCAACACACGCTTTATATCCAGTCACTTTATTTCCTTTGTTTTAGGCTTATTTATGTTGTTTACGATGACAGACACTGAGTTCATATAAAGAAGTCAGCTCTGTATTACCTGCTGCTGCAGTATTTTTTAAGAATCCCATAACTTGAGTAGATGTAGTAAAAGGTTGGTCTCAATCTCACATTATGGCTTCTCTTACTTCTAGATTTCCTTACCAATCTTCTTCATTTTACTCACATGATGATATTGTATATGCAATACAAAAATGAAAACCTAAAACATATGTGTAATGCCCACAAAACCTACATTCAACATGTAACCCAGAAGTTTGTGCGCTGTTATACCTGTTTTGCGAGTACAATCATCCTCAACCTTTTGTCACCTTTGATATGACCGAGCGTGGTGGGGGATAACGATCTGGCCTCGCATTCGGGAGGATGCTGGTTCGAATCCCCGTCCGGGCATCCAGATTTGGGTTTTCCATGGTTTCCCCAAATCACTCCAGGCGAATGTCGGGATGCTTCCTTCAAAAAGGCCATGGCTGAATTCCTTCCCATTCCTTGTCCCCAATCCCATCCCACCTCTAATGATGTCGATGAGGTGTAAAGCCATAAGTAAAAAAAAAAAAAAAAAAAAAAAAAAAAAAAAAAAACTTTGATATGTTATGGTTTATTTGAGAATTCTTAATTGTCATAGCAACAATTTAATGATACCAATCCTGAGAACGGAACTGATATCTTAGCAAAATCTACTGCAGCAAATCATCTATTTCTGTCAGAGATAACTTTCTAGCTGGCTTCTGCACAAATGGATCCTGTGATGACATACTAGGACTGAAGGGAGTCTGTGCAAAAGAATATAAAGGATTTGGAAAACTTGCTTGCATTGTCTGCTGTTGACTAGGAATTGTGCCAACAACAGGAACATTCCACTCAGGCACTTTGTTATGAGAATTCTTTATTAGGGAAGCAGTTTGAAAAGCAGAAAAAGTTTCATTTAGTGAATTTGTATTGGACTTTGAATATAAACTTCCCTGATCAGCAAATGAAGTTTTCTTAGAATTATTCCATTTGTTTTGGATGAGAGGTGTAGCTTGAAATGCAGAAAATGTCTGTAACTGTGTTTGGACACGGGACACAGCATGTGAAGCCTCATTTACAGCCTGTCCATGGATTCCTTGTTCGGGGAGATTCCAGTTTGCCTTAATGCCAGGAGCTGCCTTAAATGCAGAAAATGTTTCTGACTGACCACCGATGTTCTGCTGGGAACCTTGGTATGTAGATGGACCTCTGTTTACTTGTTCATGAGGGACATTCCACTTCATCTGATTTAAGTTGCTCTCCAGTAATCCAGTCAAATCTTTTGCTTGTGTTAACTGCTTTGATGGTGGAACAGATGGCGGTGGTGGTGAGGTGTTCAAGATGGGTTGTGCTTGCAGTCTTTGTTGCTCCTCTTGCTGTCTGGCAAGACTGAAATAAAAGGAGTCAATATATCAACACACAGATCAGAAACTAGTGCAATAATTTTACTTTTAAATGTGAACAGGATGAAGAGAAGGAGGTTGGAGTTTTTAAACAGTGCAATTGCTACTCAGAAAAGTTCCATAATGTATAGTAATATAATTAGCTTTTAGACATCACAGCCTGCTCATAAGAAAGTGTCTAATTTAATTTAATTTAAAGGGGAACATCTTTGTATCTGGGTGTGCAGACTTCCGCGGTCATTGTCGATGTTATCTTGGTTGTCCGGGTTGAACCGCGTCAATTTATGAAAACCTCACGTTTCGGTCATCATTTTGTGGCCTCGAGGCCACAAAATGATGACCGAAACTTGGTTTTCATTCATCGACGCGGTTTAACTCGGACAACCAAGATAACATCTCTGTATCTGTTCACATGTATTGCAAGAATATCGCAAAATTAAACCTTGCTTCAGGTCATAAATGCTCAGATAAAATCTGATTATGATTAACCATCATGAGATTCAAATATTTTAACACCGCACCAACTTGGTATAGTTTTAAACTGATGGAATTTATTTTAAAATATAATAAATTATGGGAGCAATTTTTGCTAACTTCAGATAATAGAAATGATAAATTTGCGAGTTATAAAAGGCCAAGCTGTCTGTTTTGAGATTTTTTCCATTTAGATCTTAGAAATTGTTAAAGAGCAGAAGGGTTGTAATTCAGTTTCTCACAATACTTAAACAACATTTATGATGCTCACTTCAGTTTTAGCACTTACGAATATTGACAAGTAGATAAACAGGAAAAGGCAACTGAAAATATTGCATACAACACATCTCTGCAGATGGGATGTAACTTCCACAGTACTGTATAGAATAAGCATGTCTGTACTGCTGCAGCATTACATATCTCACCATTGATTATGCCATAAAATGGAATATATTAGATATGATATTGAAGTGAATTAGTGAAGTTTTCACAACTGGGAAGTGTCCATAAATCACGTAGCTCCATTTTGGCCTCCTGTCAACCCCCCTTCCCACCCACATAGCCTGACGTGGCTTTTGCCTCTACCCCCCCCCCCCTTTTTCTGCATAGCACATAGCTTTTTTCCCCATTGATTATAGAAGCCATTTTGTACTGTTTTCTCTTGTCAGACTATAGTAAATTACATATGAAGATAATTAAATGCCGGAAATAAATATTTATATGCTGTTGTATGTTCTGTAGCTCATTTTAACTGTGCCAAATAATATAAACTAGTGATCGCCAAGCAGTCGAAATTTGACTGTAATTCATTAAGTTGTTTGGTTTCTTTCATTAAAGAGTAATAAACATTATTTGAATTTGTTCTATTGCATTTGGTGCAAGCATAGATATATTATATACTGTATACACTGACGTCGTTAGCTGCGAGCGTGTACTAATACGTTATCAGCATGTGTTGTATGGCTTGATTCTCTGCATTACCTATAAAATTAAAAGATACACTCCATGCATGACTGTATGCTAAATTTGAGCTTCTGAACTAAACATAGCAAATGATGAAATGTATTTATGGATGGTTAATTTGAATTTAAAATGGTCATCTTGACTTAAGGCCGGAAAACTGCTTTAGCTTTATGAAACATGAAGTAAACGCAGTTCTTTCACCTGAAGTGCCTTCTGAATTGAAATGTTTGGCATTGCGAAACCTGCATTGTAAATTTGAAACTGTAAAAATTTCGTGGAATGACATTCAGCGCGCATTTAAGTGTATCTATCAAAATAATTTCGTCATTTTGTGTGTTCACTATTTAAATTTGGTCTATTATCATTTTGAATTTCATGCAAATAAGTATTCCTTTTTTCTTGTCTCTCTCTCTCTCTCTCTAATGAAATTACTGAAATTAAAAAATCTAAAGACACCTAACCAACGTTTAACATTTTAAATAATCAAATCTGGCAGAATCGCTGCATTCCTTTTCGAAGTATTCCTTTTATAACTTCAGAGATTAATCTCTACTTTATGTGAGTCTTTCGTTTTACCAAAGATCACAAAGTGTCTCAGTGCTAGGAATACACGTCAGAACGTTGGCTCCAATCCTATTTGACGCACACACACACACACACACACACGTTCGCAAATTAATTTTTTTATTTGAATAATCTGTTTGTAACATGTATAAACTATGCTCATTATATTTTTTTCTTTACTGCTGACAAATATCACAGAAAAAAAAAAATTGAATTTAAACAACGAATTTTTTATTTAAATTAAATTAATGTATCTGTAAAACATATTGTATACAGATTTTAGCACTTCTTCTCCATATAAACATTAACTACGCTAAATCTCACACTTTTCCATGTGCGATATATAGATTTTAGCTTTCTGCATTTCTCGCTAGCTGTGCCATCTATCAGCTGAACCTGCGCCAGAACTGAGCAACAGGTAGAGTGCTCTGGCAGCAGGTAGAGTGATCTGGCGGCACTTATTCTTAAAAATGGATCTGAAATTTTCGCTAATATACAGGTTTGTAAGACATATTATATATAATTTTAGCTTTCTGTATTTCTTTAAGTTCCTCCGTTTGCCCAATATTCTGGTCGCTAGCTGCGATATTTATCAGCCGTCAGCTGAAGCTGTGCCAGAACTGGCGGCATCTGAGCGAACTATGTAGGGGAGTTAGTGTTTTATTTTATTTAATTTAATGTATTTGTAACACATATTAAATATAGATTTTAGCTTCCTCGACTTCTTCTCCATATAAACTTTAACCATACCAAATCTCAGACTTCTCCGTGCGCGCAATATTCTTAAAAATGGATCCGAAATTTTTGCTTCCCGTATTAATATATAGATGAAAAGCTACGTGGCTTGGCTCGGAACCCCTCCCCCCCAAGTAGCTTTCCAGCCAACCCCTCCCCCCCTAGACCAAGCTACGTAGTTTATGGATGCTCCCTTGGCAATTAATTACAATTAGTCACATTTAGAAAGCACACATGATGAAACAATTGGTATAGGACAGACCGACAAATAGGTATTGAATGTCAGGAACAGACTTTCCATTGGCTGCAAAGATTATGGTTTTGAAATCGACTAACTGATCCTTTAAGATTATTCAATACAAATTAGCTCTTTTTGAAGCAATAGTATATTTAGTAGTACATACACATATTCAGTGAATGACTATCAGTCAAACATTGAACACCACAGCAACAGAACAGGTATACATTCATATCTGCCAGTTCCAGTTATTGTGAAGTTGAAAAATACTTGATTAAACACAACATATTCCACAAAATAAGAATATAATTGTGATTAAACAGGGAAGTCACAAAAAGAAATGTAAAAAATGCAAAGCTGATGAAAGGAATTAAAAAGAATGTCGTACACAGAATTTTTCTGGTAACACAACTCCGCATATTCAAGTACTGGATTCATCAACAGCTACATCTATACTCTGAAATTCACAAATACTGTGGGTGGCAGAGGGTGCTAAGCACCAATCCTAATTCAGTGCATTCCAATCCCGAACTGAACGAGGAAAGAAAGAATACATAAATGTATCAGTACGGCATCTCATTTCTCGAATCTTATCCCTCCTGTCATTGCGACCTAAATAGGCTGGCGGAAGATGTATTTCATTGCACTCATAAATAAAAGATTTTCGCATAATCTCCAACAAATTCAAACGAAATCGACGTCGTCATCTGTCCGCCAAACAATCCCAGCCCAACCCAAGAATCAGCTCTGTGACACTTATGTAAGGACTCTGTATCTAGCAGTCACGAATCGAGTGGCTCTCCTCTGTACATTCTAAAATGTGTCAATCAATCCCTTGTGATACGGATACCAAATTCCACAACAGTATTCTAAATGCGGACGCACTAGTGTATTGTACGCTATTTCCTTTGTATGAGCATTACAACTTCTCAAAATTCGACCTATAAATTGTAGTTTGGAATTAGCTTTGCCTACGATGGAAGTTATGTGCAAGTCCCATTTCATGTTGCTTTGTGCTGTTACGCCTAGATACTTCAGGGAATCCAGTGAGTCAACAACTAAATTGTTAACTTTGTACTCATGAGCAAATGGGGCTTTTTCATTACTTATTTGCATTGCCTTGCACTTTTTGCAGTTAAGTGTAAGCTGCCATTTATGGCACAATTGCGAAATAACATCCAGATCGTGCTGAATTTCTAAGTAATCGTCAGAGCACCTCACTTCTCTATAAATAAGTGCATCATCAGCAAAAAATCGCATCCTGCAATTAACGTTGGCACCACGATCGTTTATAAAAATTAAGAAAAGAAGTGGTCGTATTACACTTCCTTGAGGAATGCCAGAAGTAACATCTAGCTTAGAAGAAGGTTCCCTGCCAACAACGACATACTGTGACTGACCAGTTAGAAAATCGCATATCCATTCGCAAATCTTATCAGATATACCATATGCTCAAATCTTCGCTAAAAGTTGGTTGTGTGGTACAGAGTCAAAAGCTTTCTGAAAATGCAAGTGTCAACTTGTGATCCTGCATCAATAACTTTCATTACATCATGCGACAATAGAGCCAGTTGCGTTTCACATGGTCGGTTCTTCCGAAATCTGTGTTGGTTTGCTGCAAGTAACTAATTTTCATCTAGAAACTTCATACTGTTAGAGCATATGACAGGCTCCAGAATTCTACTATAAACAGATGTAAGAGATATGGGTCGATAATTCCTAGGATCTCTCTGATCTCCTTTCTTGAAAACGGGAATCACCTGCACTATTTTCCAGTCAGAAGGTACTTTTCTTCCTTCTAAAGATTTACGAAATATATCTGACAGAAATGGCACTATTTCTTCCACGTATTCCGAAAATACTCTTACTGTTATACCATCAGTACCTGGCGCTTTCCCCCACTTCAGGAGCTTTAATTGTTTTATGATACCTAAACTATCAATATGAACTGGATCCATCTCAATTTCTACACGCTGTGGAAAAACAGGAATGTAAATTCGGTGTTAAATACGGTAGTCTTGTCGTGGCTATCATCAACTTCCCGACCATATTGTGGTAGAACTGGCATATTGTTGTCACAAGCACTTATTTTTTTTACATACGACCAAAATTTCTTTGGATTTTCGATGAGGCTCTTGGAAAGTCAGTTGCATCGGAAGTCATTAAAGGCCTCGCGCATTGTATTCTTGACATGTCGTCTTGACTCAGCTAACTTTCCTAAATTACTCCTATGCATCTTCCTTTGCTTTTTAAGTAACCTTTTAACTTCATGTGTATACCACGGGGGATCGTTCCCATCCCTAATTGTCCTTTTCCGTATATGTAAGTCCATACCTTCCCTGACTATATTCATGAATCGAAACCACATCTCTTCAACCGAGCCTCTTCCTTCTATAAAGGTAATGCAATTATCCCTCAAAAATTGTTTTTAAAGTCTCCTTTGGGGCCTATTTGAACCTGTAAACGACCCTTTCTTTTTCCTTTTTGCGCACAGCTGTTAATTTTACTGTAGCAATAACAGCTTTATGATCACTTATTCCCGTGTTGATAGAAATGTCCATAAATAATTCAGGCCTATTTGTAACGAGAATATTTAAAATGCTTTCTTTATCATTGTGGCACCAAGTTGGTTCAGTGACAAACTGCTCAAGATTAATATCTGAGAAAAGGTCAAGAATAATCTCACAGGATGTTTTATCCCTGCCACCAGTAACGTGGGCGTAATTAGTCCAGTCGATATACGGAATGCTTAAGTCACCTCCTAGTATTATTCCATGATTCGGAAAGTGACGAGCTATATTACTTACATTAGTTCTTAAAGCCTCAACAACCTACATCCGCATCTGGTGGACAATAGAAAGCCCCTATTACAAGTATTGTCCTAGCTACTTTTAGTCTAATCCATAGGATTTCACAGACCGTATCAATATTTATTTCGTTACACGACAGGAAATACACCACCTCAATTAGAATGCAACCTATCCTTACGGAAAACATTCATGCTAATGTTAAAAATTTCTGCTAAATTGATATAAGGTTTTAACCAACTTTCAGTAACTAATACAATATCTTCTTCTGTGCTACTAATAATGCTTTCAAGCTCAAGCTGCTTATCACAAACACTTCTACAGTTAATAACGAGTACTTTTAACGGTCGAGATTGATTTACGCTACTCCTAACATATGGTGCCGAATTTAATTGGGCTGCCTGTAACTGTAATCCCAGTTGTGGGTCTTCCTGCCTCAGCCTAAAAAATCCCCCAATGCACTCCACATGGCCCCTGTCACCCGTGTAGCCAATTCACGTGTGTAGTGCACGCCTGATCTATCCAAGGGAACCTTACACGACACAGGGCAAAGATCTATGAATCTGCAGCCATGATTATCACATAAACGCTGCAGTCTCTGGTTCAGATCCTTGACTCGGCTCTGAACCAGAGGTCCACAGTCAGTTCTATTGACAATGCTGCAGATAGTTAGCTCAGCCGAAATCTTGCGGTCATTAACCACAGAGCTCACCCTATGTGCAAGCCGCCGGAAGGAAGAGAGGATACCCTCCGACCCAAGGCGGCAAGCATCATTGGTGCCGACATGAGCTACAATCTGCAGCTGACTACACCTCGTCCGTTCAATGGCATCCGGTATGGCCTGTTCCATATCTTGGATCAGACCTCCCGGAATACGCAATGAATGGACATTGGACTGTATCCCCAACCTATTCGCCATTTCCCTAAGGGGCTCAATGAACCGCCTAACGTTGGAGCTACTTACCACCAGAATCCCCTTCTGTGGTCACTCAGACCTACCCGGCGAGGGGGCTGGCAACTCGCAGAATGATGATTGTGGAACTGAATCAGACCCAGAAAACACATCAAACCTATTGGACAGTGGTACAATCTTGCCCTCCTGGGATTCAGACTTGTATGACCGCTCCCGCATGTGACGTCGACATCCGGAAACCACGTGCTAGACACCATCAGGTGATTGCCGCACAGATTCCAAAGTCTCAGCGTGGTCTGCAGGTACGATGTTTGGTAGGAGAGAACCTGTGAGAACACTAGCTTTATCAGGGTCACCCATATCATATCTGCTGCAGTCACCTACAGCAGTTTCCTGCCTTGTAACTTTCGTTTGCAAAGCTGCAAGCTGAGCGTGAAGATCAGCCACCTCAGCCCGCGTCTGCACACAGCAATCACAGTCCCTACACATATTACTTTGAAAAGACAAACTACGGAGAGGATGAAAGATGAACTAACCGAGTGATCCAAATAAACTGTTCACTACTTACTAACAACCGCTGGTCACGACTTAAATAAAACCTAACTGTGGAGATAAATTCAGACCAGATGACGGATACTGCTCTAAGTAGTTAATAGGACGTACTGGTAAACAGTGTTAGCCAACCACTGTAATTACTAAAGGACTAAAAAGATGTATATACTTTCTTATAGAAAAAGAAAATAATTAAAGGCGATTACAATTACAGCATAACACAAATAAAGCAAAAGCTATCACAACACTTTAAATTAAGCAAACAGATGGCAGTACTCGTCACCAACTAGCTGCTGCTCTATGAAGACAGAAGATATTCAAAGATAAAATCTAACTACAAAACTTGAAATAAATACACAGAAATGGCGGCACTTGACTCGACGTTTGCTGGAGATCAACTAGCAGCTACTCTGCGACGACAGAAAATATTCAAAGATAAAATCTAACTACAACACTTTAAATAAAATACACAGAAACGGTGGCACTTGACAGTTGCTGGAGATCAATCATTATGTTGTGTTTTAGAGCACACTATGTTGAAATGGTATTAATGTTCAAGCAAAACCAAAGAGAATCAAAAGCAGGTTTTAGAAAAGAAAAAAAAAGATTATAATGCAAAAACAAACTGATAAAATAGAGCCTTAATCAGTTATAATATCTATTATGGTACATTTATGAGATTTGCCGTAGAGGAAAGTTTGTCCGAATAAACAGAGACCAAGAGCTTGCATAGAATAGGCTATAATTGACTACTCTATGGATTGGCAACCACAAGAAATGCCTTACTTATCTGTGAGCTTTATGAACAAAATGTTGTTTTATGATAACAATGCTAGCAAAACTGCTCTCACGCAATGAAAATAAGGAAGGATAGTGAGAGTAAACCCATCATTTACCACAGACGAAGGCAAGTGTGCTGCAACAAACAAAGAAACATGAACACACTTCACAATATTTTGCTATAAACCTTAATCATGTTTAGAGGTGAAACATATGGCAATGGGATTGGAAGAGTACACACTGAGACTCGTCACATAACTGAAGCCAACTGGAGGAAGAATTCCTGAACACCACCCCACTCAATACCCCTGTGTGGTTTGATACTCTGGCAATATATTTATGATGTGAATCCACTGTGAAAACTACCACCTAGATTTCCAAAAGAATAGTCATACCACCAACCCAAACTTAGTCCCATAAACACATCACCTTCCTCGATGTTAATATTTCCCAAAGTGCCCTTCACACCTCTAAGCACACCAGGCCCACAAATTTATAACTATACTATACATCGACAGTTGCCATCCATTCTAAACCAAATGTTCCCTTCCTTATAGCCTCCCAATCAGTGGAAAACACATCTGTTCCAGTCATGAATCACTTTCCAGGTACTCCCAAAACCTAACTCTACCCCTTATTTCCCCCTGCTACCTCCCACCCTCCCCCCAACATTCTACAAAACCAAGTCCACTGTTGACACAACTCTCGTTTTGCACCCCAACAGTTCCATATTCATCACCCAGTTAACTCCTGGTCTCATATTAATGAACTAGATACATTGCAGTGGCATGACTTTTCACATTTCTTGCCTAAAATGCATACCCTTCTTCCCAAAATATTGCCCATTGCCCCCAACTCATGCTTCAGCAGACCACTCAATCTCACAATCTCAAGAACATCTTTGTCCATAAATACTCCCACCTTCTGATTCTCCTCTACAAGCACATGGATCTTTCTGCTGCAAAAGACCTCGCTGCAAAACTTGCATCACGCAACCAGCCACCACTGCCTATTTCAATCCTGCTGCATGGGAATCTTTACCTATTATCAGACATGCCCAGGGATGTATTTCTAAATTTTGTGCCCTGGGCGAATATGATCGGCTGCCTCAGAATCCAATATCAAGTGCCTATTTAATTTTAATATTAAAAGCCATATGTGACAAATTAGGTTCAACATTATTCTGAGATTTCAGTACACCAAAACTTCAAAAGCACAATGAAATATTGAAATTATTTCATTAAAATGGTTTAAATCTTTGAAAAAAGTGATGAAATAAGTAAAAAAAATCTTTCTAAACATATATTATTACAATAATTGTTTGCAATGTGCCAAATTGTTGGTGAAATCATCAGAAATATCATTATATCTCAATGAGTTCATCAAATTGGCCTGTATATTAAGAATGATTTATCTAAGTATTCTTTGCTTATGCGAAAGAGCATGTAATTTTTAATTCTGTCACAGCAAAGAGAATGAGTAATCTGCCTCTCAGTTCATCACTGCTATGCAGGTGAACATACAAGGGGTGATCAGAAACTTAGGTTATAAGACTAATATTACACAAGTGCTGTCCATTATAGATAAATTAGTAGTGTGCAGTAATTCTAAGACATGCGGTTGGCAAATGAACAGAATTTCAGCCATCCGCCATCTACAATGCTAGTTGTAGGTAGGCACAAATGGCGAACCAATTGAAAAACTGGTGTTGTGAAGAAATCTGCTCAGTTATTCGATTTCTATGGGTGAAGCATGTAACCATGGCTAAAATTTACTGGCAGCTGCAAGAGGTTTACAGAGAGACTATAAAGTCTTGTCAGCATGTCACAGAATGGTGTCAAAAGTTTGTGGCCAGTAGAGGACACGACACCGACAAAAATCATCGACCACCATTCCTACAGACCGGACCTTGCTCCAAGCGACTTTCACCTTTTTCCTCACCTAGGAGGCCAACTATTTGATTGAGACGAGGAGGTGAAACACTTCATGACAACTTGGCTGAACATGCACAGACAGGATTTCTGCCAGTAGGAATATTCAAACTCATCTCACGAAGCCTAAACCTAAACTGATATGGAGACAATGTCGAAAAATAATCTAATGTATGTACTATTAGTTGGCTGTATTGTTGTACGACATAAAATATACATAATCTTAGTTTCTTATAACCTGGTGTACATAATGTAATATCAATGTATGGAAACACCTTCTCTATCTTGTTTTCTCTGACCAAAACTGCTAATTGTCTCAAGCTCTTTGGTTTCTTGCTTTTTTTCTGGATTTTATATAATGTTTGAAAAGCACACATTTATCTTGCAGATTAACAGCAAGGTCTTCCAGATAAAGCCTCTGTAGTTATATGGTGCTGCACCTCATTACTTCTTCTCAAGTCTCTAGAGTAATGAAAACTTTTTATTAATGTTGTTGTAAGCTATCTTTTGCCTTTATAGCTCACTTGCTTTACGTAACACTTGTTCCTCGCCAGATTTGTCACAACTAAATTTTCTACTGATGGAGTGTTCTGGGACCTACTAAATTAATTAATGTGAGAGTTACTTCTGCCAGCCTTTTGATACATTTTAAAAGAATTTCTTTTCAATAAATAAAACTAATGATTTGTAGAGGCCTGCAATGACTTCAAAGTCAATATCTACACCTTGCAGTATTTCCGATACTAGATTAAATTGATTCAAAATGGTGCCCCACAATTCAGATCTTATGGATGTCTCTACAGTAGATTTTGCGATAGCAGTCCTGTCACCTCACTTTGGCTCAAAGGTTTCTGTGACGAATAATTGTTTATTTTTTCAAGAGTTGCTATAATTTGATTCTAGTTATTGTTCAGACTAGTGCAGGTATCATCTCTAGCTGACAATTGAGTATTGGATACACTTTTTAGAGAAGCATTCTCAAGTTCAATCAGAAATTCTTGTAAAAGTTTTGATCATTACACTTATACTGTGAAGATAACATACAAGTTTTGCAGCAACCCGAGAAATATTTCAGTGGCTGACAACTTGATCAAATTTAAAGAATGTGTGGAGCTTGGTACATACATTGCATAAGAGCGTATTTCCTTCATTTTTGCTTGTATTCCCTTGTAGCTTCCAATCATACTGCTGAAATTATCTTAAGATTAACCACTGCAGATATTAATGTTCACATTTAGAGACTCAAAGGCATCAAGAGCTAAATGCAAGGCTATTTTCATGTGTAGTTACTCTATTATAAGCATGTCTCCAATCGCTGGATACTTCATGAAAGCTAGTGGACTGTTCTCACTGTCAAATAAACTACAAGGCCACAAAAAACTGATCTGAGAGTCTTCGAGTATATCAAGTCATTTTGAGACACATTTTCTCCATTTAACAGATGTCCTTTGAAGGAATCTTTTGGTAAACATTTGCCACTGCTGTCACTGAAATGTCTGGACTAACAAAAATCTTCTTTTGAAATAATCGAATCATATAATCTTGTACGTCATTATTTACTGTTCATAATGCAGGGACAGTTTCAACCAACAATGATTGAGTATCAGTATTTATTACCAAACTGTCAATGAGACAGTGTTCTGTCATTATCATTGTTACATTACTGGTTGAATGAGAAAAAATTAAATCCAAGCTATGCTCTGGCAGGGAACCGGTTGAAGCATTTGCAGTAACAGTGATATAATTGTTACTAGCTTCAATAGGATTAGTACCAGCTTCTTGCTTAAGTAATATAGGCACTATTGAGACATCATCAGTGATTTTAGTAGCAGATCCTACCATCTAACAAAAACAAAAAAATAATAAAAAAAGGTATGGTGCACAAATACTGTCACCAAAAAATCAATACATTGCACGAGTTTGAAGTTATTTCAGCAAGCAATTAATAATAATATCAAAACATAGGTGAATCCAGTCACATTAAATGAAAATAATGATAATATTCACTTTATGTTCAACACTATATTTATATGCATTATAATTTATAAGATGTATATGAATGGTGCGATTAGAAAAAATATTAAAATGAATTTATTGTACTTAATTTAATAAATAAGTAATAATATTTAGAAAAAAGTTTATGATTCATATCAATTAATTTTAACAATTTTTTACTAAAAATCCATAAATTGGGGTATAATATATTGATAACTCATTATTCTCAAATTTAGTAACCTATTTTTGTTCAGTATATTGTAAGTAAAAATTTATAAAAAAATGAGTTTTAATATTAAATGTTAAAAGTAACATGTTCATAAGTGTTCTAAATTTTTTAGCAACCTTTGGAAAATTTATACAAGAGCTATCCAGAAAGTAACTTACGTTTGTGCCTAGCCTGGAATGGAGTTAGGTGGGGATGGAGCTGCCATCTTGGCATCAGAACGTTTTGACACTCAGTTTGAATCAAGCTGTCATAGCAATTGGATTGTGATTTTTCTACTTTGTTCACTGTGAATTACTGAAATGTGCACTTCAATAGAAAATCATGTGAGTTGTGAAGTGCATTCAGTGATTAGGTTTTTACTGGCAAAAAACCAATGAAGTTCATTGGTAACTTTTTGAGGTGTACTGAGCTGGTATAATGACTGAAGATGGAGTGAGGCAGTGGTGCATTTAGTTTAAAAATGACCACACCAATGTTGTTGAAGAGGACTGCAGTGGTCATACTAGCCATGTAACTGATGATGTAAATGGATGATATTATTCGTAAAACTCGCCACTTTTATGATTACGAAAATCTCACTTAATTTCATGAAGTTTACTGCAAAACAACTTTTGTGCAAGATGGGTGCCAAAAATCTTGACGGAAGACCACAAAACCAGCATTTTGCTGCATCACTGAACTTCCCCGAAGCCTACCACAAGGATTTTAATGCAGATGTTGATTGTGTCATAACAGGAGATGAGACATGGGTAAAGGATGTCAAAAGACAAAAGACATTTCATGCAATGCGGGCACATGAGTTCTCCCAGAAAACCAGTAAACATTTTCAACCAGAAAGATTATAGCAACTGTGTTGGGACACTGAGGGAGTGCTTCTGGCCGATTTCCTTGAATGTAGCACATCAATTAACTCATAAAGGTATTCTGAAACATTGATAAAACTAAGGTGAGCAATACAAAACAAGCGTCGGGGAAAACTGAGTTCAAAATTGTTACGCGTTCACACAGAGATAATTGTCCTTGATAGCTCTTGGATCTTTTTGCATGGGAGGTGTTTGATCATCCACCGTACAGTCCGGATCTGGGAATGAGTGATTATCACCTCTTTCCAGCAATGAAAACCTGGCTCAAAAAACAGTGCTTTGGCAGTGACGCAGAACTTCATGCCGGTGTAAACCAGTGGTTGAAATCTAAGTTGGGAGATTTCTATAGAGATGGAATTGAAAACCTTGTGCATCATTTTGATGTCTTAATTTTAAATAGTGACTATGGCGAAAAATAGTTTAAGACTGTACCTTTGAAATGTATATGATAATATTTCTTTTACTTATTTGGTTGGTTTCTTATTTCAAAACATAGGTTACTTTCTGGACAGCCCTCATATTTTCAAATAACATTTTCAGAACATGATTTGTTATATGCAAAATTTGATAAATTAATTCGATTTTGACAACTTGTTGAATTTTAAAAATTCATAAGTGACCCGTCAAAATTTTTCAGTTGATCTAACATTTGGGAGGGCTGCTCAAGTGTAAAAAAACTGACATATTCTGATATAAAGCTCGACAAAAATAAATAGCCTGTCAAAATGGTGCTCTCCTACTACTCATATAATTTTTTTTTAAAAAAAAGTTCTCATCACTTTATATTTGTTCCTAGAATATAATTTATATTTTAAGCATGTTTCTTCAGAAAAAGCACTACAACACACAAATCTCAAGGAAACATTAAATTATGTTGCTAGCTTATTAGCCTTTACAAATCAGTAATTAATTGGATAAGGTGTTCCTTTAAAGGGTTTTGTTTTAAGAGCAATGTTTGTGTGATCTGATATTGAGCGAATCATGTCATAAAAAAAAGACATGAACACATAGATGAGGGACTGAAATGAGATGTTGAGTGGTGCGTTGAATATGAAAAATAAATTAGATGTAATAAATAGTGGATTATTGTTAAATTTATTAGATCATTAAAACAATCACAACTTTTTTTTTTTTTTACATACAATGGTGTGGCAATGGCTGTTATAATTAATTACTTATCTGGAAATAATCAAATTATCCAATTCGTCAGGCTCAATAAAGGTGTAATAAATAGGTACTGATGTGCCCTCTAATTAAGTATATGCCAGTGAAACATCTATAAACAAATAGCTATTATAAAATCACTGCAAACAGGTTACCTGAAAAGAATTTTGATCCTCATCTTGGAAAGAACTACTTGTAAAGGAATCATATTTTTTAGAGAAAACGGTCTCTATTTTACAGGTTTTTCAGCCTACGTTCAGCTTCTTTTCGAAAAGTGTGACCACTAAGACATTTTCTCTTGGCAGCAGAATTCATCAAAAATAATTAACATTAATCCAGTCAAAACAATATATCTATCAGTGTAACGTATTTGCGAAGAGTGACATGCAAGATTACAAGTCAACACCTTCTGGCCGCCCTACTGGGACGTGTTGCCTTGGGCAGTTGCCCTCTACACCCTTAGGAGAATATGTCACTGGACATGTTACTTGCACAACAACACATGTCATTTGCCAACTTACCTATCTTCACTACCTAGCTTCTTATGTAGGCCTCATCCCTAATCATCTATCAATCAGGATGAACAGAGAAAAAAAGTTTATAAAGGAAACAAAGACCCTTCTGAACCCCGTAGATAAGAACTGGCCTACCAACATACCATTGACACCAGGTATCTTTCTGCCCTTTCAGTAAGATCCCACCATTAAATATCTCATTTATTTTCACTAAAAAAAATTTTCTGAACTCAATCTTTATTTTATATACTTTCGTGCATTTATAAATTTACTGCTTCTCTCCTTCCTGCACCTTCATTACCATCACCACATTGTACATCTCTGGCTTGTCATATGGCGAGTCTCAGTGAGTACACATCTAATCCCCTTGCCATAAGTTTCACCTCTAACCATGATTAGGGCCAAAATATTTTAAAGCGTTTACCTTCATTTGTAATAATGGATTTACTTACCCTACTCTTCTTTATTTTCATTGCCTAACATTTTCTTATCATTATGACCATAATTGTTGCCTAATGGCGCCCTACTATTTTTGTCCTGTTAGTTCCTATTTCAGTGTTTCTATAACTTTCATATCCACCCTTTCCTTGTTTCGCTGTGTTGTTTTCATGCTGTCCTTGTTTTCTTGCTGTTTGACTCATAATATTACAACCTTTTGGCACAGTTTACTACCATTAATAGTATTTAATTCTCCTGCTGCCAACTTGATTGGTAATTATTTATTCAGGTTCTATTTGTGAGCTATAACAATGCTGTTTATATCAGTTTCCACTGCGCCTGCTTAAATCTAAATTTCTCAGGGCTGTTGCCACTCTGACAATTTTTGCTTTCTAATATCTTTCTGGTAAGTAGTATTGCTAGTTGATAAAGAAAAAATAAGCTGTGCTGTTATGCATATTGTAGAAGCAATTTTTTTTTTTTTTTTTGATCATTACTCTCCACACTCACTATTTTCATGATTGGACAAAACACTTTGGGTCTTATAAGTTTTTATTTTCTCTTATTTTACATTAATTTCACAACATAATTCACTTATTATTTCAGTTTTCCTCCTTTTGCTACCACTTTTATTTTGAGTTGTGTGCTCACTCCTTTTTTCATTTCTTTTACCCTGATCTTTTTCTAAGATACCACCTACTGAAACCCACCTGAAATTCTACCTTTCTATGTGAGACTACAATCATATATCCTGTTCCTTCAATCATCATGCCTCTCAATGTTTTGAACATAAAACTGCCCATTTCTGGTTGTCACCCACAATTTCACCCAACCCTCTATGCCTTTCATTTTACACAATACCTCACCCTCAACCCAACAATATGATTTTGAAGTCCACCAACATAATAATCGACTTTCCTCCCTCCACATAAACCTCCTACCTTGATTCTGCACATACAGCAAATTCCAACCGAATGCACACCATTGCAATGGAAATATGGGAGATAAACTGTAAAAACTTTCTACTCTAGTGAAAAACTCTCTGGCTTGAAGTCTGCCCCCACCAACACTCCACTCCTATACAGCACACACTATTTCCTCCCATGACTGACAAATCCACATGTCTTGCCTATCAATAATCTTCCCCATCTAACCCCTCTACCACCCACTTACCAAGTCTCTGCCCCAACCATGGATAAACTACAATTGACCATGCTCCTCTGGTCCAGGACTCACTAGATTTCTGCTGTACTCTTCCCTGGTGGTATAAATTTGCTACCACAGTGGAGAGTGACAACAGGCATAATAAGACTGAGTCCAGTATACAGCAGTTCAAACCTCCATGCCAACTGGGCCCACCTCCCTTTCCCCAAAGCCATCCCCTCCTTGTATATTCTAGGAGTACCTCATATCAACCCTGTCCTCACAATCTTTCCTCAACTTCATTTCCCACTCCAATAATCTTAGCTCTGTTGAAACCTGAGCCATGAGAGAACTGTCTAGGAACAAGAATATCAGTGACTGTATATCAGGCCCTGAGTCAGCTTCCAGATACAAGCCCAACCTACAGATCCCACAATTTCCATTTGCCAGGAAATAAGCACTTTCCTTGGCCTCCAGGGCTACTTAGAAGACATCTCATTACAACTCATTTCTCTCCTCAGTCCGCAAAATCCATGTACAACCACCATTCCCAAGATCCACAAGGCTAGAAAGCCTAGATGACCTATAGTTATGACATATGGATCACCAAAGTGAACGGATTTCAGCCCTGGTGGAACAATGTCTCTAACCTTCCATGCAGATCACACATGACATCTCCAACAACACATCCTTACCTCACTTCATTCTCTCCAAAAACTGCTGCTCCTTCAAATTATCATCAGTGACACTGTGATCCCAAGAGTACCTGCATGGCCCCATATTATGCCAAACTTTCTGGGCCATCTAGGGGAACAATTCCTGAACAAAATATCTCACTCCAACCCCTTCTGTAGTTCAAATACATAGAATATATATTTATGATCTGGACCCACAGTGAAAACCATGCTTACCATTTCAATTCCATCTACTTCACCAGGACTTACTCATCACCTTCCATGATATGGACATTTCCCTACAACAGGGTGCCCTTCACATATCTGTGCACATCAAGTCCAAAAAATTACAACTATATCTACACTTTAACAGTTGTCATCCCTTCCGCACCAAATGTTCTCTTCCTTATTGCCTTGGAGTTAGTAGCAGACTCATCTGTTCTGACAGCTTATCACTTCCCGGGAACTTCAAAAAACTTAACACAATCCTTTATTTCCATTGCAACCCCAATGATTTTCCACAAAAAACAAATTTCTCACGATACTACACACAGTTCGTGCAGATCCCATTCTGTACCCCTACAAGCTAACAACAGCTCCTTATTCATCACCCAGTTCTCTCATGGACCCAAGTTCATTAACCAGATCCTTTACTGCAGGCATGGCTTTCCACACTCCTTCCTTGAAATTTTAATCCTTCTTCCCAATATCCTGCCCTCTGACCTCTACACGTGCTTCAGCAAATGACCAAAATTCAAGAACACCTTGGTCCCTTTTTAGACTACCACATGGAGCTTTCTAATGCAATAGACCTTGCTGCAATACTTGCTTCAAGTACCCAGCCACCACTACCTATACCAATCCTACCACAATGGAATCTTTTCCTATTATTCCTATTATTAGACATGCCAGAAACGGGAAGGTCTAATTCGGAGAACGAGCTTAACAATACGATTAGAAATGAAGATACTAAAAAATTTGAAATTCATCCTGAAGAAATCATTAAGGAAATAAGGAAGCTGAAAACACATAAGGGGGCTGGTGCAGATAATATTACTACAGATATCTTAAAGATAGCCGGGTGTGACATTGTACCTTATCTTGAAATATTATTTAAATTGAGTCTGGATACTTGCTGCTTACCACAAGACTGGAAAAGTGCGATAGTAGTACCGGTACATAAAGGAGGGGTGAGAAATGGAGTCGAAAATTACAGGCCAAACAGTTTGACTTCAGTGGTAGGTAAATTAATGGAAAGATTGATATGCAACCACACCAGAAAAATATGTGAGGAACGTAAGTGGTTTTCAAGTAGGCAACATGGGTTCAGGCAAGGATATTCATGCGAATCTCAGTTGGTGGGATATATGCAAGATATTTCAGATGAAATGGACAAGGGAGGCCAAATTGATAGTGTAGCACTAGATCTTTCAAAGGCGTTTGACAAAGTAAGCCACAAAATGGTAGTAAATAAGGTAAAAACTATTGGAGTGGATGAGAAAGTGATTTTCTGGGTAGAAGAATTTTTAAAAGTTAGAAAACAGAAAGTTAGGGTAGGAAATGCGGTATCAAAGGAAGTGGAAGTAAAAATGGGAGTGCCGCAGGGTAGCGTATTGGGACCATTGCTATTCATTATTCTAACGAATAATTGTGTTGATTGTTTACTATCTGAAATTAGATTGTTTGCAGATGACATAATGCTGTATAAAAGGATCAAAACGATAGAGGACTGTAAACAGTTGCAGGGTGATCAGGACAGAATATTTAGTTGGGTTGGTAAACATGGGATGAAGATAAATGCAAAGAAGAGTCAGCTTATTAGATACACAAATAAAAAACAAAAGGTTAATTATGAATATAAGGTGGGGGAAGAATTGCTTGCTGAAGACTTGAAATGTAAATATCTTGGCATTACATTTGATAACAAGCTTAGCTGGGCAGGACACATTGGACAGGTGGTAGGAAAAGGTTTCAAAATTCTGCACTTGTTGGAGAGAGTGATGAGGGGATGCACAAGAGAAGTAAAGGAATTGGGTTACAAAACTTTGGTCAGACCATTGCTCGAATATGGTAGTGTAGTATGGGACCCACATTTTGAGTATCAAATACAGGAGTTGGAGAAGGTGCAAAGAAGGGCTGCTAGATTTGTTTCTGGAAATTATCGCAGAATGCAATCAGTGACAGATATGATAAAGGAGCTGGAATGGGATTCATTGCAAGACAGGAGGAGGATGAGGAGGGTAATGGGAGTGTACAGGGCGTATACTGGCGATGAGGCATGGAAAGATATTGCAGTAGGTATGAAAAGTAGTTCATGGAAGGGAAAAGATGACCATGACCACAAGCTGGCACTCAAGTTCAGGCACAAGGGTGTGGGAAGATTTTCTTTTTTAGGTAAGGGTGTCAGGGATAGGAATGAGTTACCAAGGGGAATGACGAATAACCTACCGAAAATGTTAAAAGAATTTAAAGTTAAAATTTGTAGAGGGCAAATGCAGGTGAGTGAAGGATGGCGGGAAGTTGGGTGTGTAGGGAAATTGCCACTGGAGCGTGTGCTCCATTGCAATTAAATTAAATTAGACATGCCACTTGTACAGTTCCTCACATCATTTATCAATCTAGCTGCCTTTACTGCAGAGCATTTTTATAACTAACCAGCTGTCCATCAAGATGAACGGCCACAGGCAGACAATTTGTACTGGAAACAAATGCCATCTAATGACAGCCCTCACTACTCTCTCAACAACTATTTAACAATGATCGTAGTCAAAGTTTTTCCTGATATTGCTATCCCTTCTTAATTCTGTAGATGAGAACTAGCCTACCAATATATCGTATACACAAGGCACTGCCTTGCCCCTTCAGAGATTATACCTTCCCATAATTATAGATGCTCTGCAGTGGGCATAACTTCCTATGGTTCTTTCCTAAAATGCGTCTCATTCTTTCCAAAATCCTATCCACTGCTCCCCGCACTTGCTTCAGTAGACCACCCAATCTGAACAACACCTTGGTCCACAAGTATTTACCTTCTGACTCTCCTAGACCTCCACAGGGATCTTTCTCTTGTAACAGAGCCCACTGTAAAACATGCGGCATGCACCCTGCCACCACCACTTACTCTAATCCTGTCACAGGGAATCTTTTCCTATAACAGGACATGCTACGTGTGCTACCACTCACATTAATTACCAACTCACCTGTCTCCATTGCACTGCCTCCTTCATTAGTCTCACCACTCAACAACTATCCTACAGCATGAATGGCCACAGGCAAAAAGTTTATACTTCCAACCCAGACCATCCAGTGACAATTCATGCCAACTTAAATGATTCGAACAACCCCAACACCTGTTTCACAGTTATAGCTGTTAGTTTTTTTTTTTTTTTGCGAACACTGCCACCCTTTCAGAACTCCACAGATGGGAACTATCCTACCAACATTTCCTTGACACCAGACACACTGCTGGCCTAAACCTACATTAAACCTGTCACTTATTATCTTTCAGTTTATAGTCAGTTATATGTATGTTTTATGTACAGAAATATTGCTTCCAAAAATCCTCCCTCACCCACCCAGAACCTGCTTCAGCAGACCTCCAAACCTCAAACAACTCTTGGTGCATAAACACGAAACCCTGCAGCCTGCAAGAGAGCCCCAAGGCTTGGTTCCTTGCAACAGATCCTGCTGCAAATTATGCAATATGCACCCACCTTACACCACCTTCACCAACCCTGTAACTGGGGAAAGCTTCCCCATCCGGACTTGCCACGTGTGTATACTCCCACCTCATATATCAACTCACCTGTAAACATTGCCCAGCCTCCTACATTGGTCTGACAACAAATCCACTGACCACTCAGAAGGTGGGAACTGGCTTATCAGTACCAACTGAGTACCAGACAACCACCAGAACTAAATTTAAGATAGCACCAATTTTTCTCTCCCCCCCCCCCTTCTAACCATCCCCCTCACCTCCCACCTTTTCCTGCAGAACCACCACTCACCAGAGCCTATCTTTTTGTAGTTTGTAACTTCGAAATTTGCTTAATTTTAAATTTTTCAATTATTTTTATTTCAAATATTTCTCAGTTTTGTCCACATACATAGATGGTGTGAAAGACAATTTAGGACCATCAGCTGACATCTACTGCATTTCCGCGACAAGTTCCTACTTACAGGTTTATTATTTATTACTATTTTCTGGTTTATGCCTTTCTACTTCCACCCTCACTTTCTGGCATGTTTTTTTTTTCCCTCCCACCATGACCTACTGGCCTTGTTGGCTAACTCAGTTGGCTGCCAGCCTCCACCATGCAGCCATCTCACTCTACCACTGAAGAAGGACTATAGCTCGAAAATTTTGCTTTATGTGTGTAAGAGTTTTTTCCATGTCTCGATGCCGTAGGAATCACCCTCTATGGTATGTGGTGGTTTTTCTCCTATCAAAATGTTTAATATATATTTATATATATTTCTACCTTCATTTATTATTACCCCTATTACCGATCAAAATAAAATTGTAATCTTTTAATAATTTTTTTAATACTAATTTTTTAAACAGACACCTCAGAGATTACCTTGTTCCACTTTTATCGCTGTCAACCTTATCCCCCCCCCCCCCCCCGGCCACTTCGACCACCACCCTGTATGTTCTTTCTGTCTTTGTTTAATTAATGTGGCAGGTTGGGATGTGATCACATCTTTCCCCCTGCCATATATCTCGCCTTTCACATGAATAAGGTTTCTCACCGAAATATTGTACAATTTGTGTTTTTTTTTTTTGTGCTTTTTACGTTTTCATCCCACCCTCCTGCCTACATCTGTGGTAAGTGACAGGTTATTTTTCCCTATCATATCTTGTTTCATAATTATAGTTTGTTTAGACACCATTGCCATCTCCACCCTTCCAACCTTGTTAATAATCTCTAACTACAGTCATATAGTGAAGCTGTGTACATATATCTGATCCCCTTTCCATATGTCTCACTGGTAAACATGATACAAGTTTATACTGAAATATTGTAAAGTGTGGTCATATTGATTTGTTTATCTAAACCCTTCTGCCTTCACCTGTCATGGTGATGGTTTTACTTTCACCAGAATTGTATTGTTCAGCAAGATTAGAAGAACTGGTTCACCACTGATCTTAACTGTCTATGTTCAGAAAAGCTGTGTAGAAATCTCTCCGTGTAATAAGGTTAAGTGTGCAACAGTTTCGAGGTATCCCTGGAGACTACAGGAGGCTACCTAATCCACATCCATGACTTATCAGCATAATGTTCAGCAACAGGAATCTCTAAACCAAATCCCTTCATAGCTAGGAAGTGAGCACTTTCACATCTCATCTGAGTAATATAAAGAAAATCAAATAAAAAAATATTACAATAATATTTTACCTAGAAAAATAATACTGAAAGGTCAAGGGAAAGAAAAGAGCACCAGACCTGATTCAATTAGTATTATTCTTAAAATGAGGCATCACAGTGCATTTTTCCCATAAGTTCCTTTAAGTCACAAAACTTGATTAATAAACTAAACAGCTAATTGGTTTACAGCCAGGTGTGGTAAAATACAATAATATCACCAGATAACATACACAACCTCTTTTATTTAATATAAACAAACAGAGTGTACATATCATCACCATATAATACATACAGTATCTGGTGTCATCACTTTATCTCATTTGTTTGATGTGAATTACAACTGCTATCATTATGTTAAGGAAAAAGAAGCTATCACTTACCATAACATACAACTAACTAACATAGATCACAACCTGAAGGTTGGTTGGGTCCTCCTTAAGGAGGCATACTAAGCCATTGTGTCAGAGGTATGATGGCCAGTTTTTTTCTTCTGGGACCTACAATTTAATTTGGAATCCAAACCACAGAATGATCTGGCATAGCTCATATGATTAAACAGAACTCTTTAAAGTTCCTGCACCCATCAGGATTTGAACCTGGGACTAGAGCAGCAAATTTTTGAAAGCAAGCGCCTTAACCACTGAGCTACCTGACTGCTCAACATACAACAGTGTACAACACAACAGTGTAAAATATATATATAGGCATGACACACACACACACACACATAAATTTCAGGAAAGGTCCTTATCTCTAAGAATCATGTTTATATGGGTATGACACGTAAGTTGTTATGTTGAGTGGCATGATGCATAGAGGGCTTGAGTAGTGAAGAAAGGCAGAGACTAACTAATTATACATACCGTTGTTTTTCTTCTAAAGTTAAGGAATTAGACGTTCCATTCACAGCTTTCTTTCCCAAATCACTTAGCTGTGATGAGTTAATGCCAGCAAGTGTACGATTATCCAATCTGAGTCCCAAAAATACTTTTTCAAATTCTCCTGCTGAACCCTGTGTTGGTTTTAAATCACTTTCTTTTTCACTACCATCCAGTGGTGTTCTGAAATAGAAGAGAATTGCTGATTATCTGATTAAAAGACAGATGTCATTGAACAGTTTCAGTACAAAAACAATTAACTGTTCTACAACCTTTAATTTCTGAGAGGGGAATGACTATGTCACTAAAATCAATATTTTACTAACCACATTACATCAGGATGTAAACATCATCAGAAATTTAGATGACTTAGTGTGGAAAAACAGAAAGAGGCAAGAACAACAGTGCCACACTTTAAACTGCAAGACAGAAAGATATTTTGAAGTATCATAAAATATTGTAGTAGTTGCCAAGGAAACCATACTAAGATCAATTAAAATTTTGGGTGTTAAATACATCAGCAGAAGAATTCAATGTGCACTGGATTAGACTCCGAGAGTGTCAGCTATTTCTCTACCTCCACACATCAGATTTATATCCTACAACAGGCCTTTACTACTGCCTCCACAAATTTCACCTGAACACTTCCTTTCAATAACCTCATAATCTCTATTCAATTCCAAAGCTTTGGCATAAATCATGACCCTTTCTTGCACCCTACACTCAGAATCCCAATTCTAATTAAAAGGCTTTACCTCTTCTACAAAATATTTCCTTGTAACCCTAACCTGTGACTTTTAGTGCATTTTTTTTTTTATCTGCTTAACGTCTCTCTAACAGCGAGGTCTTTAGAGACGGGAAAGGATGGGGGGCAAGGAATGGGAAGGAAATCGGCCATGGCCTTTTGAAGGAAGCATCCTGGCATTTGCCTGGAGTGATTTGGGAAACCATGGAAAACCCAAATCTGGATGCCCGGACGGGGATTCGAACCGACGTCCTCACGAATGCGAGGCCAGAACGCTAGCTGTTACACCACCATGCTCGGTACTTTTAGTGCACATTCCACTGATATTATCTCTTCACTTCCAGTTTAAATGGGATGGAAAGCCAGGTTGACACAGAGTGAAATCTAAAAAAAAATTTAACCACATTACCAACTTGATATTCCCTCCTTTCTCATGAACCATTTGCATCAACTGCTTCAAGATTTCCTAACTTCAATACTTGACACAGCCAGCATCCTGCAATCCTTAACCAAGTAAGAACCACAACAGAAACCAATGCCAACAGAGATCACCCACCAACTAACATTAACATCCTACATGCAGACAAGGGCTTGACCAAAGTTTTCCTGAAAGAGAGAGAGAGTATCTGGCTGAATCCCTTTATTAGCTATCCAAAATCAGTGCTTACCATGCATTCCCTGATGATGCCAGTAATTTCATTTGCAGTGATATTGGTAGCTTCTTGGGGAAAATGGCCTTCAAAATTTCCTTGGTAACCTTAGCTCTAACCCTATATTCTGTACCTCACAATGTCCTACAACATCTACACCATCTTTATACACCCTCTCCAACAGTCATCTTTGTATGTTTGCCAATATTAGTCCAACCAAGCCCCTCACTGACAGTTGCCACTCATTTGATAATGGATCAATCCATACAGTCAAATATCCATAACAGATAAAATTATTACCATTATTTTCCAACCAAATACATTTCTCAAACATTAACAGTGCACAATACCTCATACTCTAGGGAGTATAAAACAACTTTCCCATCTTGAACAACGATAATCCTATTTCCTTTTCTCGCCTCTTATCATCTGCACTTCTGGATGACCACTTTTCTATGTTCTTCTTTTCCTCTGTCATAACACCACCCGTCTCTGACTATAATTCATGTTTATAATACGTCTATATTCATGTTTATCACTGTTTCATTTTTTATTGTATTATGACTTTTATTTATTTAGTTCGGGTATGTTCTTTTCTATACTTGGCACCGCCTCTTTGTTTTTTCTCCATTATTAATCTAATTTAAATATCCATTACTCAATTAACCTACTAAAGGACAACATCATAGCTGATAGTTCTCCTTTGGCTTCCATTCAGTCATATCACATTCTGCTAACAAAGCATTGATATCACATAACTTCATTGTTTCATGTAGCTTTGCATCTGTGGGTTCCTGTGCAGTCCTGTGGTCACCTGCGACGAACAATGATTCCTTTCTTTACCCTTATTTAAATTTTCTAATCAGAGTCTGTTTTTCCTCATCAAATCCATTAAGTTATTGTTTTTTTGATACAATCAAGTAGAAAAGAAGATATAGATAGCACTGGGACAAATAAAATTAGTATTCTTTACCTGTAAACCACCTTAAAAATTGATTCCCATAATGAAGGCGCAATACAAATTTCTCCCTACTATTTGTGTGTCAAAGATTCTGTATACATATTACAGCTTCTAGAGATTGTTGCAATTCACTAAAGCATAATAAAGGTCAATAAATAAAAGTACACAGGTAGAATATTTAAGATATGTAGGTGACATATAGCCCGTTCAATGGATTTTTCTTTTGGTTTACAGCTTGTCAACATCATTAATGTCACGAGAGCATTTGGGACACTACCTTTTGAAGGAACCACCACAGCATTCACATGGAGTTATTTTTGTCATAGAAAAAATAAATCGGGATGGCTGGAAGTGGTATCAAACCCATGTCCTGATAGTTAACCATTCACCCACAAGACCTAGTTCAATGTTGGAATCATTTTCCCCGAAACCATTATTTATGAAGATTGTAGTACCCAACCATTTATTCAAATTTTGTAATGATGTTTTCTACACAGGTCAAGTATGGTGAAGAAAAATAATGTAGCAGAATTAGGTTAATAAATGCCTCTCTCTGAGCAAGGAATGGAGAGCATTCATACCTCTTACATAAGATTACAGCATTTTGAAGGACTTAGTATGGCATACAGAAGAGTTGTTTGTCATACAGGATATAGTTGCATTACATAGAAAAAGGATGTTGGCTAATGATTTAACTCTCATTGACAGCTATAGGAAGAAGGATATGTTTTGAAAATAACATATGGGAGGATTTGCTCATTACATCTAATAAGGTCACTATTCTGAGAGGAAAAGAATACCCCACAAAAGTGATTGCAAATTGGCAAGGTGAGTTATAACACGAAACTAATTACTTTCATGTGGGCACAAATAGGGATTGCAATCCCGCAGTTTTTTCAATCCCGCGGGATTGGTGCAAATCCCGCGGGATCCAGTGGATTGGCGCCAACAGTTTTCTGAAGCATATATTCAAAACATAGTTATTTAAATCATTAATAAATTAAATAATAAACATTTGTAAATTAAATTAATAAATCAATTTTAATTTTAAATGATAAAAATTAAGAGTTAACAATATTTTAATCGGCAAAATGTCATTAAAATTTTTTTATCATGTCTTAATTAAATTTCAAGGTTTTACATTTTTGTTTTTAAATTTGAACCAATTTTTAAATAAACAATCAAAAATGGAAGATATTAAATCTTAGGTCATATTATGTGCCTTACAATACATCAGTTTAAAAACATGGTATGCATAATGGCAAAGTCACCAGAGTTTCTCTTTAAATTTTTTTAGTCTAAATGAATGTTCTGAGAGAAAGCATTCTATTACACAAAGTGAAGTGAATATACTCTGTAAAGTGTAGACTTGGCTCAGAACAAGATCTCATAACTGTTTGTCACTTCACAAGCACGAGACTTGGCCGATTTTTACAAGAATTGTTTTTGTGGGATTCATTATTATGTCTCCTTATTCCTTGGTTGATCATATAGTTGATTCATTGTTATTAAAAGAAACTACTCACCAAACACAAACTGTCAAGTATTTCAGTTTTACTTTAAGTGGCATAATGACATTTTAGAGTGGAAATTATTATTATTATTTTAGGAAGAAAGGAGTGACTACAGTGAAGTTTTCAAGGACATATTGCCGGATTGCGTTGTAAAAACACGAAATTTCACACGTGGGGAAGATGTCGGAGGTAGCCGTCGAAGTATGGTGTTTTTACAACACAATTCGGTGATACAGCCGTGAAGACTTCATTATAACTATTTTTGCCTTTACTCGAAATAATAACTTTTTTTTTTTTTTTTTTTTTTTTTTTTTTTTTTTTTTTTTTTGGTAACAGTTTAACGTCCCTTTTTAACAACGTGGTCTTTAGAGACGGGAAAGGATGGGGGCAAGGAATGGGAAGGAATTCGGCCATGGCCTTTTGAAGGAAGCATCCCGGCATTCGCCTGGAGTGATTTGGGGAAACCATGGAAAACCCAAATCTGGATGCCCGGACGGGGATTCGAACCGCCGTCCTCCCGAATGCGAGGCCAGAACGCTATCCGTTACACCACCACGCTCGGTGAAATAATAACAAGGAGTTGAAAGGACACATGTTATCCACTCAAAAATAATGTATTTTGGCGGTTGACCAAATCATCCTAAGAGGGATTAATCGCAAACCAGAGTGGCACATGTAAGCAGGTGGCTTTCGTCAAAGAACATGTGTTTCAAATGCATTGAGGCGGCGTCCAAAACAACAATATGTCAAAGGATATACAACTGCCTTTTGATAACTGCTAAATAAATAGGTATGCAATCATTAAATTTACAATAACATTAGTTTCGTATCAACGAATAATCGAATTTTCAGGATTACAGGAAGTTGTCACAACTACTTTATATTCAAATACAGAAAATGGTATTAATGAAACCGTGAATAAAAAGCTTTAACTGTGTAGTTCAGATAACGTATGCGACGCATAAAAAATACTTATTACATAGTTATAATATCATACTAAATATGCTTTCTCAGTTGCTTGGAAAACTGAAACAACTTATTTACTCTTCTTTACGAAAAATCTTAGTTTATATCGCACTATTCATATATCAATGAAAACTCATATAAATAAATTACATTTAAACAAATATTTTATATTAATTACATTGAACAAAATAAGTATGAAACTGACCTTTGTGCTTTTTCCATAGAATTAAGTTGTTCCAACTTGACTCTGTGTTCAGCTTCAACTTTACTGACCATTTCTTTGATCACAGACATGAAAGCATTGAACTGGTTCAATGTTAAACCATTTTCAATGCTTAGTGGCATTAAGAATGGCAAAATTTTTGTTGCCATAACTTCTTTTGTGATACCAAGCTTTTTGTGTGTTAGTGCTATTTTATAAATACCTGTAAAACCAGAGCAAGTGATGTAAGGATTAAATACTGATGACAAAGACACAACAAAAATTTACTTGCAAAGATTTAACAGATAAATGCAGGAGAACAAAAATACTTGGACGAAGAAATTTGCAACTTCAGCTGTTAAAGATTCTACAAGAATACCAACCCTGTGATGTGATAGTCTCTTATACAAGCACGCATACACACATCCACAAGAGAACAAGCAACAATCTACAGAAACTAAACAAGTACCGAGCGGGGCGGTGTAACGGTTAGCGTTCTCGCCTCGCATTCGGGAGGACGGCAGTTCGAATCCCCGTCCGGGCATCCAGATTTGGGTTTTCCATGGTTTCCCCAAATCACTCCAGGCAAATGCTGGGATGCTTCCTTCAAAAGGCCATGGCCGAATTCCTTCCCATTCCTTGCCCCCATCATTGCCCCCCCATCCTTTCCCGTCTCTAAAGACCTCGATGTTAAAAAGAGACGTAAAGCAGTTACAAAAAAAAAAAAAAAATAAACAAGTAATTAAGTGTGAAAAAAGTTTTTAAAAAATCGAGTTCTGGTCCATTATCACTATCTACTAAGAGTGAACCCAGAAAGGATTCCAGTTATGTTGCATGTGTGATTTTATATACAGAATCTGTGATCTCATTTATACATTAAAAAAATATAATCAAAAACTAATTTCCTGCATCTGGCATCATACAGCATTATATAAATTACAATGAAATTTACTTGCAACTAGGTTTAAATATTAATGTTTGTTTCTTTTCTTATATTAAACCTCATAATCATGACAAAATATGCAATGATTATATATTAACTGTTTCATATGCTGCACCATGTCATAACCTTAGGGCTGTATGTGTACACATCTTTCCACCTGCTGTATGTCTCACCTTCAATATTGTCGCACATCAAGAGGATCAGGCCATTAAGAAGGAAAGACTGTTGTAGTGTAGTGGTTAAGTTAAGAGACTGTGGGACTAAAGATCGTGGGTTCAAAACCAACAAGTCCTGTAAAATTTTAATTTCTTAACTTTGTGTAAACTGTTCTGAAATGTTCTTGTTGTAACTAGTGTTAGTGTTCTAGACTGTTCTTCATTACTATATAAGCGATACTCCTTTCTAGCCGGAGTCAGTTTGCTCCGTGCTTCTGTACTATTCCAACTGTTTAATAAAGCTTCGTTGCATTAAAGTAAGTGTTTCATCAACGACCCCGCTACGCCCAAGGACTCTGATTGGGGTTTACTATGTGACATTATTCTGGTGGAGATGCCTGGTAGACCCTCGTGACCGCTAGACTCTACGAAAACACCATGGCCCCAATCAGACCACGAGAGAGCCGTCGCTTACGAGGCGAGAAGCCAGAGTACGAGCCATATTCGACTGAGTGGAAGCTGTCAGAAGGAGAAGAAGAAGTAAGGACGACGATGACGCCGACCGCCTGCCAGCACATTCGTCATCCAGCAGTATTTTCAGGCGACGACAGACAAGATCTGGGCAACTGGCTGAAAGGCTACAGACGTGTCGCTAAATTCAACAACTGGGACGATACAGTGTGCCTGGCCAATGCATTTTTCTACCTCAAAGGAACTGCCAAACAATGGTACGAAAACAATGAAGAGAAACTGACTAGCTGGCCAGCATTCCAGAAGGAACTGCAGGCGTGCTTTGGACACGCACAACGGCAGGAACACGATGCTGTAAAGTGTAGAGCACAGCGCCAAGGGGAAACGACACAGTCATACATACAAAGCGTCTTGGGGCTGTGTAAAATAGTCAACCCCAAAATGAAGGAAGAAGATAAAGTAGCACACCTTATGAAAGGCGTCGCCGATGACATGTACCAAGCGTTGCTTTTGAAGGAAATTTCCACAACAGACGACTTTATTAAGTGTTGCTAATATATTGAGACAATGCACCAGAAAAGAATTGGACAAATGAAGTTTGAAAGATTATCAAACGTCGTATCAGTGGCCGCAGTGGAAGAGGACACAGTTATTAGAGACATTATTCAAAAAGTAGTGAGAGAGGAAGTTGAAAGGGCGATGGGAGTGTATATCGAGCCAAAAACTGAGACTCTTGAGGAAATAATAAGGGAGGAATTGGAACAAACGATGGCACCCATCTCTTACTGTGCAGCCCCAACAAAAACTGTTAAACAGCTGAGGCCAAAGAGAATTTACGCCACTATGACGCAACGCGAGGATCCTGCAAATGTTCCCAGGAAAACCAACGTCTGGAGAACGAGGGACAACCAGCCGGTATGTTTTCACTGTGGGCGACCGGAACATGTAGTACGCTACTGTCAATAGAGACGGCAGATATTTAATGATGCCCGCAAAAGGGGATTCGAAGCACGTTTCAGCGGCCGAAGACCCCAGGTTGACATTGAAGATCAAGACGTAACTTCTGGACGACGTAGATCACCGTCGCCGCAAGCTGGTCGCTTCAGAGGGCACTCGCCGACACGCCGATCAAGGTCTCCGTCACCCTTCCGACGCTCCAACCAGTCACCAAGCCGCCGCAACCTGGAGGTGAGCTCTAGGAAAAAATCCTCCGCCGCCGATCATTATGAAGATGTTGGCAAATTATGTTGAAATCCTCATGGATGGCCAACCAGCTCATGCTCTTGTGTACTCTGGGGCATCTCTCTTGGTTATTTCGGAGAAGCACCGGCGCCAGTTGCGGAAGACTATGTTCATCGACAACAAAAATATTTTGCTCAGGGTGGCTAATGGGAACCATGTACAGCCTACAGGAAGGTGCACTATTTGTGTCTCTATAAATGGCCATGAACAGCCCTTTGAGTTCGTTGTATTACAAGAATGTAGTCATGACGTCATTTTTGGTTGGGACTTTCTGAAGGCCTCGCAAGCAATTATAGATTGTGGTCGCTCGAAGATTTGGCTAGACGATGTGAGAGTTGAAGAGGGGGGAAACAGTCCCTCCCGTGCCTGGTAAGTTTGTGTTCTGGATGATGTCGTAATTCCTGCCACCAGTACTTCGAAGGAAACTGTCTTGTGTCATACACCACATCCTTGTATGGACCTCCTAGTGGATTGTAATAGGACTTTACCACTGGAGAAAGATTTGATCATCCCTGCCTCCGCTGTCTCATTTGAGAATGGAATTGGTGAACTGTGGGTAGTCAACTGCTGCAAGGTGCCACATATTCTCCCAAGGCGTCAGTGTATAGCATACGCTAAGACGTTAATTGAAGGGCATCTGTGTGTCATGGAAACCTTTAGCGAAGAACCCAAAAGTGTGATTGTAACGGAAGCAACGAGACAAAACATTCAGTCCTGACTCTCGCCAGATCTGACTAAGGAACAACAGCAGAAGCTATTCACAATTCTTCAGGAATTCTATGAATGTTTCAGTCCACAGATGAAGAACAAGTCGACCCCGTTGAAGGTACAACATCGAATTGATACTGGCGACCATCGACCAATGAGCCAAAGGCCGTATCGAGTTTCAGCAGCAGAGTGCCGAATAATTCAGCAAGAAGTAGAAAAGATGCTGAAGGATGACATCATTCGACCGTCTCAGAGCCCATGGTCATCGCCGGTAGTGCTCGTAAGAAAGAAGCACGGCTACTGGCGGTTCTGCGTCGATTACCGACAACTCAATAAGGTGACGAAAAAATATGTGTACCCTCTGCCGCGAATTGACGATACGTTGGACTGTCTGAAGGAAGCTAATTTTTTCTCGACTATGGACCTATACTCAGGATGCTGGCAGATAGAGGTAGACGAAAGTGATTGAGAGGAAACTGCATTTATTACCCCCGATGGCCTGTATGAATTCAATGTAATGCCATTCGGTTTGTGTAATGCGCCAGCAAAATTCGAACATATGATGGATAATCTTTTACGTCATCTAAAGTGGACGATGTGTCTTTGTTATTTAGACGATGTTATAGTGTTCTCCGAAACCTTTGATGAACACGTGAAAAGACTGAGAACTGTTCTTGTCTGCCTGAAACAAAGTGGATTACAACTTAGCCCAAGAAAGTGTTTTTTTGGAGCTAAAGAAATAAAAATACTTGGGCATCTTGTGACAAGCAAGGGTGTGCGGCCAGATCCAGACAAGGTGAGGTCTGTAACGGGATTTCCTATTCCTAAGAATACCAGCGACGTGAGGAGCTTTCTTGGCCTATGTTCTTACTATCGACGTTTTGTAAAAGACTTTTGTTTGAAAGTCAGGCCGCTCCAAGAATTGCTAAAAAGTGGTGCTAAATTTCTCTGGGGTAGATCTCAACAAGATTCTTTCAACATTTTGCAAAAGGCTCTGACGACTGACCCTGTGCTTGGCCTGTGTGATGAGATAGCACCTACTGAGCTGCATACAGACGCTAGTGGTTATGGAATTGGCGCTGTCTTAGTACAGATTCAGGATGGGAAAGAGAAGGTAATAGCTTATACCTCCAGGACACCCAACAAAGCCGAAAGAAACTATTCAACAATGGAACGTGAATGTCTTGCTGTCATATCGGCTGTCTGCAAATTCCGACCATATCTCTTTGGACGACCATTTACAGTTGTAACAGATCACCATTCACTTTGCTGGTTAACAGGCCTTAAGGACCCATCAGGACGACTTGCCAGGTGGGCACTACGTCTTCAGAATACGACATTAGTATAGTCTACAAAAGTGGAAGGAAGCACCAGGATGCCGACTGTGTCTCGAGGAATCCAGTGGAGGAACAGCAAGAGAATGAAGAGACTAATGACTGTCTCGCTAATCTTCACGATCTCTCTGACGAACAAAAGAAGGACGCCAAATTGTTGCAAATTAAACTTGCCTTAGATCGCTCAGAGGATGTGAATGGAGAATTTAAGATGATAAATGAGGTGCTTTACAAGAAAAATTTTGAGCCCTTTGGAAGGAGATGCCTTCTAGTGATTCCCAAGCACATGCACTTCGAAATTCTTCAACATTTCCATGATGCACCTACAGCGGGCCATTTAGGGTTTATTAAAACTTATGACAGAATACGGAAGAGATTTTTCTGGCCAGCATTATTTAGAAGTGTTCATCACTATGTTTCGCACTGTCGAGAATGCCAGAGAAGGAAGGCAGTTCCTCAGGAACCAGCTGGACGGCTTATACCAATTCCGCTAAGGAACGCCTTTCCAGCGTGTCGGGATTGACTTGCTCGGACGATTCCCGACGTCTACTAGTGGTGATATGTGGATTATTGTTTGTACTGATTATCTGTCCTGGTACACCATTACAAAACCTTTGAAAACAGCTGATGTCTCTGAGGTTGCGAAATTCATCATGGAGGACATTTTATTAAAACATGGGGCCCCAAGTTCAGTGATCACGGATCAAGGAAGAGTCTTTCAGTCGAGACTTGTGACCAAGATCAACCGTTGATGTAACATTACACATCAAATGACGACTGCTTACCACCCTCAAACTAATGAACTTACAGAATGTTTCAACGAAACACTGACTGACATGCTCTCCATGTACCTGAGTGTTGAGCAAACCAACTGGGAGGGGGTGCTGCCTTTTGTGACATTTGCCTACAAAACTGCCTAACAAGACACAACCGGTTTTACGCCATTCTTCCTGGTACATGGACGTGAAGCAACAACAACCATGGACACTGTGTTCCTGTTCCATCCTGATGACGTGGACAACGATTACAATGCTAATTTAGTAACAAGAGCTGAGGAATGTCGGCAGTTAGCTCAGCTCCGCACACTGCAGGCCCAAGAGAATGACCGCCGTAGGTATGATGCAAGTCACCGTTTTGTTTCGTACCAACCTGGCAACCTTGTCTGGATATTTACTCCTGTCTGTAAGGTTTGCTTGTCCGAGAAGCTCCTCAGACGTTACTTTGGACCATACAGGATCGTACGAAGGTTGTCTGATGTCACTTATGAAGTCGAGGATTTCGATCCACACTCGAAACGACGGAAGGTGAGAGACACAGTTCACATGCTGCGACTGAAGCCTTACATGGACCCATCGAACCAGAGTGAACTTGAAGACCCGGCATTCTCCAATAAACCAAAGGGCCCCAAAAGCTGTGGGTCTCGTCCGGGCTCGAAGATGTTGACAACTAGGGACGTCACCGCCCATCAGGAACCATGGCATACGGGACCTACGACTCGTTCCATGACCAGGGCAACATAACATCGGGACGCTGTTCCCTTAAGGAGAGGGCATCAAGAAGATCAGGCCATTAAGAAGGAAAGACTGTTGTAGTGTAGTGGTTAAGTTAAGAGACTGTGGGACTAAAGGTCGTGGGTTCGAATCCAACAAGTCCTGTAAAATTTTAATTTCTTAACTTTGCGTAAACTGTTCTGGAACGTTCTTGTTGTAACTAGTGTTAGTGTTCTAGACTATTCTTCATTACTATATAAGCAGTACTCCTTTCTAGCCGAAATCAGTTCGCTCCGTGCTTCTGTACTGTTCCAACTGTTTAATAAAGCTTCGTTGTATTAAAGTAAGTGTTTCATCAACGACCCCGCTAAGCCCAAGGACTCTGATTGTGGTTTACTACGTGACAATATGAATAAGAATGATTAAGATTATTAACCGAAATACTGTACAGTGTAATCATGTTTTTGTGTTTGTCTGCCCCTATTGTCTTCATCCTTGGTAAGTGACTGGTTACTTTCCACATTATTCCTTATTTTCTTTGCCTGAGAGCAGTTTCACTGTCATCATTATCCAGTTCTCATGTGTTTGTTTCTTATTTTTGTCTTTTTCCTCCTGGATTTACACCTCGTTGAGGTCATTAGAGCTGGGAAGGGACTAGGGGCAAGGAATGGGAAGGAATTTGGCAATGGCCTTTTGAAGGAGCCAAATTGGCATTCTCTTGGAGTGATTTGGGGAAACCATGGAAAACCAAAATCTAGATGGCCAGACGGGGATTCAAACCCTCACTGTTCCAAATGCGGAGTATTACCACTCACCCACCATGCTCAATCATATATTTGGAGACACAAATGTGTCAGTCAAATGAGCACATATTTCTGGGACTAACAAAAGCAATAAAAGTATCTGACACACATTTATCTCATGAAATTTTTCAGTTCCCGTAGAGATTTTAGTATTGAATAAGTAAATTGTACATATTACACATAATACAAAATTCTTTTAAGCTATTTTATCATTGTATTTATTCCTTTTTTCCAATGCTCCATTAATAGAATTTACATTTTTATGTTCATACATACCTACTTTGACATCCCACCACCGTCTGTAATGTATATATATATATATTAGACATTGGGATAGGAGAAAAACCACCGCTTACCAAAGATGAGGGCTCCAGCGGCGTCAAAACACGAAAAAACACACAAACATAATACAAATTTTCGAGCTTAGCTCTTCATCAGGTTGTAGGATGAGGTGGCTGCCCCGCGGAAGCTAGCAACCAACTGAGGAGACCACACGGGGTGCACATGGTCGGCTGGTCAGGGTGGAGAGGGAGGGGGGAGAAACAACATGGCGGGAGGCGGGGGTGGGGGTGGAAGGACCTAAGCCCGAAAATGATAATTAGACTGCACAGTGGAAACGCGGTTGCGGACATAAGGTCACTGGCATAAAACAAACAAAGGAAACCCGGGGGGGGGGGGGGGGGGGTGGAATCTACTGAAAACGATCTATAAGTGCCCCCATAAAAAATTATTCCACACTCAAAATTATAGAAATTATTACACACGAAAAAATACTACACATGGAAAAAATGTAATAATATAAAACACACGAGAGAAAAAAAAAAAATTATTGCAATAGATCTAAGTACAAAAAGAGAAAGCTATGGTGAGCGATGGTTTTGTGGGAAATGATGGCAGGTAAGGGGCAAAGGTCGGAGGAGAGAGGAAAATTGGAGCTATATTAAATTTAGTCCAGGTGGTTGTCTGGTCCCCAGTTGGTACTGAAAGACCAGTTCCCACCTTCTCAGTTCTGAGATGCTGCTTTTGTCTGGGAGTACTTTGATGGCGCGGACTGTGAAGCAGGTGTTGAAATTGTTGGTGTTATGAGTGGTGGCATGAAAAGAAACAGGGTGGTCAGGGTTCTCAGTCCAGACCGATTGTCTGTGTCCATTCATCCGGATGGCCAGTGGATTTGTGGTCAGACCTATGTAGGAGGCTGGGCAGTGGTTGCAGGTAAGTTGATAGATCAGGTGAGAAGTTACGTAGGTAGCCAATCCAGTGATATAGAAGCTTTCCCCTGTTACGGGATTGGTGAAGGTGGTCGAAGGCGGGTGCATTATGCAAAGTTTGCCACGGGGCCTGTTACATGGAAAGGATCCTTGGGGCTGTCTTGTGGGCTGAGGGGTTCCATGTTTATGGACCAAGAGTTGGTTCAAGGTGGGGGGTCTACTGAAACAGGTTCTGGGGGGCTGGGGAAGGATTTGTGGTAGGAGTGTTTTCATTTCCGGGCAGGCTCGGAGGAGATCATATCCTTGTCTTAGGATCCTGTTGATGGATTCTAAGCCAGGGAAGTAGCGGGTGACCAAAACTGGGCTTTGGTTGGTTCTTGATGGTTGTGGGGTGTTGATGGATTGTGTCGGTACTGATGTGGCTCGTGTAACTTGTTTATGAACTAAATCTGGGGGGTAATTGCGGGATATTAGGGCTTCAGAAATGTTATTAGTGTACTGCTTAAGGGACTGTTCGTAGTCTTTTACCAAGAGTAATATATAGTTCAAAAAACATTCGTTTATTCCACCACCTCTACCATCCACACCCTGTTCTCCATGGCCTAGCTAGACATGCAGTAAGCCATGGTGATCACACAGCTCCCTTGCCAAATGGCCCAATCCTCCATAGATGAATAATGTTTTAAACCGAAATATTAAACGTTTTGTGTTCATCTCATGTGTTGTAAACTCATAGCAGCCATCCAGCCTTCAAATTTGGTGGTGATTGGCTATTTTAACTATGCTTTGTTATTTACATTCCCTAAAAGCCATTTCCTTTTGCTTTGTAACAAAAGACACTGCATCTTCAAATATCACATTAAGAGAAGCAGAAGATCGAGTTAAAGTCAAGTGTGCTCAGCCACACTTGAGGTATGTTTCCTAATTGCACAAATGAAAATTGGAAACTAGAGTAAACTCCTCAGCAAAGGCAATAGCAAATACACTAAAAATAGGTAAAGCTATCATTCATCACCATCACAGACGAAGATAAACTAACTGCTTGCTGAGAAGTGTTACCAGAGGTGTTAGTTCCCTTACTGCAGAAGACGTGTGAAAAGTATTGAGAACACAAATGTGAGTTGTCATAAATGGCAGATACTAATGAGCATTCCACATGTGACAGTGAAACAATTGAGGAAGTTATTTTTAAAAAAAATACTGGAAGAGCTCTACAGTGGTTGTACTGTCAAACTGTAGAAGGCAGACTCATTCCTGAATTTGAAGGCTACCTGAGGGCAATCTGCAAAAATTGTCTGAGAATGTTACGAACTGGAGGGGAACTACAGATGTTTCTGGAAGGTTTAAGCACAATATCAAATGAGGAACAAAACCAAGGGAACCTCTGTCCACCAACTAAAATATCTTGCATAAACACTACACACTTTTGTGTTGACCCAAATGATCATATGGAGAATTGAATAACACAAAATATTTTCAAAACACTTCTTAAGCAATCTGCCAATAACAGCTAATAATAAACAGATTCATTCACAGCAATATGATGAGCAAGAGACGAGGGTGGATACGAGCAAAAGCATGTTCAGCAAAAGAAAATTAAACTTAAGTGTAGTAAGGGTTTCCTCCCCGGGTATCGCCACATTGCCATGGTGGGGATGCTTGCATACTCAAGGGATCTAGAATGCTATGCCAATGGGACCCTAAGCTCCTGGCAGGACCACCAAAGCTGGACAGGTCACCTTGTGATCAGCCAGACAAAGAGTGATACCCTGGTCCTCTAGGTTGGGAGTTGGTCGTAGGGCTAGCAATCCTTTATCATAAAACAACAACTGTTACTGAAAACCAACAAGCCTCACATAAAGGAAAGGATAATAGGGAATTAAAAAAGAAAATGAATTAAGGACTTGACAATAAATAAACAAAACCAAATGAAAGAGGTTTTTTTAAAAAAAAAAAAAAAAATTAAAAAAAAGGATTAGATGTGGTACTGGAACATTTGAACACTCTTCTCCTCAGGAGCATAAAAATTCTGGATTACAAATTGAAGAGAAATAGTTTAGAAGTTGTAGCTCTCCAAGAAATGAGACTGCCAGGGAAAAGCTTCACATGTAGGGAAATTCTACTCCTACTTCTTCAACAGTAACACAAATAGTAAACATGAACTGGGTGAGGCTTTGCAGTATGAAAGATAAGAAGAATAGAATGAACTTGAAAGCAGTAGATGATTTTTTTTTTACTTATGGCTTTACACCTCATCGATGGTCGAGGTCATTAGAGGCGGGATAGGACTGGGTACAAGGAATGGGAAGGAATTCAGCCATGGCCTTTTGAAGGAAGCATCCCGGTATTCGCCTGGAGTGATTTGGGGAAACCATGGAAAACCCAAATCTGGATGCCCGGACGGGGATTCGGACCGCCGTCCTCTCGAATGCAAGGCCAGAAAGCTAACTGCTCACCCACCACACTCGGTAGCAGTAAATGAAAGATGGTGTGTTTTTACAATAAGAGGAAAGCACAGCAATATGTCATTAATGTCCTACCAGTTGCCTACAGAAGAAAAGGATGATGAAGTTAAGGACATTTTTTTTTATGAGGATCTAAATAAACCATATGGCACGATACAAACTTATGACACAAAACTGTTACTTGGGGATGCAAATGTAAAATTAGGTAAGTAGACACTATGGAGGCCGAACATAGGAACTCACAGTTTACATGATATTACCAATGAGAATGGAATGACACTAATGTTTTGCAGCAAAAAAACTTGAATATAGTAAGCACTTTTCCCTGATACAAAGATATCCATAAGATGACATGGAATGCACCAGACAAACGTACAGTAAACCAGATATAGCATCTACTGATTGATGCAAGAGGATGTCAGAAGCCTAAGGGGAGCAGAAACAGGGTCTGACCAGTTCCTGGTGATGTTCAAAATACATCAAAGAGTAGTCAGTTCAAAAAAGGAGAGGAGAGAAAAACTGGACATACATAAACTGGAACAGAAGTACAAAAAAGAGGATTTTTCAATGGCACTACAGAACAGATTTGCAGAAATAGCAGAAACAGAAGTCAAGAAAACATGGAAAGCAATTAAAGATGCCCTAAGAGAGGTAATGGGAAAAGTTCTGGAGCCTGACAGAGATAAAAAGAAGAAAAACAAACACTGGATCAATGAAAAATGTAAAGAGATAATGGAGAGAAGAAAAACTGGCAGAGAAAAATGGTTAACAGATAGAAACAACAGAGAAGCAGTTAAGAAATATGAAAACATTAGTAGAGAAATGAATAGGATACTTAGGTGAAAAAGAAAGAAAGTACATTGAACCCAAAATTGAACAGGCAGAAAAGGATCTTACAAATAATAATGTATGGGACATCTACAGTTCAACAAGATATTTCAGGAAAGAGTACCCAGCAAGAGTAGACCTAATTAAAAACAACTATTGAAACCTCATCACAAATGAAGGAAAAGCATTAGAAGAATGGAGACGATATTTTGAAGAGCTTCTAAATAGCAGTACACATGGGTTCAGTAAAAATGTTCAGGCAGAATTTCAAATGTGCAGCCATCAGTGGAGCAACTGACACTGAAAGAGGTGAAGGACGCAATAAGGTCATTGAAGAGAAGAAAGGCCCAGGGAATAGATAACATAAATGCTGAGGCATTGCAAGAGAAAAAGAAGTGATCCAATGGAAATTCATCAGCTTATCACACTAATCTTGCAAAAGGAAGTGATACCTGAAGAGTGAAAGGTAGCTGTGATTTACCCTATTTTTAAGAAAGGAGATCCAATGAAATGTGCAAACTATAGGGGTATCTCACAATTATGAGTTGCATACAAAGTTCTGAGTCTGATATTACTCAGAAGATTAACCTCTTAAATGAAGGAGCCATTGGGATACCAACAGGCAGGATTCGGGAAGAACAAATCTTCCAACGATCAAATGCACTTTCTACGGATAATAACTGAGAAATGCTGTGAGTTTAATAAGTAAGTACACTGATTATTTATTAATTTTAAAATGAATATGACAACATTCTAAGAAGGTCATTATGGATTGAAATCTAAAAGTCAGAAAAGTTGATCAGACAGGATATGTGTAGAAGGCTTTGAATCCAGAGACAGAGTGAAAGGAAAATTGTCAGCACTTTTTGTGGTAAAGACAGGAGTCGAACAAAGTCACCACTTTTATTTAATCTTGCTTTGGAAGAAGCTATAAAGAAAGTGGCAGAGATGGAAACAGGAGTACATACTGGCTGGAGAAGTAATATACTAGTTTATTCAAATGACATAGTGCTATTAGGCAAAACCAACAAAGAACTAAGGGACACGATGGAAGGATTAATAAAATAAACAAAAGAAATAGGACTGGAGATAAAGACACAGAAAACAAAATACCATCCAATCAGTGGATATCAGAATGCAGGACCTAATACAGTGATGGATGGATTTAGAAAAAAGTAGAAGATTTTAAATACCTTGGAGGGTTGATGAACGAGAGGAACATAATGGAAAAGGAGACTCTGGAAAGGCAGTTTTTTGATTGGGAAAATGTTAAAATTGTTGCCACGAACATCAAAACTCAAAATATATAAGACTATTACATAGCCAGTAGTACTGTATCATGCCGAACTATGGACTTTGACAAAAGGAACTGAGAATAAATTAATAACCTTCAAAAAAGGGATTCTCAGACAGCGTATTTGCCCAATTAAAGAGAGAAAAGAGTGGAGAAGAAGAAAAAATAGAGATCTAAGGGACCTGTACCAGCTACCTGATATAGTGGCAAAAATAAAAGAACAAAGGCTAAGTTGGTGCAGCCACATAATGAGAAGACATGAGGCCCTCATCAAATATATGATTTGAAGGGAAGAGACTACACGGAATACCAAGACTCAGATGGCTGGATGCAATAAAGGAAAACACAAGAAAGGAAGATATCTCAGAGGAGGAGCAGTGGAGAGAAAGAGCTCTATGGAGAAGACTAGTTTGTGAGGCAATGGATTGGATATGGTCTGTGATGCCGCTGCAATAAGTAAGTACATTAGTATGGACTTGTAGTGCCATTGTATGTGACTGAAGTTATCCTGCACAGTATACAAAACCATACACAATTGTTCAGCAACATGGCTACAAAACTATTAGAATCACAATATGAGTAATTATTGCCAAGAATTCCCCGTTCCTGTGATTTAGGAAACACTGCTATACAACGATATACTTAAGAAATTTTGTGACCTAACTTGCTTCCCAGCTTGCAAGGAATACAGTGGTAAATTTTTCAAAATAATAATGCCATCTACTTACAACACTGGTTTCCCTCAACAGTTCCTCGAACGGTCTATTACCCAGGGTTGATATGACTTAAGGACAATTTCAGCTTTCCTAATCTAGAATAGATTTCCAGAAGCACTTGCAACTTTTAGCCAAAAGCTTTCACAGTAATATAAACATAGTTCACACCAGACAATAGGATTATCTCTCCAGTATTTGAGTAGTATAAAATTATACTAAGTCGCAAATCATCATTTCCTTTGAACCTGCCAGCTCAGCAGTGAATATGATGATGCCCTAAGTGTTAGTAATACTAGCCTACTAGCCTTTTTTTTTTTTTTTTGCTTTGTGTTGTTGGTAGGGGCCCCCTGAGCTGAGGCTGGGAGACGACGGTAGAGCTTTTTTTTTTTTTTAAAAAAAAAAAAAAAAAAAAAGAAGGTCGCCAGTTTGCCGTGAAGGCCCGTGGGCCCTCTGAACTGCGCTTTGGGGGCCACCAGAAGTGCACTTGGGGTCCACCGAAGTATGCTTGGGGGCCCCCTGAGCATAGGGGCCCCGGTGCACTGCACCGCCTAGCCCCCTCATAGTAGCTACGTTCCTGGGCTAGCGAGGAAATTTTAAATAACTGCACTGATTTAATTTTCTCTTTTATTGTTAAAAGGAAGTGTAAATTTCAGATAAATAATTGAATTTTATTTTATTTGCAGTTATATTGTTAAAACGAAATGTAACTGTCATGCAAGTTAAAATGCAATCATCTGTTGTATAGCACAGATCAAAAAATTACAGTGCGAGGTAAAGAGATAAAAAAATAACAATGCATTGTTCATTTAAATTTACATGTTGTTTTAAACTTTTTTTTTTTTTTGACAGAAGATAACAAACAGGGAAGTTTATTAAAAACTCAGAGAAAGTTTACACAAAACACAGGCAATCATGAAATATAAAAATCAATTAAATAATAGTTATTTGTTTTTTAAATTACTTTTTCATAACAATAAAAATTTGTTATCACTTAAAATCACATGCAGTTATTTAAAATCATCTTAGCTAAACACTCCGAGAATCTAATTAAAAGTTTACTCACAACAATAAAAGATAATTAATCGTTATTTATTTTTTCTTAGAAAGTTTTCCAGAACAAATTCCTTCAACTACCACAGATAATACCCATCATTTTTATTGGGCATTTAAACTAGTACTAAACATATGGAGGTGTACTGGGCACAAGCTGAAATCTGATGTACCATCCATACCGATTATTGTTTTAGGCCATTTTCTGTAATCACTTAGGCCCTTTCACACAGTGCAATTCTCAGGAGACGCGATGAAGACTTGAGTATCTCAGGAGTATCCAGCAACTCCCAAGAGACATGTATCCTCACACAAACTGCAAGGATCACCTGCCATTTGCATCACTTGGGAGTCTTGTGAAACATGGCAGATGAACACGTGTTCAACGTATAGTTTGTGGGTGAATTTGAGAAAAGAGTAACCAGTAATTTTCTTTATCATGTAAAACTATTTCAAATGAGTTTTAATCAGTATTTGGCTGTAACAGATTGTTGTGTAAGATTCTGACAATGCTAAATTGTTACTTGTACTCATTGTCAGGGGTAGTGCAATATTATTCAGTTCAAAGTAAGGAGGGAACATTCAGCCTTCATTGTTTGGTTAGTTTAAATATTTAACAAGCAATATTAATCAACAGAAAGCATTTTTGTCAGATATATATGTAAAATAAACAAGGAACAGTTTAATAAAAACAGAAGTTAAATTTATTTATTGTGAGTCATCATTTGAACAGTTGCAATGTGTCAAACGATAAAGAAATTCAGGAAATTATAATTATGTATTGTGAGAGAATGCTTTCTTCCATAGTAAATATAGACTCTTGTTGGGCATGTGTGGTGCAATATCAAGAAAAATTTAATTAATTAATACCACATTAAAAACCTTGCATGTTTATTTACTTTTCATTACTTCTCATCATTAATATTAACTTCAAAGTGATTGATATATCATTACATTTGTTTATTTAGCTACTCTTCATATGTTTTTCCCTTCTTTTTCTCTTCTATGTATGATTTAAGAATGGCAACACATTCTTCGGATTTTTCTTTTTCTATAATTGTTGTACGAATAGGTGACACATTAACACGATCACCACTTGACATGATGGAAAACTCTGTTAGAAGCCACAGCAGGGATGTTTATTATAACGACGCTTACCACGGCCAGAGGCAACTGAAGAGACTGTATGGCTTCAAAGTATCCTTAGTGTGTGGTACTAGGTCATCTGCAAGTTTATTATAGTACTCACAGCCAACTCAAACTGATGATACTCAAGTCTCAGTCATGTCACTTCGGAATTGCGCAGTGTGAAAAGGGACTTATAAGAATGCTAGTACAGTCTTCTATCTTTGCCTCAAACAAATTAGCACTTTCTAGTCACACAATTCACAAACCATTTGTAACATAACAAGCGTCTGCGCCATGTAATGTCTGTAGCAGACGCCATCTGTTAGTAATATATCATCTTTGAGTAGCAAGGAGTCTGTCTTTGACCTCCGTCAGAGAAGGTCGCACGGAGTAACATTTTCGGACTAACAGTTGAAAGTGTGGCGGACTTGGAAAAGTGTATTATGTAGACGTGTAACGAGTGGAACTTATGATTTGAAATAGAATGTTTTTAAGTGACTGCATGGTGTTAAAAGAACGTTAATGAGTGTGGAGGATTTTGTTGGTATTTGAAACTTTTGTATCCCACGAACTTGTGATCTTCGGAGAAGTTCGATTCCTTATCTTAGTTATTAATTTGGTGGTGGTATTTTCCGTCGGGTTGTAGCATCAGAATTTAATGACTAGAATAAAGTTTTGTGTGTCGAAGTTGCTCATAAACTGTGGAACTATTTTCATTTAATTAACCCGGCGATAGAATAATACCTAAAACCTGATGACCGCGGCAAAAGAACCTTTTATTTAATTAATGAGCATGTATGGGTTCGATAAGTGACTGAATAATCTAAAATCAGTATTCGACAGCTAGCCGTCATAGAGCTAGTTAGCTTGCACATTGTTCTTCCATTTAGGATAATTACAAAGCCACAACAGCCTTACCTAGCCACCAATGGATTTAAATACTACTCTAGATAACAGATAGTGCCAAAGAAGGCCAAAGTTGGTGAAAGGTCTACATAGCTCAACACAATGGTCATTGCATATTAAAAAAATCCTTTATCTGTGGCAAGTTGAGTTACAGGTGATGGCTTCTTTGGCAATTAGTGAATACTTAGAGAGGAAAAAGATTGATATTCATTATGATTATTAATAATATTTTATGCATTATTTTGTTTATTTCAATCTATGTAGCAGGAAAAGGCAAATGGGTATGTGTTGAAAACTAAATAAAACCACCAATCTGGATGGTCTGATTGTTGAGCTTTTGGCCTCTTTTAATAAGCCCAGTGCACTCATTGAGTTAATGAAACTCATGACATAAAGTGCATGATCATCATGGAATATTAAATACAATGAAACTGATTTTATATTAACCCTTGTGCAAAACTATAGCCAGAAATTTAAAAATCATGCCGACTACAAAGTTTTCAGACATTTATGCTAGTGAAGAAAAAGGAACTCACCTAATATACCCATCAGAACAGCTGGTTCTCGTGAAGGTATTGTTGGTAGAAATGGAAGAACTTCATCCAAAACCAACCACTTGTCTAAATGCTCTAATAAACGGCCTATACATACCAAGCAATTTACTCTGACCTGCACATAGAAGTAAAGGGCCAATTAAAATTCCGTATCTGAAGATAATCAAGAATTTATTTTATTTTACAGAAATATGTATTGTTAGTTCAATACACAGTCTGAAGTCATACCTCAAATACTGATTTTAAAAAAAGAAGAAGATACTTTGGTAGACAAACAAACATTGTATATTAAACAAATAACTCAAACAGAGAGAGATAATTTTTTTCTGTTATTACAAAGAGCTTTAAATGAATTTTAAAGTTCATTAGTTCAATTTTTTCTTGTTGCTTTGGAAAATTGCTTGTCTAAGAAAATTTTCTGTTCTAAAAAAATAACAGTTTTATTAAAGATTAAGCACTAAGCATTTTGTTACAAATGGATAACCATAATAAATAGATTACATATTAATAACACTATATCATTAAAATGGGTAGGCAAAAGGTTGAAAAAGAATAATTTCTTTGCTTATGACTTTACATCTCACTGAGATCATTAAAGGTAGGAGAGGCAAGAACAGGAAGAAATTCAGCTATTGCATCCTGAAAGAAATATATCAGTATTTTTCTGGGATGATTTTGAGAAACTATAGAAAACCAATAGAAGGAAAGCCTGCCAAATACCAGACTTCAGCATTAACGTTCACTCATGTGGCTTGGTAAATAAGCTATATCATAGGTGATTGATGGTTAGGAAAATCTGGGATAAAACAGAAGTACATTCACAAGTATATAAAATTTTATGTAACCAGCCATTCACAGCAGACATATTAGCCTGAAGTAGCCCTGAGGAAGTCCCCCCAGGTTGTGACTGAAATGCTGACAGCGGTGACAGTGACGCAGCACCAAACTTGGACAGTAAATGCAGTTTTACTACATTTTCTACATTCATAGAGTTTATCAGATGCCTTTTCCAAATCAAATGGGCCAAGTTGATGAAATTTTAAAGAAGTCAGGACTAAAATATATTTTTTTTTTTTTTTTTTTTTTTTTTTTTTTTTACAGTTTAACGTCCCTTTTTAACAACGTGGTCTTTAGAGACGGGAAAGGATGGGGGCAAGGAATGGGAAGGAATTCGGCCATGGCCTTTTGAAGGAAGCATCCCGGCATTCACCTGGAGTGATTTGGGGAAACCATGGAAAACCCAAATCTGGATGCCCGGACGGGGATTCGAACCGCCGTCCTCCCGAATGCGAGACTAAAATATAAATGGAAGAACAGTTCATAAACTCAGGTGGCCACTTAAAGCAGATAATTACAAGAGACAAGCAGCAGTTAACAAAGGGGTGAAACGAGGCCATATTCAATCAACACCAATGTTTAGTGTAAGTGGTAGAAGAAATGTAGGAAGTGGTTGAAAAATATAGCTATAATAAAAGATCGATGAAAAAACAACAGGTATACTACCTATGAAAGTATCATACCTGAAGATAAATGGTAAACATGGAGATAATTTATTAAGCAGTATCAACAAAATATTCAAAAAGGAAGACAAAAAAATGTAGGGCAATATGACAATGTTCATAAAATAAGCATAAAAATAACGAAGATGTAGTAGATAAAGTAAAATGAGCCCGTAATTCAGATATTACAATTTAAGCCAATGGCAAAGCAGGAAGATCTTAGTGTCAATAGAACAATCACAAAAGTGGATGTGCGAGTACAATTCTATAAGAACAAGATGCTGTTGCAGAACAATATGGGGTGGTTGAGTCTCATTTATTGCTACCATGGTGTGGATGGATATTAGTCTGAAGATTCTATCATTATTATATGGAAATATTCTGAATAAAAAATAAAGTTCTTCGCCAAATAATGCAGATCCTGCTGCATTTCAGTCATCACATTTGTTTGAAGAAAACAATAGAGTTGTAAAAGTAATGAGAAATTCTGTATCCACATGTATTCATTACTAAAAATCAGTACCCATTACTTTCGAATCGTTACTCGTTACTTTTGATACAATCGAACACTAGCATGAAGCATCGCATCGAGTCGCGTCATGTAGGGGATAACTCAGCTTGCAGCTTTGCTAACGAAAGTTACGAGGCTGGAAGCTGCCGTAGGTGACTGCAGCAGATATGGAAGGGGTGACCCTGATGAAGCTAGTGTTCTCACAGGTTCTCCCCTGCCAAACATCGTACCTGCAGTCCAGGCTGAGACTTCGGAGTCTGTGCGGCAGTCACCTGATGGTGTTGGCGCGTGGTTTCCTGACGTCGACGGCGCATGCGGGGGAAGGCGTACAGGTTGAATCCCAGGAGGGCAAGCCTGTACCACTGTCCAATAGGTTTGATGTGTTGTCTGGATCTGATTCAGATCCATAATCGTCAATCAGCGAATTGCCAGCCCCCCCCGCCCGCTAGGTCTGGGCGATCACAGAAGGGGATTCTGGTGATAGGTAGCTCCAACATTAGGCATTTCATTGAGCCCCTTAGGGACATGGCGAACAGGTCTGGGATGAAGTCCAATGTCCATTCATTGTGCATTCCGGGAGGTCTGATCCATGATATGGAACAGGCCATCCCGGATGCCATTGAACGGTTGAGGTGTAGCCAGCTGCGGATTGTAGCTCATGTCGGCACCAATGATGCTTGCCGCCATGGGTCGGAGGGTATCCTCTCTTCCTGCATCGTTTCTGCGATAATCATGGCTGCAGATTCCTTGATCTTCGCCCTGGGGTCGAGTCGTGTAGGGTTCCCTTGGATAGATCAGGTGTGCACTACACACGTGAATCGGCTACACGGGTGGCAGGGGCCGTGTGGAGTGCATTGGGGGATTTTTTAGGCTGAGGGAGGAAGACCCACAACTGGGATTACAGTTACGGACAGCCCAATTAAATTCGGCACCATATGTTAGGAGTAGCGAAAATCAATCTCGACCGTTAAAAGTACTCGTTATAAACTGTATAAGTGTCTGTAATAAGCAGCCTGAGCTTGAAAGTGTTATTAGTAGCACAGAAGCTGATATTGTATTAGGTACTGAAAGCTGGTTAAAACCGGATATATGTTCAGCAGAAATTTTTAACCATAGCATGAATGTTTTCCGTAAGGATAGGTTACATTCAAATGGAGGTGGTGTATTTATAGCTGTTCGTAAACACCTGTCGTGTAACGAAATAAATATTAATACGGTCTGTGAAATCCTATGGATTAGACTAAAAGTAGCTAGAAAAAAACTTGTAATAGGGTCTTTCTATCGTCCACCAGATGCAGATGTAGGTGTTGCTGAGGCCTTAAGAAATAACATAAGTAATATAGCTCGTCAATAATACTAGGAGGCGACTTCAACTTGCCGTATATTGACTGGAGTAATTACACCCACATTACTGGTGGCAGGTATAAAATATCCTGTGAGATTATTCTTGAACTCTTCTTAGATCTTAATCTTGAGCAGCTCGTCAGTGAACCAACACGGTGTGACAACGATAAGGAAAACATTTTAGATATTCTCGTTACAAATAGGCCTGAATTATTTACAGACATTTCTACCACCACAGGAATAAGTGATCATAAAGCTGCAATTGCTACAGTAAAATTAACAGCTGTGTGCAAAAAGAAAAAAGAAAGGGTCGTTTACAGGTTCGAAAAGGCCCCAAAGGAGAGTTTAAGAATGTTTCTGAGGGATAAATATATTACCTTTATAGAAGGAAGAGGCTCGGTTGAAGAGATGTGGCTTCGATTCATAAATATAGTCAGGGAAGGTATGGACTTACATATACCAAAAAGGACAATCAGGGACGGGAACAATCCCCCGTGGTATACGCGTGAAGTTAAAAGGTTACTCAAAAAGCAAAGGAAGATTCATGCACGCTTATGAAGGACGATGTATAGGAGTGATTTAGAAAAGCTAACTGAGACAAGAGGACAGGTCAAGAATGCGATGCGCGAGGCCTTTAATGACTTTCAAAGCAACTCACTTTCCAAGAGCCTCATTGAAAATCCAAAGAAATTTTGGTCGTATGTAAAAAAAAATAAGTGGTTGTGACAACAATATGCCAGTTCTACTACAAGACGGTCGGGAAGTTGATGACAGCCGCGACAAGGCTACCGTATTTAACGCCGAATTTAAAAATTCCTTCACTGACGAAAACATGGAAAACATTCCCATTTTTCCACGGAGTGTTGAATTTGAGATGGATCCAGTACAAATTGATAGTGTAGGTATCATAAAGCAATTAAAGCTCCTGATGTGGGGGAAAGCGCCGGGTCCCGATGGTATACCAGTAAGAGTATTTTCGGAATACGTGGAAGAAATAGAACCATTTCTGTCAGATATATTTTGTAAATCTTTAGAGGAAAGAAAAGTACCTTCTGACTGGAAAATTGCGCAGGTGATTTCCGTTTTCAAGAAAGGAGATCGGAGAGATCCTAGGAATTATCGACCGATATCGCTAACATCTGTTTGCAGTAGAATTCTGGAGCATGTCATATGCTCTAACGTTATGAAGTTTCTAGATGAAAACGAGTTACTTACAGCATACCAACATGGATTTCGGAAGAACCGATCATGTGAAACGCAACTGGCTCTATTTTCGCATGATGTAATGAAAGTTATTGATGCAGGATCACAAGTTGATGCTATTTTCTTGGATTTTCAGAAAGCTTTCGACTCTGTACCACATAACCGACTCTTAGCGAAGATCCGAGCGTACGGTATATCTGATCAGATTTGCGAATGGATACGCGATTTTCTAACTGGTCGGTCACAGTATGTCGTTGTAGACGGGGAAGCCTATTCTAAACTAGATGTTACTTCGGGCGTTCCTCAAGGAAGTCTAATAGGACCACTTCTTTTCTTAATTTTTATAAACGATCTCGGTGACAACGTTAATTGCAGGATGCAATTTTTTGCTGATGATGCACTTATTTATAGGGAAGTGAGGTGCTCCGACAATTGCTTAGAAATTCAGCGCGATCTGGATGTTATTTCGGAATGGTGCCGTGAATGGCAGCTTACACTTAACTGTAAAAAGTGCAAGGCAATGCACATAAGTAATAAAAAGACCCCGCTTGCTCAGGAGTATAAAGTTAACAATTCAGTTGTTGACACTGTGGATTCCCTGAAGTATCTAGGCGTAACAGTACAAAGCAACATGAAATGGGACTTGCACATAACTTCCATTGTAGGCAAAGCTACTTCCAAACTATGATTCATAGGACATATTTTGAGAAGTTGTAATACTCATACAAAGGAAATAGAATACAAAACACTAGTGCGTCCGCATTTGGAATACTGTTGTGGAATTTGGGATCTGTATCAAAAGGGATTGATCGACACATTAAAGAAAGTACAGAGAAGAGCCGCTCAATTCGTGACTGCTAGTTACAGTCCTTACATAAGTGTCACAGAGCTGATTCGTGGGTTGGGCTGGGATTGTTTGGCGGACAGACGACGTTGTTTTCGTTTGAATTTGCTGGAGAATATGCGAAAATCTTTAAGTTACGAGTGCAACGAAATACTTCTTCTGCCAACATATTTAGGTCGCAATGACAGGAGGGATAAGATTAGAGAAATAAGATGCCGCACCGATTCATTTACGAATTCCTTCTTTCCTCGATATGTTCGGGATTGGAATGCGCAGAATTAGGATTGGTGCTTAGCACCCTCTGCCACCCACAGTATTTGTGATTTGCAGAGTATAGATGTAGATGTAGATGTAGAACTTCATTACTATCGTATCGTTTCATAACTCATTACTTTTGATACAATCAAACACTAGCACAAAGCATCACATCAAGTCGTGTCGCATACGGGACAACTTCGTTCATACTTGGTAAAGTTTGAGTAAATTGGTTATTTAGTAATTGAAGTTTAGGTAAGTTGTTCATTTGGATAAAACTTAAAGAAAAGTAATTAGGACATGGATCTTATGGAAAACCTTTGACTGTACACTTGATTTGTTTTAATGAATATAATATATGAAAGAATAATCTAATTTCAAAAAAAGCAACCATTTGCATACAAAAATAAAAAAGGCCCCACCTTTCACCTGAATGTGACATATCTAGTGACAATAACTAATTACGGTTATTTTTTAAAGTAGCCTACTCAAAACCCTGCATAAAAGCGCAATTTGATAATGGGACATGTATTTATCAAATATTATAATCTCATCAAAGCATTTCGTTTTTAAATAGGAGGTTTCACCACTGTCTTCCTTTACTGTTTTCATTTATTTTTGTAAATTCTTCATCTTTTTGTGATTAGATTCATAATTGTTGTTGCGTCGTGGTTACAACAAACATTCAAGATCAAAGCAAGTACCTCATTGATCATATGGATCCTGCGGTAATTAAAATTTGTTGATTGCTCTGTCACATTACTTCTGATACAATTGAGCACTAACATGAAGCATCGCAGGATGAATAACTTCGTTAGTACTTTGTAAAGTTCAAATAAATTCTTCATTGAGTAAAGTAAATTTAGGTAAATTGTTTGTACATTTGATTTACTGCACTGAATATTACTTCAGAATAATACCTAATATCACAATCACAGCACATTTAAATCAACTAATTTCAAAACAAACATCTGCTCATTCAATCGCTGAGTGAACCGTTCCAGCTCCCGCATGACACATCATATGTCGTGTACATTCGTTTCTCTAATCAAACTGACATCTATACAAAAAATTCGTGTAATGAAAGATACAAGAAATTAAATGAATTTGTGAGTAATGATTCGGTATTTCGAGTCAGGCAATGAACCAGCTTTAGGAAATAATAAAACATTTTACTTCTGTAACTATTCAAACTATGAAATGAAAAGATTAAACTTCTGTTTATTGTTAATTTAATATAGTTACACATGTATTTTCACCACTATTTAATTGAAAACCACTAATAATAAAACAATATTGACAATTCTTCACCAAAAAAATTAAAGTTCTTAGAAACCACTCAGATTCACTCCAACAATTACTACAACATCATGCACATCCATTAGTTGTGTTCACACAACTTGGTAAGATTTGTAAATTCACTTTCTCTTTCAAACTAATAGGAAAAATGTTCCTTTAGCTCACCTGGATTTATAAAAAGTTTTTCACTGCACTAAGTAAATTTTGCCTCACTCTGCAAATCAAACTATTGTGGAGACATAGTCGTGACTATAAGACATGGACTAGAATTGTCTTAAAAATGGAAGGCTTCTAAGTGCTCTGCTTGGTACACATTACCTTCTCAACAACATGTATCATGTATACACTGGACCTTCAGAAACTACCCCACATTAGGACATACTGAAACTTTCCAAAAAATGTAGCATAAATCAATTTAATTTCCCAGATTTACTTTTTCCCTTGTCCAATGTTTATTTACTCAATAATTCAATATTTTACACTTTTGCGCCAAGCTATAAAATTAAAGCCAGCCAATCAACCCCCTTCTCCTTCGTTTCAGTGTTAGCACCTGTTCCTAGATACCCCTATGCTCTCCGGCTTGAAGCAAAACTGATGATATCATGCCAACATTTAATTTACTATGCAACTTTTCTCAACTCTTATGAAATTACTCATATACCATAACTTCCACTAAATATGTTGAACATGAAGATTTTATTCAAACTAACATCATAACACTCTTTTTAATGTAAAAACTAGCACATACTCCCTGCCTCCTCGCAAGGTTTAGATATTGGGGAGTCCAGAATGAGGAAAAACTGAAGAATCTAGAATGTGGTTCTATATGACACTGTAAGTTAAAGGAACTGACATGGTATAAAATGAACACATCCTGGAAATGATGTGTGATCATCATTTTCAGGATGTTTTCCAGTTTGTTAAAGAATCTTACAAAAAGAAGAGAATGTGGGTCACATTTGAAAGGAAAATGGAGTGGGTAATTTTATTAAGGAAAGAGAATAATAATCAGTTACCAGAGCAAAATCCATGACAGTGGTGAAATGGATGCAAAATTACACCACAACCAGGAGTAAAATTTTGATGAGGAAATAATATTAGCCTATAAGAGAGCATACCATCGGTGGAATAGAGAAAAAAGATTCATAAAAGGGACAAACCAGAGTGTAGGGAGCTGGAAAGATATTGATGCAGATGATGTAGAATATCCAATTTTAAGTAAATAATTTTACAAGTAAAATCAAATAAAACAGAAACTTGTGAAACAGTTCCTATTTTTATTTAAAATATTTCAACTCCAAGCTCTGAATAGATATTCAAATTTTGTTTCAAAGTTCAGATCCATTATATAGTACACCCTTTCTCCTTCTTACCAAATATAGCTGTCAAAACCATTAACTTTCAAGCTCTTTCACAACATACATGAAAATAGCCAACTTCCTGACGTGACCTATTTATCACACATCTCCCCGGTGTCTGCTGGAAAATGGCATTTCATTGGTTTCATTAACAGTGTTATATCCTTTCAATTTTGTTGTTGTTGTTTGTGCTTTAGGGCACGTCAACATCGGGGTTATTAGTGCCCTCCTCTCAATTTTAATCCTCATGATGTTAACAAGCGAATCCCTGTCCTTACTATCTAAATTACAGGCCAACTCATATTAACCATGCCTGTTTCTGCACCATCTTTCCCTGTATGGAAATAAATCTTTTTTTTTTTTTAATTTCTCCAAAAATATTTTTATTTACAGACAATGTGTCTTCTTTTACTCATTAAATCCCACAAATAACACTGCTTTCTCTTAAAAAAGAAAACTGTATTTATTAACTTTACTTAAATTTATCTTTTCTCCCTCTAAATGCTACTTATTCAACAAACAAATAATGGATTCATCTAGCTGGTTATTTTTTTTTATTTTTTTTTTTAACTGCTTTACGTCTCTCAACAGCGAGGTCTTTAGAGACGACGGGAAAGGATGGGGGCAAGGAATGGGAAGGAATTCGGCCATGGCCTTTTGAAGGAAGCATCCTGGCATTTGCCTGGAGTGATTTGGGAAACCATGGAAAACCCAAATCTGGATGCCCGGACGGGGATTCGAACCGCCGTCCTCCCGATTTTATTAATACCACTATTATTTCCCCATTCTGAGTTTTTAATACATAAAAATCAAGTGTTTACTATCGGGATATTCTATTCCCATCTTCCCGTATTTTTAAATCTTAGGTTTCATTATATCCCATTAATTTCATTTCACTCTATGTAGCTTCTATATTTATAAACTTTATTCGCATTACCTACAACTAACTAAGATCACTTATTTATCAATGTTCGGAGCATCTCCTTTGAACAGTCCTTATTTCCCAGTTTTATAACTGCATAATACCCACATTTTTCTTCTTTTCTTTAGAAATATCGCACAAATACATCTCTTTAATGCTGTGAGCACTATCATCCTTCTGAAAGATCTTGATTATATGTTTTGCTCTGTTACTTGGCTTTATTGAAAAACCCTTCACTACATACTAAACTAACAACAAAGCTCATTTCAAAGTCATCACATCTAACATTTCCAATGAAGAGTGTTTTGAACAGTATTTTCCATAGATAATTAATGCTAGTTTATAATGATGCATAAACAGCATTTAGGTTATTCATTCCTCATTAACTGAAATCATTGTAGATATGGAGAAATAAAGAGAGAAATGAGAAGGAAACAATTTCTTTATGAAAAAACTAGAGCTGCAATAAACAATTAACCTTTTCATTCAGAGAGTAAATTGCTGGTAACATGATTAAAAATAGAAAACAAATAATCTATATCTAAAATTAAAAAAATGTAAAACCTCTATGCAAAAATGAAAAAACAGTGGTGAATATAAATAAAATGGTGGTCATAAAATGTGATACAGATCAGGCACACAACATTGTACAATTAAGCTTCCTTGAATGGCGATTTCACTCAGTTTTGACATATTATAACAGAAAATTCCATAATAACATAGCCATAACAATATGTTGGAAATTACATGTACCATGGAGGTTACAGACTCATCAAGAGTGCTGAAAGTAAATACATTATAATAAATGAATAAAGGTAATGATTTTATATGGGAAAAGGGTGGGGGAATCTCTTACACACTGACATAGTGTATGTTATTTTGATTATAAACCCCAGTCAAAGAGCATTTTTTTTTTTTTTTTTTATTAATGGCAGTATTAAATCTGGATTGAATGAACATTTAATGATTTCTAAAACCTCATTTTGTTCACAAATATCGCCATTCTTGTTTTCTGATAAGTATCAAACCATCATATGGCATTGGTGGTTGAGGGATCCCTAATGATTGTTTGGCTGCCAAGTGACAGTGTTTTTGATTCACCACGCAATGTGACTCTTGCAGTAGCTAACCAACCTAACCCAGTAACCCTACCAGGTATAAGAAGCTATACCTTAACATGGAATCCGAGCCATGGAAGCATTCTCTCATAATTCTCATTACACAGAAAGCTGTGCCAGAGGTGAGAGTCAGGTTAAGGGCTTTTGAAAATCAGACCAAATTTGAGCCGACGACGGATCTTCGATCTCCAGTCAGATGCCTTAACCACTAAGCCAGCAGACAGCTCTCTGATAAGTATGACATGTTACAACTACTTCAGTAATGTAGCAAATTTTACTGAATACAGCCATACTGTCACTGCTAAATTTATGAGAACATTCTCAAGAAAATTTCTTGGGAAACACTATTTGAACTGTTATTAAATAAATGAGCTGAGACGGAGAGAGCGAAAAACACGGCTAATAAAGAAATTATTGGATAATTAGTAAAATTATTTACAGAATACACCCAAGCAAAATGCATAGATTCCATTCAAAAAATCAGATACGCTTAAAATGCTATCACAAAACATATATTTCCTAACAGCTTTTTTGTATCTGAAAATCCTCAACAACTCTCAAAGCTTACATTTAATGGTCACTAAGAAAGTTTTGAGATACAGAAAAGTGAAAATTGACTTAAGCAAACTGAATGTACAGTTAGGAAGTCCCATCACTTCTGAGGTCTCCTCCCTCTCCACATTTTTTAGCAAAGACAGGTAAAACAACTCCATTGTACCTATCATCTTCCCAAGGCTTAGATTTCCTGTGGTTTAAGGAGTCTGACAGTGGCCACACAAAGCTGAAAGATGAAAGGAGTTATCATCCACCCACAGGATCCAACCTGACAGATGCGCAGAAGTGCACATGTGTCAAATGTTGTGAAGGCTTGAAGAAGGATACTCCAAGCAGATTTTTGACACTGTCAGTGATAGCAAAACCTGGATTTACAAATCATACCAGGAGACTAAACATCAGTCAGCAGTATGACTCTTTCCCAGCAGTAAAAAATTGTACGTTGGTATTCAGTTTTTGATCCCCGAAGAAGCAGTTGTTACCAACAAAAAAAGTTTCCAATCATTGAAGAAAATGATTGGCAGGAGTGCTTTCAAAGGTGATTTCTGAGAATGAAGGAGTGTGTAAAATGTGATAGTGACTAAGTATTATGAAAAAATATAGGCTACTGAGTGATTTTATATAAATTAGTTTAGCTACATCTCAAAACTTTTGTAGAGATCTCCATACACTATCACATTACAAGGGACAAATATAACATTCACAAAGATTGCAACTGACTATAAATTGTACAGAGTGGGACTAAATTTTTATATAATGTCTTACCATGAGAAAGAATATGCTATCTACAAAAATGTGGCAGCCCTAAGTCTAAACTGATTGAGTTGCTGCTTCAGAACCCATTTTACTCAATTAGTGTTCTGACAGGACTAAGGGAGTGTCCAAAAGCTACATGGCTCAGTCTAGGCGGTGGAGGGGTTGGCTGGAAAGCTACGCTGGGCTACATAAGAGGGGGAGGGGATGGTTTCCGAGCCAGGCCACGTAGCTTTCCATTCATACTATTTGTCACAGTTAAAAATGAGGTACAGAACACACAACAACATGTGAATATTTATTTCTGTCATTTAATTATCCCTGTAAGTAATTTATGATAGCCTGACAAGAGAAAACTGTAAAAAATGTCTTGTGGAATCAATAGGGGAAAAAGCTCTATGTGTGATGTGGAGGGGGGTGGGTGTAGAGGCAAAAGCCATATCAGGCTATGTGAGAGGAGGGGGGGGGGGGTTCACAGGAGGCCATAATGGAGCTACATGGTTTGCTTATGGACACTCCCTAACTAAGTTCTGAGAGGAGAATACATGATTTAGAACAAGAATAGAGAAGTGAAAAAAGATTTTCAAAATTGCTGATTATTTAAAGAAACAAAAATTACAACAAATGTTTGAAGCAACAACAATCTCAAAAGCAGAATATCAATTCTAGTAGCAACATTGATGTAGGATTTATAAAGAACTTATAAAACCATGTAAGGAACAGAGCACCTTATGTAAATGAATTAGATTTCACAAGACAGATTCTGAAAATTAAGTGTACAGATAAAGAACAAAACGATTTTTTTTGGAAATGCTGAGTGAGAGAACACTCTCACTGTTAGAAAAGATTGAGATGATGGATCACATTTTAAAGACGTGCAAGATTGGTTAATTTGAGAGTGCGATGAACAACTGAAGATAAGAAATATAGAGGAAGATTATAATACATGGAGCAGATAACTGAGGATGTGAGAACTGCACCAAACCAATCGAGACACTGGCCACATGTCACACAATTAACACAGGAAATTATGTGGATTTGTGAAACTAGGTAATCTATACTCATCAGGTTGGTAATTTAATTGACTTAATCGACCCTTTAAACAAGAAAAGCATATCCACAGGACTGTTTCCTCGAGGGAGAGAAGAAAAAGCATTTAACCATTAATATTAACACAAGTAACAGCAATTTCCATTTCTGGTTGTTTGTACGGCATTATTCTCTCTACTGTTTTCATTACTAGTAGTTACTACAATCTTCTTCTGTGTAATATCAGAGTAGCAACCACCATAGGTACTTACATCGTAGTCAGGTAACACAAATAGTACCAGAACACCATAAACATTGTATTTCTTTCATTACACAAATGGTCCACATAGGAAAAGACATCAGACAAACACTTCCATAGACATAGCATAAAGTTTTTATTTACCGAAACATGCTGAGTCAAAGCACAGACCCGCTTAATGCGTGGTAACAATGCATTCTTCATAGCTGGATAATCGATCAAACCAGCAAATGTTGGCAGTACTGAAAGGCACAATTCCTGGATTTGTGGAATGTCAGATTCTAAGGCCCGATAAATCATAGGCAACACATCAGACTTAATTTCTTCTGCAGGAGTTAGTTTTAACAGTAGCTCCATTTTTTGCATGAATATCAACAACACCTATGAAAAAGTATAAGAAAATGTAAATTAAAGCATGGAGGTAGCAGCATTCCAAACATTGATGATAGTTGTCAAGTATTTTCAAAACTGCAAAAATTGAAAGGTAAATCTTTTCACAAGTTACAATCACAATGTCGAAAATAACAAACATTTGGAGAATATGAAAACCTGTTCAAATGTTCATACTCAGCACACATTTTGAAAATAAAATTAAAAAAAATTTAAAAAAAAAAAACAGAACCATCACATCCAGAATAAATATAAAAAACTAAGGGAGTCTTAGTGAGGCCAATTTTTCAGAACGTGCACGTAAATTGGTTACTAATGAAAAAAAAACCTGACATTATGGGAAATGTGATTGTAATCATGGGTGTTATGTATGCAAAGTCAATTTAAAATTGTTGGACTAACAGTTGACAAAGATTTGGATTTGTTAAAGCTTATCTGGGGAGGAGCAGACAGGATTTTTAAAGAGACATGCTTATTTCCCACCATCTAAATAAAACTGAGGGAATCACAGCTAATGATGAACTCTGGACTACTACACTATCTGATTTACTGCAGCAACTTTAATATAGAACAGCATTAAGGTTGGGCCACACTAGACCGCACCGAGCCCACACTGTCACTGCACCAACACTTTACTTATTGTTGTCACCCACTTGATTGAAGTGAGTTCAGACAACACTCCATGTCAGTCAACACTTGGCCGAGTGTCGGCTGTCATTAGTTTGGTTTACATTTTGACGGTGAAGGCCGGTGTCAGGCTGGTTGATGTGAAAAAACGTATAGAAAGAGTTCAGGAATTTCTGGTACTTTAGGACTAAATGTTGATTTAGCGTCACTGATTGCTTTAGAAAGTGTCCTTTTTTCAGCCCCACTTTAGGTTCATCAGATGTTTGTAAAATTCAGGTAGAGTCCCTGCATGTTCTCATTAACAAATCAAAGCTTTTAAAGAGGTGAAGGTCAATTTTAAGGCCTGTAAAAATTGCATTCGAGATCTGGATTTCCAACTGGGGACCTTTCATACCCGAATGACACGCCACAAGCATCTAAATTTAGAAGTACATTTGTGTTTTGGGATAGCAAAAATAAATTATACAGAAAAAGTATGTTTATTTTATTATGTTTGAATATTTATTTTTCATTACATCTAGATTTCTTTCTTTGACTCAGATGGTTATGGCATATGATTGGGGTACCGAAAGTACATGGTTTATATCCCTGTCTCAGTTGTAATTTTTACAGGTCTTAAAATTGACATTCAGCTCTTGCAAAGCTATGATTTGTTAACATTAAGATGCTAGGATGCTCCGTGAGTCAAATTTCACATTAATCTGTAGGTCTCCTTTTCAAATTAGGTGACAACAATAGAGGTGTACTGCGTGGCTGATAAGAAACTCTGTGACTGAAATTTTAAGATCACATGAAATGATTACTATTTTAGAGAATCTTTGCGGCCTGTATTTAAATTAAAATGTTTTGTTAAAAAAAAAATTGATTGAATCAAAAGGAATCTCAACCAAAACAAACATGTTAAATGTGAAGTGAGTGACGCTTGGCATTTCATTGTGACTGTGTAGAGATACACGAGAATCTTTGAGTCCATTACAGTGTGATGATCATTTGTTAAAACTGCATTGGGATACTATTTTTGTTAATAAGAGATCAAACAGTGAGGTGATAACAGGAGTCAGGCAAAGTAAAAAAAGTATTTTAATGTACTTCATTACTTTCGTAGATTCTAAAGTACGCCTACACAAAATAAAGTACAGTACTCTATAATAAAGTACGGGTGGTAACCCTAACTGCGATCCCAAAATCTCTTTTAAGGTAATTTTTTAACATTAATTCCATGAAATAACCAAGTGTATACATTAAAGGAGACTGAAGACTCAGTAGGAACCCATCCGTCACACAGCCGAGTGTAAGCACCTTAGAATTTGGTTAAATTCTACCTTTCTTGGCTATAAGACGTAGGGGAAGCAGTAAGCCTTCCAGAAATTGTAAAAGCATTAACCTTGTCACTACAGGATATGGGAGAAGCAATTCATATAGAAGCCGATACCGCAGTTCATCTCAGAACACACGGCGATTTAAAATCAATAAAGTAATTCAGTACATTATACAAGCCCTAAATAAACAGTTAATAATAGTAAACAGCTTACCTAAATCAGTGAAATCCTCAGTTATTTAACTTGTAAACAATCAATTTTAGTTACATGACCATATCACTATTTTGCAACACTTTTTGATGCGGTAAAGTATTTTTATAATAATAATGACCCAAAAGAAAGTAAAATTCATGAAAAATCAATAGTTTCAGGCAGAATAAATAAAGAAAACACAATTTTAAAACTTCGTTGAACACACTTGAATTGTCAACACACCATAACAACACGTTTTCAATAATTTTCGGTGCTAACAAATAAATTCTAAGTAATAACTGAGAACACTGCATAACATATAAAAGTTTTAAAGCATTCCACATAGTTTAATAAACAATAAATCAGGTTTAAACAAAATTACGCTGTGAAGGAAAACGTGGCAACTTTCAAAGTAAATTGTGAACCTCTAAGACCATCTAAGTAAATAAAACCACTTTTAAAGTGAATATTAAAATTAAAGAAAAATTCTGAAGCTAACACACTTTCGAAATAAACAGTAAATTAGAAAATATTAGTTTCACATTACTACGGGTTGCATCACTCATCACCTCAGAATTATGAAGGCCAATAACTTTTAAAGTACTCTATGTATCAAAAATCTAAATAGCTCCTCAAAGAGGGCAGAAATGAGAGAATAATTTGGTAAGGGTTTAAATAAAATATTCTAAAATTTTCTACATAGGTCGTACAATCTACCGGAAGTAGAGAAACTAGTCAAAACAACAGTACTCTTTCTCTAACACAATTAAAGTTTTACGGTGATTTGAGAAACTAGTCCCCATAACAAGAAACATTCCTGAGGAGTCATTCTATACACTGTGGATCTTCGAGGGCTCTCAGTTAAAATATTTTTATTTAGCCATTTCTGACATGCGTGGTGAAGATGCTAATCTATTTAAGACCTTGCGGGCCTGATGCTTTGTCAGTTGCCGGAAAGTCATCGGAGTGATAGGATGTGTGGTTTAGAAGTCGTGTGGCGAAGTGCGGGGTTTGCTGGGTAGCAGAACCAGGAAGTAAGACTTGAAGTATGGCAGAACAGCCATGATGGGTTTTGAACGGTGGCGCGAATGTGAATATCCATGATGAAACTTTAAAATTCTCTTTTTGGGGTCGTTTGATCTGTTTTCTGGCTTCATAATCTCCAATTTTCGTGTGAAGAATAGTCTGATTGCCTATGTCAACTGTAACATGTGAAATTAAGAATTTAGTAATCTTACTATTGGAACAGTGCAGTTTTTCATTTTTGTAATAATTACCTTTCTCTCCTAAGGTCAATTAGGATTGTGGCGACCGATATTACTTTACAGTTGGATCTATCCTAGATACACCACGGTTAAATGTTTGAACAATTTTGAATCTTATCAGACGAAGTGCAAGTGGAGTTTGGTAGTTGAGGTGTTCGACTGATATCCCAACCCCAATATCAGCTAGGACCCTTACACGAGCTACACACCTGTGTTGAAGTGAGGGGAACGAGCCTTTCTAAGCTGAGTGTCAGTTTGGTGATGGTGTGGGCTCGGTGCGGTCTAGTGTGGCCCAACCTTTATCCAGTATAAAACTAAAGAGTTTCATACTCTTTCAACTTACTACAACCAGTAAGTATATACAGGGCAAATAGTATCACGTTGACTCATAAATCATAAAACAACTCAACATAAAATCATCTGCAGCACACGACTAATTGTGTTAATAATGTAATGGATTCTGGTGCTAGCTTTACAGCGCACTGATGTCAAGGTCAAGGCAATGAATTGGAAGGAATCTAGCCATAGCCTTTTGAATGAACTACCATAGCATTTGGCTGGAGTGAAATCATTAAAACATGGAAAATTAAAATCTGAATGGGAATTCAAACCCATGCCCTCCCTGACGTGAGGCCAGTGTGTTACCACCCACCCACCATGCTCAGTTTGCTGGATTAAGGACTGTATCAACAGCTATACACTGCAGACTAAAAGAAACATGTCAAATGCTGCACCATGAGAAGGTGTCAATTGCTAGCAAGTGGAAGCTCAACCACCTAACCACAAAAGCTGGGTATTGGACTAGTGTGACTTGCAACCTTAGCTGACCCAATCCACAGATGTTGAATACTGTCCAGCACATAATTTTTTTCTGCAATAACTATTCCAGATTAATGCATATAGAATGTGGCCATAATCCAGTTTTGACAGCCTGAGGAAGAAATAGGGAACAGTGATAATCTGTGCACTAACAGGGACCCTACCAACAATTTGATTCGCGACACTACTGCTGATACAAGGTATAAAGGAAAACTAGACACGGATGGTGGGTGACACTGACCAAGTGTAGTATTCTTCTCCTGATGGCATACATAATGTAAAAAAAGGGTGTGTGGTGTGATGACCTAGCATGGCAATACAGAATGCACGTCTTTCCATACTGTGGATCAGTATATCCAGCATGGCCTGTGGTAATGCATCCAATTGCTGGCCAAGTGCCCAATAGAGGTCAACAAAAGTCTGTTGTGGCAGTGTTAAGGTTGAAATCCTTCAGCATACTGCATACCATGCATGTTCAACCTGTTTTAAATCCAGAGAGCCAGCTGGCCACTCTAGAAATGTGATGCCCTCTTGTTGTAGGTAATCGTCCATCAGGCCAGCCCTGTATGACAAGCATTACCATCCATCATATGGAAACCAGGTCCACGTGCACTGCAATAAAGCCACACGTACTATTGCAGGATGTCAACAGCAGCCATCACAGTACTCATAAGAAACACATGCAGTGGGATATACGTGTTCCTAACATAATGCCACCCCAAATGGCAACAATGGTACTGCCATATCAATCCCTTTCCATAATACAGGTAGAGTTGTAACATCTTCCAGAGGATAGCCAGAAGATCAAATGGCGACAGTCACTCTCCACACTAAACTGCGGCTCTTTGATGAACAGGACACTACGCCACTGTTCCATATTGAATAAGACACCATATTTTAAAGCCACTTGGTGTCTTTGTATGTTAGGTCACCTATCATAGAGAGCATTCTCTTGAAGCTGATGATACACTGATGGGAGACGTGTGACCCAGAGCCTAATGCAATTTCTCTAGACAGTGCAGGTCTTGTGCTGGTTGGATACTGACACTAGGTTGTAGCACGTGGTCAATGTTGCCCATTCTGTCACTGAATGTTTTCCCCCTTCCTGAAATCTTCATTACAGCCGTAAAATGATGCCACAGATGACATGCAACTCCTAGCCTACCTGGTGTGCCAGTGGCTGATGTCTAATCTGCTGATGATTCAACCATGCATAACGTCATCCAGATGTGTTATCTGTGCAGTCATGCTTCCCTATGACTTAAATACTGTGTGCTAAATGCAGTTAGAACTGCTGCACCCAAGACCTCTGCTCATACTGACTATTTCTGGCACACTAAGCAGTCTCATATTGAGCTGCCAGGTTTATCACATGTCTGTGTGCTGTGCAGCAACAGTTTAGTCCACACATTATCACCTGACACCATGATTTCTCATGGATCTTGAAGATCCATTATATTATGGACATGAATGTACTATCGTGTAATTTATTACAATATTTTTACATTTCATTTAAAGTTTGTAAGGTTGTCAAAGAGATGAGAAGTGGATAATACTGTGAGGCAAGCAGCAGCAGTGGACAGTTGTTGGTTGTTGAGATAGATTTTTCTTTTTTTATATACTTATGGCTTTACGCCTCGTCGATGTCGAGGTCATTAGGGGTGGGATGGGACTGGGGACAAGGAATGGGAAGGAATTCGGAAATGGCCTTTTGAAGGAAGCATCCCTGCATTTGCCTGGATTGATTTGGGGAAACCATAGAAAACCCAAATCTGGATGCCCGGAAGGGGATTCGAACCGGTGTCCTCCTGGATGCGAGGACTATGCTTGGTATGTTGAGATAGAAGTGCTGTTAAGAAATACGACAAGAGAAGACAAGCAAAGCAATAAATTATCAGACTTGTAGTAATTCATGTAAGGTAAGCAGTGAACAGTGATAGTGAAAACAACTGCAAGTTTACTTTGTTACTGTGAAAAGAGAAGAGAAATAAGATGAATAAAAGTGTTTCTTTGTACAATTGGTGCTGCAAAATGTTTTGAAATTGTAGAGATAGGAGTGAAGAAGGAAACTGAATTATGCATAGTATTGTAAATACCTTTACCATGGCCTCTTTTTCTCTTGTAAACTGAGTTTCTGTACAGGTTGAGAGTGGGGAACAAAGATTTTAGCCAAAAATGCCAAAATAATTCGACATCATTTCAGAGTAACCTGGACAGCATCTAAAATCCAGTTATACTACATGTGGCTTCAGTGAAGAGAACCACATTTGACAAGTAATTTTTTTATGTGGACTCAAGACAGAAAAGTCAAGAGTGAAGTAGCCAAATGAGGTCATGATCAGAAAGAACAAACCAGTTCACAAAAAGTAAAAAGTGTCTTGAGTTTCCAGTATTTATTGTTTTATGGAGTAGATAACGGGTAGGTAAAAGGATTGAGATCTTGGAGTGGTTCATGAATTTGGAGAAAGGTGAGGATGTCCTTCAGTGGAAGAAGGGCTTCTGCTTTATGTTCACACCAGTTCACAATCACTTTGAAAGGTTATTCACCACCTGAAATGATGCAAGACAATTCTCAGCTGCCATATAATTCAGCTGGGATGAGGAGATAAGGTGAGGAAAGGCTGGGAATGAGAAGATACCAGAAGAGGAGTAACCTTTAGGTAGGGAGAAGGGAGAGGTTTGTGTACTTGGTTTTGGAAGAGGTTCAGACTATACAAGACAGGGCTATGTGTTGGTCTGCCACCCCATGCCCCTCACACCCTTTCCTGGTACCTGTTTTTGGTGACACTGGGGATGCAGCAGAATTACAGTCAGGTAGCAAAGTGAAATTAAGGTTTAAGGGTACAACGGATGCCTCTGGATAGAATTGGGAATATGACAGACAAATAGTTAACAGATCACTTCATGGGCAGGCACAGCATGGCTGAGTGTTTAGAATGTTTTCTGAATTTAATTTATGAATGATGTCTCAGTTCAATCCAGGGCAGGTTTTTCCTTGTCCCCTTATCACCAAAGTCAACTCACCTCCAACATTCCCAGCACTAAGCATTAGCATTATACTTCTCAGTGCCCATGGTACCATGGCCAAGTAAATAATTTCCATAATGATTGAAAGCCTTGTCAGTAAAATTTAGTTCATTTTGTCATCATGTAATGAATTTGTTTCAACACTGCAACACCATCTGTCATTTGCATGGTGCAAAGAATAAATTGCACACATTTACCACATTCTAGAAAGAAAATAAGGCTTATGGAAAGCATGGCTAGGCAGTTAAGTAATTTCAATTTTTCCAATTTGCATTCCTTCAGACAGTAGCAACACTAGCTGCCAGTTTCACAACAATAGCCAGAAATGAAAATAATTTTGTGTGAACTTGATGACATTAAAGTGTTCTTTCCTATCTGAATCATGGTACAAGGCAGAAGTATACTAATAGGAAATATTTAAAAATGACTTTCAGAAATCAGACTTTTCTTCTTGTGATACAAAACTTCTATTCCTGTGTTACAAGTAAATTTAAATTCAATAGCTTACACAGATTTCAAATGCTCACAAGAACAATGGATGCACTGTTTGCGAAGAGACCCTGAAGGACTATTTAGCCACCAGGTGACAGAGTTTCGATTTGCTGTGCACTCAACCTCTGTTGTGGCTTTATCTAGATCCGTAATCATATTTGGTTAAAGAGACCTACAATTTTATGCAGAATTCAAACCATGGAGAGTTTTCACATACTTAATAAATCAAAGCTTTGACAGAGGTGATGGTAAGTTTCAAAGACAAATAAAAATTTCAGCTCAGATCAAGCCTTTTTTTATGGTTTCACGCCTCATCACTAGTGGAGGTGAAGGAAAGTTATTCAGCCATGGCCTTTTAAAGGGACCATTTCAGCATTCATCTGGAGTAATTTGGGGAAACCATGGAAAACCCAAATTTGGATGGCCAGACCGGGATTTGAACCCATGTCATCCTGAATGTGAGGCCAAAGCATTACTGCTCACCCAACATGCTTGGTAGCTGAGACTGGGTTGCAAACCAGGGTCCTATCAATCCCCAGTCAACTATATTAATGAATGAACCATGAGTTAATACAGAAAATCAACATGGCAGCTTGATTCACCTACTGGTGACATATGTAAAAGATAGACTTATGCATTCACTGAGTGTAGCAAGCAAATCATTTCATGGTTTGCTTAACAATTTGTTTCATGGTTACTAGGACTGTGCTGTGGTGGAACTAAACTTGTTTTACTCAACACAGTGATTGGAATTGTCACCTTATGTGCAAAACTAATAACGCAAAAGAGTGGAATCTCTCCACAATATTGTGTACAATAATTTCTAATTACCAAAGAAATAAAAAGGTTTGACAAAAAAACTATACAACACACAAAAATAATTCTAATTTTATACAATTCACTGCTCACAAGTGAAAGGTACTGATACAATTATGGAACGGACTGAATGTTGTTACATCTCTATGAAATGTTAAATTTTGCTATAGAGTTTACCAATTTGTTCTGGTTAGAAAATGCATATACATAAGATATTGGAAGGACTCGTCAGAATTCATCTAGGTGATTACAATTAACTGCTGATAAACTATAGTCAAACAATGATAGGAGGACTCTAACTGGTACTGGATGCAAGCCATGTAAGCCTTGCAATTTAATTTAATGTTTCTTGTATTATAAGGTTTGTGAAACAAGGAATTAGCATTAGAATGAATAACTTTCAGGAAGGTATCCCTTGGAAAAGACTTGATTCAGGAACAATACATGATATGAAAAACTGATTATAGCAGTTATCTGGATAAAATATTTAAATCTGACTGAGTCAAATGTTTAATAATAACTCTACCTAGGCTGGTGTCCTTTAACACCACACAAGGGGATAAACAGGGGAAAAAATGGACAACTATTAAAATCTTCTGCATAATCCAAAAGGTTATTACTTTTTCATGGTCAGTAAATTATTCCCTTGCCATGACAGCTTGAAAAGTGCTCCAGCACTAATAGACAGCTCCCAATGATCAAATGGACATATGAACAAGCCGTGCTCTGAAATTATGGTTCATAAAACCCTCAGAGTGGAGGATGGCATTCTCACCATGTGTGGGAGAGACAGAGACAACTTCAAACTTAAATGTTGTTTTTGATTACATCAGTTTTAGATTACAGAATGGTTCACATGTTAGCGAGCAACTATCCATTACTTTTTTTGAAAAGGAAAAAACAGAAACAACCTAAATCCTTTTTTTAACCTCTAAAATCCTTGAAAATATTAAAAATTCAATACAAAGTATATCCACCTAACTGATTAAAGTTAAGAATCATGATCAAAATGTTTAGTACACCAATGGAAGGATTTTAAATTGCACTAGTAGCCTCTGCTCAGTAGGCTGAGGCGCCACACACTGGATCGGGGAGGTACAACAAGGCTAACACAAGCCCAGCCTCCCATGTACCAGCCATCCTGCCTGTGGTTTTAAGCAGTTTTCTGCCGCCATCAAAGCTAATGCCAGGACAGTCCCCAATCTCCGCCTCATAAACTACAAATTTCACAAACAAAAATACACTTATCACTCACAGAACATAATTACACATTTCTACAACACTTCACTTTATCCATTTGTGTGTAGTATGATCTGGCAGTTGGTATAAAATACTTGGTGTCAGCAAGGGAATGTGGTAAAAAGAAATCAAAACTCCAAACTGATCATGCCAATGATAAGTAAAGCTCATCAAAGGCAGGTGACCCCTAATGCTGGGAAAGAGGTGGTGAAGAAAAAGCCTCTTTTAACATCCACTGAAGTGGGGCATAATCATAACCAAATATTAAAACACCAAGACAATCTACAGGCTTAACCTGTTGACGCCACAAAATTATTAGATTTTTAACAATGTAAAGTGTAATCACATACAAGTTTTATACAACCCAAGGAAAAACAAACAAACAAATATGTCGTGTAACATCTGTGCCTACCTGTATTGGGTCTTGAATTTTCATAACAGGTTTCAGATGAGGCAAAACATGCATAATAAATTCTTCCTTGGAGCACTGTTCTGTTATCAACAGAACATTTGGTAGAACAAATGGCACCATTGTAGGATTAACAAATTCTTTTATAAGACATGGCAATACTCTGAAAGAATAGAAATAAATATTTAATTAAACTAGTAAAAAACTTCAATAGTCACTTATGACCTTAATTATTACAGTAAATTCATATGTTTTTAATAACCAGGTGACAGAGATTCAAGTTGCTGCAAATTCCACCTCTGTCATAGTTGAACCAACAAATTAATGTGGAATCTGAACAATGGAGCTTTCAAAGCATGATGTGACAAAAAAACACTAATCTTCATTTTTATCAAATGTTTTTTATTTGTCAATATTGATACAGTCCGCTACCTAATAGTTTCATCTTTTTCTGTGGTTACAAAATGTTTCCCTTGCAATGTCTTTATCTTTAGGGATAGGAAATAGCTGTAGCACATCATGGCTGGTGAATACAGTACAATGGTGTTGTACTTAGAAATTCATGAATGAATAATGCAGCATGGGCTGGCAAGCTATTGTGGTGTAAAATCCACAAGCTGTATCATTTCTTGCAAATCACATAAAACTTCAAATACTTCTCAGACACAATATAGCCTGAGCTAAGAATTCATACAAGACTATGTCAAAATCAAAGAAAACTGAGTGGAGATTCATAAATTGCAACTACATTTATAGTGATTTTATTTGGTCTCGGCTATTCTGGAAGCTTCTATCAGGACGATTGAGCCTTTGTGTTGATGTCATAGCACATTAAATTAATTCTGTGTCACCAATTACTTCACATGATGCTTCTTCAGCAGTGTTTTTGTAATACTATTTTTGTTTTAAATTCAAAAACTTTGGAAAAATGTGTCTGCAATTTGCTTCAAACATAACACTTTTAACACTGCATTGGCGTTACAATTATTCATAAAATTGATAATACTTTTAGTACAAATTCTACATGTAAGCCACAAGAAATTCCAGCTTCCTCAGTGGCAGGATGCCTTCCATGACTACTAACTACAATATCTTTAAATTTTCATGGATTTATGTATATAGTTGCTCTGCTTGAATTATCAAAACCCTTGGTGGCCATCTTGGAAATATTTGTAATATTCATAAACCCCTGCTTTCAACAACAAACGCTTTCTTCAAGATTTCACTTCATTTTATCAAACTTTAATGCAAACTCATTGTTTTGTCATTTTAAAAATAAACAAATCACTGATCAATTCTAAAGGAATTAGCAAAACTTGGTCCATTACAGACGGTAGTGCCAACTTAAAAGTAAAAGATGTGGCCACTGAAAACAAACAGCATGCAAAATTCAAAAACACTTTTTTTTTTGCTCAGTCCTCATCATTTATCCACACCAAGCAAGCTTTTCTACAGGTGAGTTAAAAATTCAGGGAGGACACTCATTTGGTCTGGGGACTTAAAGTTTTGTAAGCAGGCATCTAAACATTGAGCTGTCAGGCCACTTATTTTTACAGTAATATGACTAAAAGAAGAAAATGTGTTGATAAGTTACCTATTTACTGCAACCCGATGAGGTAATGTTGGTATGATTTGTGGTAAACCTTTGTAAAATTGCGATTTTTGGAAATTATCCCATTGGAACAATGAATCCAGATATGCAAGAGTTTTGACACCTACATCCTCAAAATAGTCAATCTGTAAATAAGAAAGCATGCTTTTTTTTTAACTCAATGGTATACTAATTTAGTAGCAAGTAAAAACACTATTGTTGGTATCTCTTTGTGCACTTTATGTGGTTAAAATAGTGTTAATAAGTAGATGCTGCTATACTCTGTGACTGAGTAGATGGATGGAAGCTGATCAGATTTCACGGACACAAAACTGCAATTTCTGTACCATTAGTCACAAGATGTTTCAAGAGAACACTTACCAATGGATGGTTGACTATGATTGTAATCATTCCTTATAGGTTTCACTAGGTAACATTTTATTTTGCAGTATTATTTTAATTCATTCAAACTGGAATCCATCAAAATTGTAGCTTGAGATCTTACGAGACTATCTCAGGAAATGTAAACATCTTTCCTGCAACAAGCTCAATCTTAATAATAAAAGAGGACAATGTATAAGAAGTTGGCATTCACCACAGTTTTCAAAAGTTGTTACATTAAAACTGACATGGGATATGGCAAGTTCTATCATAAACTGTAACTGTGTATGTAATACATAACCTAATACCTATCATATATCGGTCTCTCCAAGGTTTGTAATTTTTAATTGGTCGTCAATCTTCTTGTAATTTACACCGCAAGAGATCCCCATGGGATGGTGAATCAAAGAAATTAGTGTCACTGCTGTAAACCACTCAGTATATTCTCACAGGTATTGAATTTAAAACTGGTATCAGGTGATATCACATGGTAAATGACAGTTCAATCTGACTTAAATAATCCTATGTTTTAACATAGTATTGCAGGTTTTACAACTGAAACCACTTTCATACACTTTCATTCGAAATACTTTACAATGTCCCCCAAATTTCCTAAATATTAGTAAAGTGAATAAGCTGAAATAGTTAAAAAGTCGTGTGACCAAACAATTCCAAACTAAATGTGAAGTCCTTCACTTCATGTTTTTGATAAAAATTAATTTAAAGTTCTCTTCTTCTTATTTCTATCACCTAAACTCGTAAATCACTGAAATATTTTAAGTCCACAGCTACATGATGGAAACATTTATAAATATTGCTACTGCCTAGTCGCAGAGCAAAGTGTCGTGGAGGGTGTATGCTTGACAACTGGGATCAAGAGGAAAACTAGCCAGGGTTTTATACCTTCACACTCAGGAAAGTGCCAATCCTTGTTTCCCATGGTCACTTATTTTAATCTGATTTTTCTTAAAATCTGCTATCTTATAGAATTGATTATGTTAAATATTACGTCTATTACAATTTTCCTTGTAATGTTCCTTGTTTAGGCAGTATTAATTTCTGAAAGTCAAGGGTTGAATATTACAGTTAGCCATCTCTAGCTTCCAAGATTTTTAAGATAGGATAGGGTAAAATAACCCATCACTTACCACAGATGATTTTTATTCTTTATGACTTTACCCCTCGTCAACATCAAGGTCACTAGAGGTGGGATGGGAGTGGGGACAAGGAACAGGAAGGAATTTGGCTATGGCTTTTTGAAGGAAGCATCCCAGTATTCGCCTGGAGCGATTTGGGGAAACCACGGAAAACCCAAATCCCCACAGATGAAGACAGGAGGGTGGGAGGAACATGAAAAAAACACAAACAAAATTCACAATACTTTGGTTAATACCACATCCCAAACAGCCACTGGGTCGTGAGGTGGTTACATATGTCTCACCTCCTACATGACGAAGGTTATTAACCAAAATATTGTGAAATAAATAACTCTCGAGTTTTCTGCCGGTAAATTGATTTATTTAGATCTTTTAACAACGTTTCGGCAACTGCCATCGTTGCCTTCATCAGGTTAACTATTACATACAAGGACAAGACAAAATATTGTGAATTTTGATGGTGTTTTTTACGTGTTCATCTTACCCTCCTGCCTTGAGCTGTGGTGACAGATTATTTATCCCTATCCTATGTTATTAACAGCAGTTGCTTTGTCTCCATTTTCCAAGATTTTTAGTTTATTATAAAGTTACTTGTATCACAAGGTTCATTTTAATTTTCTAATTAATTTGACATATGTTTTACAATTGTAGCTGTCTTTATTTGGATGCAATCTTTAATTTCCAATTATTGTGCCTTACTTTTCGCTTCCTTTTCCCTCGAGGTGAAGACTTATAATTTCCTGATATTCAATCTTTCTTATTTAATTATAGTTTTACACGAGTATTTCACTATTCTTCTTAGAATTTCATGCTTTATTTAATTATTCATGTCTTGCCTTTAACAGATTCTTTTTTTCATTAATTATATTTTACTTGTGGTGATTACGTAACTTTGGGTGCAATACATACGAACCCCTTTCTTCATCCTTTAAACTTGGTATTAGTTTCAATTTGTCTTAGTATTATTACTTCGTTTTAATATAGCTTTCATTTGACCATATTTTTAATTTTATATCTGTTGTATTTAAAAAGTAGTGTTTATTTATTCCTATTAAAAAAAAACATACTTAGGATTTACCTATTAACTTGAATTTTTGCCAGGAAGTTAATCTAAATTCTGGCAATGCATTGGTGTACTTAAATTTTATTTGTCTATTTAGATAAGTGCTTTTCCTTTATTCTCACTGAAATTTGCTTCCTACTCCCATTTTTGACAGTGCTAGGCCAACGTCATTTACTTCCTTGTAACCACATGGCGAATAATACTTTCAAATTCATTTGCTGTCCTAAATAAAATTTTTAGACCCTATAAAAATTGTTTTCAAATATTTGTTATCTGTCAAAATGTTTGTGAAGCTTTCTGTTTAATTTAGCAGTTCACTTTTTTTTATAACACGGTATAGGTCTGACTTTTACTTGAAAAGTCTTTCAATATCACATTTAGTTTTATTCAATTTATTTGCAATACTAGAGGCTTTATGCTGTTTCCTCCCATGGGCTCTGTGAAGCTTTTCCTACATTACAGAGTTACTGACACAACGATTTCAATTATAAGTCCATCTATATGATTCTTACAAATAACTCTCCAACCTTATGAACATCAGGTAAGCTACTTGATATCTATTTGGAAAATTTAATTTATAAAGACAAAACTCGGGTATCAAAATTTGGGTTTGTATAAACATTGATACAATTTGTCCCATGTCTGCAGATATCAAATATGAACTGAAAGCTATAAAACAAGTGCTAGGTATTACTTGTCACTGACTGCTTAACGCAACAGAGAATTAAACTGCACTGGCTGAGCTGATAAAACAGTAAATTCTTCATCATAGGGCCTACAACTTGAAATGTGTTGAATTAAAATTATTCACTAGTAGATTGTCCCCATACTGGTACCTTCTGTTCCTACAGAAATACAACTGGTTGTTAAATTATAAGAGGTACCAGCATGTAAAGCATTCCCAAAGTTGGCTAGATCAAATGTGAGCAGCTTCCACCCAGCTACCAAAGGTCACTGTGAGTAAAATTGAATAAAAAATTAACATCATGGGATAACTTAAGGCATCTCTTACTACTGCCAAATCTCATCAAACAGCTGTAAAATACATCTGCCAGTATTGTATAAAGATTTACATTTGCAAGACTCTATAATTAATACTCCTCATTGTAAAATGATTCTCTAGCATACATATATGTAGTATTGAGTTATACATACCACAAATTATACGTGTGTAAATGAATAAGTACTGTAAGTGTGTCTTTTTGTTGATAATGAACAATAAACTAGTTTTCTACATTCTTGAAATGGTAAATTTAGCACTACTATACTAAATTTTTACCCACAGTTCTGATATTTAATGTCTACATTTTTTGCTTACAACCTACAAGCAAAACACAGTTTTATATGTTTGTGTCCAAACTGTATGTATTGGTGAATGAATACTTACTGCTCAAAATCAGTGGAAACTTAATCTCTGACAGATGACTGTTGCTACAACATCTGAATACTGGATGTTGGTGATGTATGTGAGAAAAATTCAGGTTTGCATTCCAGCCACTATTCAATAAGACTAAAAGAATGGTGGATGCAGCAATGGCCAATGTAAATTAAATGTGTACAGGTTCAGGTGACTTGACTAAACTTAAAATGCAATTTCTAGTTGGTAAAAATTTTGCATTAGCTATTTAAATACCGTGGAATAATAAAGAACACTACCTTCACAAATTGGTGAGCATCCGGTCGCAGCTCTGGAGTAATATTCAGCATCATCTTAACATATAATCTCAGTCCATCAGGAACAAAATCTAACTTGCTTTCCGATAGTTGCTTCAACTTGAAACAAATGTCATAATTTGCTGGCAATCAAATGGTAAGAAACCTGTTGCTAAAAAACTCTAATAACAATTCTGTTACTAAGTGACAAAACTTATGTCCTGTCTCTCATGAATAGATTTGTATGTATTACAAAGTGAATGTTCATACTTCATCATACATTTTAGATAAAAATGTAATAACATTGAAAGAAATATAAGAATTTTTTCATGAACAAATCTTTTCACAAGTACACACAAGAAACTGAAAGTCAATATAATTAATACATTATCTGGCCAGTAAACATAAACACGAAAAATACTTCAATGAAATATAAAAAAAGGATAGGGGATAGGAGGGCAGCAATGGAAAAGAAAAACAAAGCACAACAATTTTGAAGACAGTGTAACATAGCAATTCATTAAAATAAATAATATTACATATTTGGACAGGTAGAGGCCGTAATATTAGTAAAATAAAAGTTTAAGGTATTAATAAAAAGAATAGGAGATTGTAAGAGCCAAGATGTGCACTGGGGTTGGTGCATAAACACGTTGTCTTAACTCTGACCGTGTGTAGCCTTGGATGCTACAGTTCTGGCTTACATAGAATGATAATGGTCGCCACATAGATTTTAACCCGAAAACTATGGAAAGGTAAAGTTCAATAAATAGTTCATTGCCATTTGAATGACTATATTCTTCCAATTTCACAAAACCAAAAACTGTACAGGCAATCAGATGACTTTTCCAAAGAAATGTTTACAAGTTCCATTAACCGTTCGAGCCAGACCACACCCCAATAGTTCACAGTATCAAACTTTCAGTTGTAGAAATCATACACAAGTGAATCACACACTCCCATTGTTCCACAATTCATTTAATTTAGACAATCCCGAGGCCCCATTTGGTGAAATACTATTTTATCGCAACATTATAATAGAACTGAATGTTTTCAGTTGCATATTAAGGAGCCTATAGGTTTTCAAAGCTAACTGATCGCTACTTCGCTAGTTTGCGTCTTGTCTTGTGCACTGCTACTTGAAGACTGACTCGCTCACTGTGGCTACTAACCATGAAAGTTCTGGTACTCACGGAGCGTGAGAAAACCTAGCGGCTGCACTTCCCATGAGAATCTCTCCGATAACTGATCAGTTTCTCATCTCACATCTGAAGGTTTCATCATCTAATTTGACGTCGACTATAAAAATAATTCTATCTCCTTGAAACTTTACAAATCGCTAGATCTTTAAATAAATGTTAACTTTAGTTATTATGAAAAATATCCTAACTTTAGTCGTTTAGCCGAAAATAAATGATTTAGATATGACCTTTCGTTCAGTTTATGATTAAAGCTCAATTTTTGTTCAGGAACAGAAGTTCGACATCCCTGGCAATTTAAGGAACCGGTAAAAATTTAGGTACCTGTTTTCAACAGAGAGGTTACCCAAAATAGAAATCTTCTGTAAATTTGTTATGGAAAATTCTTAGAGAGTCATACGCTTATTTATTTCATCGTGATCATATTTGCATATTCTCGATCAGTAGAAAGCATAGCAAACTTAGATTAACCTAAAGTACTTACTAATGTTATGATTTCGCTAGCAAGATACGCAGTTCTGACTGTTTTAAACACATGCCCTACAAAAACTGATTACTAACAACAGACGATACCATCAACGAACACTTGGACTCGTTCGGATTGACTTGAAACTTGACAGTATTGCTAGTTTAATGCAGTTTTCCGAATCATTTTATTTGCATAAATTCTAACATGATAGGATTTAATGTTGAGTATAGGTGCACCGTTGATAATAGGTAGGTATGCAGAATGTAAATCGGATAACGCAAAATGTACTCAATTTATACATCACGAATCTATCAGATGATAAATTCAAAAATTACTAGAAAATACTTCAAGGTACTTGTGAATCTTAGCTTGAAAGCAAATGTAAATCTAAATAAGCAAAACAGTTTTGAAGCCTAGACCAGTGGTTCCCAAATGGTGGTCCGCGGAACCCTGGGGTTTCGTGGAAGGATCAAAAGGGTTCCGGGTTCCGTCCAAGAATTAAATAAAATGTTTGTTGAAAAGAGTCATAACCGCGCCGTGAGAAGGCTACAATGGTTCTGCTTCCGTTTGTGATGACTTACCGATGCGAGACAGGTTTTTCAGCTTACGCTTATAAAAATGGGGATCCGCCAAAAAATGTATGATCAATTAGGGTTCCGTGGCCAAAAAAAATTGGGAACCGCTGGCATAGACTACGCGTATTCCGACATACGCTTGGTTGCTTTTTTTGTTCATTTTCAAAGGAAAATCTAACAGTTTTCCTGAAATAATTTCAAGGATTTACATTTAACTGTCTAATTACCATGATTTTAACAATTTTATATGTATATATTATATATTCTTTAATTTTAAAACTTCCTACTTTATACAAGAAAACTTAAATTGTATCCACCGCCGCTTCTAACAAACCAAACCAAATAACAGAGATGTACATCAAGCAAAAAGTGTTGGTGTGATTGTTGGAGCTATAGAGCGATGCTCTCTTTGTTTAAGCGTGCGGTGTTGCCAATAATTATACTCTACTGTAATGAAAGAGCACAGCCGCCTGGATCGCATTTGAAAAGGTGATAGATCAACTTAAAAACAAATATTCAAAACATTAAAGGTAGATGTGTTTCGACACCAAATGATAAAAGAAGTCTATTAAAAAAATTATTTTTTGAATCACACTAATTTCGATTACTATTTTCGAAATGCGGGTGTCACCCCCAAACGGGTGAGAGATCTTCAAACATGAGGCTGTATGATAGGGAAATTTTAATGTGGAAGGGATGGCAGCTATCATAATGGAGATTTGTTGATTTATGTGGACACTAGCCGAAACCTGCGACTTCGTACGCATGGACTTAGAATTTCATTGCCAGAATTGAATATATAAAGTTGTTAGTAACTTATGACTAGTCCCAAACAACACCAAGTCAGCATACATAATATGACTGGAAAGTCATCACTATATCATTCTATCATCGAACCTGTCTCATAAAGAGAATCAGTTTCCAACATATTTACAAACAAAGGTTCGGGGATGTGGAGAAAATGGGGGGGGGGGGGGTAACTAAGGACTGATTTATCTCAGATTGGTCTTTTCATCTTCAACATGAACATCCGATTCTTGGATTTTCTAATAACTTTAGCTGCTCATGCTCTGCTAGAGCAACCACTTAGGCCAGGTTTACGCCCGTAGGGCATGTCAAAAAAGAAGACAAAATAAACTGGTGCCAGATAATTTTGGCAGACACAAAGTAATGGTACAGTGCAGAACAAATCTACATCTAAACTAAATTCTGTTTTGTCTCTAAACGAAATTTACTAACAAATCATACAGTAACAGACTGCGCGAGAAGCACAGCTAGAGCAACTGACATAACATTACAGATTAATACATGCATCCATCCTTCTGTCACCATTCGATAAGTTTTAAAAACATTGTGACTAAACCTGTTATTCATGTCGTGTGTCCTTCCTACAGATACGAAGTATTTCCTTGTCAAATTCCATCAATATTGGTATAGCCATTTAGACGACAAACTTTACAAAATAACAAAGACTTACTTCCGCATATATAATATTATTAGTGCAGATCACACACACACACACTGACTGCAAGAGAAACAATGGCTAAGTGATCGATACAGGGAAAAAGGTGTATACCTACAGTATTGCTAGACCGCGTACAATTTGCCAAGCATTTCAACCCTAAATTTGTTATTTCTACAATTTAATATAGACTCTGAAAAACTGACCATCCAGGCCTGACTCTTATGACCAAAAACAATTCTTCAAAATATTTGCTTCCATCAGGATTTGAACCGGGAACTACGAACCAAGCACTGGTAAACCAGCCCGTTAATCACTGAGCTACCAGGTAGCGATACTGTATGGTATGGCAGAGTTTTACACATCCTTAGCGTCGGTCTATGTTCATTTCAGTAATTTTTCGAAATTACATGACAATATGTACTATTTATACAGAAAAAGTATCCTATGACCATCCTCATGCCAAATCGCATCTCCTTGTCAAATTTCATCACGATCAGATTAGCCGTTTAGCCCAAGAAACGTAACAAACAGAGAGACAGAGTTACTTTCGTGATTATAATATTAGTATAGATAGGTGTGGATGGAACTGTGACACAATGACAGTGAGGAAAGTTGTGTACGTTTTGGGGTATGATCAGGTAAAATTGAGGCTATGCTGGCTGTTTCGAGACTGAAAGTAACCGAGGATAAGGTTTACTCCACGAGTCCAAATCATAAATACATCAACTATGTGTCTGAGCCAGATGAAGGGTTTCAAGGGTGTTCTATCTGGGAAAGCTGACTCTAGTCCACCAAAGAAGAGGATCAAGTAAGGAACCAGTACCACAAACCTGCCTGCAGGTGAAGGAGTTGGAGGGGAAGAAATTATTGCCGTTGATGATCCGAATGATGAAGGGAAACAAACAAAGTACTATTGGGTAGGCTATTAAAGGGGCCATTATCAGGATGGCCACAAGGTAATGATTTAAAAATTCCCTGATATTTCCAGGTTTTCCAGAAAAATTTGCCATACTTTTCCCTGATTTAGAAAGTTTATTCGCATGATTAAGATATTTAAAGTTTTGATTAGATTTTTAATTGTAAATAATTAAATCTGGTATAAAACTCACAAAATTAGAAAATGAAACATGTTATTTGAATATTTTATAACTAATTTAATAATCTTATGAAGCATAATTAAAAATGGGTATCACAAAAATAAGATAATGAGTAGTATGAACTAGAACAAATTAGTAATCTTTCAATATTTGGTAGATAAAATAATTGAAGATTTTTAAATTGGTCATCAGTAACTTGACTCAGTCAAAACATTAGTTTTTTTATGCTTTGTTTTATTTGTTACACTTATCTTTTCAAATCTTCTGGTTCAGTTATGGTAGCTTCTTTTGTTCCAATCGTGTAGGCTCACCTTGCGTGTGCCGCTCGCCTTGGCAGTGGTTTATTTGGTGCGTGTCAAAGGCACAAGCACGATGTTAATACTGTCTCATCGATTCAGCATTTGAAAGAGCTCTGAATGATGCAAATCTTTATAAATCTTACCTATTTAGACCTCTGGTTAGTATTTAGATGATCTTACGTATTATTTCGTCCCTGCTTTAATTCGCCTTATATCATTAATACAAAGTTATAAAGCTGTATAATTATAGCTATTCACATTTTTGCTGGCATTGGTATCCTGAATCTAGGCTTTTGTTTTGATATTAAAGGTTCAATTTTTTTCAAAAGAAGTTCAAACCACCTTGTGGCATTCTACAGAACTTCGAAGACTCTCCACAAATTCAATTTTTTGGAACATCTGTTTCACACTTTGCTTGAAAGTGTAAAACTGTGAAACCTAAATACACCTTTATAAACTTACTACTCTATGATTGCTATTTTATTCAGTAAAAAATATAACTTCTGAGTTTACATGTATTATAATTCTGATTTGGATGTCATCCTCTTTTATATATATATATATATATAACTTCGAATGCTGCGTTCCAGAGAGAGTGTAAACAGCAGTTCGTGTCAGCACTTGTGTACAAACATCGAATCGTCGTATCTCAATGAGGCACGAAACGAGATGCAAGTCGCTAGTGTAAATGCAGCATTTGTTGGCTATTTTATGTCAAAAATTAAAAACAAATTATTTAATGCAAATTATTAAAATAAATTATTAAAAATTTCCAAATTTTGGGTTGTTAAAATTAAAATTCCCTGATAATTTTTGAAATTACTTGAATTCCCCGATATATCCATGGTATTTCAAGGTTGCTTTAAATTCCCTGATAATTCCCGATATTCCAGGTTTGTGGCCACCCTGATTATGATTCACTCTATTGCACTAAGACTATGGCAATGAGGATTGTGATTATAGTTAAGTGGTATCAAAGGTAAGTAGAATGCACTCATCTGGGAAAGGTGTGAAGATCTCATCATCATTGATGTCAACACCACCACCACCACCACCACCACCACCATCATTAACATCAGTATCATCATAATCATAATCTTTTTTTTATGGGCTTCTTCCACTTTTGCGAGTCAGCCCTGGCATTTCCTTTTTCCATAGGTATGAAAACATACTATGACTGTCATAGTCTTATGGGGAAGCCCATGTGTTGCCATCTGTCTGCATAACATGTAACTATGTTGTATGTGTGGTAAGTGTATTTTTTGTTTGTTTAATGTGTTGTTTATGAGGTGGAGATTGGGTACTGCACAGCATTTCGCTTGACGATTGCAGAAAATGCCTAAAACCTGCAATCAGGACGGGCAGTATGTGGGGGCTAGGACTCAAACCAGGCTCTATTATAACCTTCCCCATCCAGTGTGGTGGTGCCTTAATTAATGCAGCCACATTGGCATGTCTGATGACTTTTTCAATGAAATATATCCTTAATGGGAGGTTGAAAAGTATGTAGTGGAGATGCATATTTATCTGGCTTCTTCATCATCTGCAATGAAAATGTGATTAATATATATATATTGCTTTATGCCTCATCGACATCGAGGTGGAAAAGGATTGGGGGCAAGGAATGGGAAGGAATTTGGCTATGGCCTACTGAAGGAACCATCCCAGCATTCCCCTCGATAGATTTGGGGAAACCACAGAAAACCCAAATCTGAATGGCCAAAAGAGGGTTCAAACCCACATGCTCCCGACTGCGAGGCCTTAGCATTACCACTTACCCACCACGCTCAGTCTATAATTTAAACTCTCTGCCATTCTTAAGTAATTTTGTAAATAAACAAGTTTTGTTACCTCCATGCAGTTCTTCTTGAATAAGCTCCAGTTGTCTTTATTCACAAACAGAGCTCGGCCACTATTGTAGATTGAAACTATTAGCTGTCCAAGAGAAAACATGTCACTTGCTGGAGAATGAGTAAAACTAAGTGAATACTCTGGTGCCAAGTAGTCCAAGTTAGGTCTTGTCCAAATATGCTGATTATAGGCATATTCAACAAATGGCCAGTAAGGCTGTAAAATGACACAAAAATATTACAATATTTCATCTGATTCTGAGATTATACAGATAAACAGATTTAATTATATGTGTAATACTGGTGACATGGCTATCATCTAATTCTTATAACTGAAATACACTTAAAACCTTAACTTCACAAAGTTGTCAACAAATGTGGCATCCATCTAGATACAGTATTAACAGAGTGAAAGAGTGAAATGTGTTTTTCTGAAAGTCATATTTATTATAAGAAAAGAAAAAAACACATATTTTTTAATATTGCAAAACAATTTTGTATGCATGAAATATTTGCTAAAATCAGCTTTTTTTTTTTTTTTAAAGTGTCAACAGTTCTGTCCCGTACAACCTCTCGTGTCATAACAAATTTATTGTGGGAAAACCTAAAGGCCTACACATCACAAATGTAGTTGTGTATTTAATTATGGTTTCAGGTGTTCCAATTAAAATAATTTAGGAGTTTCATGAACCTGTTTATGATACACTCTAAAGGAAAAAAACATTTGTTTCATAAGTGATTCCAAGTTCAACTTTTGGACACAACTGACAAAAATCAGCTAATCATCATCATTAACACTGAATGCTTCCACTTTATGGCAGGATCCGGCAAATCCTCTTCCTGAGTATGTGCTTATTATTAAAGCAAGGCTCCACTTGCAACCAGCTTCCTAGGCTTGTCATAATTTTGATGAGGGAGCAGATGTGTTGCTATCTGTCTGTGAAATGTGTAATTCATGTTCTATGTGAAAACTATATTTTTGTTTGTGAAATGTGTAGATCGTAGGGGGGGGGGGGAGCTTGGGAACCATACGGGCTATCACCTAACTCACTACAGGGAAATAACTAAAACCATAATCAGAACAGCCAGAAAGCTGGGCCTGGGATTTGAACCGGGGCCCATTGTACCTTCCTAATCCAGTGTTGGGACACTTTAATGAGCGCAGCCACACTGGCAGGTTAGCTAATACATATTATCTAGAAATGCAGCTTTACAAAACAAATCAAAAAACACTTAACACTAGAAACACAATATAAATATGAAGGTGACCCAGAAACTAATGCACCACATATTTTTTTTTTCTCATCCCCAAAGAATGGTACGAATGTGAAACTTTAGATATGAATTCTTTGAAGTTTTCAGAGTGCCCGCACAAAGTTTCCGTTTCTTCCGACAGGTAGCGTACTTGCAGCAATGGTTCAACATGGCATCTGTGAGTGATGTACATTATAAGCAGCGTGTCGTCATTGAATTTCTCACTGCAGAGCAAGAAACTGTTGGAAACATTCACAAATGTTTATGTGCAGTTTATGGAGCATCAGTAGTTTACACAATTGTGGTTAGTCACTGGGCACAGAGGGTGAGGCCATCTGAAAGTGGTTCTGCAGAGCTCCAAGATTTGCAGAAGCGAAGGCCACCCACACCTGACCAACCTGCTGATGTGCTGATTCGCGAGGACCGAAGCATAACGACTCAACAGTTGGCGTGGGAGCTGTCAATTGGGAAAGGAAGTGTGAGTGTAATCGTCAGTGATCTTGATTATGCAAAAAAGTGTCCAGGATGGGTTCAGCGCCATCTTATGGAGGAACACAAAACTCTCAGAAAAAACACATTTCTTCTGAATTGCTGCAACGTTTTGAAGCTGAGGGAGAGGATTTCTTGTCCCGGATTGTGACAGGTGATGAAACCTGGGTTCACCATTTTGAGCCAAAAACAAAATGGCAATCGATGGAATGGCGCCATCGTGACTCTCCACAGAAGAAAAAATTCAAAGAAATTGCTTCCACTGGTAAGGTCATGATCACTGTGGTTTGGGACTGTGATGGTGTCATACTCATTGATGTGATGCCGACAGGCACCACCATTAATTCTGAGGCATATTGAACACATTAACCAAACTCAAGAAGCACTTCCAGACAACCATAACAACCCAGATGATTGTTTGCTTCAACATGATAACGCACGCCATCACACAAGTTTGAGGGCAATGAAACACACCACCAAACAGGGTTGGACAGTGTTACCCCATTCACCATATAGCCCTGACTTAGCTCCCTCAGACTTTCACTTGTTTGGGCCATTGAAGAATGCCATTCGTGGGAGACATTTTGAGGATGATGAAGACACAATTCACACGGTGAAGAAATGACTTCGTGAACAGAAGAAGGAGTGGTACCGCCAGGACACCCTCTTGTGTCTCGCTGGAGGAAGGCCACAGAAGGGGAAGGAGATTGCGTGGAAAAATAGGGAGTGTAGAAGAAACATCATTCTTTCTTGTGTATAAGTTTCATTGTGTTTAATAAACAATTGTTGAAGGAAAAAATGTAGTGCATTAGTTTCTGGGCCACCCTCGTATACACATGTAAAATTTGAATGCTTGTCTCATTTCAGTTTTTGCAGTTTGTAGGTGTCAAGGTCATCTAAGCAGAAAATCTGTTTGATACAAATCTTCTATCAGGGCGACAGAAATGTGGTCTGTGGTGACAGACCAATGGCATGGAATAACACATTAAAACAGCTAGACACTGACTGATTGTCCAAACTGAAACACATATTAAGTGGACATGTTAGTGTCACTACTGACCACTTGTTTCCTGCTTACTACAAAAAGGTCAACAGCCTAACATTAACTTTTCTTTTCTCATAAGCAGAGTCACTGTCCTATATTCTAGTATAGTTACATCATTAAATTGTTATACAGCACTTATATTCGATCAGGTATACTAACATCTTAGTCAGCATCAAGGGATAACATGTACAGTAAATACGCACCTCTGATTCTGTACAGCTAGTATTCAGCACACAGAAGTCAAACCCAAATATCTTCCAAGCCCCTTGATGGTTTATCAAGATTGTCTCAGGACATATGTTACAATGCAATAATTTCACATTGTTATGTAGGAAAGCTAGGCCTTCTCCCACCTGTTGACACAATATACAGTTCAAATACTTTTTTTTTCTTTTCTTTTTTTTTTTTTTACAGTAAAGCAAAAATATAGCCAAACTAAATCAACATCAACCAATAAATAAATCTCCTTTTTACTTTAATAACTGAGATGATAATACTACAGTACAGGAGAATTTCACTGTTATAGCTTGTTCACATGCTGTGTCATCATAACACAATCAGTTGAAAACACACAAAGTTATGCTGATACATTGTAACAGTCACTCTACACATCATAGGCATCAATGAGTTACCGATTCTAACATCTAATGACTTACAAGCAGAGGGTACAGTCTGTAAACTTAGTTTGGGAGCAGTATTCATGAAATGTTAGTCCATATGTAGTACACACACACATTAAAATATTAGATATAGCAAACAGCTTCACCCACATAGGTACAGGTGGTTGGGACCCCCCCCCCCCTTTCTCACTCCCCCAAGCCATTACTAACCCAGATTCCCCGAAAGATACGATATTCTGACAAGTATCCAACAAAAAGGAAAGAGTCAATATAATATTATATAAGAAGTTTCCTCCCCCAGCTACTTTATTATATTGGGAATCCCTAAATCTCTATGGAAATTCTAATTTATGTTTTCCAGGTATTTTAATGTACTATATGTCAAAAACCTAAAGAAATAAATATTGAAAGGTATATAAAAGTATATTTAAATTAGCCAAATAAAACAGAGAGTAAATCTACATAGTTTTCACAGGCGTTTAGCTGGATCAATTCTGTTACACACAGCATTTCAATAGCTTCCTTCGTTGCCTTCATCAGGCGTAGTAGTATTCTGCGGTAAATTATGATGCTGCCTCATGAAGCGCATTCATACATGTACAGATGATCTGTTGTTGAATCATACGAGGTCTGCTACTGAAGCTGGTCACCTATTGGCGACTCCTGTCAGCTAGGCTTTCATACATGTGTATCCCATGGTTTTATGCTTTGTCTGGGTTGAGGTCATTAGAGGGGGGGGGGGGGGCAAACATAGTTTATAAACCAATTTTGAAGTCGTTTGTGTTGGACTTTGAAATATCGAGAAGAGTGATTGTCAACTTGAAGGAATTTTCCTGTATTAATTTCCACAGTGAAAGCTCACCATTAGAATCATTTTAAAGTGTATTCATTATATCGGGTAAAATTTATTTTAAGAGATATTTCGGTTTGTTCACGTTTTGAGACACGCGATTAGTAAAGTAAGAATCTAATATTTGAAATACCTTTAAACTGAGTAAAGCTACAGCTGATCTTTTACCACCAGCTATAGTCAGCACTGTTCTGGATATTTTGATAGTAAAATTAACTAATTTGGCAAAGTTTAATTAGCAGTTTCAATTAAGAGAAAAAATGAATTTTTTAACTAAAAGGAATACAATTTAGAAATTTATATCAGTAGATAGCCCAAATTCAGACGATTACGAACATATAATGGTTTTGGTAAAAGCTTAAGTATTTGTCTAGTAATTAAGTTTTAAAAGATAGATAGTTGCTGATTGTTGTTGAAGCGCGTAAAAATTCCGTCAAGTTGGTCATTTGATAAGACTTCAATTTTAAGCTTATAGAAGTACTTTTTGAAGTAAAATGAAATCAAAACAGATAGAACATGATTATAGGAAACACTTGTAAAAATTGCAGGTTAAACTATTTCGTACTTTGGGAGATATTAATTAAAGAAAAAAGTTACTGACGTCATAGGCCATTGCAAGCTTATAAAAGGCCATGCAGCCACCATGATTTGTCTCATTCTTTTGCCGGAAAGTGATCGCGCAACTCCGCGCTAGTTAGCGGAGCGAATTGCTCCATGCAGTAGTATTTTCGGCAAATTCCAACATGCCGTAGTAGTGTATTCACTAATGTTAGGGGGACTTAGTGAGTTTTTGTCTTCTCATACGAATGTGCTTAACCTGTAATCTTCAATGGAACTGTTGTTCGATGCTTTATCGACGTATCTGGTAACGCCAATGTACAAGTGAACTTTTGCAAGAATATAAGTATTGTGTTACTCTGAAACTGTGTTACGTGAACTTGTTTCAATTACCCTTCACAATTGGGGTTCAATACGAATGTGTGGCAGCTGATTTCTTAAATATTTTAGGCACCAGAAGGCTACACATGGTCATGAACTTAGCTGTTCACAGTTCAGGTTAAAGTGTTAACCCCCCAGTAACATCTTGGCCTAACAAAGGGAAGGTATTTTGCTCTAGCCTTTTGAAGGAGCTATCGTGACATTCGCCTGGATTCTTTTTGGGAAACCATGGAAAACCGATATCTGGATGGCCGGATGGGGATTCCTCCAGAATACAATGCCAGTGTGTTACTGCTCACCCATCATGCTTAGCTGATGAAGATAGCAATGGAAGCTGCTATAATATTGTGTATAACATCTGAATATTCATGAAAACTATGCAGAAGTATCAGCTTGGAAAGCCCAGCTTCTCACAAAGAGCAAATTGGATACCCATTACCTGAAAAGTCAAAGCCAAGAACAATATTAATAGAACTGTAATCAAAAGTTTTATCCTACTCAGTTCAGTGTGATTGAGCACCAAACAGATAATTTTGGTGTTTTTCCCTCAGGTACTAAACTGTTTTTTGGAATTCTCACAAATTAATCTGGGATATATACCATAAGCATTATAAATTTAATCCAAATGATTTAGCCATTTAGGTGTGATAAACTGAAAAACACATATTTATGGTATTTTGCCTTTTAGGAATTACATTTCTCTTAAGAACAAGTTAACCTGGGATATGGGATGCCTATGTTCCAAATTTAATACAAATCTTTACAGCCATTTTGATGTGTCTGAAGCACTAACAAACAATCTTTCATATTTGCTATATAAATTAGGGTTAGGATATAAACCATTAATTTCCTGATTTTCAAACTGTGGAAACTTTGTCACCTGCTCAGTAATTTTTTAACTATGCCATATTATAGATAAAAGGATTTAATATTCAGGAACGGTTTTAATTTCCTGCTTCAGTGCCAAGACATGAAGTGTTATGAGACATATCTCTGATCTTAAGTCAGAATATAATGTTTAAAACTATGAAACTCCACCAAAATCATCTGAACAGTTTTTTAGTTATGCCAGATTAAGGTAGAAAAGCTTGAAGTAAAGAACAGATTTTAATTTAATTTTTCTGAACCAACTGACATAGCCTAATAAGTCAAATTCAAAGTTTTCATCCAGTGAAAATCTCATCAAAACCTGTTCTATAGTTATTGCCTGATGCGAAAAGAAACGGATCAAGGCCCATTACAGATTTATAACTATACAAAGATCACAGTAAACTACTCAGGCTGCTACAAGATAAATACATAGGAAGTTTTCATAGTAGTTTTTATACCATAATTTACTTTTCTTAATCAACCAGCTGAATGGCATGAACGGTTATGTGCCAGCTTCTGAAGTGGGAAATCAGAGTTTGATATTTGGTGCTTGTAATTACTTATTCTTCTAATTTTGTTAGAAGAAATGTTTCAATTATTTTGTTTTAAAAGAGTACATGCTCGTGCACCATGATTCCACCTATTTTACCAACCCCAACACTGGTGGAAGCTTTCCCATCAAAGGGAACCTGTGAAATTTCCAATGTCATATACCAGTTAACTTGCAACCACTGAACAAATTCCTACCTACTAAGTCTGACCACTAATCAGCTATCAGTCAGAATGAATGGCCACAGGCAAAAAGTTTTTACTCAAAATCCAGACCATCCACCTCAAAATTCCTCCTTCACCATTTGTGCTATCACAGTCCTCCAGGTAGGCACGAGGAGTAATCACTTGAGGCGATGGAGCCTACACAGCTTTAGTAATCAAGACTAGCTCCCAGCAGACATCATGGCTACTACCCTTAATTCTATTGGCAAGCTACCAAATCCCAAAAATTTGGCAACGGATTCATAGATGTGCAGTAGGGAGATCACGTAAATGACTCCAGCAATGACTCATCAAATGCTGCAAGGGAAGCCTTGCTAATAAGAGAACAAGTATTATTGCTTTGGGGGTGTGAGACTACTTGGGTGGCAGTCGCTCAAGGTGTTGGGACATACTCGGCTTGCTGGTTCCTAGGATTTGAGACAAGCCCTTGGCAGACCACACAGTATTTACCATCAAAGTTTCTGGTGGACTACCCAATTCCACGATGTGGGTAATGGGTGTTACCAGTAGCATAAGATGTGCATTAGGGGTTTTACATAAGTGACCCCGATGGTGACTATTCATATGTTGTGAGAGCAGCATTGCAAATAAGGATGCTAAGGGGAGAGGAAATCCCACCGGAATGTGCTGATGCCACCTCTAGGTGTTGGCCTCCTAGTTTTAGACTTTTTCTGGGTGGTAAAGTGGGTCATAAGAGGGTTAGTAATCCAGGTACCTCCGATGATGGCCCTACACATCTGGCATGAAGCTGGGTCAATCAATAAATCAATTTATCCATCACAGTCCTCTCCAACAGCAGCATCCCCTCTGAACACTAGAGGTGAGAACTGGACTAACAGTACAAACTAAGCTCCAGGTAGCCATTGGGTCTCAACTTTAGGTACATAGTAATTCCTTTAACTTTTCCTCCTTTCCCAAAACATTCCTCCAATTTTCATCCCTCACTCCTTTTATTTTATCACGTAACAAACAAGAACCATAACTCACTATATTTACTTTTTTCTGAATAACTGTTCATATACTTATTTAAGTGACAGTATTTGTTTATTAGCTCCTTTTTCCTATGATATCTTTTTATTAATTTTGCAAAGATTTTATTCTTTCTCTTTCATTAACTTCTTTCCTTGTCCATCTTTAAAAAAAAAGATCATTTTGTAATTTTCAGAATCCTGTAGCATACCTAATGTCAGCTACCTGTCAACAAAAATTCTTTAAATTGACTAAATTTGTGTCTGAGAGAGAAGTGAAATGAGTGATTGTAAATTTATATAATGATTTTTCTGAATATGTGGTATTTTGGTGGGTGAAGGTCCTGTAAATTGACAGAATGACTGTCGTAATTGTATTAATAACACCACAGTGCCTGACATGCTAATTAAATGAATTGGACATTGTGTGTAAGCTATAATGTTTTGAGCGAGATTTTAAAATGTTTAATGTGATAAATATGCTGTTAAATACTTGTAAAAAAATCTTTTACTTTCATTTTGTATAATTTCAAGTAATTTTGAAAACTTTTTAATTTTTTGTATGATTTCTATTCTTTGTGTAACTGTCAGTGCTCCAGAAAGTATTATTTACACCTTTAATGCTTTCCAGAAATTTCGGCACTGTATATACAACCTTCCGATTATCGCAACCAAACAATCTCACTCAAATTTGTGCTAAAATGAAACACTATGCCATTTAATACCGTATTTTAATCTTCAGAAATAAGTCTGATGTAAGTTTATGTATATTTTTCTGAAGGGTTTATAAGAAATAAAAGTCAAACTAAAAGTTTATCAACAGGGTTGTTATTGGAGAAGTTATGTGTCATTAGCTGAAGAAGGGCACACGAGGGGTTTGAGGGGGACGTTCTCCAAAAACATCTGTTCCAGGCGGTCCATAAAGAGATTATCATAAGAGGGGACCATGCGAGTGCTGGACCTACTCCCACACCCAGGTCACATTCTTGGATGTGAACCTATCCCTCTCCTAAGACCACCTCAGTCCACACCAAACCCACCAACTCACAGCAGTACCTCCATTTCGAAAGTTGCCATCCATATCACACCAAACGTTCTCTCCCCTACCGTCCTGGCATTCGAGGCAGTTGTATATGCTCCAACTACAAATCCCTAATGGAGTACTCAAACAACATCTCACAAGCATTTGTATCCAGAAACTATCCCCTAGCTTTTTTTCACAAGCATCTTTCACAAGCCACAATGCAACCTGCTCAACCTATTGACTACTCCAAACCCCCAGAAACCAACCACGGTCCAGTCCTGGTTACACAATATTTCCCTGGCCTTGAATCCATCAACAGAATCCTTCGGCAGGGTTATGACTTCCTACTGACCTGCCCAGAAATGAGATCCATTCTTCCAAAAATCCTCTCTAGCCCACCCAGAACTTGTTTCAGCAGACCTCCCAACCTCAGCCAACTCTTAGTCCACAAACACAGTCTTCCTTGCCCCATCAGAGAGCCCCAAGGATCTTTCCCATGCAATAGACCCCACTGCAAGATGTACAACATACACCATGCCTCCACCACTTTCACCAACCCTATCACTGGCGAGAGCTTTCCTATCATAGGACACGCCACCTGTGAAACCTCGCATGTAATATACCAGCTGACCTGCAAACACTGCTTGGCTTCCTATATAGGTTTGATTAGCAATCCATTAGCCATAAGAATGAATGGCCACCGACAGACAGTTTTCACTCAGAATCCAAAACATCCAGTAGCCATCCATGCCATCTCCCATGACACCAATAATTATAATTCTTGTTTCACGGTCCGTGCTATCAGAGTCCTCCCAAAGAACAGCAGCTCCTCTGAACTCAGAAGGTGGGAGCTTGCCTACCAATACAAACTAGGCACAAGACAACCTCCTGGTCTCAATTTTAGATAATACCCAGTCAGTACTTTACCTTCCCTCTATCCACTCCTTGCCCACTGTCTATATTGAACCACCACATACCAGAGGTGATGTTTATCTGCATGGATTCTCTTTTTTATTATTACTTTTATATTTGTTATTTTTTTCGGTTATTCTGTTTTCTTATTTACTTTTACTTTCTCAAATTTAAGTTATAAACATTTTAGTGTATTATTCTGCACTTTTTGCAACTTTTTGCACTGCTCGTGTATAAGATCCAATTCACTGTCCCCCTCTCTCCGTGCTCTGTTTGAATTTGCCACCACCATGTTCCTGACTAACAGTCATTCTGTGAGACCATAAACATGCACCACCCTCCCTCCATGATGTTCTCCTGCTGACAAAGGGCCAAGTCCCGAAATATTTATTGTTTTTCCTGTTCTTGTGTTTTTTTGTGTGTTCGCCCCACGAAACCATCATCTAAGGTAAGTGGTGGTTCATTTCATTATCCTTTTTTTGTATAAATAAATATATATATATTGAACATTGGCTAGGATAAAAAACCACCGCTTACCAAAGAAGGGGATTCCAGCGGCGTTGGTACACGAAAAAAAACACGAACACACAAAGAATACAATTTTCGAGCATGGCTCTTCCTCAGTAGAAGTGAGATGGCTGCACTCAATGTTCAATATATCCGCTTTTAGCGCCTTTGTTTCCTAACAATCCCTAAATATATATATATATATATATATATATATATATATATACATATATATATATATATATATACAGGGTGTTACAAAAAGGTACGGCCAAACTTTCAGGAAACATTCCTCACACACAAACAAAGAAAATATGTTATGTGGACATGTGTCCAGAAACGCTTACTTTCCATGTTAAAGCTCATTTTAGTTTCGTTAGTATGTACTGTACTTCCTCGATTCACCGCTCGTATTGTGGACGGCTGTGATACAAATACAATACGCCATTCTCCAGGGCTGCATCAGCGCATCAGGGATTCCATGCGACGGAGGGTGGATGCATGTATCCTCGCTAACGGAGGACATTTTGAACATTTCCTGTAACAAAGTGTTTGAAGTCACGCTGGTACGTTCTGTTGCTGTGTGTTTTCATTCCATGTTTAATGTGATTTGAAGAGAAGTAATAAAATGAGCTCTAACATGGAAAGTAAGTGTTTCCGGACACATGTCCACATAACATATTTTCTTTGTTTGTGTGTGAGGAATGTTTCCTGAAAGTTTGGCCGTACCTTTTTGTAACACCCTGTATATATAAAGTAAGACTGAAATAATGAGCTCTAACTGGCAAAAACAAATTACAAATTGGACAGGGAAATGAACCGCTGCTAACAAAGTACTATGTTTACTCATTATAGGATAGGAGCAACACCCCCTCCACCACCCATTTTGTAGTGGATCACAGAGGAATAGCAACAGTACAGCACATCATGTTTTCCATTAGCCCACAGCTGCAAAATTGAATAAGTTAATGCTGAATTGCATGTAAACTTGTTACAATTTTGCAGAATGGTAAAAAAAATAAAAAAATACTGAGGATCAATTTACAAATCACAAAATGAAAAAGAACACATAGTTTCTGTTAAATTCTGATCATTAGAATCTGAGTAATGAAGCTACTGAAATCTTTTAAAGATAGAGATCGTGCTGGAAATAGAACTAATTCATGACACACATGAACTATAAAATTAGTTAAAACAACAAAACCGAAATTTTTCTAAAATAAAATAATTTATCTACACTATTGATGTTCCCAGTTTTCCAAAATACTACAACATAAGCATAAGTGATACAAGCCACTTTTTATTCATCACAATGTAGTCATTTCTGGCCATATTCACTTTATCTCCCAAACCTCTGCCAACCTACACAGAAACATTTAAATTCTAAAGTTTTACTGAGAAAATTCTGAAGTCCAACTAATACAATACATAAATCCTATGTTATGTAAAATTCAGTTAAGGAGAGCAAAACAAACCTGAACAAGCCCATGCTTTATCTCTACATCATACAACTTATTACTTTCATTTTTAGAGTTGTCATCTGAATTAGAGTTACTGACTGGATCCAATATATTTGACAGGCTAGTAAATACTGGTTCTGTTGCAAAAGCAAGGCTTTCCCTAAAACAAAGAGACACTTGTTGCATCCCACAGTAGAAAATTTACAACAAGTAAGATCAAATGTATCAGTAACATGACATACACTTTCTTGGTGTAACACCATTATTAAGGTAACAAAATACTTATCATAAGCAATAGTACAATTTCTCCAAATCAACTGACATGTTTACAGGCAATAATACAGAAACAAATGTTATTAAACAAAAAATCACAATCATGATGCCAAATCAAATGGGTCTAAAGTTAAATGATGATTAAAAATTTGTAAGGAAGGTTAAAATATGGAACAGATTTGAGTTAAAGCTCCAACCAATAGGATTTTTTTATTTTTTTTTATGTCTCCTCGACGGCTAAGGTTATTAGAAGGGGGGGGGGGACTGGGGACAAAGAACGGGAATGAATTCGACCATGGCCCTTTTGAAGGAAGCATCCCGGCATTCGCCTGGAGCGATTTGAGGAAACCATGGAAAACCCAAATCTGGATTCGAATTGCGTCCTCCCGAATGTGAGGCCAGAACGTTAACTGTTCACCCACCATGCTTGGTGGGATTATGTTCTCTTGTGATTTAGAGCAATAAGTCATAAGGTGCAAAAATCGAGCTTTAAACATTTTCAGATTAGGCTATGGACCCCTGAGGTTGCACTTCATCACGATGCTAGTGCCATTGTTCAGCTATGATATAATTTATGAATATGAATGTAATTCAGTCCAAATTAAGAGCACTTTCATTAAATAGTATTAATATATGGCAAAGTAGCCTCAATATAAAAACTTTAGCTAGTTTTGGTCACAACTTAGAATTTATATTAGATGCAAGTGTTTTTAGTATTTGTCATTTAAATGCCAGATGTGGTAGATACTGAGGACAAATTTCAAATTCCTAGGTAATATCATTTTTTACTTTGACTTGCAAGGAGAGGTAACAACCTATGGCCAGTCAATTTCAATCAGCTATAACATATTGATTGAGAACCTTCCAAAATCAAGTCTTGTTAAAGGATTTTGGTCAACATTTCTTACAATGGGAGGCCATCAACTGTAAAATTCAGATTCAATTCATACTGTAGTAAAAGCTCATGACCTGAGTGTAACGTGACAAAGCAGTAACATGCACTTACTCACTGTTGAGAAAATCATCACTGAAATATCCCATTCCATTCAAATACTTTCCAAGTTAGGTAGATTCCAAGGGGCTGGCGCAGCAAGCAAGCTCTCTGTCTCATAAGCCCATCATTGCGGGATCAAATTAATTATTTAGTTATTCAAAAATGTATACAGATAATTTTGGGCAATCAGTTTCAACAATTATGCATATAATAAGTTTTTTAAATGCCTTTTGTTGTATAAAAAATGACAGCATCTCATTTCGAACCTTCCATCCCCTGCTGTGGGAACAAACATCTGTCCTTCAACTCTAATGGTCGAGTGAACAATATTTGTATTTCATACCTGCCGCAGCCAATATTTCTAGATTTGAAATATAACTTCATATGCTAACAGCATAATGAAGTTCAAAAGCATCATTTTTTCACAACAAATGCCATTTAAACAACTTATTACAGGTGTATGCATAATTGTTGTAACTGATTGCCAAGAATTACCTGTATACACATTTGAATAAATAAAAAAAGTCATCAACAGCAATATTCGATCTGGTGATGACAGGCTTATGAAGCAGAGAGCTTACTCGCTGCGCCATGCACCCCTTTAAATCTTTGTAACGTAGAAATTATTTTAATGCAACAAAATATTTCAATTCTGATTTTCTCGACAATGGCAAAGAAGCTTGTGTTACTGTTTTGCCACATTACACCTCTGGTCATGAGCTTTTATAACACAAAGAACGAGTTCAATCTGAGTTTTACAATTGGCAGCTACCCCTTGTCAGTATCTACAAAAAAAATCAAGGTCAAAGACCAAGTTGCGATATCATCTTCACACTAGGACGCGGCATAGTTTCATGGAGGATAGCAAAAAATCTAAAGCCGAATGCTACAAACATTCAAATTAAGACTCAATTTATGTAAAGCCATAATTTGGTTGACAAAGTTGGAACATACAAGGTACTATAGCAATGAGTGTTGTAAACAGGCATGGTGAGACAAGGTGTACAGTGGGATTTTAGATCAAACCCTGATGTGACATTAATTTAAATTAATAAAAGAAATATAACCAAGTCAATGAGTTCCCAACACCTAAAAAGACTTTATAACCAATTTAAATGAGAAATGTTAATAATGAAAAATATATAACTTTATAATAAAAGGTGATGAGGCATGGAAAGATGGTGGTGGAAGATTGAGGAGAGGTGCACGGAAGGGGAAAGATGGCCATGACCACAAACTCCATTTCAGGCATAAAGGTGCGGGAAGATTTTCTTTTGTAGGTAAGGGGCTCAGAGATTGGAATAAATTATCAAGAGAAATGATGAATAATTTAGTAAAAATGCTAAAAGAATTTAAAGTTGAAATTAGTAAAGGACAAAGGTAGGTGGGAGCTGCAAAGGGGAAAATTGGGCATGTAGGGAAATTGCCATCACAGCAAGTGCTTCATAGTAATTAAACAAGTTTAGGCACAAAAGAAAGGGAATTTAATGTAAAACAATAAAATGATAATAAATAAATAAATAATGGAAGTCTACATAGTGAAAAGATAAATTTTAGATGTGGCACCACACGTTGTGGAATAGAGTAATATTACGTGATTTTAAACTAAACATATTTCAAGGACGGGACACTAATTAGAAGAAAGGGCATAACATTTCAGTATGATAATTGAATATATGTGCATTAATAAGAATGGTATTTATATAACAAAATATAAATATCACATGTGGCACGACAATAGTTGAAAAGCAGTAACAAACTTGAGGGTGTACCATTCAAATAAAAATAAATACAGCACCAAAGAGTACACCAAAACAACTTGAAGAGAAAAGTAATTTTCTGAATACTAATACACTCCTGGAAATTGAAATAAGAACACCGTGAATTCATTGTCCCAGGAATGGGAAACTTTATATACACATTCCTGGAGTCAGATACAACACATGATCACACAAACAGAACCATAGGCACATAGACACAGGCAACAGAGCATGCACAATGTCGGCACTAGTACCGTGTATATCCTCCTTTCAGAGCAATGCAGGCTGCAATTCTCCCATGGAGACGATCGTAGAGGTGCTGGATGTAGTCCTGTGGAACGGCATGCCAAGCCATTTCCAGCTGGCGCCTCAGCTGGACCAGCGTTCGTGCTGGACGTGCAGACCGCGTGAGACGACGTTTCATCCAGTCCCAAACATGCTCAATGGGGGACAGATCCGGAGATCTTGCTGGCCAGGGTAGTTGACTTACACCTTCTAGAGCACGTTGGGTGGCACGGGATACATGTGGACGTGCATTGTCCTGTTGGAACAGCATGTTCCCTTGCCGGTCTAGGAATGGTAGAACAATGGGTTCGATGAAAGTTTGAATGTACCGTGCACTGTTCAGTGTCCCCTCGACGATCACCAGAGGTGTACGGCCAGTGTAGGAGATCGCTCCCCACACCATGATGCCGGGTGTTGGCCCTGTATGCCTCGGTCGTATGCAGTCCTGATTGTGGTGCTCACCTGCACGGCGCCAAACACGCATACGACCATCATTGGCACCAAGGCAGAAGCGACTCTCATCACTGAAGACGACACGTCTCCATTCGTCCCTCCATACACGCCTGTCGCGACACCACTGGAGACGGGCTGCACGATGTTGGGGCGTGAGCGGAAGATGACCTAACGGTGCACGGGACCGTAGCCCAGCTTCATGGAGACAGTTGCGAAAGGTCCTCTCTGATACCCCAGGTGCAACAGTGTCCCTAATTTGCCTGGAAGTGGCGGTGCGGTCCCCTACGGCACTGCGTAGGATGCGACGGTCTTGGCGTGCGTCCGTGCGTCGCTGCTGTCCGGACCCAGGTCGACGGGCACGTGCACCTTCCGCCGACCACTGGTGACAACATCGATGTACTGTGGAGACCTCGCGCCCCACATGTTGAGCAATTCGGCGGTACGTCCACCCGGCCTCCCGCATGCCCACTATACGCCCTCGCTCAAAGTCTGTCAACTGCACATACTGTTCACGTACACGCTGTCGCGGCATGCTACCAGTGTTAAAGACTGAGATGGAGCTTCGTATGCCACGGCAAACTGGCCGACACTGACTGCGGCGGTGCCCAACCGCTGCGCAGCTAGCGCCCTTCGACGGCCAACACTGCTGTTCCAGGTGTGTCCGCTGTGCCGTGCGTTTGATCATTGCTTGTACAGCCCTCTCGTAGTGTCCGGAGCAAGTATGGTGGGTCTTACACACCGGCATCAATGTGTTCTTATTTCAATTTCCAGGAGTGTACTTTGTGAGAGATTAAGTATTTTAGGAATAAAAGGAAAATAAAAGATATTTACAACCCTTTCACTAAAATAATTTATAATGGCTAAATTAGCAGAAATTGGAGAAAACTTGTCACAACTAAAAATGTTGGAATTAACATCTATAAGATGTAAAATTTTGGTAAAGACTCAATAAAATTTCGATTCCAGGGCTTTTTCAGTTCACAGGAAAAGGTGGATTACTGTAAAAATGCACCATTATTCCAGACCTTTCCAGAAAAACAGTACAAAAAGGTAAGCCAGGAGAGGCCTCTGCACAGCCAAAAATCAGATTTTGAGGGGGGTGGACGGATTTGCGTCAGTCAGTACCGTAATGATGCCAGACAGAACTTTGAAGATTTTTGGTCATGAAATGGACTTATAAAATGTTCTGGTGGTGAACATTTGCCATTTCTTAGCAATTTAAAATCAGTCAGGCTTGGTTGATTAAACCACGGGAATTCCTCCTACAAGCTATTTCAAGTTTTGTCAAAAATGAACTTTAGCAATGAATAGTAGGTTTTATTACTGCATTAACTGTTGTTAAAGTTTTATAAAGGATATTTTGGAAGACTTACTGACTTTCTAAACGAGTGGAATAGTGGAGCTGTTGAGAATTTTTCTTGTTTTGTTAATTTGTAATCTTCATTTGAGTTCAAAGTTATAATTAAAGTTTGTATAGATTTACTGATACCAGCAGTAACTTCAGTGTTTTACAAAATAAACTTGGTGACAATTTATGCCTTGTCGATGTCAAGGTCATTAGAGGTGGGAAAGTACTGGGGGCAAGGAACAGAAAGGAATTCAGCCATGGCCTTACTGAAGGTACCATCCCAGCATTGACCTGGAAAGATTTGGGCAAATCACAGAAAAGCCAAAATGGGGATAGCTGGAGGGGGATTCGAACCCAAGTTCTCTCGAATGCAAGGCAAGGGCATTACCTATAATAATACTATTTTACTGAAAGTGCTTTTAATACAGAATGCATTGACTCCTAATTGATGGGACAGGTAATACTTACTGGGTAATAAAAAAATTAATTTGACAGGAAGTGAACAATTGTGATAACAGCCAAATGACAACGTCGTGTGGCACTGGAGAGGCACACAGTCTGGTGCCAAAGCTGAAAAATATGTTTAAGCTCTGCAACAAGCCAATGCTGTTTGAACTGTCACATCCATATTTGCTATGATTATTAGGAAACAGAATACTAATTGTGTGAGGTTTGACCTGCAGTTGGTTACCACCCTCCCCCATTCCCCACTGTCTGAAATTTAGTATCCCAATTACAGTTGCTGAGCCATTGAGGGTGATCTAAAATAAGTGAGGGAAGTGAACTGAGTATGCTCGTTGTTAATGTTTATTCTATTTTTGAAACTCATATTTCCCATGCAAAAAGTAGACATTATTTCAATAATCACCTAGATGATTATGGAAAACAACCTAAAAACCATAATTGCTATGCCTGATATGCAGATGGCAGGACTTGATCTCTCACCATATAATACCTCTCAGCAGCTGACCAGTAAAATCTTAAGTAAGAAAGCTTTCAAATCTTTAGTATTCAGCATAATTTAACATTTTTGAATGCTTGTATGTAAATTAAAACATTAATCACAGTTAAACACGCTGATAGATAAAAAAAGTCACATGTATTAATATGCACTACCTAGATTCCTCGAGAGGATGTTGAACTGTCAGTATCTGAGGATGTCTCAATCTTGTTAACTGTGCCACACCTCTTCGAAAAACTTCAAGGATTTGTTCCTGTTCAGTTTTCGAGCAACGTTCCAAACATCTTTTCTCAAATACAAAAACTGCTGCATCTTGTTTTGTAGATTTCTTACTGCCTCTGTATATTTTCCACAATGAACCTTAAATAAAGATACTCATATCAGTTGGTTATTGTTTGGCATGTTTATTTGTACACAAGTTATATAGAAAGAATTAATAGAACACAAGGAAAAACAAAAATAAAAGCTTTGCCGATAAACATCAGAAAAGTTGCCTACAATCATATCATACATGAAGAGTGGCCTCCTCTTTCTGGGGGGTTCGCATCACATCCCCGTAGTTAGTAATTTTTTGCACATCCTCAAGAGACTCTGTTTCCACTATGATGGTATTATTTGTAGTGCATATTCTGCAAATTTTAATTTAGTCTCTACTATGCTTTATTATTTTCGCTAGTTGTTCTGCACCCATAATCAAGATAATCACACTATTACAGCAACAGCAATATGGATACATAAATCTGAAGGTAGCATCTTACAGTTGAACCATATATAACAAAGCCATAATCTTGTCTAAATTGTAAGAAACTCCATAGAACTGTAACAGAAATACACCCTATGACTTGCCAAATAGACAATTAAAAATGTTATGGACCCTGACATCTTTTAGCTAATGCAGTCAGCTGAACCTCTGGTTAAAATGAGCCTAAATTCTTAAATACTGTAATTAAATTTAAAAAAGATTTCCTGCTGTATTCTGGTTCAAGTAAACAGAAGCACTTCCCAATAGAAAAATGGAAAGCTATTTGTAAACTTGCTAACAGGCTCCTATAAGATTAGAATAAACAGAAGAAAGCACCACAAAAAAGGAGTATTGTAAATGAATAATAGCTGCATTAGCTTAAAGTCCCAACTTTGCACTGGAAACAATGATTCACGAGAACGCTTGTAAAAGTTGGTGCCCACACAATTACCAGTTGTGTAGTAGTTGTAAAATACCATGACTCCAGTAGATAACTGACTGTTTTTTGAAAATTAAAACAGGCGAGACATCCCCAGTAAGTGTTGGCTGCAATCCTTACACACAATAGACTATACAAATGTGATTTTTGGGGCTTTAAGGTACTTCAAAAACAGGTTTATTATGAAAAGAAACATTTCAAAGCTATAGGAAGGAGATCACCCTGTCAAAGAGCTCTCCTGGCATTCACTTAACTGATTCTCAGAAACGATGGAATGGTTTCACCTGTATTTGAGACTTGGTAAGTAATGACCCTGCTTCTTATTAACAAATATAAACTATGTGCTTATATAAATTATTTAGACATCTTACAAATATCACAGAAAAATGTTGATTTGTCAAAAACAAAATTTAGATTTACATACTGAAGGAGACTTACCAGGCCCAGCACTGGCAATATAAGAAGAAATTTCATATTCTCTGGTTACAGGGTTCCCTGGCAGTACACCTGACAACTGGGACACAGTTGTACTCACAGTTGAATACAGTTTATTGAAAACTTCCATTTTTGCCTCTGTATCGGAAACAGACATTTAAATTATTTACAAATAATATGCAGAATGGCACTTAAGTTCTAAAAACATATTTATCTATCTTCAACCAATTTCATACAAATGAGTACTAATAAAAGTAAATACTCTATGTAATACAGAAAAAAACCTGCAGGCACATGCTACTTTTGTTTCAAAGCATTTCAACTTTTGAGTTGAGGGGGCTTAATTAAATACATTTCCATTTATGAAAAATATTTTTTGGGGTTAAGGTGGTGACGCCATTTGGAATTTATATAACTGAAGATAAAGAATCATCAACTTACACTCAGGGCAATTGGCGCACCAGTGGAAAATTTCAAATTTTATAACTCACAAAATTCAGCATCAAGAATCTTAAACACCTTTTCCCAGTGGTAAGGGTTGGCTGCCTTTGATAAGTTTTACTCACCATTGGCACGGTCATATTTGAAGCTTTGATTATATGGCCGTATGCCCTTGCTGACGCGAAGCATTTTATACCTACCGCCAGATTGTACAACAAACTAATGGGGGAAGTGAATTGTTGCTATCTGTCTGTGATATGTGTAACTATATTCTATGTGTCATAACTGTAATTTTTGTTAGTTAAATGTGTGGTTTTATGAGGCAGAGAGTGGGGACCCTCCTGGCATTCTCCTCGATGACTGCGGAACTTAAAAACCAGTCAGGATGGCCGGCATGTGGGAACCTAGTCTCATGCGTGGCCTCCTTGTAGCTCTCTGATCAAGTGTGCAGCACCTCAGCACACTGAGCCACATTGGAGGGGAATTCAGCATCAAGAACATTGAGACAAAATTATAGTTCCTGGGTATATGTAGGTCAGCAAGGAACAGTAGGCATGATTCCTAAAATGGCAATCTTAGAACATTTCTTACTCCTTTGATCACCTTATGGGTATTCAGTCAAAGAACATAAAATGTTATAATATTCTCTTAGGACATACATCCCATGAAATATCATAAAGCACATCCCCCAAATCAGATGGCAGACTGACAGGCATACTTGGTCTGGATTACAAAAAGTTTATAGATAAATCAGCATCTTGATGAATCACATGAATAACAAAATCCAAACAATCCTGATCTCTGTGATGGCTTTTGAAGACACCCAGATAGTTGCAAAATTCTTATTAGTGTCTATTAATTAACACCTTTTTACACAGTTGAAAGCTGTAGCTGTAGCTAAATTAGAACACGAAACAGACAATTTCCGCAGAGTCTCTGCTGAAACAGTATCTACAAGGCTTGGTTAGATCAGTGGCAGAGGATGAACAGATATCAGTTACTAATTTGATAATGTAGCATATATTGAAAATATGTCAAGTCTTTTGTCCTACAAGACTGTATACAATATGATTTCTGGTGCAATCAGAATAATGCACCACTGCAATGCATTATGCATGACAAAAGCTTCAAGAAAGAGAGATAATTGAATAAATTGTGAAGTCAGAGTTAAACGTGCATGTAAAGTACGATAAACTGAAAATACTGATAGCCTTTCAGAATTGGTGCTGGTTGCTAAAGATTGTGAAAGTATGGTTCACGGTGAACAGTATTCTGAAATGATTGCATAGACTTCTGCAGACATTTCAATTTTTTTTAGTATAACATTTCAGCTAGCTTTCTGTGGCATTTGTCAGAGGACTGCCATGTATGGCATCACTGCCACCTATTGATGGTTTCTGAAGCATGCACTAATTGTTTGGAGTGACTCCATAACACCAGGAGTAACACTGCTGTGCTTCTTCAAAACACTGGAAGAATTGGACGTCACTCCAGGTCGCTGCCATACTCACCAACAATGGTCATCACACGTACTGAAGAACGGCAATTAACTGGACTGCTGATAAACGACATCACATTGTGTTCAACAACGAAATGCTACTGTTCTGCATGACATCAGGTACCATCATTGTCAAGTTTGGCAGCGACCTGGGTAAAGGTCCCATTCTTCTAATGTTTCGCAGAGACACACAGGTGTTACTTTTGGCATCATGATGTGGGGCACCATCGGGTATGACTTCAGGTCACAGCTGTCAGTGATTGAGAAAACTCTGATGGCACAACAGACATCCTGCATACTCATGTGTTACCTCTCATGCGACAGTATTGTGGTGCCATTTTTCAACAGGGCAACGTTCGTCCACACACATCTCTATGAACTGTGTGTTGTTGAAGTACTCGTATGGCCAGTGAGATCCCCAGAGATATTCCCAACAGAACACATGTGGGATGCCTCCGATGTTAACTCCATCCAAGTATTAGTATACAGGATATCAAGAACCAGTAACAACAGCTGTCGGCCAGTTTGCCTCAGGAGAGAATACAACAGCTCAATTGGTATGAGATCTTAAAGCAAGGACCCGCCTCTAATGATCTCGACAAGGCATAAAGCCATAAGTAAAAAAAAAGGAAGGAAACAAATTTACTTTGATAATTTCCATTATTTAATACAATAAGGAATAATTTTCTATGAATCCAATCCACAACAAGGCTTACAAAGCACACTAACATTTAACACAAATTATATGTGAGACTGGGCCAAGAACATCTCATGAAAAAACATTCCAACAATTGGAAACCTTGATCAATCGCTTAAAATTACTAAACGTCTTTAACATAAAAAAAAATTAACTTAAAAAAAAAACAAACACTTTTTCAAAAGTAAGTTGGTCCACAACATGAAGGTTAGTTGGATCCTGCCGAGGGAGGGGTACTACGCCAGTGTGTCAAAGGTAGGACAGCCAGTTCCTTTCTTCTGGGGCCTACAGCTTAATGTGGACTTTGAACCATGCAGGGCCGCATTTAGGCTTTGTGGGTCCTTAGGCTATACATGTGATGCGGGCTCCCCTGTCGACAGTGGACCCTCTGACCGGGGATTAAATTCGAAATTTGACCCAAAAAAGTTGTGGGCGACCTGTGTTTTTTTTTTTTTTTTAGCTCTACTACTGGCCCAGGCGGGAGCCCAGGGTTGTGGTGTGGGCCCCTCGGGTACAGCCTAGGAAGCCTATGCTTAAATGCGGCTTTGGAACTATGGCGTGACCTGGCCGACCTTTCATGAACAAAGCAGAAACCATAAAAATTCATAGCCACAGCAGGATTTTAAACTGGGACCTTGAATTTAGTATGCAAAATGCCTCATCCACAGAGCTACCAGAGTGCTCATTACAAATGTAGAAGTACCGTATGCAAAATCTTCATGATGATCTCAAATTATTCATATTGGTACCAGGTGGAGTTATATATCTCAGTACATACATTTTTGATAATCTTTCAATAAATACCACATGTTATAGAAGATTTAATAGGAACTTATGAATATTTTACTTGACACCTACTATACTCTTAAGCAAAGTTTAATAGTGAAAACCATTAAATGATTTTATGGATATAATAAATACTGATATTAGAGTGGCCTGGTGGATCAGTGATTAAGGCATCCTGCTGGAGATATAAATGTCCCTGGTTCGAATCCATGACTCGGCAGGGATTTTCATAAGGCCTTAACCCGATCTTCACCTCTGGCACAGCTTGCTGTGTAATATGAAGTATGCTAGAATGCTTCTGTGGTTCAGATTCCACATTAAACTGTTAATCCCCTCTAGCGCTAATAATCCTAGTTGTAACACAGATGTGTACACATGCAAAAGCAAAGTTCAAGCCAAACAAAGGCTTAATATGGTCTTAGTTAGCCCAAACGTACATACATACATGTTGGGTCTGGAGTACAGGAGCACGCTACCAGATTGTACCAAGGGCGCAGTGAGCAATATGTGAGCACCACAGTGACCCCTGAGAGAACCACAAGGTAGGTACTTAAGGAGAGGAAGAGCGTGCTGCTACACATTCATGCCACCCACCAGGAAGAGAGCATCATTCCGCTATCTGTCATTGTGTATTGCGAGACAGTCTAATAAACCGGATCCTTCAACCAGCTGTGTTCTCGTAGTTATTGCCCACCATCCAATGGATATCCACAGCCTACCTTCACTGGTGGGCCATTTACCTCGAATCAGGCACTCCATTCAATCCATGTCCTGATCTTTCTCTGGTGGATCTGATATCAGAAGTGGGATCATCCTTAGAGAGAATGAGTTGAATGCCAAACAGCAAAACCCAATGAATTGTCGTTTTTTGCCTACAATCACCGTCTGCTTTCTTCTATTGCCAGAACACAATCCGATTATATCCTAACCCCTCGTGTGTTTCATTTACCGATAAATATTCTTTGGTTTTTTGCGATTATTAATTTCTTTCAAATAAATATTTATGTTTTATAACACCTTACCCATGTTCATTTATGTTCTCAAATACTTTCAGCTTTGCGATTTTTATTCAAGTCATACTTCCACCCCAAGCCTAAATAGACGTCTTTTATTATCTTGATTGCACCCACCTTTTGCGGCATTTCAAGATGGTTTTTCCCCCTTGTTAATTGTTATTTCACCTGACCGTGTATCTCAGTAAGTGGATAGCTTTATGACCCTCATCGGTTTCTCCCAACAAGTCGCTTCAGATATCTATCTGTCCCACTACCATTTCCATGCCTCACGTCTCACCAGACTAAACTCACACATACTATTTCTTCAGTCTTGCCTCTCCTTAAATATTTCACCGAACGGTTTAACCATAAAACTCCTGGTTTCAGGTTGCCACCCACAAATTCACCCAGCCCTTCATGCTATCAGTTTCACACAGTCCCTCACCCTCACCCACTTGGTACTCCAACAATATATCCACATGGCTTATCAATATTCCATCCATCTTGTCTCCCTCCACAAAATCGTATGCCTTTCATTCCCTCACCTCATTCATTGAATGAAGCAAATCCTGCCATATATCAGATAGTGGCAAACTCAACACACACAAAATCACCTGTGCAAGCTAGCTGTTTAGCTCTAGGCTCGTGTCTCCCCTATCAACAAACCATTTCCTCACACCACACACCTACTGCGCCCCTATTGCCAGAACTCCATGTTTTGCTCACCTCCTCGATTTTCCCCACCCTGACCCTCTACCACCTGTCCCAAAAACCCTTGTCCCTCCTTCAGTTAAACCCCAACAGTCAGTGATTAAGCTTTCCTCCACTCCTCTGACAGAACCCCAGATATCAGTTCTATCCAAGGGACACTCCTTCTCTGCTTTGGTATGGGACTCACTAGCGTTCTGCCGCACCTTGGGTTGGCGTTATCATTTTGCCATCATAGGAGTAAACAACATCCAGCAGAATGAAATTGAGGGCAGCTTACAAAAATTTATACATTCATCTCCACTGGACCCACCCCAACTCCCACAAAACCATCCACTTATTCTGTTCCAAGAGTTCCTTACCTCCACTCTGTCCTCGCTCTATTTCCTAAACTCCATTCCACACATCAAAAATCTCAACACGGAAACTCAAGCCATGAGAGAACTGTGCAGAAATCGTAACATTATCATTCTCCCTACTGATAAGGGCTGAACCACAGTAGTAATGGATTGCAATTACTATGAGGCTGAGGCAGCTGTCTGACACAAACAGCTACCTACCACACCCTACAGATCCCACCACCTCCATATGCCAGGAAATACAAACGTTCCTGGTCCTGCTACCTCTAAAATCCCCAGAATCCCCATACACCCACCCTGTACCTTCTAAGGTTGGCAATCAAAGCTGACCTATAGTTGCGACATATGAGTCACCAACTGAAAGGATTTCAGCCTTGGTGGATCATTATCTCCAACCCTTTGTACAGAGTCTTCCCTCCTATGTCAAAGATACCCCACACTTACCTGAATGTCAATCCATAGTCCACACACCTCTACCTCCAGACTCCTCCCTAGTCTCAATCGATGTAACTTCCCTCTATACCAACATTCCACCCAGTTAGGGCCTCAGTGCCCTGGAACACTTTCTAGATCTGCAACCCCCATACAGCCGTCCAAGTACATACATCCTTTCATCCTTGGCTCACCTGATTCTATCCAAAAGCTTCTTCACCTTCAACTCCAGATTCATGGCACTGCTATGGGCACCCGTATGGCCCCGTCCCTTACCAATCTGTTCCTCGGTTGTCTGGAGGAATGTTTCCTTAACCACACCCCCTCTAAACCCACTATGTGGTTCAGATACATTTGGAACAACAGTGAAAATCAACTCCCAGAATTTCTCCATTCCCTTAACAATAGTCATTCCATTAATTTCACCTGGACCTACTCCCGCACGCACACACATCACATTCCTCAATGAGGACATCACGCCCAGGCAGGGTGCCCTTCACACCTCTGTCTTCATCAAATCCACTAATCTGCAGCAATATCTACATTTTGACAGTTGCTACCCATTCCATATCAAACATTTCCTCCCTTATAGCCTTGCTATCCATGGCAGACATATATCTGTTCTGATGCTGAATCCCTCTCCTAGGACTCCCAGAACCTATCCCAAGCCCTCATTTCCCACTCTTACCCAGCAAATCTCCCGTGCAATCACCCACCCTCCACGTAACCACTCCCGCCCGGCACCTCTAAAATCCAACCCTGCCCTGCCTCTGTTTCCCAGTTCTCTCCTGGCCTTGAATCCATCAATCAAATCTTACAACAGGGGCATGACTTCCTTTGCTCCTTTCTAGAAATGTTCTCTCTTCTACCAACTGTAACCCATACATGTTTCAGCAGACCACCTAATCCCAAAAACATCTTGGTTCACAAATACCCTCAATCAGACTCTCCAAACACACCATATGGATCTTTTCCTTGCAATAGGCCTCACTGCAAAACCTACAGCATTCATCCTCCCACTACAACATATTGCAGCCATACTATAGGGAAAACCTTCCCCATCATTGGATATGGCACATGCTCCACAACACATATCATATATCAGCTAATGCACTAGTTCCTATATAGCCCTGACTACACAACAACTCTCGGTCAGAATGAATGGCCACAGACATACAGTCCACACCTGCAGGTTATACCTTCCAATACCAGAACATACTAACTACTGCAATTCTAACAACCTTAATGACTGTTTCACCGTGAGAGCAATCAGAGTTTTCCTGAAACCATCGCCGCTTCAGGACTTCGGAATTGGGAACTTGCATACCAAAATATCCTGGATACCAGGCACCCACCTGGCCTCAACCACTGATAAATATACATTTTTTTTACCCATTACTCATTATTATTAGTATTATCATTGTAATCATTTAACTAGTTACAAATTTCTTCAAAATTTATTTTTTGTTTAACATTCCGTACCCTTTTGTTATATTATTAATTCAATCACCATCTGTGAGATATATATATATATATCTAACATTGTAGTCTCTCCTGGCATATTGAAAATTCACTCAATCATATGACAAACTTTGGTGTGTGCACATCTCCCGAACCACGGGACGTTCCCTACAACATGAATAAGGTTTAAAACCTAAATATTGTGTATTTTAGTGTTTGTCATGTACGTTTTTTACTCGTTGCAGCCTTCAACTTTGGTGAGTGATGAGTCATTTTCCCTTTCACTGTCATTTATATTGAACACAAAGTAATAAAGACATGGTTCACAATACAGGTTGGTAAAACTAAAATGTTTAAGATTTTCATATTTCACTGTCATTTCATGCAGAATTTTGATTGTAAGTGCTTCTGAATAAGAACTGTATTTTCGGAGCAGCCTGATGAAACTCATGTTAATGCTCACCTTTCTTTATTCAGGAAAGAACTATGATGATACGTAAACCTCATCTCAGAATTCTAAGAAGAAGATGGAGATGTGAATCAAATAAAACCTGTCAATAACACTTTTAAAAATTGTCTAACTTCTTTCTTGTTGTCTTACTTTCCATTCTCCAATCAACCAATGAGAACACAAAAGATGACACAAAGACTGATGTTGAATCACAATCCATAACCCATTTTCCCTTTGAATATTGTTACTTTCACATTTACAGAACTTGTTTCTGAGTAGGAAATGAAATCTAGAACATCCAGCTATTTTCACAATACAATATAATAAAATATCAAGACACGATTTTTACTATAAATTTTCTGTGAAAGTTGGTGGTATTTTTGTTAGTACTGATGTTATAAGTGATGTAATGCTGTCCACAATTGAACTGCAGATCTGGTGTTGTAGCATTACCAGATACTGCAATGATTACTTTTCTACTGATATCTTCTACGAATCACTGCTGTTTTAGCAAAACCGATTAGTGGTCCACACATACCTTATCAACATTATAGCTCAAATCTGACTGTCATCTTTCATACAAAAACGTTTTTAAAATATTTTCATGCCAGGTTTAAACAAATCTGTAATTTTAATGAACAAAAGAACAGCAAGTATGGTATCATTACAACACAGAAGAAATAAAATAAATAACTTCATTACTGAGTTACAGATTCCAAAAGCTCATGGAAGAAAAACTGTTGATACTATACATAGTCCAAATCAGTGGCTCAATAATCCCTTCAAATAAGAGTATAGTTTCTGACAAAGATTTTATACAGAGTAAGATGAAATTTTCGATCTCTGGTATTGTCAAGTATCAAGCAACACAGGTGTTACTGATACAAATGCAAATTGAGGAAATAATCAATAAGAACAACTACTCATTGAGTTCTGTTCACTAATATTTGAAAACTAGCTCTACACAAAGTAATAAGTCCAAGTAAAAGCCATTTTCAGGCACACATGTTAACACCCTATTTACCGATGAAGGTCACTACTACCCAAGTATTTATGTGTTATATTATCTACTGCTAAGGAAAGTAATGATATCTTCCTCTATATCTAATTGATTTTTCTGTTTCAATCTCTCATCTAGTTTGATGCAACACTCCATTCAACATACCCATTACAACCTATGCCCTCAACTGCGTCCCATATATTCTAATCTTTGTCCTCCTCTACAGTTCTTACCATCAACTGATCTCACTGCTAATAAATTGAGTCCTGCATGTCCTAAAATGTGACCCACTATCCTGTGTCTTGTTTCAATAAGTCTCTTCCAAAAACTTTATTCATCGCCCATCATTTTCAGAACAAATCAATTTTGTAATTTATATGTCCATATAATTTCAACATTTCAAATTTTTCAATTTTTTTTATTTCTTATATTCCCCAAGTCCAGGCAGAAGGTATGTTCAAGAAGGTCCTTTCTGTCCTGTCTAACATACAGAGATAGCTGTCCCATGCCAGACCACATACAACGCAGCCGTACTCCAACCACAACCGTACAAAGGCTCTATAAAATTTTAGCGGTAGGAAAGGTCTGTACCCCATGATCAATCACAAAAACACTTTAAAAGATTCACAGGCTTTACAGATTTGGCTTTCACATCTCTGGATGTGGCAGCCAACTTGCCAGCCATCAAAAATGAGGTCCAGAAAAAGAACAGTTTCATTAAAACTTAAAATAAGATAATGCGAGGTACTGCTAAAATACTACTGGATTAAGTAAAAAGCACACACCCAGTTTTCGTGACAGAAAAATGAAAACTGATGTGTACCAGCCTCTCAGGCTAGGTGATGAACAGAAAATAGCAAAGTCATCGAAAATAACGAGTATCGAATGGGTCTCCTAATCACTGATGAAATGCAATTTATAGCAACAAAAAGGGTCACACTTAAAACAAACCCTTCAAGAACACCATTTTCCTGGATAAAAGGATCTGATACTTCACAATCGAGTTGGTACCCGAATCAATGGTGTGATAAAAATGACTGTTAAAAAACAGGGAAGATGTAACCGTTTTAAAATACCATGCAGCCTGGTAGTATTGTTGGCTATGACTATATCAAAGAACACGTCCACAAGAAGTTGGCTGCAGATGAAGGTGTCCTGTATCTCTGCTTCCAGCAGAATCAGGTTGTCCAACATGGAACACACACTGAATGCGGCTCAGCAGATTTTGGAATTCAAGGCAACAGACCAGGCAGCAGTTTACCGTCTGCTCTACTGTATTCCCAATACAGTTTGTTAAGGTGATGCTATGATAACTACCTGGTAGCATTTTGTCCTTTCCCAGATTTTAAAATAGGGATTAGCATTGCTTCTTTCCACGAGTCAGCGTAGTGTCCTTTGGCCCAAATTACATTAAAAATATCTGGAAGGTACGCCTTAGCATCGTTACACAGATGCCTCATCATCTGGCACTGGGTCAGGGCGCATCCTGGCGTGGTGTCCTTGGTGCTGTTTAGACTGACTCCAGCTCCCAAGATGTGAATGGGCTATTGTATGCCTCTGAATGTGATGAACTGAAGCTAAAGATGTGCCTATTGGCAGCAATTCTTCATTGTTGGAACTGAAGGTCCAATCTAACTCCCTTTTTTGTAACCCTTCTCAAGTTGTATATTTAGCCAATTTTTCTGCACTCTATCAGTCCACACTGACAAAAGTATTGTAACCTAATTCTTTTTATTTCATCACATCACCACCCTCTTAAGCAGATGAATACACGGAACTATGAACATAACATAAAATTATTTTTCCACTGTTATTCCCTGCCCCCCCCCTCCCCCACCCCCAACCTTGAATGCCATCCTTCACAGCCAACCTAGTCATGTGGTAATTCTCAGTGTGCGGACATCTATATTGCTGTATGTCTCATCTGTACATGAATAAGCTTTCAAACTGAAATACTGTGAAATGTGATTGACCCTTTTTGCGTATTCATTGCGGCCCTTTTGCTTTCATCTTTGATAAGTGATGGGTGTACTTTCTCTATTTTTCATTATTTTAATTGCCCAAGATCAATTTCCTCTTCATTATTATGACTATATTAACTTGATGTTTGTGTTACTTTCATAAAAGACCAGCAACATATCTTGGGAAAAGGCTCTTGAATTATTTAAAGCCTAGTACATACTGGAATTCTTTATTGTAATTCAACGTTGCATTTCCGCATCCAAGGAGAATCAATCTGTGACAATGAGTCGGGACAAAGAAACTCACCCCAACTGCGTCTGTGATAATGAATATTGAGTTTGGGTGTCATGGAACAGAATATTTACGTCCCATTCGAAATGGGATTCTCAGACAAGTTGTCGTGCAAATTTAAAACTGAGCACATGGAAAGTGGTGTGAGTTGTACATAACTAGTTCACGTGCTGGTTTCCTCTCTTATTTAATTTAATTCATTAACATTTCATGCATCACTTATGTATTCTTCAACTGATAAAACATCTAATTTTTAGGGATGTTTAATCTTTGGGGTATAAAAACAGATTAACAAAGCAGATTTTTACTAAAGAGCTAGCTCAAAAATATAATGTTTCAGTGGATCAAGTAGAAAATAAAATTCATATGTTGAAGGAATACTTTCATATGGAAGATAAAAAGCTGGTTTTACACAAAAAGTGTAACTTTGCAAAAAAAATGTTATTGGTTAGGGTATGAAGGTATGCTGTTGCCCATAACTAAATCAAGGGCATACTTTAAATATTTTTGCTGATTTAAATGCAGATTCGTTAAGAACTAGTGATAGGCCTGACAAAGAGGTAACAGTGGCCCATCAAGTGTGATGGGTGAGCAGTATGGCAAGCATCTTGCATTCGGGAGGATGCAGGTTCAAATCCCCATCTGGCCATAAAGATTTCCGTTTTACATGGTTTTCCAAAATTACTCATGTTGAATACTGGGATGGTTCCTTCTAAAGGCCATGTCAGAATTCCTTCTATTTCTTTATGCCCAGCTGACATTGACGAGGAGTAAAGCCATAAGGGAGAAAAACAGGAAATCACAAATATTATAAATTAAAAATCGGGTCTTGTATTCAACACCTCAGACTCCTTCAGTTCAGTAACCACAATACAAATTCCTTCTCCCTTTGCAAAATTCGTCAAACTCATGAAATTCTACTCAGAAACTACATTCTGACAGTAACTGCACTTTGGAACATACAGTTTCTTCACCAAATTCTTATAGTCAGAATCCTGCCATTGAATATGGTTATCCCATGCAACCGTATTTTACAAACTTGTCAGAAAATTAATGGCTATGGATGATACTTTTTTTAATTTTGTAATTTCTTTGTGCTATATAACTGTTGTTAAATAAACCATTTTTTACATAAATTGATGTGTAATTTTAAAACAAATATGATGGCTTTGCACACTGTACATGATATGATATTATCTGCTTCAAAATTTTGAAGGTGTACATTAGACTTTTGTAGGAATCTCCAATTGCAAGAAATAGGAGAGTGTCAGCCAGTTTTGGATCAGGAGAATTAGTTTCATCGACTTCCATAGTCGATGTTTTCTTGGTTCTCTGGGTAGAGCTGTGTTGACTTTTTGAATGTTGTAAATTTCTTCAGGGGACTGCCATATCTGGGATCGCTGCCACCTATAATTGCAGGCATCACAATCCTTTGAAGAAAGCCACAGCAAATGTCAGGTTTCAAAAAATCGACGTGTCTCTGCCTGGAGAACCAAGAAAACAGGAGAAAAGGGTTGTCTGCCGTTAGTCTCTTGTTTGGAAATCTGGTACCCAACCATCAACAAAAGACATTCACAATCATTTGGAGTCATCCTCACAAAATTTCTGAAGCCAATCCCATGTTCAAATTTGAGAGTATCCAGTACATAACAGGCAAGAATATTTCTGTTCTTTACGTTTCCTTCTGCATCCATATTTTAATGAACAAAAGAAGTGCTACAATACCTCAAGTGCAATATTCTCGGACATTTTGAGGCCAAGAAAATTATATTGAAATTGAATCCGGATGCTCCTGGCAGTGTGGACATGACTGTCTGTAGTGGAGTAGCATCGAGGCAGGATCGTAACAAAGTGTACACTAGGCATAAGATTATATTTTCATTGTCTATACTCTGTGCACTGTAAAGCTTGTACAAACTTCTCATTTTTCAAAATGAGTTCTGATGTATTTTGAAGTTGAAATGTTACATTTAAAATGCCTATTTCCATAATTACATTGTTTCACCACTGGCACACTATATTAATCTTGCTACTACTAACTATGCATTCATCTACTTTATTCTCTAACCATCCAATAGTTTTAATAAAATATATACGGTCTTTATTTATTTATTTTTTGATGAATACATGACATTTATGTAAATTTACTCATAAAATGGGACTCAGACAGTATAATATAACTATAACAATAGAACTATTTAAAAAAATATACACACTACTGAATAAACAATGCCCTCGGGTGATAGATGAAAAGGCACTACATCAGAATCGTTAGCCATAACCTCCACAACTTGACAGCTAGATGCTCAATCCAGGCCACCGCCTACAGTATTTCTGAATTTAAATGTTCTAAACATGCATGCTAGACAGCGAGTGGGCATTCCTGCACAGTATGCATCAAAGTTTGTACAACTTCACCACAATCACAGTATGGAAAATCTTACCAGGCCAGATTTGAGTAGTAGAGTAGAAACAGTTCTTCCCATGCCACATCCAATATGATTTAGTTATTCCAGAATGAGGCAGATTGAATCCTGAAGTTCTGAACAGGGATTACTAATTCACACAATGCCCTGGGTTTATGATGATGCCCATTCTGCTATCTAGCTATCTGTAGAACTAAAGGAGTTGGATTCGCATGGTAGTTTCCCACGCAGGGCAGCTAGGCTTCAGTCGTGTTTTACCTTGCCTAATATCCCCATGGATGGGAAGTGCCCAATTACTAATCATTCTCAACCACAGTTGTGTAAGGACCTTTTGCATTATGATATGAAGTGGTAGGAGGTTACTGAGCACTAGGAGCCACTAAACAGGTGTAGATAGGAGTGTGCCAGTTATGATAAGGTAACACTCAAGAACAGACATCACTAGAACTGAGACAAAGGTGATATTATTAATTCCATATGACAGCTAGTCTTTTAGATGTAAAGAAGTTACAAATAAAGCTTTATTCATATCCATCTATTATCATATAAGCACTAGCATATTATCAAAAAAGCTGCAGTTTTTACGATTTTCTAACAAAACTGTAACACTTTAATGTAGAAGAAGGGCAGGCCTAACACTGTTAAATACATCAGTGTGTATTTCTAAACCAGATGCATACACTAATGTATGTATACTTCTAAGTATATACTCAAGTTTAAGAATAAAATATATTCTGTTACCAAAAATATCCTCTTAGCAATTACTTTGCCTGGTACAATAATGCTTCACAATCTACTATTCCAGTCGCACAGCTCATCTCACCAAGACTGAGTAGTTTAACATAACTCCACAGGCCCTCAGTACCTACTAACTGCCTAATAGTATATACAACAATGAAGGATTTACCAGATCACTGTCCAGAAAATTTGGGTCTAGAGCTAGGGTTCTCAACCAGGGAGCACCTCCCCCCCCCCCCCTTCCACAAAAAAATCTAGCTGCCCTCCTTTGCAAACCCTCAAACTTCTGTATTTGAAACCCCTAATGCAAGTTCCATGCTACCCCACCACACTCATGCAATGGTCTGACTAATGTTTTGTTAGCATAGTTCTCTCACTTCCCTGGTACATCGCCTCCACCCAATCGGGTAAATACAAGACTTTTATGTCTTCAACCAGTAATTTCTCCTCCAACTTACAACAAAACAAAAAATTAATTTTTTGGGTCTACTGGAGACAATACTGCAGTAGTCAATTGCTAAACGTATTTTTGCAAGCAGAAATTAGGTTGCAATCAAGACTGGCCGAGAATGACACTACTATTTGTACTTCCGAAAGTATTTCTAACAGTGTCTTTCGTTTAACTACAGCAGTATTATGACGCCAATCTTCGCAGAATCGCAATCTCCAGTAATCCCAATTTTTCATCTGTGTACCTAATAAACTAACTCTTTCTGGCATTTATTTTCAGTTTATGTTGCCCTACCTAACTAAATAACCTGACCAGATCACCATTTAGCTGTTCACAATCGTTTATTGTACTATTCCTATTATATGGCACTATGTCATTATTATTATTTCATTTAGTACACTAGAGCAAAGTTATAACCGGTTTCTTCGCATAAATGGAATATACAATGTGATTACATTAGGTACTGACTAACAAGTAAAAGTAATGTGTTCCTTGGCAAATGTAAGGAGCTATAGATGTTGACATGATGGAGTATACAATACATTCATTTTCCATTGATCCAAATATAAGAGACTGGCTCTGTGGGATGTGGAAAGTTGTCAATTAACAGATAAACAGTTGCATAACAAAATAATACATACACCAGAAGATGTACAGTCATAGCATACATGGTACATTAAACAATTGCATAACAAAATAATACATACACCAGAAGATGTACAGTCATAGCATACATGGTACCATAAACAATTACATTACAAAATAATACATACACCAGGAGATACATGGTAAATTAATTATATAAACTACATTTACACAAGCTATGGCAGTTATTTTGTAGACACCTTAGAATAAATTCTTCGACAGAGTAGAAGGAGTTGTCAATTAAAAATTCTTGAAATTTTTTTTCTTGAATTTATTCTTATCATCTGCTAGACATTTAATATGTGTTGGGAGCTTATTGAAGATATGTACCCCTGAATATAGGACCCCTTTTTGAACAAATGACAATGACTTGTAATCCTTGTGAAGAGCATTTTTACTTCTATTGCCATAATTGCGTATTTTACTATTTGTTTCAAGCAAAGTATAATTTGTGACTACAAAGGACATTAATGTGTATATATACTCAGATGCTAATGGTAAAATCCCTAACTTTTTGAACAGCTCTCTACATGAAGTTCTATTGCTAACCCCACACATAATTCTTATTACTCGCTTTTGGGCTCTGAACACTTTGTCTCTATGGGTAGAATTGCCCCAGAATATTATTCCATATGACAATAAGGAGTGAAAATAAGGAAAATAAACTAGCTACCTCACACGGAGATCACCTATAGCTGAAATTGTATGAATTGCAAATGTGGCCCTGCACCCAATCACTTTAGTAAGTCAGAAACATGTACTTTCCAATTTAAATTATTATCAATATACAAACCTAGCAATTTCACACACTCTACCTCTTGAATGGACTGGCCTGCATATTTGATGTCTATATCTGGTGTTAATCTAAATTACAAGGAAAGGGAAATGACTCATCACTCACCAAAGTTGTAGGCAGCGATGGGAGAAGAACATATATCACGAATACAGATGGGAACTTGCATACCAAAATATTCTAGATACCAGACACCCACCCGGCCTCAACCAACCATAAAATTCTTTTCCTTGATGCATCACTCATTATTATCAGTATTAGCATTATTGCCATTTAACTAATTACATGTTGTTTTTTCAATATTTATAAAAAAAATTTATTTATTTATGTATTTTTCAAAATTTATATATCTATTATATTATTTATTTCCTTTCCAAAATTTATATATCTATATTTTTTGTTTCCATATCTACATTCCGTACCCTTTTGATATATTACTACTTCCATCACCTCCTGCAATACACATATTTATATATAACATCTTAGTCCCATCGCCATATTGATAATCCACTCAGTCATGTAGGAATCATCGGCGTGTGCACACCTCCCGAACAACGTGACTCATTCTCTTTAACATGAAGAAGGTTTAAGACCGAAATAATGTGTATATTTGTGTGTTCGTGATATATGTTCTTCTCCCATCGCTGCCTTCAACTTTGGTGAGTGATGAGTCATATTCCCTTTCCTTGTAATTTATATTGTCTAAAGCCGTTTCCTTTTTCCTTTGTTTAATTCTGTTGTTAATCTGTGTGATGTACTGAATTGCATATACTGAGTTTTATCAAAGTTTAAAGACAAGCCATTAGCTGTAAACCATTTATTAATAAGTTCAAAGACATTTTTTGAAATATATTCTGTAGATAAATCTGGAGTATTTTTAATTCCTAGATTTGTGTTATCTGCAAATTAGACAAATTTTTAGTTTTTAGATGAAACACAAGGTAGATCGTTTATATATATTAAAAACAATAGTGGCCCCAATATAGAACCCTAAGGTACTCCACATCTGATTAATTTCCACTCAGAAAACAGTGGACCTCTAAAGGCAGCCTTAAAATTCTCCATTGACACTTTCTTTTTTCTATTTAGAAGGTAAGAACTAAGCCTTTTATTAACAATACCATCTATACCATAATACTTTAATTTCTGTATTAGAATTTTATGATCTACACAGTCAAATGCCTTAGATAAGTCATCAAAAATTCCCACAGGAATTAATTTATCATTTATTCCTTCAAAAATATTGTCAGTGAATGCAAATATAGCTTGTTCTGTTGAATGACCCTTTTGAAAACCAATTTGTGATTTAGTTAGAATATTATTATTTTTAAGGTGTTCATAAACTCTATTGTACATTGCTTTCTCAAAAACTTTGGAGAAGGCTGTTGGTAATGAAATTGGTCGGTAATTCGATATGGCTGACTTATCTCCCTTTTTATAGAGTGGTTTAACTACAGCATACTTAAGCCTTTCTGGAAAAGTACCCTCAAGTAAAGATATATGAAACAGATAACTTAGTATATTGTCACGTAGTAAACCAAATTCAGAATCCTAGGGCGTAGCGGGGTCGTAGACGAAACACTCAGTTTAAGGCAACGAAGCTTTATTAACAGCTGGCACAGTACAGAAGCACGGAGCGAACTGACTCCGGCTAGAAAGGAGTATCGCTTATATAGTGATGAGGAACAGTCTAGAACATTAACACTAGTAACAACAAGAACATTCCAGAATAGTTTACACAAAGTTAAGAAATTAAAATTTTACAGCACTTAATGGATTCGAACCCACGACCTTTAGTCCCACTGTCTCTTAGCGTAACCACTACGCTACGACAGTCTTTCCTTCTTCGTGGCCTGATCCACTTGATGTGCGACAATATTACTTAATTCTTTGGAGCACAATTTAATTAATTTGCTGGAAATCCCATCATAACCACTTGAGTATTTGCTCTTAAGGGAACTGATATTTTTTTATATTTTTTCTGGAGTAGCTAATTTTACAGACATAGATTTAAATTTTTCGTGGAAGCCTGTTCTGACAAAATCCATACTGAGTGTCACTAAGCTGTTAGCAGTCAATTTATCAGCAACAAATAAAAATGTTTATTAAATATATCACCAATTGAAAAATTAGATTCTACTGAATTTTCTTTGATAAAAATATCATTACTTGTTTGATAACTTTTTCCTGTTTCCTTTTTTACAATGTCCCATATTGTCTTAATTTTATTTTCAGAATCATGAATTTTATGTTTGTAATAAATACTTTTAGATTCTTTAATAACCTTTTTCAGTATTTTGCAGTACTGTGTTTTACCATTAGCATTCTGTTCCTAGAGGCAATATACAACTTCCTTTTATAAATGCATGATTTTCTAATGCCAATAACTATTTTTGTTCTTTTCAGAAGCATGACACCTTTTCAAGGGGAAGCAACTTTCAAAGTAATTTAATACAACACTACTAAAAATGTTGTATTTTTCATCCATACCTTGTGCACTGTAAACATGTTCCCAGTTTGTGGTATTGAAGCACTTTCTAAAACAAGTAACTGACTTGTCATTTATTACATGCTGAAGTTAGAGCTAGTTCCTATTGAAGTGTTGATGGTTAATAACTGGCCATCGTGATCTGAAAGTCCATTGATGGATGGCTTGATGGTATAACTGAATTTTTAGGTATCTAGGAAAACATCGTCTATAGCTGAGTGACTATTATTCATTATTATAGTTGGAAAATTAACTACCTGAGTTAAATTGAATGAACTGACTAATGATTCTATATATATATCTTATATTGTAATTACTGATGACTAATCCTATGTCATAAATTATGACTTCATGGATCAAATAAAATTCAATTCAATTCTAACATGACTTTACAGGGTAGAAAATCTACATTAAAATCACCACATACGACTATTTTGACTTCTTTTCTGCTTAAAAATGTTAATAAGAGTTGAAATTGGTTCATAAAAATAGAAAAGTTTCCCGATGGTGTTCTGTATACTGTTACTATTATGAAAATTTTATTATTGCAATTTAGCAGTGTAGCACAAGCTTCAAAATGTTGATCAAGACAATACTTGCTAATACTTATATCCTCAAAACTGTAACCATTTCTAACATAAGTGACATCTCCTCCTTTCTCCAAGTTTGTTCTACAATAATGAGAAGCTAAATTAAAGTCAGTTGCATTTGACATACCTATTCCTGTAGTTATGTGGTGTTCAGACAAGCATAAAACATCAATTCTATTGATATCATTTAATTCATTTATGTGGACTAGTAATTCATCCACTTTGTTTGTTAACCCTCTGATATTGTGATGTAATAAATTAATCCCTACACAATTTTTAATTTTGGTGTCTGAAAACTCATTATTGTTTAAACTAATTTCTTTTAAAACTCTCTGCCTTAGGGAGTGTGCATAAACCACGTAACTCCATTTTTGGCCTCCTGTGAACTCCCCTCCCCCCACGTAGCTCTTGCCTCTACCCCTCCCCCCCCCCCCCATGTAGCTTTTTTCTCCTTTTGATTCCAGAAGACATTTTGAAGTATTTTCTCTTGTCAGACGATTTTAAATTACATACGGAGATAATTAACTGAGGGAAATAAATATTCACATGCTGTTGTGAGTTATGTTCCTCATTTTCTCGGAACCCCCCTCCCCCCACGTAGCCCAGTGTAGCCTTCCAGCTAACACTTCCCCCCCCCCCCCTTGGACCGAGCCATGTAGTTTGTGCAAGCTCCGTAATACATGATCCTAATCTAAAAAATGAGCTGCCCTAACACCATTAACAACAGGAATCTTTTCATGCGAATTTGTGGCCCCAATTAATTGTTTTGCTATCAGATCTGAAAGAACCCCCTTCCCTCTACTATTGAGGTGTAGACCATGCCTATTATAACCCCACCTATCAATAGCATCTACAGGTACCAAGCCCATGCCAGAGCCAATATCATACAAGTAGAGATGTGGGTTGAGAACTAATAGTAAATACAAAGAATAATCAAAGGAGTCTTAGCTTACCTTCTATATTTCAGGAAGGATTCAGGTATATAAGTGTTGCAACCTTAATTCAATTATTTCACTAAAATGTGTTACTTCAATGATGATTCTAGTACAGATGGTTTCTCATTCAAACAAAATCCAGTATCCTTAATTAATCAACATAGAAACCATAGTGAACTCTTTAGCACTCACACCGCATAAATACATAATACATTCTCTTTCAGCCGATTAACATTAAATCGACATCAGCAGTTAATGACACATAACCCTACGTGTAATGTCATGCTCAAACAGAATGACTTTCGCTCACTACATATTACTCAGACTCACGACTAACCACAGATTTGAACAAACCGATCAAAAAAAAAAAAATCTGAATCAAATTCAATGAGAAAATAACAATTTCCCTATAGTTTACAGTTCACAATAACCAGTCATGCAACAGACAACTGACGGTTCTTATCGATTACTGCTACTATTCGATTTTAATAATCGAAGGTTTCAACTGAGCGCTAACAATGAAATCAGAATCTTTATTGACATAAACATGTAAATGTATGGACAGTTGTCAAATTAAGCCCAACAAGTGAACTACAATACAATACAATTTAAGAAATTCGCTATATACAATTCAAAACCACAGCAATCTAATTACTTCAAACTTAACAATATACAAATATATATGTACATTCCAAACCATATACCTTAATAGAATCTGCCTAGTTATTTAATATAATAACAGTATTATTTACTTCATGTAGCATAACATTTAAGAACCATGTTCGTTTTTTAAATTTTTGTTTTCAAATAATAATGCCTGTGAGAACTTCGCTCAAAACATTTACAGCTTCTGACGAAAAACATCCCCAAAGCTCTGTCCTAGCACCCCTACTGTTTTTATAATGCGTCAATGATATTATTATGGGGGCCCACAGTCGATCAACTTGGTTGTAAACCCTGTTGTAAACTTGCCGTGTTGTAGACTAAGGCCGTGTTCACACAAAGAATTTTTTTTAAAAAAAATGGCACTGTTTGGCGATTGGAGCTACTAAACTAGTTAGTAACTGGTTGGTGACATGGATCCACTCACCAGGCTACTCAAAAGAAACTGAAATCACTAGTTTCTTCTGTGAAACAACCAGTTGTAATGTAATGAAATTGTAATTAAAATTGATAAAAATGTGCTTAATAGTCCATTTTTAATGTACTAAAATTAAAAATAAAATATAATAGTTCAACTTGATCGCGATGTTTTCTTCTGCACTCACGCGTTCCCATATTTGTGTGTTTCTCCCTGCCTTATGTATTGAGAAACAATGTCAATGAAATGTAGATATTATTATTTAATCATGAGGTAAAAATTGATCAACGTCCAGAAATATTTAGTTTTTATAATTTTCCTCAACACTCAAGGAAGGGCGCAGTGGAGAAGTATTGGGTAGAACTTGGGAAGAAGAAGAATATCAAGCCAGGAATGTGTCCATGATACAATTTATTTACTTAGGTACTTCACTTTACAACTACATTTACTTAACTAATTGTTATTTTCACGTACATTTAAGTACTGGTGAGGTGTTATTCAGTACCGGATTAGCCACGTAGCAGGAGATAGCAACTGCTACGGGCCTCGCGCCTTCTGGGGGCCTCGCGTCTCATAGGGGGGCCCCGCACCTAGACCAGATGGGCGACCTTTTTTTTTTTAGCTTTACAATTTTACCCCGGACGGCAAAAATCAAGGGCCTCTTCTTCACATTTGCTACGGGCCCCGCGCTGTCTTAATCCGGCCCTGGTGTTATTTGCACCTAGTACACCATAAAGTGTTTTGTAATCATGACATCGTCACGTAATAATTAAAATATTTTTCCATAATATTTTAGCGCATTATAGACTTCCTAACGTAACTTACTTTTCTAAATAGAATAGTTCCACTTTTTATTTATTTATCAATCTTGTTTCATGGATCCCTGCTGAGGAAGGACGTCTGGGATGTGCAACATGTCATGGAAGAGACGACGCTTGAGGGGTGACAAAGTAGTTTGATAAATAATTTCAGTCACCTCTCCTCAGAATTGCGCAGTGTGAAGAGGGCCACTGCTGCCAAGGAACTCCAACTTTCGATGGCTAAATTTTTAGCACTCTACCGTATATCTAAAGAAAGTTATTTAGAATTGGTGCAAATAACATGCCCTGCTGAACAGGGAAGGGGGGAGTGGGGGGGGGACACAGTCATGTGGGAATGCATGATGCTGAGGATTATTTGAAAAATTATTTCATATAAAACACAAAATATTTTTTATATCACGGTATCGTAAATACAAAATGAAAGAAGGTATCTTGTATTTACAATTGAAATATATGTTTCAAATAATGCACATCTCTACATATAGAATTAAATACCAGTCATATTCACTGTTTTTTCAACTTCAGAACATGCTTTTAAAGTTTCACCTTTATTTGAGTATTCAAAAATCAAGGAAATTGTATGAAATGGGATGTTTTTCAACTTCCCCCACGAATAAAATACTCAGTTCTTGTTCGTTCATACAGTAAAATCACTTGGCAAATAGGAACTGAAATCACCTAGTGACTGACATACAGAGTCACCTGGAACTGATTACCAACTAGTTGGCAACTTGTTAGTAACTAGTTGCGCAGTCCGTGGTGCTCCATTTAATAACATTACAATACAATACAATACATTCATTTTCCATTGATCCCAATATAAGAGACTGGCTCTGTGGGATGTGGAAAGTTGTCAATTTACAGATAAACAGTTGCATAACAAAATAATAAGTACACCACTAGACGAACAGTCATTGTATACATGGTACATTAAACACTTCCATTACAAAATAATACATACACCAGAAGATGTACAGTCGTAACATATATGGTACTGTAAACAATTACGTAAAAAACTAAATACATACACTAGGAGATGTACAGTCATAGCATACATGGTAAATTAATTATTTGAACTATATTTACACAAGATACTGGAAGTTACTTTTTAGATACCTTAGAAATAAATTCTTCGACAGAGTAGAAGGAGTTGTCAATTAAAAATTCTTTCAATTTTTTCCTGAATTTATTCTTATCATCTGCTAGACATTTAATATGTGTTGGAAGCATATTGAAGATATGTATCCCTGAATATCGGACCCCTTTTTGAACAAATGACAATGACTTGTAAGCCTTGTGAAGATCATTTTTACTTCTAGTGCCATAATTGTGTATTTTACTATTTGTTTCAAACAAAGTATAATTTGTGACTACAAAGGACATTAATGTGTATATATACTCAGACGCTAATGTTAAAATCCCTAACTTCTTGAACAGCTCTCTACATGAAGTTCTATTGCTAACCCCACACATAATTCTTATTACACGCTTTTGGGCTCTGAACACTTTGTCTCTATGGGTAGAATTGCTCCAGAATATTATTCCATATGACAATAAGGAGTGAAAATAAGCAAAATAAACTAGCTGCCTCATACGGAGATCACCTAAAGCTGAAATTGTACGAATTGCAAATGTGGCTGCTCCCAATCGCTTTAGTAAGTCAGAAACATGTACTTTCCAATTTAAATTATGATCAATATACAAACCTAGAAATTTTACACTATCTACCTCTTGAATGGACTGGCCTGCAAATTTTATGTCTATGTCAGGTGTTAATCTGTGTGATGTACTGAATTGCATATACTGAGTTTTATCAAAGTTTAAAGACAAGCCATTAGCTGTAAACCATTTATTAATCAGTTCAAAGACATAATTTGAAATACATTCTGTAGATAAATCTGGAGTGTTTTTAATTCCTATGTTTGTGTCATCTGCAAATTGGACAAATTTTGAGTTTTTAGATGAAACACAGGGTAGATCATTAATATATATTAAAAACAATAGTGGCCCCAATATAGAACCCTGAGGTACTCCACATCTGATTAATTTCCACTCAGAAAACAGTGGACCTCTTAAGGCAGCCTTAAAATTCTCTACTGACACTTTCTGTTTTCTATTTAGAAGGTAAGAACTAAGCCATTTATTAACAATGCCATCTATACCATAATACTTAAGTTTCTGTATCAGAATTTTATGATCTACACAGTCAAATGCTTTAGATAAGTCACAAAAAATTCCCACAGGAATTAATTTATCATTTATTCCTTCAAAAATATTGTCAGTGAATGCAAATATAGCTTGTTCTGTTGAATGACCCTTTTGAAAACCAAATTGTGATTTAGTTAGAATATTATTATTTTTTAGATGTTCACAAACTCTATTGTACATTGCTTTCTCAAAAACTTTGGAGAAGGCTGTTAGTAATGAAACTGGTTGATAATTCGATACGGCTGCCTTATCTCCCTTTTTATAGAGTGGTTTAACTACAGCATACTGTAAGTCTTTCTGGAAAAGTACCCTCAAGTAAAGATATATTGAATTGATAACTTA